>CM061556.1:132438312-133080812 GCA_030864225.1 Capsicum baccatum var. pendulum
GTCATAACCAGACAGTTCTTGTATACCCTCGGGCTATGATAGATTTTCCCACTAGGGTAGAGGCTGAGAAATACTATGCTAGAATTTTGGGACTAACTCCGAAATCATAGTCTATAAATAGAGTAACAAAGAAAAATGAAGCTCCTGGATCTAGAAAAGTATTAACATATAATTGGAAAACTTTTAACATACTAGTCACCACATCAGGAGAACTTTCCTAATTCTATTGCGATTGGAGAGCATAAAGTCTATTTGGGTGCTGCCTACTAGTGGCACTGAAAGCGACACCCTATTGATATGGGTGATCGAATTGAGCTGAGGGACGGTTATACTAGCCCTAAGAACTTAACTCGGTACAATCTCTAACTCTATGGCCTATCTTTCCACACTTGAAACACACATCGTTGCCCGCTCTACAGATACCCTAGTGATTTTAGCCATATCTTTTACAAAAGGGATTCATTCAAGCGCTGCTGACACTACCCTGGGGTTTAAGGCCTGGTACTCTATCTCAACTGTCATCTCTAAATTTTGGCACTGGAGCACTGGCTGAGGATAGAGTTAGATTTGATGATTTTGGGTAGAACTGAGAATGATTTCTACCCTCTAACTTAGGCTGAGCGAAGTTAAAATTATCTGTTCTCTCTTTCTTATTCTCTCTCTCCTTCTCCCTATTCTTAGCCTTCTCTATCTGTTGAGAATAGACCATGAGTCTAGATATGTCCATTTCCTTAATAAACATTGTAGTCCTACACTCCTTGACCATACTATTAGATATGCCAAACACATACTTACTCATCTTAGATCTGCTATCTGCTACCACATGAGTAGCGTATCTGGCTAACTGAGTAAACTTGAGATAATACTCTTTCACTATCATGTTTTCCTTCTTAAGATTTATCAAATCCAAAACTTCCACTTCGCTTTACTCTAATACGAAAAACCTATCCAGAAAAGAAGTAGGAAACTCCTCCCATTCTATGGGCCTTGCATCTGTGGCCCTTTGTTTTTTCCACTATTTGAACTATAAGTGGGCCATATCCTATAACTGATATGTGGCCAACTCAACACTCTCAACAGAAGTCACCCCTATAACATATATAACTTTCTGCACCTGATCAAGTAACTTCTGAGGGTCCTCATCTGACTTAGACCCACTAAAAGATGGAGGGTTTGTTTGGGTGAAACCTTAAATCCTTGCTGCAGAAGAATTGTCCACTGGGTTGGTTGGAAAAACAGCTAGACATTCATTATGGGCTACCACAGAATGAGCTAGGGTGGTAAAAGTTGCTCTAAACTCAGCATGGGATACATGTTTGTCCAGAGGATTATAATATCCCATACTTTTTCCTATCTTTAAATTATCTCAAGAATGTTAAAAACTTACTTTAAAAGATGAATCCACTTTTGTACATATGGTGTTTTTATGATTTTCACTTTTTCTCATGTGGGAAGTTGAATTAGCTTTCCAACAATACCAATTTCATCAAATTTGACATCGGAGGAGAAAGCTATGACCAAGATACAGAAGGCAGTAAAATCACCCAGGTGCGACTGTGAGGCTGATGGACCGTTGAACTAGCAACGAACCGTGTCTCAGGCCGTCACAAGGGAAACAGTGAGGCCACCTTCTAGATAAGGTGCGATGGGTAGGTTAACGTACCATCGAACTTGCAACGGACCGTTGCCCAGGCCGTCGCTACTTAGGCAGTAAACCCTTTTCTTGGTCCATGTATGATGGTCGAAATGATGTACCATCGCAGTTCCTGATTCATCAAATTAAATTTATTTTAAAAATAAGTTTTTGATCTTTTACCACCGTTTATATACCCAATTATATCTGACAAAAGTTCCAAAATTCATTATTTTACTACCACAACAAAACTAGGGTTTTCTCTCTAACATTAATCTCCAAGAACAAAATCCAAATCTTCTTCAAGATTTAAGAGATCCAAATTCTTCAAGTTCAAGAACTTTAAGAAAGTCAACCCAAGTTTCCATAATGTTTATTCATGGACTCCTTTCGTCCATGAAGCCCAAGAATATCTTTTCAAAGTTTAAGTTTATGGATTTTCTTTATAAATTTCATGATTGGGCTACTCTTGTTCATATTGATAATGAGTAATTGAATTCTATCCCATGTTAGGGGATAAATTTTATGTGGATTTGATTAGTGTAGATGTAGATTCATGTAAACCTATGATTAAATCCTTGAATGATGAAATAAGAATTGAATCATGATGTTTAATTGTTGTATAATGGTGATTACACATACTGGGCCTACCATGTGTTTGATTAAATGCCTAGAAGAAGGAAAATACCCAACTAGCATGATATCACGAAATCCCCATGTATGTACAAGTTTATGTAGATCACATGTTTGATGAAATGCTTCAATAAATGTATTATGGACTTTGATGTTAGTGATGTGTTCAAGTAGGTCATGATTTATTAGTTTCTTCCTATCAAGTTCTGGGGGTACTTGTAACCAAAATATTAGTCGTGTACCTAGAGCCATGTCATGTTGTCACGATACTCTCAGTCAAGCTATGATCCTTAGACTTCAGATAGTCTTATGACTCAGGAAATTTCCATGATCTCATTAACTCAGTCAGTTGTCAGATATTAGTAGTATTGTGTCAGTCAACCAAAGTCAGTTACTCAGTCCATGTTTAGTTTAGTAAATCATGTTCAGTATCTATTCTGATAGGAGTGAAATTAGCATAGAGTGAAACTAAGGATGGGAAATCACCTATTATATGAGGGTGTGATTCTTAAAAGCAATCCTTGCGTTACATAACTATGTATCCAACATAGGTTGAGACATCATAGCCTATTATCGGAGGGTAGATTAGGTGGCTTAACATGATTTATGAGGGTTTCCACCATTCTTACTATAGTTACCTGTTATATTAGGGTCATTCACATGTTGTCCTTACCAGTGGCGCGGTATTGACACCCTTCTAATCAGGGCACATATTAGACCCCAATTCAGCTATAATGCATCTTTTGGGGCATGTCGTTAGATGACTACCTCTCATAGTCTCCGTATCATTCTCAATAAAAGAACCCAGATAGATCTTTAGAATTCAGAACTGCCAGATACAGTCAACTCAGATACAGTATGAAACTCAGGTAGTTCCATCAGATTCAGGACTGTCAGATACAATAACTTATGTTATAAATTATCAGAATTCTGTCATTAGTCATGTTAGTCCTCAGCATACTCATGTTATCATGATTTTAGATATAGTTACTATGTATGCATGCATGTATTCTTATATTCATATTAGTCTGTTATCAAGTATTGTTCATGCACATGAACCCCCTACATTAAACCTACCTCATATGCATACCAGTATATTTAAAGTACTGATGCATTTACGCTATGGTGTCTTATACCATAGGTTCAGAGACACGAGCTCTAGAGCATCAGTAGATTCCAAATATCAGCAGTCAAAGTTAGCAGTGAGTCCTCATCCTTTGAGGACATGATTATTTCTCTATTATCTCATTAATTAGTTTAGTAGTTGGAGTTAGTTGGGTACATGTCCCATCAACTCCTTACACAGATAGTTCAGTCAGTTAGAGGCTTTCCAGACTATTATGTTCAGACAGTTATTCAAGTTGTTTCTGGTATTTTATACCCTATTTAGATGTTATGTTTTACTTCAGTTATGTGAACCTTATGGCCTTTTAGTTTATGTTTCTGCATTAATCAGTATATTATGCAGTATACAGGTACATATATCAATCATGGGTTAGCTTGTGATCCTTCGCAGTTATGAGCACTGTGTAGCATTCCAAGTACCATATTCGGGGCATTATAAACTTGGTATCAAAGACTATGGTTCAATAAAGTCCTATGAAGTCTGAAAGCCGCATCTAGTAGAGTCTTATGCATGGGTGTATTACGTGCCACATTTATGTGTAGGAGGCTATATGATGTTTTAGGAACAATTTCCCTTCTTTCAGTATTCGTATCATGCCAGGGAGCATAATCTCAATCTAATCTCTCACTCTAATCTATTTCTTCTCCTTATTTTAGAACATGCCTCCCAAGAGAAGAACCAAGCCTGTCTAAGAAGATCCCTTGGACGAACATGTTTCTCATGTAGATTTCAGAGTTGTATTCCCTACTCTTGATCAGTTAGTTGCCGCTCAGAATGAACGACCAGTTGTCATTTTGGCCAACCCAGTGGCCAATTTAGCTATATCCAAGATTCGGGACTTTACCCAAATGAATCCTCTATCCTTTCTTATATCTAAGATAGACGAGGACCCTCAGGAATTCCTAGATCAGGTGCAGAAGGTTACAGACATAATAGGAGTTACGTCTAGTGAGAGTGCTGAGCTAGTTGCATATCAGTTACAGGATGTGGGACATACTTGGTTTAAGTAGTAAAAGTCAGAGAGGGCAGACAATACAGGGTTAGTTGAGTGGGAGGAGTTTGCTTCTGCATTCCTTGATAGATTCTTTACCCTAGAGCTTAGAGAAGCTAAGGTACTAGAATTCATCAACCTCAAGCACGGCAATATGATAGTGAAAGAGTATTCTCTTATGTTTACTCAATTATCCAAATATGCCACTTATGTGGTTATAGGTAGTAGGGCAAGGATGAGTAAGTTCATTTCAAGGGTGAATGATAGTGTGGTCAATGAGTATAGATCCGCCATGCTGAATAGTGACATGACTTTAGCCAGGCTCATGCTTCATGCTAAGTAGATAAGGAATAGAATATTAAGATAAGGGATAAGCAGAAATAAGAGAGCAAATACAGGTAGTTTCAACTTCGCTTAGCCTAAGTCAAAAGGAGGAAATCGTTCTCAGTTTCATCCTAAGTTATTAGTTCCAGCTCCTTCTTCCGCTAGTGCTCTAGTTCCTAAGTTCATAGAGGGTAGCAAAGATAAAGTGTCAGGCTCTAATTTCTAAGGCAGTGTTAGTAGTACCCACACCTATCCTCTTTGCCAGACTGTTGGCAAGCACCATCAGGGTATTTGCAAAGCTGGCAGTGGTATTTATTTCGAATATGGGAAGCCAGGCCATAGAGTCAGAGAATGTCCTCAGCCAGGTCCTCAGGGTTAATAGAATCTCTCTTCAACTTATTCCAGTCACCTAAATCAGCAGGGTTCCACCTCCATTTCTACTAGTAGGCAATGCCTAAATCATCTCTATGCTCTTCAGTCCCAATAGGATTAGGAAAATTCTCCTGATATGGTTACTGGTATGTTTCAGATCTTTCATGTGCACATTTATGCTTTTCTAGATCCAGGAGATTCTTTTTCTTTTGTTACTCTTTATATAGCAGGCAATTACAGAATCAATCCCAAAATTTTAGTAGAGCCTTTTTTAGTCTCTACCCTAGTGGGTAAAACCATCATAACTCGGTGGGTATACAGGAACTACCCGATTATGATATCTTAGAAAGTCACTTCAGCAGACTTAGTCAAATTAGAGATGACGAATTTCAATTTCATTCTCAGCATAGATTGGCTAGATTCCTGCTATCCATGGTTGACTGCAGAAACAAAATAGTTCAGTTTAGTTTTCAAATAAACCCGCCCTAGAGTGGAAGGGTAGTGTATCCGCTTTTAGAGGTCATCTTGTTTCCTACCTTTGGGCATAGAAAATGATATCTAAAGGATGTGTCTATCATCTTATTTAAGGACACTAGTTTCAAAACTCCCAGTCTTGAATTAGTCCTAGTAGTGAATGAATATTCAGATGTCTTTCCTAAATATCTTCCAAGAATTTTTCCTGAAAGGGAAATAGACTTCGGCATTGATCTTCTTCCAGACACTCAACCTATATCCATTCTACCATATAGAATGGAACTAGCAAAAAATAGAGAACTAAAATAATAGTTTAAGGATCTCTTAGACAAGGGATTCATCAGGCCCAGTGTGTCCCCATGGGGCGCTCTATTATTATTTATGCGCAAGAAGATGGTTATCTCAAAATGTGTATAGACTACGATCAACTTAATAATTTCACGATCAAAAAATAAGTATTCTCTTCCAAGAATCGATGACTTGTTCAATCAAATTTAGGGTGCTAGCTATTTCTCTAAGATAGACCTCAGATCTGGCTATAATCAGCTTAGAGTCAGAGAATGTGACATTCTAAAAATAGCTTTTTGTACTCGGTATGGTTACGATGAATTCTTAGTTATGTCATTTGTTCTTACCAATGCCCCAGCCGTTTTCATTAACTTGATGAACCGCGTGTTCAAGAAGTACTTAAACATGTTCATCATAGTCTTCATAGATGATATTCTGGTCGATTCCCACAGTGAGTGAGATGACGCAGACCATATCAGAACAGTACTTCATAATATCAGAGATCATCAGCTAATTCACCAAATTCAGTAAGTGCAAATTTTGGCTAAGGTCAGTAGCATTCCTTGATCATATAGTTTCCAATGATGGCATTAAAGTAGATCCTCAAAAGACCGAGTCAATAAGAAACTGGCCTCGCCCTGTCTCTCTATCAGATATTAGTAGTTTCATGGGTTTGGATGGCTATTACAGGCGGTTTGTTGAGAGATTTTCTTCTATTGTATCTCCTATGTCCAGATTGACTCAGAAGAAAGTTAAGTTTCAGTGGTCAGATCCTTACAAGAAGAGTTTTCAAGAGTTGAAAACTTGACTCACCTCAGCTACAGTTCTAACATTACCAGATGATTTAGATGGGTTCGTAGTGTATTGTGATGCATCTAGAGAAGGTTTGGGTTGTGTCCTCATACAGCATGGTAAGGTCATAGCCAATGCCTCTAGACAGCTTAAAGCCTATGAGAAGAATTATCCTACTCATGATCTTGAGTTAGCCTTCATAGTATTTACCTTGAAGATTTGGAGGCATTATCTATATGGTGTTTAGCTAGATGTGTTCACGGATCATAAGAGCCTTCAGTATGTCTTGTCTCAGAAAGATATCAATCTTTATTAGAGAAGATGGTTAGAGCTCTTGAAAGATTATGACATAAGCGTCCTTTATCATCCGGGCAAGGCCAACGTAGTGGCCGACGCTCTCAGTAGACTGTCTATGGGTAGTGTTGCTCATGTTGAAGATAGTAAGAAGAATTTAGCTCAAGAAGTCCATCAGTTTACCAGACTAGGCATTTGCTTATTCGATTCAGAGGAGGGTGACATATGTGTTCAGAATAGTTCAGAATCATCTCTAGTTTTTGAGGTAAAAGAAAAGCAAGATAGGGATCCCAGCCTAGTCAAGTTGAAAGAGTTAGTCAAGGATAAGAAAGTAGAGGTTTTCTCCCAAGGGGGATATAGTGTTCTACATTGTTAGGGTCGTGTCTGTGTTCCAGGTATATATGACTTAAGGCAACAAATTCTTGTAGAAGTGCATGGTTCGTGCCACTCTATTTATCCAGGGGCCATAAAGATATACCACGATTTGCGGGAGATCTATTGGTGGAGTGGTATAAAGAGAGATATTACAGAGTTTGTGGCTAAGTGTTGTACATATCAGTAGGTTAAGATAGAGCATCAGAAGCCTAGTGGTCCTATGCAGGAGTTCATTATTCCTACTTGGAATTGGGAAGAAGGGAGTATGGACTTCGTGATGGATTTTCCTCAAACTCATCATCAGCATGATTCAGTTTGGGTCATCGTAGAGAGGATGACCAAATAAGCTCATTTCCTTCCTGTTCATACCTCTTATTCATTCAAGGATTATGCCAAACTCTACATCAAGGAGTTAGTAAGATTGCACAGTGTTTCGCTATCTATTATCTAAAACAGAGGTACCCAGTTCACCTCTCATTTTTGGAAAGCATTCCAAAAGTGTCTTGGTACCCAAGTTCACGTCAGTACAGCCTTCCATCCTCAGATAGATGGTCAAGCAGAAAAGACCATTCAGACTCTAGAAGATATGCTAAGGGCATTTATAATTAATTTCAAGGGTGGTTGGGATTACAACTTGCCTTTGATTGAGTTTGCATACAACAACAGCTATCATTCCAGTATTCACATTGCTCCATTCGAAGCTCTCTACGGTAGGAAATTAATCCCAACTACCCTTTAGGAACAAAGAAGTCCCTCTAGTAAAAGTTCTTTAGAAAAATTAGTTTGTCCAGGGAGCTACTTGGGAAGCAAAAGCAAACATGCATACCAAGGATCCTCACTTCTTCTCCGCCAACTCAGATCAAGTTCAAGGTAACAGTTCTCCTTAAGCTTACACAATTTCATGTTCAGTGTTCATCATGACTTGGTATCAATTAGCATTGCATATTCAGTCATGCATTCATGTATCGGTTCAGTTATATAATTATGCATCAGACATGCATTCTCATTGTGAGAAACTTAGATCATCAGAATACCCAGTCATGTATTCATGAAGCAGTTACACTTACATCAGATATACGTGTTCAGTTATAAGTCATGTCAATCATGAGATCATGTTCCAGTTATTCATGTTTAGTATGCACATCGGTTATCTTCTCCCCTTACTCTCAGTCTCATTCGAGGATGAATGTTCTCAAGGGGGAGATATTGTAATACCCCATACTTTTTTCTAGGTTGAAATCATCTCAAGAATGTTAGAAGCTTATGTTTAAATATGAATTCACATTTGTACATGTGGTATAGCCAAAATACATAAGGCAGTAAAACCACCCAGGTACGACGGTGAGGCCAACGGACCTTCGGACTAGCAACGGACCATCGTCGCTCAGGCTATCTCAAGGGAAATAGTGAGGCCACCTTCTAGATAATGTGTGATGGGCAGGTTGATGGACCATCAAACTTGCGACATACCATCACCCAGGCCATCGCTACTTAGGCAGTAATCCTTTTTCTTGGTCCACATATGACGGTCGAAATGATGGACCGTCACCCTAGCGACGGACCATCGCATAAGCTATCGTAGGTCCCGATTCAAAAAATTAAATGCATTTTAAAAAGGTTTTTTTGGTATTTTACCACCCGTTTATATACCCAATTATATATGACCAAAGCCCATAAATTCATTATTTTTCTACCAAAACAAAACTAGGGTTTTCTCTCTAACATTAATATCCAAGAACAAAATCCAAATCTTCTTCAAGAACTAAGAGATTTAAATTATTCAAGTTCAAGAACTTCAAGAAACTCAACACAGTATGCATAGTGTTCATTCAGGGACTCCTTTCATCCATGAAGCCCAAGAATATTTTTTCAAAGTTTAAGTTTATGGATTTCCTTTATGAATATCATATTGGGCTGCTCTTGTTCATGTTGATAATGAGTAATTGAATTTTATTCCATGTTGGGGGATAAATTTTAGGTGGATTTGATTAGAATAGATCTAGATTTATGTAAACCTATGATTAAACCCTTGATTGATGAAATTAGAATTAAATCATGATGTTTAATTGATGTATAATGTTGTTTACACATACTATGCCTACCATGTGTTTGATTAAATACCTAGATGAATAAAAATGCCTAAATAGCATGATATAATGAAATCCCCATGTATGTACAAGTTTATGCAGATCACATGTTTGATGAAATGCTTTAATAAATGTATTATGGATTATGATGTTAGTGATGTGTTCAAGTAGGTCATGCTTTTTCAATTTCCTTTTATCGAGTCCAGGGGGTATTTGTACCCGAAATATTAGTTGTGTTCCTAGAGCCATGTTATGTTTCCATGATGCTCTCTATCAAGCTATGATCCTTAGACTTTATGTTATGTATTCCGTCAGTCAACGAAAGTCAGTAACTCAGACCAAGTTCAGTTTAGTAAATAATGTTTAGTGTCTATTCAGATGTGAGTAGAAATTAGCACCGAGTGAACCCAATGATGGGAACTCAGTTGTTATATGAGGGTGTGATTCTTAGAAGCAATCCTTGCAGTCAAGAACTATGTAGCCAGCATAGGTTGAGATATCATAGCCTACTATATAAGGGTAGATGAGGTGGCTTAACCTGCTATATGAGGGTTCCCACCATTCTCACTAGAGTTACCTGTTATATTAGGGTCACTCACACATTGTCTTTACCAGTGGTACGATATTGACATCCTTCTAATCAAAGCATAGATTGAACCCCAATTCAGCTATAATGCATCCTTTGGGGCATGCCGGTTAGATGACTACCTCCCACAGTCTTAGTATCAGTCTTAGTAAAAGAACTCAGATAGTTCTTCAAAATTCAGGACTGTCAGATAAAGTCAACTCAGATACGGTATGGAATAGCTAGTTCCATTAGATTCAGGACTATCAGATACAGTCACTCATGTTATCAGTTATTAGAATTCAGTCATTCGTCATTATAGTCATCAACATACTCATGTTATCACGATTTCAGATATAGTTACTATGTATGCATGCATGTATTATTATGTTCATATTAGTCAGTTAGCCAATATTGTTCATGAACATAAACCCCATGAATTCAGCCTACCTCACATGCATACCAGTACATTCAAAGTACTGATGCATTTACTATATGTTGTCTTATAACATAGGTTCAGAGATACGAGCTCCAGAGAATTAGTAGATTCCAGATATCAGTAGTCTTAGTTAGCAGTGAGTCCTCATCCTTCAAGGAAATGATTATTTATCTATTATATCTTTAATTAGTAGATTAGTTTGAGTTAGTTGGGGACATGTCCCATCAACTCCTTACTCAGACGGTTCAGTCAGTTAGAGGCTTTTAAGACAATTATGTTCAGACAGTTATTCCAATTGTTTTGGGTATTTTATACCCCGTTTAGATGTTATGTTTCACTTTAGTTATGTGAACCTTATGGCCTTTCAGTTAATGTTTCCACATTATTCAGTATATATTATAAAATATAAAAGTACAAATATTAGTCATGGGTTAGCTTATGGTCCTTTGGGGTCATGAGCACCATGTAGTATTTCGGGTACCAAATTTGGGTCATTACAAACTTGGTATCAAAGCCTAAGGTTCAATAGAGTCCTAGGAAGTCTGAAAGTCACATCATGTAGAGTCTTGTGCATGGGAGTGTTGTGCGCCATATTTATGTGCAGGAGGCTATAAGATATTTTTGGAACAGTTTCCCTTCTTTCAGTGTTCATATCGTTCCAGTGAGCATAATCTCAATCTAATCGCTCAGTCTAATCCATTTATTCTCCTTAGTTTAGAGCATGCCTCCCAAGATAAGAACTCATCATGTCCAAAAAGATCCCTTAAATGAATATGTTTCTCATAAAGAGTTTAGAGCTATATTCACTACTCTTGCTCAATCAGTTTCCACTTAAAATAAATGACCAGTTGTCGTTCTGGCCAACCCAATGGCCAATTCAACGGAAGCTTGGATTCAAGACTTCACCCAAATGAATCCTCCATCCTTTCTTGGACTAAGACAGACGAGGACCCTTAGGAATTCCTAGATCAGGTGGAGAAGGTTACATACATAATGGGAGTTACGTCTAGTGAGAGTGTTGAGCTATCTACATATCAGTTATAGGATATGGCTCATACTTGGTTCAAGCAGTGGAAGCTAGATAGGGCAGACAATACAGGGTCAGTTGAGTGGGAGGAGTTTGCTTCAGTGTTCCTTGATAAATTCTTTACCCTGGAGCTTAGAGAAGCTAAGGAGCTAGAATTCATCAACCTCAGGGAAGACAATATGACAGTGAAAGAGTATTCTCGTAAGTTTACTCAATTCGCCAGATATGCCCCTCATGTGGTTGCTGATAACAGGGCAAGGATGAGTAAGTTCAGTTCAGGGGTGAATAATAGCATGGTTAATGAGCGTAGATCTGCCATGATAAATAGTGACATAACTTTAGCCAGGATCATGACTCATGCTTAGCAGATAGAGGAGCAAAATATTAAGATGAGGGACAAGCAGAATAAGAGAGCGAAGATAGGTAGTTTCAACTTTGCTTAGCCTAAGTCCGAAGAAGGAAACCATTCTTAATTGTGTCCTAAGTTATCAGTTCCAGCTCCTTCTTCAACCCATGCTCTTGTTCCTACATTTAGAGAAGGTAGAAAATATAGAGCACTAGGATCTGAGTCCCAGGGCAGTGTTAGCAGTGCCTGTATCTATCCTCTTTGCCAGTCTTATGGTAAGCACCATCAGGGTATTTGCAGAGCTGGCAATGGTATTTTTTTCAAATGTGGCAAGCCAAGCCACAAAGTCAGAGAATGTCCTCAGCCAGGTCCTTAGGGTTAACAAAAATGCTCCTCAGCACAATCCGGTCGCCCAAATCAGCAGGGTGCCACCTCTAGTACTACTAGTGGGCAATGCCCGAATCATCTCTATCCTCTTCAGTCCCGACAGGATTAGGAAAATTCTCCTGAAGTGGTTACTCGTACATTACAAATCTTTCATATGCACGTTTACGCTTTGCTAGATCCAAGTACATTTTTTCTTTTGTTACTCATTATATAGTAGGCAATTACAAAATCAGTCCCAAAATTCTAGAAGAGCCCTTTTTAGTCTCTACCCCAATGGGTAAAACCATCAAAGCCCGGCGAGTATACAGGAACTACCCGATTATGATATCTCAGAAAGTCACTTCATTAAACTTAGTCAAATTAGAGATGACTAATTTTGATGTCATTCTTAGCATGGATTGGCTTCATTCCTTTTATGCCACAGTTGACTAAAGAAACAAAATAGTTCAAATTTAGTTTCTGAATGAACTCGTCCTAGAGTGGAAGAGTAATGTATCCATTTTTAAAGGTCAATTTATTTTCTACCTTCGGGCATGGAAAATGGTATCTAAAGGATGTGTCTATCATCTTGTTCGAGTTAAGGACACTAGTTTCAAAACTCCCAATCTTGAATCGCTCCCTATAGTAAATGAATATTTAGATGTCTTTCCTAAAGATCTTTGAGGAATTTCTCTTGAAAAGAAAATAGACTTCGGCATTGATCTTCTTCCAGACACTCAGCCTATATCCATTCCACCATATAGAATAGCACCAGCAGAAGTCAGAGAACTAAAAGAACCATTGAAGGATCTCTTAGATATGGGATTCATAAGGCTCAGTGAGTCCCCGTGGGGAGCTCCAGTATTATTCGTGCGCAAGAAAAATAGTTCTCTCAAAATATGTATAGACTACTATCAACTTAATAATGTCACGGTCAAGAATAAGTATCCTCTTCCTAGAATTTATGACTTGTTCGAACAACTTCAGGATGCTAGCTATTTCTCCAAGATAGACCTCTGATCCGGCTATCATCCGCTCAGAGTCAGAGAATGTGACATTCTAAAAATAGTTTTCCGTACTCAATATAGTCACTACGAATTCTTAGTTATTTTATTTGGTCTTACCAATTCCCCAGCCACTTTCATGGACTTGATGAACCATGTGTTTAAGAAGTAATTAGACATGTTCATCATAGACTTTATAGATGATATTCTGGTCTGTTCCCATAGTGAGCGAGATCATTCAAACCATCTCAGAAAAGTACTTCAGACTTTTAGAAATTATCAACTATTTGCCAAATTTAGTAAGTGCGAATTTTGGATAAGGTCAATAACATTCCTTAGTCATATCATATCTGCTGATGGTATTAGAGTAGATCCTCAAAAGACCGAGGCAGTAAGAAACTGGCCTTGCCCTATCTTTCCATCATATATTAAGAGTTTATTGGGTTTGGTTGGCTATTATAGGCAGTGTTTTGAGGGATTGTCTTCTATTACATCCCCTATGTCCCGATTGACTTAGACGAAAGTCAAGTTTCAGTGGCCAGATCCTTGCGAGAAGAGTTTTCATGAGTTGAAGACTCAACTCACCTCAGCTCTAATTCTAGCATTACCAGATAGTTTAGATGGGTTCATACTGTATTATGATGCATCCAGAGAAGTTTTGGGTTGTGTCCTCATGCAGCATGGTAAGGTCATAGCCTACACCTCCAGAAAGCTTAAACCCTATAAAAAGAATTATCCTACTCGTGATCTTGAGTTAGCCGCCATAGTATTTTCCTTAAATATTTGGAGGCATTATCTATACGGTGTTCATGTAGATGTGTTCGCGAAACATAAGATCCTTCAATATGTTTTTTCTCTAAAAGATATCAATCTTCGTCAGAGAAGGTGGTTAGAGCTCTTAAAAGATTATGACATATGCATCCTTTATCATTCGGGCAAGTCCAATGCAGTCGTTGATGCTCTCAGTGGACTGTCTACGGGGAGTGTTGCTCATGTCAGAGATAATAAGAAGAAGTTAGCTCAGGAAGTCCATCAACTTACCAGACTAGGCATTCTCGTAGTCGATTCAGAGGAGGGTGACATATAGGTTCAGAATAGTTTAGAATCATCTCTTGTTTATGAGGTAAAAGAAAAGCAAGATAGGGATCCCAGCCTAGTCAAGTTAAAAGATTTAGTCAGGGATCAGAAAGTAGAGGTTTTCTCCCAAGAGGGAGATAGTGTTCTACATTGTTAGGGTTGTCTCTATGTTTCAGGTGTAGATGACTTAATGCAGCAAATTCTCGCAGAAGCGTATGGTGCGCTCTACTTTTTTCATCTAGGGGTCACAAATATGTACCATGAATTGAGGGAGATCTATTGGTAGAGTGGGATAAAGAGAGATATTACAGAGTTTGTGGCTAAGTGCTCTACATGTTAGCCAATTGAGATAGAGCATCAGAAGCTAAGTTGTCATATGCAGGAGTTTATTATTCCAACTTGGAAGTGAGAAGAAGGGAATATAGACTTCGTGATGGATTTGCCTCGAACTCGTCATCAGCATGATTTAGTTTGGGTCATCGTAGACAGGATGACCAAATCAACTTATTTCCTTCCAGTTCATACATCTTATTTAGCCCAGAATTACACCAAACTCTACATCACAGAGTTGGTAAGATTGCATCATGTTCTGCTATCTATTATCTCAGACTGAGGTACCCAATTCACCTTTTATTTATGTAAAGCATTCCAAAAGTGTCTTGGTACCCAAGCTCATCTCAATACAGCCTTCCATCCTCAAATATATGGTCAACTAGAAAGGACCATTCAGAGTCTAGAAGATATGCTTAGGGTGTGTGCAATTATTTTCAAGGGTAGTTGGGATGACCACTTGCCTTTGATTGCGTTTGTATACAAAAAAATCTATCATTCTTGTATTCACATGGCTCCATTTGAAGCTCTCTATGGTAGGATATGTAGATCTCCAATTGGTTGGTTAGATGTTAGTGAGGCCTCAATTATTGGGCCTGACTTGGTATTCGACGCCGTAGAAAAAGTCCAGTTGGTCAAAGAAAGACTTTAGGCTGCTCAGGGCTGATAGAAGTCTTATGCAGATATTTGTAGAAAGGATCTCGAGTTCGATATTAGTGACGATGTCTATCTAAATATCTCTCCCATAAAGGGAGTGAAGAGGTTTGGTAAGAAGGGAATGCTTAGTCCCAATTATGTTGGTCCCTTCAAGATTCTCTGTTGCTTTAGCAAGGTAGTTTATAAGGTCGATTTTCCTTCATATACAGCCTCAGTTCATCCAATCTTTTATGTCTCTTTGCTCAAGGAATGTATAGGTAACCCAGCAGTGTAGTCCCGATTCAGAGCATCGATGTTTAGAAAAGCCTCTCTTATGAAGAGATCCCAGTTGAAATCCTAGACTATCAGACTCGTAGATTGAGGAACAAAGAAGTCCCTATAGTAAAATTTCTTTGGCGAAATCAATCCATTGAGGTAGCTCCTTGGGAAGCAAAAGTAGACATGCATATCAAGTATCCTCACCTCTTTTCTGCCAACTCAGATCAATCTCAAGGTAACAGTTCTCCTTAAGCTTACTCAGTTTCATGTTCAGAGTTCATCACAGACTTGGTATCAAGTACCATTGCATATTCAGTCATGTATTCATGTATCGGTTTAGTTATATAATTATCCATTAGACATGCATTCTCATTATGAGAAACTTAGTTCATCAGAACACCCAGTCATCCATTTATGATTCAGTTACACATGCATCAGATATGCATATTTAGTATGATATGTTCAATTATCAGTCAAGTCTGTCATGAGATCATGTTCCAGTTATTCATGTTCAGTATGTACGTCGGTTATCTAATCCCCTTACACTCAATATCATTCGAGGATAAATGTTCTCAAGGGGGAGATATTGTAATACCCCATACTTTTTCCTAGGTTGAAATCGTCTCAAGAATGTTAGAAACTTACTTTAAAGATGAATTCACTTTTGTACATATGGTATTTTTAAGATTTTTACTTTTTGTCATGTGGTAAGTTGAATTAGATTTCCAACGATACTAATTTCATCAAAATCCATTATCGGAGGAGAAAGTTATGGACAAAATACATTAGTAAGTAAAATCGCCTAGGTGCGACGGTGAGGCCAACGGACCGTCGGACTAGCGAAGGACCATCACTCAGGCTATCGTAAGGGAAACAGGGAGGCCACCTTCTGGATAAGGTGTGAAGGGCAGGTTGATGGACCGTCGAACTTGCGATGGACCGTCACCTAGGTCATCGCTACTTAGGCATTAAGATCTTTTCTTGGTCCAAGTATGACGGTCGAAATGACGGACCGTCACCCTAGCGAAGGACCATCGCACAAGCCATCGCAGGTCCTAATTCATCAAATTAAAGCTATTTTAAAAAGGTTTTTTTGGTCTTTTACCATCCATTTATATACCCAATTATATCCGACAAAAACTCAAAAATTCATATCTACCACAACAAAACTAGGGTTTTCTCTCAAACATTAATCTCCAAGAACAAAATCCAAATCTTCTTTAAGAACTAAGAGATTCAAATTCTTCATGTTCAAGAAATTCAAGAAAATAAACATAGGCATGCATAGTGTTCATTCATGAACTCCTTTCGTCCATGAAGCCTAAGAATCTCTTTTCAAAGTTTAAGTTTATGGATTTCCTTTATGAATATCATGATTGGTCTGGTCTTGTTCATGTTGATAATGAGTAATTGAATTCTATTCCATGCTGGGGGATAAATTTTATGTGGATTTGATTAGTATAGATGTAGATTCATGTAAACCTATGATTAAACCCTTGAATGATGAAATTAGGATTAAATCATGACATTTAATTATTGTATAATGTTCTATACACATACTATGCCTACCATGGGTTTGATTAAATACCTAGATAATGGAAACTTCTCAATTATCATGATATCATAAAATCCCCATGTATGTACAAGTTTATGCAGATCTCATGTTTGATTAAATGCTACAATAAATGTATTATGGATTATGATGTTAGTGATGTGTTCCAGTAGGTTATGCTTTGTTCGTTTCCTTCTATCTAGTCTAGGGGGTACTTGTATCTAAAATATTAGTTGTGTGCCTAGAGCCATGTAATGTTTCTACGATGCTCTCAGTCAAGCTATGATCCTTAGACTTCAGATAGTCTTATGACTCAGGAAATCTCCATGATCTCATAAACTCAGTCAGTTGCCATATATGAGTAGTATTCCATCAGTCAATGAAAGTCAGTAACTCAGTCTATGTTCATTTCAGTAAATCATGTTCAGTGTCTATTCAAATGGGAGTAGAAATTAGCACCGAGTGACCTAAGGATGGGAACTCACTTGTTATATAAGGGTGTGATTCTTAGAAGAAATCCTTGTATTTAAGAACTATGTAGCCAGCATAGATTGGGACATCATAGCCTTCTATATTGATGATAGGCGTATTTACACGCCTAAACACCATAATTTACCCATATTTTAGGCTAAGTTTTAAGGACAAAATATATAATTCCTGCACTTTTAGTCCTTTTTCCTGTAAGTGAGCTAACAAACATGATTAGTAAGTTTTCAAGTATAAATGATGAAGATTTCAGCATTTTATGGATAACTTGACGCCAAAGGAAGCTTCACGAAAGAAGGAGAGCAGAGCTTGGACGCATATGACTAAAAGTGACGCATGGGAAACCTGTCCTGGGCAAAAACAACATTTCTCAAGACTTTGGGGATCAGCAGTAACTTATTAGGATTAAGATAATGATGCAGTAATTTATTAGGAGTAGGACAAGTATGCAGTAACCCAGTAGGACTAGGACAAGGATAAAAACCCTATTTCAATAGGACTAGGATATGGATGTTATATAAACCCTATTTTGCTGAAACTTCTCAGTATTCTCTTCTTATTCCCCCTTCTATTCCTTCCCATTCTAATAAATTCTTATTCACTCATTAATTAATTCAAGTCTTTTTCATTCAACGTTTGATCCTAATTCACGTTACACTTTCTGACAGAGAAAGCACAACCCTTGTGACCAACGTGAGATCATGATAATGTTTATTGTGATCTCCGTTGCAATCATGAGTAGGTAAACTTCTCTGTTAGGGTTATGGAAGACTTATGAGATACTATCTATTGCTATGAGTTTGTGAATTCTTGACACGTATGCTGCTTATATCATTACTCTCTTTATCTTAATTTAAATTCTTGTGGTTGCAAACATATAG
The DNA here is from genome assembly GCA_030864225.1 of Capsicum baccatum var. pendulum. Lineage (NCBI taxonomy): Eukaryota > Viridiplantae > Streptophyta > Magnoliopsida > Solanales > Solanaceae > Capsicum > Capsicum baccatum. Next base: position 132,456,690 of record CM061556.1, read on the forward strand.
AATACGGCAGTATAGCATTAACTTGTTCGAAAGAAAGGTTACATGTCTGGAAAAGAGATAATGTCAAGGTAATAGGGCACCAACCCCTGTTAAAAAGTTAGTGTCGTAACAGGATTAACCTCTTGGAGAATTTGTACCATTAGATACGCTTTAAGCTCGAAAGAGTTAAGGTGAAATAGTCCTTGATAGGTCGAAAGACACCTAGATTTACCATAGAATACGATTCTCTATAAGCGCATGCATGTCTGAATTCTGCATAACTCATAGTCAATAGATACGTAAAACTCATAAGGTGGACATAACCCTAACTCTCAATTCCCATTGATCAAAACCAACCAAACAATCCGTTTTACTCTTTGCTATTTTCCGTTTTTACATTATTATTTTGTTACTCACACTATAATCCCCCCTTTTTACGAAACTTTCACCAAAAGTGTAATAATCTTTGCTTACTTAGTGACCAAGTATTCTCTGTGGGATTCGACACCCAACCCAGTTGGGTTCTATATTTGACAACGACCTCTTACACTCTTACGAGAGCTGTAGTTTGAGCGTTATCAAATTTTGGCGTCGTTGCCAGGGAATACGGTTGTCTACTAAGTTTGTGATAGTTACTAGACCCTTTGGTCAAAGATTCTCGTACTTTAATTTTAGTTGTTGTTTTTGTTTTATTCCGGTTCTATTGACAGAATGGATGCGCAACGTGACATTGAAAGAAAAACTGCTCAACAGGAGCAGGCTAGACTAGCTGCATTGGCCGCTACTCAAGTGCACCAACAGAATATTGATAACCCAGGTCGTGCAACAAATCCTGATGATGAGGACCTGGGAGATGAGGAGCTACTAAACCCATGACACACTACTGAGGTGGCGGCACCCATGCAGAGGAGAGATCATCAAGCATGATTGAGGCCTGATCACCGAGCTGTGCAGATCCCTTTTGATGACGATAATGACGATTTGGATGGAGCTGCTGCCACAGGAGCTATTATTCTTCCGCCATTGGCACCCAGAGCCAAGTTCAACATCACAAGCACCATGATTCAGTTATTGCAACTCAAGGGATTATTTGGTGGACTTGCAGGTGATGATCCGAATATGCATCTAATCAAATTTATCTCAACATGCAAGTCATTCGACAATCCAAGTGTTGGACAGAATACAATTCGGCTGCACTTATTTCCATTGTCTTTATCTGGGGAGGCAACTCTATGGTTGAATGGGCTAACTCCCAATTCTATTACAAATTGGAGGCAATTGAAAGACGCTTTCCTAGAAAGATTCTTTCCGCCATCCAAAAGAGCACAATTGAGAGATGAAATCAGCAACTTTCGTCAGCTTCCAACTGAAGCTCTCCACGAAACATGGGAGAGGTTCAAGAAGAAGCTTATGAGGTGCCCAAATCATCACTTGACCAATGTCCACTTGATGGAGATACTATACAGATCCTTGAATTCAGTAACTAAACCAGTGGTGGATAATGCGGCTGGAGGATCATTAATGGACCTTACCTTTGTTCAGGCAAGCGATATGTTAGACCGAATGACAAAGCAAAGTAGAGCCTGGCACACCAGGGATTCTGAGGTAGCAAGCCCCACTTTGTCTATTGGCATGACTGTAGAACAAAGGAGAAGAGAACAAGAACGTGATCAAGACATGGCGCACATGAAAACACAAATGGATCTTCTTACAAAGCATCTATTATCAAGGAAGACCGAAAAAGTCAAAGATGTTGCGTTGGAAGGAAGAGAAGAATCCGATTTTGAGGAAGAAGCCAACTACTTGAACAATCAGGGGGGTTTCCAAGGCAATGCCCAAGGAAACCAAGGTCGGAACTATTATGATAGATCTGGAAGAAAGGACCGTGATCAAGGTAGTTGGAAGGATAAGACTGACAGGAGTGGTTTGTATATTCCTCCTGGAAGACGTGACACCGCTGCATCTGGTTCTGGAAATATGTCCATGGAAGATATGATGGATAAGTTGCTGAAAGGAGTGGAGGCAACCAGGACGGGAGTAACTGAGGTGATAAATGATTTGTCCTTAATGAATCAATTGGTTGAATCGCATTCTACTGCAATAAAATAGCTGGAGCAATAATTGAGTCAATTATCTGCGGCATTCAACCAAAGAAAGACTGGAACGCTACCCAGCAACACCGTACAAAATCCAAGGAATGATGGATCATGTATGGCTATTCCTACCAGGAGTGGTAAGGTGTTGGAAAATCTACCCAAAGGCAAGCAAGCAGTCGACGATGTAGCGAATAACGATATTGATGCTGATGGTGAAGATGTCGTAGAAGCTGGCAAGGGTGATCATGACGTTACCACTAGTAGTCTGCAGCCTGAAAAGATCAAAATTCGAAAGCAAGATAAAAAGGAAGTGGTGGAGAAAATGATTCCTCTTCCACCACCACCTTTTCCGCAAAGACTGAAGAAGAAAGCTGACGATACCAGGTTTAATAAGTTTATGACTATGTTGAAACAGCTGACTATTAATGTTCCGTTGGTAGAGGCGCTAGAACAGATGCCTGGCTACGCAAAATTTATGATGGATCTTCTGACAAAGAAGCGGGCAGTAAGCTATGAGCCGACAGATAATATTCATCATTGCAGTGCAATTACCACGAGGTCCTTAGTACAGAAGAAGGCAGACCCTGGTGCATTCACTATTCCTTGCACGATTGGATCTATGAATTTTTCTAAAGCATTGTGCGATTTGGGAGCTAGCATCAATTTGATGTCACTATCCGTCTACAGAAAGTTGGGGTTGGGCGACCCTACACCAACCAATATGCGGCTTGTGATGGCAGATAGGTTGGTAAAACGACCTGTGGGTATCTTGAATGATGTGTTGGTGAAGGTGTCTACCTTTATCTTTCCTGCGGACTTTGTGCTTTTAGATTGCGAGGTGGATTCTGAAGTTCCCATAATCTTGGGACGTCCTTTCCTTGCAACAGGAAGTGTGCTTATTGACATAAGAGCTAATGAGCTGTTATTTCGGTTGAATGACGAAGTGGTCCATTTTGATGTATGCAAAGCAATGAAGCAGCCCAGCGATTTGAATATGTTCTCTGTAGATGATGCGTATTATGAGGATGAGAAAGAATTATCTGTAGAGAAGCAGCTTACTGTTGAGCCATTGTCTCCTGCGCTACTGAATGTTGAGCATGAGGACAATGAAGATTATAAAGAAACTGTGTGCTCTAATAGAAATAGGGTCATATTCTCATGCTCCTAAGAAGTTGGACCTTGATCTTACAAATCATCCTTCACAAACAGCGAAGACTTCCAGTGAAAAACCACCAATGCTAGAATTGAAAGAGCTACCAAGTCACCTAAGGTATACGTTCTTGGGATATGGAAATACACTTTCGGAGAGTGTTGCGGATGATTTAAGTGAACAGCATGTAGAGGCTCTCATCTCTACTCTGAAGAGGTACAAGAGAGCTATGAGTTGGTGTATTGATGATATAATTGGTATCCCTCTGGGGATATGTATGCACAAGAGTCATCTGGAAGAAGATTGCATGCCTACAAGTAAGTATCAACGTTATCTGAATCCATTCAGAAAATGATGCACCATTTATCTCAATGAAGTCTAAGTAATCAAGATAGCTATGTCGTGCCGCGATAATAAATCAAGCGCTTGGTGGGAGGCAACCCATCGTTTTTAATTGTTTTTGTTGTTTTTGTTTTCTTAGGATTTTGTCAAGCCACGACCAAAACTGAGGCACTTGATGGGAGGCAACCCATCGTTCTAATCATTTTTTGTTGTTTTTGAGTAAATGTAGGTGCAAAAGGTGTAAAAGAGGAGATTGGTTTCAAATTTCGATTTGGAAGTATTGCATGGTGAAGGTGGTATGTTAGGAATGAAGAAGCAAAAGGATATGGGTTAGGCATTGCTTATGAAAATATAGGCTAAGAACAAGGCAAGGCCTATGCAAATCTAGGCCACGAACAAGGAAAGGCCTATACTATGGCCTAAGCTCTCGGATTCTAGAGTGTCATAGCATAGGCTCCGCCTATGCTCAACAATGCCATAGCATAGGCGCCGCCTATGCAAAAGCATTTTGTCTCTGAATCTCATATACCATGGCATAGGCGCCGCCTATGCCTAATAATGCCATAGCATAGGCGCCGCCTATTCCCACCAATGATTTGCAAAAGGCGCCGCCTATGCCAAGCATAGGCAAAGCATTAGGCACCGCCTATTGTCACTTTTTATCTCCAAATCCGATTCGAAATGGGTCAAAACCCGACCCAATCTTGTCCTATAAATAAGAACTTAGTCTTAGAACAAAAATGCATTGCCAATCCAACCTAAGCGCCGTATACCTCTCCAAATTCTCTCAAAAACTTTTATTTTTGCTCTTTTAACTTTGCAAGAACATCTTTCAAGGCCATCAACCAAGTAAGTACTTCTTTGCTCTTCTTTTATATTACATAAGTATTACAATACTACGCTTATAATAAGTTGTTAAATCGTGAAGTAGTGTTGGTAATTTGAATGTGGTTGATACAACTAAGTGAGTGAAAGAATATGTATGGATGCTCTTGACTTGTTTCCAACTTGTATTTGATTTTGATACACTGTCATACTTTTGCGAAATCGACATGGTTAAGATAATTGCATAATCTTGTAACTTGAAAGCTTACATGATGAAATGACTTGTTCATTGAGATGAAAATCATGGGTGACTACAAACATGCGATGTTGTGATTATTTCTATGCCATAAATTGATACGATATCTATGTAGTAGTTTTGTTCAAAAGATGCATTAGTCCAAACACGAAAGCATTGTCAATATTGCATAACGTTAAGAGGACATGAAAGTATGACTGTGCTGAACATATTGTTGGAACATATCACCTAAATATATGTCGATGAAGTCTGAGTAATCGACATCATTCACTTAATTAGTTTGTGTCAACAAATTAAGTGTGGGGTGGTGCTACTATTGTCTGTTTGTCGATTGAATCTTCCAAGATGAAGCCAACATGACTTTATTGGGATCTCAGGTAGAATGGCACAAAAAGGATGACAAGGAAAAGAAAAAGCGCCCACCACACAGAAAGGTAAGAAAAGAGGAAGAAAAGAGCAAGCAGAATCCTCAGTGCTGCAAATACCTCGCCGCACTCTTGGAATCAAGTGGGGTACTTATGAGGAACTTCTGAGGATGACGAATCTGATGATGACTCTGACGCAGGGGGTATGACCCCAGACATAGAGGAGGAGTCCGACTAACTAGGTTCTTCTTATTTATTTTCCACTAAGGGCAGTGTATCCCGTCTAAGTGTGGGGTGCTGGTATTTGTATGCTATACTTCTTTATCTGCATTTGCTTATTTATGTGTGTTTTGCTTATTTATGTTTATTTGTTTATTTGTTTTATTTTTTTAGTAGTCAAAAAATTTTTTTTTGTTAAAAACTTTGCATAAAATTGTTCTGATAGGAAGCATGGTATTGTGACAAGAGTCTGTGATAAAATCATTACTATTGAGATGTTTAGGCTCTAAATGTGACTCATTATGTGGTTTAATTCCTTCATCTGTTGGGTCAAGAGTCTATACTACTCCCAATAAAGTTGACCATGTGCCTTGTGTGTGTGAGGTGATAGTATATTCTGTGTTTGTGGCTGATGCTAGAACTTGCCTGGTGTGTATGTAAAGCAAAATAAAGAGTGTAAGTTTAGGAGATGATTTAGGCATTTCTTTGGCAACCTGTGATTGTTTACCTTCGTTTTACCTACCCATGGACATCATCCTAGATAACCCCCTTTGAGCCTTTAGCCTATTTTCTTTGACAGCCCCATATGTAAGCCTAATCCATTTTTTTCAAGCCCATAATTTGTTCCAAATTCCTAAGTGCTTTAAATTGTAAAGTCATGTGTCAAAATAAGAGGAAATTGGGTGAGAGTAGTTCCTTAAAGTGAATTGGTACTTGAATTCGTTATGAAAAAGAATGGTTATCATAGAGGCGTGTTATAAAAAAAGAGAAAAATGAAAAGGAAAATAAAAAGTTAATTCTGTTCAAAATTGAATAACAAAAGAGGTGAGAAGGGGTGGTAGATCAAAAGAAAGTAGAAAGGTTGTTTGAAAGAAAGTGTTAATGGCATAATGTGATGTATTAAAGCGCTTAGGAACATAGTCACTATTTCTGGCCAAAATAGTCCTACCCGTCCCTTAGCCTACATTACAACCTGTAAAGACCTATTTGATCCTAAGCTTAGCATTCTAATATTAGTAGAGCATTACACTAAGGGCAAGCCTATGGTCATCAGTTGCAACATATGAATTCTTTGTGAGAGTGAGAGCAAGGATAATCTTATACCCATGTTCGAAATATATACAATACTTGTGAGTGATTATGGGTGATACCTTATGTGAGACACACATGGTTGATGAGTTTTGGGTAGTTATTTATGATTCTTTGTGCCTTAACTTTTGGATACGAATTAACCATCATCACTAGTCTAGGTTGGAGGTTGAATTGTTTCTAGTAGTGATCAGAAAACTACTCTTTGTTCATAATTGTTGTGCCTGTCTTGATGAATATTTTGTGTTATTACTGTGAAACCCTAAGTGGATGTTTAGAAGGACATGATATTTTGTTCGAGGGCGAACAAAGCTTTAAGTGTGGGGTGTTGATAATAGGCGTATTTACACGCCTAAACACCATAATTTACCCATATTTTAGGCTAAGTTTTAAGGACAAAATATATAATTCCTGCACTTTTAGTCCTTTTTCCTGTAAGTGAGCTAACAAACATGATTAGCAAGTTTTCAGGTATAAATGATGAAGATTTCAGCATTTTATTTATAACTTGACGCCAAAGGAAGCTTCACGAAAGAAGGAGAGCAGAGCTTGGACGCATATGACTAAAAGTGACGCATGGGAAACCTGTCCCGGGCAAAAACAGCATTTCTCAAGACTTTGAGGATCAGCAGTAACTTATTAGGATTAGGATAATGATGCAGTAATTTATTAGGATTTGGACAAGTATGCAGTAACCCAGTAGGACTAGGACAAGGATAAAAACCCTATTTCAATAGGACTAGGATATGGATGTTATATAAACCCTATTTTGCTGAAACTTCTCAGTATTCTCTTCTTATTCCCCCTTCTATTCCTTCCCATTCTAATAAATTCTTATTCACTCATTAATTAATTCAAGTCTTTTTCATTCAACGTTTGATCCTAATTCACGTTACACTTTCTGACAGAGAAAGCACGGCCCTTGTGACCAACGTGAGATCATGATGATGTTTATTGTGATCTCCGTTGCAATCATGAGTAGGTAAACTTCTCTGTTAGGGTTATGAAAGCCTTATGAGATACTATCTATTGCTATGAGTTTGTGAATTCTTGACACGTATGCTGCTTATATCATTACTCTCTTCATCTTAATTTAAATTCTTGTGGTTGCAAACATATAGAATACGGCAGTATAGCATTAACTTGTTCGAAAGAAAGGTTACATGTCTGGAAAAGAGATAATGTCAAGGTAATAGGACACCAACCCCTGTTAAAAAGTTAGTGCCGTAACTGGATTAACCTCTTGGAGAATTTGTACCATTAGATACGCTTTAAGCTCGAAAGAGTTAAGGTGAAATAGTCCTTGATAGGTCGAAAGACGCCTGGATTTACCATAGAATACAATTCACTATAAGCTCATGCATGTCTGAATTCCGCATAAATCATAGTCAATAGATACGTAAAACTCATAAGGTGGACATAACCCTAACTCTCAATTCCCATTGATCAAAACCAACCAAACAATCCGTTTTACTCTTTGCTATTTTCCGTTTTTACATTATTATTTTGTTACTCACGCTACAATCCCCCCTTTTTATGAAACTTTCACCAAAAGTCTAATAATCTTTGCTTACTTAGTAACCAAGTATTCTCTGTGGGATTCGACACCCAACCCAGTTGGATTTTATATTTTACAACGACCGCTTACACTCTTACGAGAGCTGTAGTTTGAGGGTTATCATATATGAGGGTAGATGAGGTGGCTTAACCTGCTATATGAGAGTTCCCACCATTCTCACTAGAGTTATCTGTTATATTAGGGTCACTCACATATTGTCCTTACCAGTGGTGCGGTATTGACACCCTTCCAATCAGGGCACAGATTGGACCCCAATTCAGCTATAATGTGTCCTTTGGGGCATGTCCTTTAGATTACTACATCCCACAGTATTAGTATCAGTCTCAATAAAAGAACACAGGTAGTTTTTCAGAATTCAGGTAGAGGTTAGCACCGAGTAAACCCAAGGATGGGAACTCACCCTCCAGTTCAGGGTGTGATTCTTAGTAGCAATCCTTGTGTTCCAAAACTACATAGCCAGCGTAGGTTGAGACATCCTAACCCATCAAATTAGGATTGATGAGGTGGCTTAACCTGTCAGTTTAGGGTTCCCACCGTTCTCATTGAGTACCTGCCAGATAAGGGTCACTCACAGGCTGTCCTTACCCGTGGCACGGTATTGACACCCCTCCAGTCGGGGCAGAGAATGGACCACAACTTAGCCATAATGGCATACATGGGGCATGTTGGTTAAATATTACTTTCCACAGTTTCAGTATCAGTCTCAGTAAAGAAACTCAGGGCATTCTTCAGATTTCAGTATATACAGGACTATCAGATACAGTCATCCATGTTATCAGTTTCAGTATCAGTCATCACAGTTTTCAGTAAACCATGTATTAGCTTACAGGTCATGCTATCACGTATTCACGGTCCTGGTTTATATATATGTGTGTTTGCGCTCCCAAGTTCATATAGTCAGTCAGTGTTGTTCATGCATGAAACCCTTTATGTTCAGCCTACCTTCCTCGTATACTCAGTACTCTAGTTGTACTGACGCATTTACACTATGGTGCTTTCTTCTCATATTACACCATAGGTTCCGAGACACGAGCACTAGCCCAGCAGTAGCGGTAGCATTCCAGTCGTAGAGACACAGTGAGTGTTCATTGATTCGAGGACAATACGCTTTGATACATTTACTTATTTCTTCAGTTCAGGTTTAGGGATTTAGTTGGAGACATATTCCTTCAACTCCTTATTCAGATAGTTTAGAGGCTTTCAGATCTACTTTTAGATTTATATTCAGATTTACATTCAGATTGAGTTGTTTTGGGTATTTTCACCTACATGGTTTTATTCAGTTGAACTTTATGGCCTCACAGTTCTATGTATTCCACATTTTTATATCATGATATGCAGTATACAGGTATAGATATCAGTCATGGGTTAGATTGTGGTCCCTCGAGGTCATGAGCACTGTGTAGCATTCCAGTTCAGCAAATTGGGGTATTACATTAGGACTGTTAGATACAGTCAGCTCAGATATAGTACAGAACTCAGCTAGTTTCATCAGATTTAAGATTTTCAGATACAGTCACTCATGTTATCAGTTATCAAAATTCAGTCATTAGTCATGTTAGTCATAAGCATACTAATGTTATCATGATTTCACATATAGTTACTATGTATGTATGCATGTATTCTCATGTTCATATTAGTCAGTTCGCCAGTATTGTTCATGCACATGAACCCCATGCATACCGGTACATTCAAAGTACTGATGCATTTTTTATATGGTGTCTATACCATAGGTTCGGATACACGTGCTCCAGAGCATCTGTTTATTCCAGATATCAGCTGTCATAGTTAGCAGTGAGTCCTCATCCTTCGAGGACATGATTATTTCTCTATTATCTCATTAATTAGTTTATTAGTTAGAGTTAGTTGGGTATTTGTCCCATCAACTCCTTACTCGGACAATTTAGTTAGTTAGAGGCTTTCCAGACTATTATGTTTAGACAGTTATTCCAGTTGTTTTGGGTATTTTATACCCCGTTTAGATATTATGTTTTACTTCAGTTATATGACCTTATGGCCTTTAAGTTCATGTTTCTAGATTTTCTGTATGTTATGCAATATACAGGAACAAATATCAGTCATAGGTTAGTTGTGGTCCTTCGGGGTCATGAGCACCGTGTAGCATTTTGGGTACCAGATTTAAGGCGTTACAAGGATCAGGTTGGATAGGATGGGGTTCTGGGTGGTCTCTCATTCCTCTTCCCTTAGTCTTATTTAGAGGCATATTCCATAAATGAAAGAGAAATTTAGATTAGACAGGGAGTTTAACTGGAGCTCATGCCCACTCGCATGACATGAATAATGAAAAAAGGGAAACTTTTCATAAAACCCCTAGCAACCTCCTATCCATAAGTTTGGCAGGCTACATACCCATGCACAAAACTCTATTAGATGTGGCTTTCAACTTCCTTCGACTATGTTGAACCTTAGGCTCTGATATCAAGTTTAAAATGCCCCGAGTCTGTACCCTGGACGCTGCATGGTGCTCATAATCCTTAAGGACCACAAGCTAACCCATTACTGGTACCTGCTGCAAAAACTAAATAGTAATACTTTAATTATATAGAAGTTAGGTAGCAAACATTCCATAAGGTTCAATACTGTAATAAAATTGAATACGGTATAACAATACCAAAAATGAAAACATCTATCTAAAAATAATTTAGTCAGAAAATCCTCTAAACTATCTGAAATGTGTAGTTGATAGGACAAGTTGCCAACTAACTCTGGCTATTGAAATAAACTAAAATACAAAAATAATAATCATGCTTTGTCAGTTTCCTTCTATCTAGTCTAGGGGGTAATTGTATCTAAAATATTAGTTGTGTGCCTAGAGCCATGCAATGTTTCTACGATGCTCTCAGTCAAGCTATGATCCTTAGACTTCAGATAGTCTTACGACTCGGGAAATCTCCATGATCTCATGAACTCAGTTAGTTGTCAGATATGAGTAGTATTCCATCAGTCAATGAAAGTTAGTAACTCAGTCCATGTTCATTTCAGTAAATTATGATCAGTGTCTATTCAAATGGGAGTAGAAATTGGCACCGAGAGAACCTAAGGATGGGAACTCACTTGTTATATGAGGGTGTGATTCTTAGAAGAAATCCTTGCATTTAATAACTATGTAGCTAGCATAGATTGAGACATCATAGCCTACTATATGAGGGTAGATGAGGTGGCTTAGCCTGCTTTATGAGAGTTCCCACCATTCTCACTAGAGTTACATGTTATATTAGGGTCACTCACATGTTGTCCTTACCAGTGGTGCGGTGTTGACACCCTTCTAATCCTTTGGGGCACGTCGGTTAGATGACTACCTCCCACAGTCTTAGTATCAGTCTCAATAAAAGAACACAGATACTTTTTCAGAATTCAGGTGTAATACCCCGCATGTTTCTAAGCTAGGAAGTGAATAAGTATTCCTACGTATGAAATTCCTATCCTGTGATTCATACTTGAGTACATGACTTACAATGAATATCCTAGTGATAGGATAGCTTATGATGCATTAAGCATGTTCATATGAGTCACTTAAGGTAATACAAGCTAAGAGTTTTTGAATCCATCAAGTTTTAGTGTTTGATTTTGCAAGGTTCATCTTTGAACAAGTATAAATCGATGTTAATGTGGTATATTGGCTGATTTAGACCCATAAAAATGTAGAGAATCGAATTAGCTTTCCAACGATACCAATTATGCCTTAATCCAATACCCGAGTGAAAAGTTATGCCCATTTTTATGAGAGACAGTAAGCATAGGCGATTGGTTAGGCGCCACCTAACCCAAGCATAGGTGATTGTTTAGGCGCCTCCTAACCCAAGCATAGGCGATTGGTTAGGCGTCGCCCAACCCAAGCATATGCGATCGCTTGGGCACCGCCTAAGTCAATTCCTGGTGTCAAAAATACTCCATTTTGAGTTATTTTAAAGGTAATTAAGTCTTTAAATACTCGTTACACGTCCCTAAACTTAACCCTACAAAATATATATCTTCTAAACATATTACAATCCTATTTTCATCTCAAAGCTCTTCATCCAAGAGATCTAAAGGATAAAAACAACTAGGGTTGCATAATTAAGCTTGAAGATCCGATTTCAAGGAAATTCCTCCATCAATCATCAAGAATCTTCCTTCTAAGGTATGCGTAGTGTTCATCCATGGATTCCTTTCGTTCGTGGAGTTCAATAATCAATCTTTAAAATACAAAATCTTGGTTAATTGTGGTGATATGATCATACCCATGTTGATGCTTGTTTGTTTTCCTCTTTTTCATTATAAAGTATGATTTTTATATTGTTGGGTGTTGATGATCATGTTGTTGATGTTTCTGATTCCCAAGATGGAATCTTTATATGTTTTTGTGAATTCATGATATCATATGAGTTAGAAACATGTAATTAGTTGTTCATGATGTATAATTTGATTAATTCACCTATTCTTAAGATGTGCATGTAAGGTGTTTGATAAAATGCCTATGGAACTAGAAATCATGCAATATAGCTAAATTTTGACTAAGTGAAGGATTCATGATATGCCCTTACGTTCCAATGACTTCTATATTATCAATGTGCCTTGTAAGTGTTGTTGGAATACTCATGAACTATTCTTATGATATTATGCTATGTTTACTTGAAAATCCTACTTATGAACAAGATGTATGATAACCATGCAAATACACATGAACTTTCATGCTATTAGTATGTGTTGCCAAAATAATTATGTAATGAAAATGATATTAAGATTGTGAAGTAGTTCCATGTGATATGAAATCCTTTCCATGCAATACATTGTTGATAACTATGCATAGTATGAGATCTCTACTTATGAGATTATATATTATGGACTCTACTCTTATGATCAAGTTAGTCATCTGTGTCAGTTTCCTTCCATCAAGTCCTGGGGTACTTATACCCGAAAACTACAGCTATGTGGCTAGATCCATGTCATGTTTCATGATATCCGAACTCAAGCTATGATTCGATAGACTTCAGTTAGTCATGTGACTCAAGAAAACCTCATGATCTTAGTCAGTTGTCAGCTATCAGTAACATTTCACCAGTCAACGAAATTCAGTAAGATTAAATCATGAACAGTCAGTTATTCATGTCTAGTCCCTCTACATGGGAGTAGAGGTTAGCACCGAGTGAACCCAAGGATGAGAAATCACCCTCCAGTTCAGGGCGTGATTCTTAGTAGCAATCCTTGTGTTCCAGAACTAAATAGCCAGCGTAAGTTGAGATATCTTAACCCATCAGATTAGGGTGGATGAGGTGGCTTAACCTATCAATTTAGGGTTTCCACCGTTCTCATTGAGTACCCGCCAGATAAGGGTCACTCACAGGCTGTCCTTACTCGTGGCACGGTATTGACACCCCTCTAGTAGAGGTAGAGATTGGACCCCAGCTTAGCCATAACGGCATACATGGGGTATGTCGGTTAAACACTACTTCCCATAGTTTCAGTATCAGTCTTAGTAAAAAAACTCAGGGTGTTCTTCAGATTTCAGTATATATACAGGACTGTCATATACAGTCGTCCATATTATCAGTTTCAGTATCAGCCAAGACAGTTATCAGTAAGCCATGTATTAGCTTACAGGTCATGCTATCACGTATTCATGGTCCCAGTTTCTATGTATGTGTGTTTGCACCCCCACGTTCATATTAGTCAGTTAGTGTTGTTTATGCATAAAACCCTTTATGTTTAGCCTACCTTTCTTGTATACTAAGTACTCCAGTTGTACTGACACATTTGTGCTATGGCGCTTTCTTTTCATGTTACACCATAGGTTTCGAGATAGGACCTCCATCCCAAAAGTAGCGGTAGCATTTCAGTCGCAGAGACTCAGTGAGTACTAATTGATTCGAGGATAATACACTTTGATACATTTATTTATTTCTTCAGTACTATTTTACGGAGTTAGTTAGAGACATGTTCCTTCAACTCCTTATTCAGACAGTTTAGAGGCTTTCAGATCTACTTTTAGATTTATGTTCAGATTTACGTTCAGATTGAGTTGTTTTGGGTATTTTCACCCACATGGTTTTATTCAGTTGAACTTTATCGCCTCACATTTCTAAGTATTCTGCATTTTGATATCAAGATTTGCAATATACAGGTATAGATATCAGTCATGGGTTAGCCTGTGGTCCCTCGGGGTGATGAGCACCGTGTAGCATTCCGGTTCAGCAAATCGGGGTGTTACAAACTTGGTATCAGAGCCTAAGGTTCAATAGAGTCCTAGAAAGTTTGAAAGCCATATCTAGTAAAGTCTTGTACATGGGTGTGTTGCGCGCCACATTTATTTGTGGGAGGCTATAAGATGTTTTAGGAACATCCCCTTTCTTTATTATTCATGTCATGCTAGTGAGCATAATCACAAGTTAAACTCTCAGTCTAATCCATTCTTTTCTTATTCCAGACCATGGCCCTAAAGAGAAGAAACCAGCCAACTCCTCAGCCCGAAGATCCTTTGGGCGAACATGTTTCCCATGCGGAGTTTAGAGTCGCATTTATCACACTTGCTCTTTCCTGGCTGCATAGAATGAACAGCCACCAGTCATTCCGGCCAATCTAGTAGCCACTCCCAAAGCTGCTAGGGTTTGGGACTTCACCCAAATGAACCCTCCATCTTTCCATGGGTATAAGTCTGATGAGAACCCTCAGGAGTTCATTGACCAAGTCCATAAGGTCATTGACATCATGGGTGTTACTTCTATCGAGAGTGCTGAGTTAGCCGCCTACCAGTTACAGGATGTTGGTCATGATTGGTACAAATAGTGGAAGTCTGAGAGGTTAGATGATTCAGGCCCTATCAAGTGGAAGAAATTTGTCACAGCCTTCTTAAACAAATTCATTCCCCAAGAACTGAGGGAAGCCAAAGTTCTTGAGTTTATCAACCTCAGGCAAGGGAATATGATGGTTAGGGAGTATTTTTTCAGATTTACTCAGCTAGCCAAGTATGCTCCTCATGTGGTTGCAGACAATAGAGCTAAGATGAGCAAGTTCATGTCAGGGGTCAACGATAGCATGGTAAATAAGTGTAGGTCTGCAATGCTAATCGGTGATATGACCTTAGCCAGACTCATGACCCATGCCCAGTAAGTAGAAGAGCAGAAGTTTAAGACTAGGGAGAGGCAGAACAAGAGAGCAAGGTCAGGTAATTTTAACTTTGCTCACCCCAAGTCGGATGGAGGAAACCATTCACAGTTTTGCTCTAAGTCAGCCATTCCAGCTCCTTTCTATGCCAGCGCTCCAGTGCCAAAGTTTAGAGACGGCAATAGAAATAAAGCGCCAGGCTCTAAATCTCATGGCAGTGTTAGCAGTGCCCGAACGAATCCCCTTTGTCAGACTTGTGGTAAGAACCACAAGGGCATTTGCAGAGCCGATAGTGATGTCTATTTTGGTTATGGCAAGCCAGGCCACAGGATTAGGGAGTGTCTGCAGTCAAGTCTTCAGGGTCATCAAAATCATTCTATAGCTCAGTCCAGTCGCCTGAACCAGCAAGGTGCCATTTCCAGTGCTACCAGTGGGCAACGCCCAAACAGACTCTATGCTCTTTAGTCCCAACAGGATCAGGAAAATTCTCCTGATGTCGTTACTGGTACATTACAGATTTTCCATGTTCATGTTTATTCTTTGCTAGACCCAAGTGCATTTTTATCTTTTGTTACTCCATACATAGCAGGCGATATTGGAATCAGTCCCAAAGTCCTTGCAGAGCCCTTCTCAGTCTCTACCCCAGTGGGTAAAACCATCATAGCTCGGCGGGTATACAAGAACTGTCTGGTTATGATATATCAAAAATCCACATCAGCAAATTTAGTGGAGTTAGAGATAACTGATTTTAATGTCATTCTCTGCATGGACTGTCTTCATTCCTACTTTGCCACAGTCGACTACAGAAATAGGATAGTTCAATTTCAATTCCCGAATGAGCTCGGCCTAAAGTGAAAGGGTAATATTTCAGCGTTCAGGGGTCAACTTATTTCCTACCTTCGAGCAAGGAAAATAACTTCTAAGGGGTGTGTGTATCATCTCGTCCATGTTAAAGATTCCAGTTCTGAATATCCCAGCCTCGAAATAGTCCCTGTTGTTAATGAATACTCAAATGTCTATCCCAAAGATCTTCCAGGCATTCCTCCCGAAAGGGAAATAGACTTCGGCATAGACCTTCTTCTGGATACTCAACCTATTTCTATTTCTCCATATAAAATAGAACCAGCAGAACTCAAGAAACTGAAAGATCAGTTGAAGGATCTCTTAGATAAGGGATTCATCAGACCCAGCATTTCCCCATAGGGTGCGCTAGTATTATTCCTGCACAGGAAAGATGGTTCTCTCAGGATGTGTATTGATTATCGTCAACTCAACAAGGTCACGGTCAAGAAGAGATATCCTCTTTCCAGGATTGATGATCTATTCAACCAACTTCAGGGTGCCAGTAACTTCTCCAAGATAGACCTCAGATTAGGCTATCCTCAGCTCAGAGTTATAGAATGTGACATTCCGAAGACAGCTTTCCATACTCGGTATGGTCACTTTGAATTTTTAGTCATGTCATTTGGTCTTACCAATGCCCCAGCAGCTTTTATGGATTTGATGAACCGTGTGTTCAAGAAGTACTTGGACATGTTTGTCATAGTCTTCATAGATGATATTCTGGTCTATTCTCGCACAGAGCGTGATCATGCAGACTATCTCAGGATTGTTCTTCAAACTCTCAGGGATCACCAATTATTCGCTAAGTTTAGCAAGTGCAAATTTTGGCTAATATCAATAACATTCCTTGGCCATATTATTTCTGGTGATGGAATTAGAGTAGATCCTCAAAAAATAGAGGTAGTAAGAAACTACCCAGACCCGTATCTCTATCAGATATTAGGAGTTTTTTGGGTTTGGCTGGCTATTACAGATGGTTTGTCGAGGGATTTTCTTGTATTGCATCTCCCATGTCCAGATTAACTCAGAAGAAGATTAAGTTTTAGTGGTCAGATTTATGCGAGAAGAGCTTTCAAGAGTTGAAGACTCGACTTACCTTCGCTCCAGTTCTAGCTATTCCAGATGGTTTTTTAGTCTATTGTGATGCATCCAGAGTGGTTTTAAGTTGTGTCCTCATGCAGCTTGGTAAGGTCATAGCCTACGCCTGCAGAGAGTTAAAGCCACATGAGAAGAATTATCCTACTCATGATCTTGAGTTAGCAGCGGTAGTTTTTGCCTTGAAGATTTGGAGGCATTATCTCTATGGAGTTCATATAGATGTCTTTACAGACCATAAAAGCCTCCAGTATGTATTTTCCTAGAAAGATATCAATCTTCGCCAGAGAAGGTGGTTAGAGCTCTTGAAGGATTACGACATGAGTGTTCTTTATCATCTGGGCAAGGCCAATGGTGTGGATGATTCTCTCAGTTGACTCTCCATGGGTAGTATTTCTCACATTGAGGATAGTAAGAAAAAGATGGCTCAGGAGATCCATCAGCTTTCCAGACTAGGTGTTCGCTTAGTCGATTCTTCAGAGGGTGGTGTATGTGTAGAGAAGAGTCATCTCTAGTTTATGAGGTAAAAGATAAACAAGACAGGGATCCTATCCTTGTCAAGCTCAAAGAGTCAGTTTAGAATCAGAAAGTCGAGGTTTTCTCCTAAGGGGGATATGGTGTTCTTCGTTGTCAGGGTCGTCTATGTGTTCCAAGTATAGATGAATTGAGGCAGCGAATTCTTGCAGAAGCGCATAGTGTGCGATACTCTATTCATCCAGGGGCCACTAAGATGTACCGCAACATGCAGGAGATCTATTGGTGGAGTGGGATGAAAAGAGATGTTGCAGAGTTTGTGGCTAAGTGTTCTACATATCAGTAGGTTAAGATAGAGCATCAGAAACCTAGTGGTTCCATGCAAGAGTTTACCATTCCTACTTGGAAGTGGGAAGAAGTTAACATGGACTTCGTGATGGGCTTGCCTAGAACTCGTCATCAGCATGATTCAGTCTGGGTCAATATAGATAGAATAACCAAGTCAGCTTATTTCATTCCTTTTTGTACTTCTTATTCCACCGAGGATTATGCCAAACTCTATATCAGGATGTTAGTCAGATTACACGGTGTTCCACTATCTATCATCTCAAACAGAGGTACCCAGTTCACTTCTCACTTTTGGAAAGCATTCCAAAAGGGTCTCGGTACCCAAGTCCATCTCAGCACAGTGTTTCATCCTCAGACAGATGGTCAAGTAGAGAGGACCATTCAGACTCTTGAAGATATGCTAAGGGCTTGTGCAATTTACTTCAAGGAAAGTTGGGACAACCACTTGCCTTTAATTGAGTTTGTATATAACAATAGCTATCATTCTAGTATTCAAATGGCTCCATTCGAATCTCTCTATGGTAGGAGATGTAGATATCTGATTGGTTGGTTCGAACTGAGTGAGGCCTCAATCATACGTCCTGACTTAGTATTCAATGCCTTAGAGAAAGTTCAGTTGATCAGAGAGAGACTCCAGGCTGCTCAGAGCTGACAGAAGTCCTATGCAGATGTTCGTAGAAAGGATCTCGAGTTTGAGTTCAATGAATATGTCTATCTTAAGATCTCTCCCATGAAGGGAGTGAAGAGGTTCGGCAAGAAAGAGAAACTCAGTCTCCGATATGTCGGTCCCTTCAGAATTCTTTGTCGCTTTGGCAAGGTAGCTTATGAGCTTGAGTTGCCTTTAGATCTAGCCTCAGTCCATCCAGTCTTCCATGTCTCTTTGCTAAAGAAATGCATAGGTGACCCAGCAGTTTTTGTCCCTATTCAGAGCATCGATATTCAGAACAGCCTCTCTTATGAAGAGATTCCAGTCGAAATCTTAGATTATCAGACTCGTAGACTGAGGAACAAAAAAGTCCCTCTAGTCAAGGTTGTTTGGCAAAATCAGTCTCATGAGGGATATACTTGGGAAGCAGAAGCAGATATGCGTACCAAGTATCCTCACCTCTTCCCCACCAATTCAGATCAAGCTCAAGGTAACAGTTCTCTTTAAGCTTATTAAGTTTCACGTTCATGTTTCCAGTATAAACTTGGTAGCTATTAATGGTTTTATACTCAGTCATGCATTCATGTGTCAGTTGTCCATGCATTACAAATGCAAGAGTTCAGTATATTTAGCATGTCAGTCATGAGATCAAGTTGCAGTTCTTTATGTTCAGTTCAGGTTCTATAGTCTTGTATCCCTTCTCAGCAAATTCTCATTTGAGGACGAATGTTCCTAAGGGGGAGATATTGTAAAATCCCGCATGTTTCTAAGCTAGGAAGTGAATAAGTATTCCTACGTATGAAATTCCTATCCTGTGATTCATACTTGAGTACATGACTTACAATGAATATCCTAGTGATAGGATAGCTTATGATGCATTAAGCATGTTCATATGAGTCACTTAAGGTAATACAAGCTAAGAGTTTTTGAATCCATCAAGTTTTAGTGTTTGATTTTGCAAGGTTCATCTTTGAACAAGTATAAATCAATGTTAATGTGGTATATTGGCTGATTTAGACCCATCAAAATGTAGAGAATCGAATTAGCTTTCCAACGATACCAATTATGCCTTAATCCAATACCCGAGTGAAAAGTTATGCCCATTTTTATGAGAGACAGTAATCATAGGCGATTGGTTAGGCGCCGCCAAACCCAAGCATAGGCGATTTGTTAGGCGCCGCCCAACCCAAGCATAGGCGATCACTTGGGCGCCGCCTAAGTCAATTCCAGGTGTCAGAAACACTCCGTTTTGAGTTATTTTAAAGGTAATTAAGTCTTTAAATACTCCTTACACGTCCCTAAACTTAACCCTATGATATATATAGCTTCTAAACATATTACAACCATATTTTCATCACAAAGCTCTTTATCCAAGAGCACTAAAGGAGAAAAACAACTAGGGTTGCATAATTAATCTTGAAGATCCGATTTCAAGGAAATTCCTCCGTCAATCATCAAGAATCTTCCTTCTAAGGTAT
Organism: Capsicum baccatum var. pendulum; assembly: GCA_030864225.1. Classification (NCBI taxonomy): domain Eukaryota; kingdom Viridiplantae; phylum Streptophyta; class Magnoliopsida; order Solanales; family Solanaceae; genus Capsicum; species Capsicum baccatum. Next base: position 132,476,575 of record CM061556.1, read on the forward strand.
GCGTAGTGTTTATCCACGGATTTCTTTCGTCCGTGGAGTTAAAGAATCAATCTTTAAAATATAAAATCTTGGTTAATTGTGGTGATATGATCATACCCATATTGATGCTTGTTTGTTTTCCTCTTTTTCATTATAAAGTATGATTTCTATATTGTTGGGTGTTGATGATCATGTTGTTGATATTGGGTGATTCCCAAGATGGAATCTTTATATGTTTTTGTGAATTCATGATATCATATGAGTTGGAAACATGTAAATTTAGTTGTTCATGATGTATAATTTGATGAATTCACCAATGCTTAAGATGTGCATGTAAGGTGTTTGATAAAATGCCTATGGAACTAGAAATCATGCAATATAGCTAAATTTGGACTAAGTGAAGGATTCATGATATGCCCTTAGGTTCCAATGACTTCTATGTTATCAATGTTCCTTGTAAGTGTTGTTGGAATACTCATGAACTATTCTTATGAGATTATGCTATGTTTACTTGCAAATCCTACTTATGAACAAGATGTATGATAACCATGCTAATCCATATGAACTTCCATGCTATTGGTATGTGTTGCCAATATGATTATGTAATGAACATGATATTAAGATTGTGCAAGTACTTCCATGTGATATGAAATCCTTTCCATGCAATACATTGTTGATAACTATGCATAGTATGAGATCCCTACTTATGATATTATATATTATGGACTCTACTCTTATGATCAAGTCATCATGTGTATCAGTTTCCATCCATCGAGTCCTGGGGGTACTTGTACCCAAAAACTATTGTTGTGTGCCTAGATCCATGTCATGGTTCACGATATCCAAACTTAAGCTATGATTCCATAGACTTCAGTCAGTCATGTGACTCAGGAAAACCTCATGATCTTAGTCAGTTGTCAGATATTAGTAACATTCCACCAGTCAATGGAATTCAGTAAGATTAAGTCATGCATAGTCAGTTATTCATGTCCAATCCCTCCAGATGGGAGTAGAGGTTAGCACCGAGTGAACCCAAGGATGGGAACTCACCCTCCAGTTCAAGGTGTGATTCTTAGTAGCAATCCTTATGTTCCAAAACTACATAGCCAGCGTAGGTTGAGATATCTTAACCCATCATATTAGGGTGGATGAGGTGGCTTAACCTATTAATTTAGGGTTCCCACCGTTCTCATTGAGTACCCGCCAAATAAGGGTCACTCACAGGATATCCTTACCCGTGGCATGGTATTGACACCCTTCCAGTCAGGGAAGATATTAGACCCCAGCTTAGCCATAACGGCATACATGGGGCATGTTGGTTAAACACTACTTCCCACAGTTTTAGTATCAATCTCAGTAAAAGAACTCAGGGTGTTCTTTAGATTTTAGTATATACAGGACTCTCAGATACAGTCGTCCATGTAATCTGTTTCAGTATCAGTCATGACAGTTTTCAGTATTCCATACATTAGTTTACAGGTCATGCTATCACATATTCACGGTTCCAGTTTCTATATATGTGTGTTTGCACTCTCACTTTCATATTAGTCAGTCAGTATTGTTCATGCATGAAAACCTTTATGTTCAGCCTACCTTCTTCGTATACTCAGTACTCCAGTTGTACTGACGCATTTGCGCTATGGTGCTTTCTTTTCATGTTACACTATAGGTTCCGAGACACGAGCTCCAGCCCAGCAGTAGCGGTAGCATTCCAGTCGCAGAGACACATTGAGTCTTTATTGATACAAGGACAATACGCTTTGATACATTTATTTATTTCTTCATTTCAGTTTTACGAAGTTAGTTGGAGACATTTTCCTTCAACTCCTTATTCAGATAGTTTAGAGGCTTTCAGATCTACTTTCAGATTTATGTTCAGATTTACATTCAGATTGAGTTGTTTTGGGTATTTTCACCCACATGGTTTTATTCAGTTTAAACTTATGGCCTCACAGTTCTATGTATTCCGCATTTTTATATCATGATTTGCAATAAACAGGTATAGATATCAGTCATGGGTTTGCTTATGGTCCCTCGAGGTCATGAGCACCGTGTAGTATTCCAGTTTAGCAAATCGGGGTGTTACATTAGGACTGTCAGATACAGTCAAATTAGATACAGTATGGAACTCAGCTAGTTCTATCAGATTTAAGATTGTCAGATACAGTCACTCATGTTATCAGTTATCAGAATTCATTAATTAGTCATGTTGGGCATCAGCATACTAATGTTATCATGATTTCAGATACAGTTACTATGTATGCATGCATCTATTCTCAGGTTCATAATAGTCAGTTAGACAGTATTGTTCATGCACATGAACCCCATGCATACCAATACATTCAAAGTACTGACGCATTTTTGATATGGTGTTTTATACCATAGGTTCAGATACACGAGCTCCAGAGCATCAGTCGATTCCAGATATCAGCTGTCATAGTTAGCAGTGAGTCCTCATCCTTCTAGGACATGATTATTGATCTATTATCTCATTAATTAGTTTATTAGTTGGAGTTAGTTGGGTACATGTCCCATCAACTCCTTACTCAAACAGTTTAGTCAGTTAGAGGCTTTCTAGACTATTATGTTCAGACAGTTATTCCAGTTGTTTTGGGTATTTTATACCCCATTTAGATGTTATGTTTTACTTCAGTTATATAACCTTATGGCCTTTCAGTTCATGTTTATGGATTATTCAGTATGTTATGCAAATACAGGAACAGATATCATTCATAGGTTAGTTGTGTTCCTTCAGGGTCATGAGCATCGTGTAGCATTTTGGGTACCAAATTTGAGGCGTTACAAGGATCTAGTTGGATAGGATGGGATTCTGGGTGGTCTCTTATTCCTCTTCCCTTAGTCTTCTTTAGAGGCATATTCCATAAATGAAATAGAAATTTGGATTAGACAGGGAGTTTAACTGGAGCTCATGCCCACTCGCACGACATGAATAATGAAAAAGGGAAACTTTTCATAAAACACCTAGCAACCTCTTATCCATAAGTGTGGCACGCTACATACCCATGCACAAAACTCTACTAGATGTGGCTTTCAGACTTCCTTAGACTATGTTGAACCTTAGGCTCTGATATCAAGTTTATAATGCCCCGAGTCTGTACCCTGAATGTTGCATGGTGCTCATAATCCTTAAGGACCACAAGCTAACCCATTACTAGTACCTACTACAATAACTAAATAGTAATACTTTAATTATATGGAAGTTAGGTTGAAAAAATTCCATAAGGTTTAATACTATAATAAAATTGAATACGGTATAACAATACCAAAAATAAAAACATCTATCCAAAAATAATTTAATCAGAAAATCCTCTAAACTATCTGAAATGTGTAGTTGATGGGACAATTTGCCAACTAACTCTGGCTATTGAAATAAACTAAAATACTGAAATAATAATCATGTCTTCGAACTATGAGGACTCACCACTAACTATAACTGCTGATGTTCTGAACTAATAAGGGTGATCAGGAACCCGTGCATCCGAACCTATGATATAAAAAATTATAGTGCAACAGAAAAGTATACATTAGTACTTTGAATGTACTGGTATCCTAAGTGAGATAGGCTGAAATGCATGGGTTCATTGGAATGAACAATACTGACTGAATGACATAATATATCTGAATGAGAGTACATGTATGGTTACATAAACTATAACTGAGATTGTGATAATACTGAATACTGAGTTTGAATACTGATTAACTGATATTTGAGCATACTTATACCGAATTACTAATAACTAAATCACTGTATCTGATAGTCTTGATTTTGCAGAACTATTCTGAGTTCTTTACTGAACTGAGAGACTGTATCTGACCGTTTTAAATCTGTAGAACTGAACTGAGTTCTATTCAGATACTGAACTGAAACTAACACTGTGGGAAGTAATCATAGAACTTATATGCCCCTCTCTGAACTGATTAGGGACCAACTTGTAACCCCGGCTGGAAGGGTGTCAGTACAATGCCACGGGTAAAGACAAGCTGAGTCAACCTCATCTAGCAGGTGCTCTGAATGAGAATGGTGGTACCTCCAACTAGCAGGAATATTACCTCATAAACCCTTAACTGGCAGGTTTATGTCTCAACCTATGTTGGCCTACGTAGGTATGGAACACAAGGACTGCTTTTAAGGATCACACCCTCTACTAAAAGGTAAGTACCCATACTTAGGTTCATTCGATGCTGAATCCTACTCCGAACTGAATAGACTCTGGACTAATTTCTAAACTGTTCTAAGCTGGACTAAATTGTTACTGATTATACAGTTTAACAAAACTGAACTAAGTTCACTGAGTTTCGTGAACTGATGGAATACTACTGAATTTTGTTTACTCACTGAGTACTACAGAGTTTTCCTGAGTTCTGTAACTGATTGAATTCTACTGATCATAACATGGCTAAATACTATTTTGTAATTAACACTAGCTCTAGGCATACAGCTAAATTATCGGGCATTAAATGCCCCCAGGACACAATAACATGAAAAGCAAATCACTATATGACTTTAGTAGAAGAATAGAACTATCTTACTAATAATACATTTACTTAGGCATTTCTGTCAAACACTTGATATACATTGGGCATGATACATTGGACATGTACAAGATTAATTTCACATACATGGTATGCATGGGCTAGTCAATTCACATAGGCATTTTGACAAATATTTGAGAAGCATGGGTATTTCACCTATCAATACACATGTAGTACTATGATGAACTATACATTCAACTTACAAAATAAGAGTTTAAGATGAAGTTCAAAAAGTTCCACTCACAATTAATTAGTTTGCACGAAACTGGGGACAAATCATGGAGTTAGATCACCATTAACATCATAAACATGAATACATTCAAGATCCAATAAGAAATCCATGAAATTAATTAACTAAAATTTTAAAAGAGTTTCTTGGACTCCAACGGTGGAATGATACCCTTGGATGAACACTTCACATACCTTAGTGCCTGAATTCTGAAAGATTTGTGGTGGTTTCTTGAGTTCTTGATTTGAAATTGATCCCCCTAGGATTTCTATTCTTGAGAAATTCTAGAATAATGAATGAATTTAGCCTCTAAAGGGGCTTAATCTCATGTTTTAGGGACTGAATGACGTGGGAAAAAACCCAAATACCCTAAGGATGCAGCTTTTTTAATGACTAAAAATCAAATTGTCGATGCACAGACCGACATACCGCGTTGTTGGCATTGATGTGATAGACAACGTGTCGCGTCGAGTCTACTTTGGTTCACTGGAAATTTCCACTGGGATCCAAGGAAAATATTGCTCGACGCGATGGCCAACACGGTGCACCGAGATCTCATCGATGCACTATTTTGGATTCCCAAAAGTGGTCCAAACGAGGTCTGAAAAATTCAAAACTCGTCCAGGAAAACCTACTGACATTCCTGATCATGAATCAATCTAAAGATTGACATTTTAAGGTCATAGAGGTTGTGAACTAGAGTTTCCAACTTATAAAGGCCAAATGACACTAAGTCTTAATACTTAGCTAGAATTTTCTAAGTATGGGATCCCTTAGGAAGCTTAAAAGACTGAGTTGAGCTTAGTATTTTGTAGGGTCTTAAAGGGTGTATGGACCTGGGTAGTTTTTGTAATTTATTCTAGACAAATCTAATAACATATATAGAAAAAACCCCTTTCTTTTTACTGGCTTGCTTACCTTAGATGGTAGTTGGAATTCAAAGCTTGAAACCCTAATTGGGGGAAGTGTGTAATTAACTTTGGAAACTCAAATTTCTTAGTTGCTTTATGAAGAATGTATGCTTTTATGAATGTTTTTCATGACCCACATGGTATATTTCACTTTCCTTTCTTTATAAGTAGCTAAATAATTTATTCTTGGGATTATGTTGAACTAGAGTGTGATTGCATGTAGGTATTATTAGTTTTGTATGGATTTTAGTTGTCGAGTATAGATTTCACCATTACTTGAGTTCTGTGTTGGAATTTGATGGGTGAAAGCTCTGAATCTCCAAATGGGTTTGATGAGTGAAAGCTCCAAGCTCTAGAAACCCTTTGTCATCCTCGAAAGAGATATTTAGGTGAATATTTGGTAACCGATAACATCCGCAAAAGAGTGTTATTGGGGGGACAAAGCAATGTTAAACAGCTAAGCCTATGGTTTTCTACCTTTTGCAATCATAGAAATAAGTGTTAGGGAATGTCCTAAAAATAGGGACACTTGGTTGAGGTTTTGAGTGGTCATATATACTCCACACTTGTTAGGTGCTCGAAAGAGCCAATCGGTGAAATCATTGGGGTTTTATTTAAATATTGACCTCAATGATCTTTGACCTAACCTATTTGTAAATTAACAACTAAATTCCATAATAAACAAACATTATCCCGCATGTTTTACCTCTAAGGATACGTAATCCCAAGATCTCTTCAAACCTTGAGTTCAAACCTAAGATAGTATTTACCATCTACTTGTTGAAGTTTATGTGAAAAGATTTCAAATGATTTCCCCATTTATTTATACATGTTGTTTTTATTAGCATTCCGGGTAACATTGTAGTAACTTGAGAACCCATAGGTTTGAAGTTCATAGCATTCACTCGTTGAGATTTGACCCCAATTTACATTAGGTTACTTGACAACAATCACCTCACCCCTTAATCATGGGAGTGAGTTGAGTGTTATAACTAGGTCCTAGTTTTGGTCGTGTGATAAAGTGCTCAATAGAGATAAATATGGAAACTCTAATGGTGGCTATAATTAGTATGAAACAAGATGATCTAAATCAAAAGTAAAGTCCATTAGGATCAATAGAAGGATATGTGTCCAACTTAAACGAACATTAAAACTTAAGCCTTTACACTCTTCAAAACTATCATGATTCATCTAGTTGTCATGATCATAACACCCCCACTACTATAACTATGGAAACAATTCACTAAATATACAACCCACTAAGGCAATTACATGATCCTACCCTCAAAGCCCCTACTTACCCAAATAATCGAAACCCCATTTATCTTCTATAACCCTAATTCAGTCAAGACAACTAATAAGTTCAACATAACCATCCTATTATAAAAACCAACCATCTCAAATACCATATAACAGTAATTAACCAATCCAAATTGAGGGTGTTGGAGGTGATAAACTTTATGAAAGAAATGAAAAGTTGCTCTCTTCATGAAATTTGTATGAAATATAAGATGATCTCAAGAGGAAGGAGAAAAAGGATGAGGAGGAAAATTTGGTCCAGTTCCATATGAAAGATGATACCTGGTAAACTGGCCCTATGTTTAAAAAGATCATCAATAGAATGAAGGAGGAAATATGGGTCAAGACATAGGTCTTAACTCCATCACGATCACTCATCCAACATTTTAATAAGCTAGTGATCCATAAATCAACCTTGATTGGAAAGTACTATGCAATAGGATCTTCTAACTCAAGGAGTTAACCGGGCATAATAAAGTCACTCATACAATTGCTAAATTTTAAGGATATGGTTCTAATTGGTGGGAGACTGACATAGTGCAACGAGAAAGAATTGGTAATCACAACCTTTCAGATTGTGATGAATTGAGGTCACTTATAAAAGAGAAGTATGTTAAGGAAATGTTCTAGCAAGAGAAATTAACCAGGCTCTACAATTTGAGGAAAGGAGGTAGAGATGTGTAAGACTATTATGAGGAGTTCAAAAACTTGATTCTTTATCTTGAGATAGTCAATCCACGAAATCATTGTATATCTCAATTCAAAGGTAGGATAGACTATGATAGTTCTTATGAATTCATTTTCCACAAGATTGAATAAATTGAAGACATTGTTGGAGAAACCATAGAGGTTGAAAGGAACACCAATGCAAAGAAGTCCTTTAGTAAATGCTATACTTCCTCTACTTTATTTTGATGGAACAAGAGCAAGGATTTCAACAAGTACTTAGAGAAGAATTCCATTGAGAAGGCCATAAAATGGTATCAACCAAGGAATAAAGGGAATAAATCATCTAACATCAATCCTAGATATATTGTTTGCTTTAAATGTCAAGGTTAGTGTCAAAAGTCTAGTGAATGCCCCAATTGAAGGTACACATTTTTCATTGAAGGTGATGCTTACTTTGATAGAGATAATATAAACCAAGAAAATGGTTATGAGAAAGACACCCTAGATAGTGAAGACTTTGGGAGTGAAAGGTGAATTTTGTGGTAACTATAGGGGACACTAATGTACCTAATGGTTTGCTGATAAAAGCTTCCCACAAAGATGTTTTTCCTTAATAAGAAGAGGTTGTGAATTTTAACCTTATAATAAGGGAGGAGATTATTAGTAAAGATAAGGAGCTTTTGGGTCATAAAAGGGAGCATAATGACAAGGCCAAGCCCTTGTTATTTACTACGTTTGCCAATATTATTTTTCCAACCTCCAAGTTGATGCATAAAAGGGCTAGTCCTCAAGGTGCAAGTCTAGAAGGAAAGAGACAAAACTCATGGCTTTGTTCCTAAGGTATGTGCCTACCCCTTCATATTCCTAGCATTTCATGGATTCATGATGACATTTACCCTAATGTAGGTATGCTTTTAAAGATATTGGACTTAAAATCCTACCAAGATAGTTTTGATGTCTCTCAAACCACCTTTTAGAATGATTTGAATATGCATATAATGTGAGGCCTCACCAACCAAAATGGCAAATTTATTTGTTGTTCTAAAAAGAGTCTATGGTTCGTACGTTATAAAAAAAACTCTTATCCCTTATTTCTTTTCACACTTTTATGGATAGACTAGTTGGATCTTTCTTGGGATGTTATTTAAGTAAGAGGGATGTAAGGTGCTTAAGAAGTTTGTTATTACTTTTATGTGATCTTGTTCTTTGTAGAACCTTAGGTAATCATAGCTCTTATCACTCCATATTCTTTAATTATGAAAATAGTCATGTTGGTTTGAAAAATATCTTGTGTTTAAATATGGTTTGTTGTTAAATGAAGGGTAATCTACAACCTAATTAGTACTTGATTCTACCTTTAGTTGTTCCAACATATAATGATTTATTTGGTAAACTTGTTAATGGAACTTACTTAGGAAAATTTCTAGATACAGATCATAGCTAACTGCATTTTACCTTAAATGATGATTTCTTTTCCATTTAATTGAATAATGTTTTGTTATATGTAAAATGTGTGTCTTCTTGGAATGGGTGTTTTGATTTTAAATCTTGTGCTAACCTTTGTGCTTCATAAATTTCATGGTTTTGACTTATTCTCTTGTACTTTAAGGTTGTAGATTCAAGGACAAATCTTCTTCAAGTAGGAGTGAATGATATAATCCAAATTGCCTTCGGATATTTGGATTGGATGCTTATAGTTCAAACGGAACTTGGCGAGTCATTAGTGCTATAAAAAGGTGCTAATTGGATAGTGATTATCTTCAAGGGATGTTAAAGAGGCCAAGGGAGTTTCAGATAGTGCTAAAATGCCCCCCGAAAGAGGACATGCGCTCCATCTGGTTTTGAGGTGTGCCCAACATACTCTAGATCATCTCGAGAAGGTCAAAATAGCCCCATATTCTTTAGAGATACTCCCCATGTGCTCCTAAAATTCTTAAGTGGATGGTAAATGGTCTACTATTCTTTATCTTTCCATATGGGTTACTTTTGGAATATAAGATATAATAATTAAACCTAGAATATAAATAGCACCTTTATTTCATTTAGTAGGGTTTATTTTATGAGTTATAAATGTATATTCTTTTGATAGTATGGCAAGCTTTAATTAGCTTGTTTTGATATTTCAATTGGTTGGGAATTAATTTCCTAGTGGTCTACATTAGAGTTAGGTTCTTTCTTTGGTTTAGTTGAGTGAGAATTAAGGGTTTAATATACCCTTTATTTGCTTTCAATTCCTTTCATTATGTCAATCTTTACTTGCTTTCTACCTATCCTTGTCTTTCACTTCTCTTATCATAGTTAGTTTTCGATTCCATAGTTTGTCCATTATCGCCTCGAGTTCATTCAAATATTCTTTTACCAAATCCTAGCATGCTATTAAGATTGCGTTGATTAAAATATTGTGATGTAGGTTAGTATTTTCAAGAACTATACCTTTTAATTAAGAATAAAAGATGTTTATCTTATAACCATAGTAATATGCAATCATACGACAACCTTGTGAACTCTATAGTCTTATTAGATTTTACAACCAAATTGTGGATAATGGATCTATTCAAGTTATCCGTATTATCCGCACCCCCTACAATTGGTATCAGAGCCTATGTTGTTTAAAGTTATTGGAAGTAGTAAATAGTTGGATTTATTTGATTAATTTATTAATTATGATAAAATTAAATTTAGATATCCACCAAAATATTATAAACATTATTTAGATGAATAGCGTATAGAAATTACAAAAATATAAATAATTAAAACAAATAATATCTAAAAACGTAAAGAATTAAAAATAAGGATAGAAAGACTACAATATAACATAATTGCCGGAGTTAGTAAAAACTCAATAAATGCACAAAAGGAAGAAATATCAAATTTAGAATCAATAATAGATAGTCTAGAATATATATATATATCAATATAACCTATATACATTTAAATAAAATGAACAAAGAAGAATTCATAATAGACGAAAAAACATATGAAAATCATGAAGGATTAAAAATAAAAATAGTATTCTCTAATTTAGGAAGGAGATATAATAAAATAGGTGAACATTTATATTTAATGTTAGAAAAAGAAGAATTAAAATTAAAAGATAAGTTGGCAACGATGGTAAGAATAGAAAAAGAAAACGAAGAGATAGACAGAAAAAAATAGATAAAATAAAACAACAAACCACAGAAGAAATACAAAAAATAGAAGAAACTAAAAATAGTAGGATTGCTGAATAGGAAAAAGAACTACAAATGCTAAAAGATTTGTATGAAAAAACACAAAAAGAAAAAGATAAAGAACAAAAGTTATTAAACGAGATAAATCAATTTAAATAAAAATTAGAAATAAAAAATAAAGAACTAGAAACCAGTAAATTAGAAATAAATACAATAGATGCTGAAGAAACAGATAATTATGATTCGGAAGATAGTGAAACATATACAGAAATTCTAGAAAACATAGGAAAACTAAATGAAAAACAAGAAGTAATTAATAAAGAAAATCTAGAACTAATATATACAGAAATAAATACTCCAGATAAAAATATAATACCTAGTACATCATAAATAAGAAAACCAACATATAATTACAAAAGTAAATTTAAAAGATATAATCCAAAGGATGAATATAACAAATGGACACCAAAATAAATAATTAATTATAACTTTCTAGATTTAGACTGTGTAATAGACACAAATAAAATAATACAAATATGGGTAGGATACATGTCAAAACAATTATTAGATAATAAAATAAATACAACAAACACACCAGAATATATAGAAAAGACATTAATAGGAACAGTAAAATTATGGTTTTTAAACCTAGCCGAAGCAAGTAAAAAAGTACTAAGATCTGATAATAAAACAGAAGCACTATCAACAACTACTAAAATACTACCAACAGAAATATTGAAAAAATATGAAATAGCTATAAGAGATGAATTTAGTAGTGTAACAACAGAAGAAGAAGAAGAGTAAAATAAAGAAAAAGATATAAAAAGAAATTTAATGTTAAAACTAGCAATATGTAATATGTGCTATATAGATAAGTATACGTGTGCATTTAAAGAATATTATTATAAAGGAACATATAATATAGAAGAAAGTAAAGAAATAAGAAGATTATATTTTAGTAAATTACCTAAACCATTCAGTTCAAAATTAATAAAGAGTTGGAATGAAGCAAAAAATAGTAGATACCCTAGGAGCAAGAATAAAATTTTTACAACAATGGTATAGAAATCTATGTGAAAAATATAGAGAAGAAATAAAAATAGAAAAAACATTAATAAGAAATTTAGCATGTTGCAAAGATAAGATAGCACCTCAATTTGGATATGAAGAAAGATATTATAAGAAAAGAAAAGGACATAAGAAATATAAGAAATATAAGAAATACAAAAAATCAAAATATAAGTATAAGAAACCAAGAAAAAGATATTATGTAAAAAATCATAAACATAAAAGACCATATAGGGAAAAGAAATCTATAAAAAAAAATGTACTTGTTATAATTGTGGAAAACTAGGACATTTAGCTAGAGATTGTAAACTACCAAAAAAATCCAGAAAAAAACAAATATCACAGATAAAAATAGAAAATACAGAATATATGCAGATAGATTATATAGATTATGAATTAGAAAGTGAAGATAGTATATATGAAATTTCGGAGAATGAAACAGATAATGAAATAGATAGTGAATTGGATAAATCAAATGACTGAAGAAGATATAAAAATGAACCAAATAATTGAAGAAGATATACAAATAATAAAAAAGGAAGAATATTTAAATGAAGAAGGAACAGATCAAAAAAAATATTTGACAGTAATATATTTGACGAAATAAAAGGAAAAGAGTTAGACTTAAGTGTAGAAAAAATATTTAAAATACCAACAGTAAAAAATATATTTAGTAGAAAAAAGGAAGAATACTACGTAGTAAGCCAAAAGGAACATGGAATAGACTATAGATATGCAAAAGGAAGAGCTAGTATACCACTAGTAACAAAAAAAATAATTAATAAATAAATAAAAGATATAAAAAGTAAACACCCAATAAAATATGTACACCTTGGAGGAACAGAGATATTGATAAAAGCATGTTTTAGAGAAGGAATAGATACACTAATAGAATTATATTTAGCAGATGATAGAATTGTAAAACCTATAGAAGAAAGTATAATAACAGCCATAAAAGGAAATTTAATATACTAAAAATTTAAATTTATAATAAGTGTGAATTATTCAATAGCAATAACAGATAAAAATATAGATAAATCATTAGTATTATATTGGAAAATATCAGGAATAGAACTAACCCTAGGAAGTAAAATATTTACAGTAAGATGTAAAAATCTATATGTATTAACAACAAAACATAAAATAACAGGAAAAAATAAAATTAATAAAATACAAATAGAAAGTCCCTTTGAACAATTTGTAAAAACATTTGATAATAATGATTAAAGTTACAAAGACATAGATATAGAAGAAGATTTAGAAATAATAAATGATAGAATAAGTACAACAAAAAGAATAGCTTATAAAAAACCAGAATCATCAAGCTCATCAAAAAGATCAAGTTATGAAACAACTTCAACAGTTAATTTAAATCAATATTATATAATAGGAACAATAAATGAAAAAGAATATTTAATACTCTTAAACAAGGGACAAAAAGAAAATTATATAGAAATATATCTAGTAAAAAGTAAAGAAATAAAATCTAATAGTAATATATGCACAATCTACCAAGGAGTCTAATAAACATTAAAGATACGGCAGAAAAAGAAATAATGATAGAAGTCAGAAAAATAAAAATAGAATTTAAAATAAAGGAAGAAATGCAAAAAAGCAGAAAAAATATTAGGAATAAAATGGTTAGAATAAATAAAGCCATACAATATAGAACATACACAATTATCTATAACATATAATAAAGAAAGATTATTCATAAAAAGAACTTTAACATGATATGAAAATATATGTACTTGTAAAAATAATAGTAGAAGGATATTATAATAGGTATTATACACCTATGATAGATACAGGAGCAGAAGCAAACTTATATAGATACAACTGTTTACCAGAAAGTAAATGAGATAAATTAAAAATACCAATAGTAGTCAAAGGGTTTAATAATGAAGGAAGTTTAATCACATATAAAGCTAAAAATGTAAAAATAAAGATATGGGATAAAATAATAACAATAGACGAAATCTATAATTATGAACTAACATCAAAAGATATGCTTTTAGGAATGCCATTTTTAGATAAATTATACCCACATATAATAACTAAAACAGATTGATGGTCTACAACACTATGTAAATAAAAAGTAAGAGCAAAAAGAGTTATTAATAAAATAAGAAAGAAAACTGATTGGATAGAAGGAAGTGAAAAAACTACACAAAAGTTAGAAAATATAAAAAATACAGAAGACACAGTAGAACTTGTTGTATTTTTGAAAAGAAATAACTATATTTTCAATAGATAAGGTAGAAATAATAAAGAAAAAATTAAGACAATTATATAGTGAAGATCCATTAAAAGGATGGAAAAAACATAAAAATACTATAAAAATTGAATTAATAGATAAAAATAGCATAGTAACTCAAAAACTATTAACATATAATTTTGACGATTTAAAAGAATTTAAAATACATATAGATGAATTATTAGAAAAACAGTATATACAAAAAAACAATAGTAAACACAATAGTTCAGCATTTATAGTAAATAAACATAGTGAACAAAAAAGAGGAAAAAGTAGAATGGTTATTGACTATAGAAACCTAAATGCAAAAACTATGACATATAATTATCCAATACCAAATAAGATATTAAAAATAAAACAAATACAAGGATATAATTATTTTAGTAAAGTTGATTGTAAATCAGGATTTTACCACTTACAGTTAGATGAAAATTCTAAAGAATTAACCGCATTTACGGTACCACAAGGATTTTATAAATGGAACGTATTACCATTTGGATATAAAAATGCACTAGGTAGATATCTACATTTTATGAATAGTTATTTTAAACAATTATCTAATTGTATAGTATACATAGATGATATACTACTATATACAAAAACTAAAGAAGAACATCTAAAATTATTAGAACAATTTACAGATATAGTAGAAAGATCAGGAATAAGTTTAAGTGAAAAGAAAGCAGAAATTATGAAAAACCAGATAGAGTTTTTATGAATACAAATAGATAAAAGTGGAGTAAAAATGCAACAACATATAGTACAAAAAATAATAAATTCAAAAGAAGAATTAGATACAAAAAAGAAATTACAATCATTTTTAGGATTAGTAAACCAAGTAAGATAATATATACCAAAATTAGCAGAAAATCTAAAGCCTTTACAGAAAAAATTTAAAAAGGATATAGAATATAATTACAACGAAGAAGATAAAAAACAGTTCAGAAAATAAAAATACTTTGTTAAGAATTACCAAAATTACAATTCCCAGACAAAAATAAAAAATTTATATATATAGTAGAAGCAGATGCTAGTGAATATAGTTATGAAGGAGTACTTAAATATAGATATGAAGAAGAAAAATTAGAACATCATTGTAGATACTACTCAGGTATGTTTAATGAAACAGAAATAAAATAGGAAATAAATAGAAAAGAATTATGTTCATTATATAAATATTTATTAGCATTTGAGACATATATTGTGTACAACAAATTTATTATACGAACAGATAATACACAGGTACGTTGGTGGTTAACAAACAAAATACAAAATTTAGTTACAATGAAAGAAATTCGGAGACTAGTATTGAATATATTAAATTTTACATTAACAATTCAAGTAATAAGAATAAACAAAAATGTTATTGCAGATTACATATCAAGACAAAGCTACACAAACTGATATAATATAAGATGATGCTTTATAAAAAATACTCAAAACCCTAACTACGCTTTCAATGAAAGTGGACAGTATAGGTAATGAAATAGAAAAGCTAAAGACTAATGAAGTTAAACTGAAGTCTAAAGCTATGAATCAGCTAACTCAGCAGTGTGCAGAGCTATGTCAATTGGAAGACAATAAAATTCCAGAGCTAAAAGAAGACGTTGGGACGCTCTATAAAACCCATAACGTTTATCAATCTACAATTACAGGTACAAGTAAAGGAGTTAGTGGTCAAAGAGATCAGAACATGAACATGAATAAGATATTTGAAAAACTATTTATACCAAAAATACAAAAAGACCCCTTGTACATACCCCCATAAATTACCACATATCGAGATTGTTTGAACAAAGATTAAAAAGCTTATAACCATATTGCCCGAGGATATATAGAAAATATCTACAAAGTACAAACTTTTCTAAATCTTAACCCCAGAGCTACAATTATCCAAGAACTAAACACAAACTATATAACCCAAAAATTGCAAGGTTACAACAAGATAATCACACTACTCAAAACCAATCTAAGCTTAATAAAAACATGTTTCGATTATGGATTATTAAATATCATATATACCCAAGATTGAGAAGAACTAACAGCTATAGAAGAATTACATAAAGTATTCACCATCTATAAAAGAGTAACCAAAGGAAATCTATTTTATATAAAGTTTTATACTGCACTAGCAGAGATATTATACGACAAGATCAAACCAGTTATACAAGTTGTAAAAATAGGATTAACCAGAGATATGATTATACCGGAAGATATTGTGCAGCAGCCAGAGATACCCAAAATCGAGATACCTAATTTTTACGCAAATAAACGACTTATTGGAATAGCTACAATTATTCAAGAATTAGCAAATAATTATATCAATGGAAACCCAATATGGATCTATTATTCGAGAGATCATCAAATGATATATTCAAATTCAAGAGAACTACGACAAATAGATATGGAAGATGTTAGACAATGGATAATGAAATTACTTAGCCCAGAAAAACAATCTACTGCAAGAGCAATAAGAAAAGGATTTATTTCAAATGGATTATTAACTAGATATTGCAAGATAATTAGACACAAATATCCAGACCATCAATGTTCGAGATGTAATGAAGAAAATAATATTATCCCAAAAGTCCAGCTAGAATAAAAGAAAAAACCAACCAAGAAGATAAGGACGCCAGCTGGAAGATAAAAATCAACGGAATAATAATAGAAAGACAAGGAGACAAAAATATTAAAGGAAGAAAGCGAAATATGGAGAAAAAGCTAATTTTGTGAAAAATAAGATACGTGAATCATGTAAACTTTTAATAGCTTTACTATTTCTAGGGTAGACTTTTTGAATTTTCTTTTATTCATTTATTAGCTTTTTACACTTGCCATTATTGGCTTTTCTAGGACAAATGTATATAGGAAACATGTAAAGTTATATTAGGAAAGGTGTAAAGTAAAATAGTATATGTGTTTTCATTCTTAGGTTATAAATAACAGAGCATTTGCTCAGTTAGAGGCAAGACATTCGTGTGTTGAAAGCAAGCCTCCTCTTTTGTAAACAAAATTTTTTTGAATATTTAATAAAAACAGATATATTTCCAAGGAAAAGCTATGGATACACAAAGCCCAGAATTATCAAACCTACCAGAACAGGTATATTTATTTACGATTATGAATAGCTAAATTCATAAATTCCTGACAATCATGATATGATAAAATAAGTTCATGATAGTTACTTTATAGTAGAATTATTTGAAAAATAGCATGTTAAGAAGTTTATTAGCAAAGTGGAAAAGAAGAAAAATCCCTAAGAACTATGTCATCCTAAAGGTGAAACCGGTGAGGCAAGAAAGTCATGATTGGGGAGTAGCCAGAGTAGAGGCATTGTTTAAGGGAAAAGTATCCAGATTACCATGCTAATAGTAACCAAAGGACATGTTATTTAAGAATAATCTAGTATATAGTAATCTAAAATGATCATATTTTGTTATATGTGTGATTGAAGGGAATATTTTGAAAAAGCATCATATGAAAAATGAATACTTATTTATCTGACGAAATGGTAGATAAATTTAAAATACGTGTTTTGTATGTACTTAAGGATATAGAAATTGTAGATATAAGAAAAATCATATTGGAAGAAATATTTGATAAATATTTTATGACTAGAATAAATTACATATCACACTTACCTAACTACTCTTATAAATACCTACATACCAAACCTACACATCAACCATGATAAATTACGTATAGTTGGAATATTGGAATATGGATATGAAAAATATACAATCAATTGAAAAACTAATGAAAACAAATTTAGAAAAATATATAGAAACTAAAGATATATAATATATAGAATTCCTTAACGAACATATAGAGGAATTATTAAGATGAAAACAAACAACTAATAAATACTATGATAAAGCATTTAATTACTAGAATTCAATTCCAAGTTATCCAAGTTATTCGTAAAAACCTTAGCATAATATGAATAATATAAGAAGATATATATATCTGATGAAACTAAGATACTTGTTTTATATAACATAAAATATTTAGAATTAGAAGATATAAAGAAAATAATGTGGAAAAAAATATTTAGTTATAAAGATGACTTACTAAGTACTAATTGGATAGAAGAGGAATTAGAAAATATAGATTTCTTTAGTAGAAATAATTCAGATAGTTATTATTTAGATGGATATTATACAGATTAAGAATGCTAGTATATATTCAAAGAGTTAGAGAAAAACAAAGTTGTCTATACGAAGAAATTAATTATAGAAACCAGCTTAGAAGAAGAAGAGAACAACTAAAAGAAAGATTAATTTGGCTAGATAAAACTATAAAACAACTAGAATTAAAAGACAATTTAGAATATGGTTTAGACATGAAATTATTTATTGACAAAAAAGACAGAATAATTAACGAAATAGATAACCTAGAATTTAATATAAAATATAGTACAATTAGAATAAGTTATTATAAAGAAATTTGTAGTACCACAACTACTTTAGGATAAAATGATAGACTATGAGTATTTAAAATATTGGAGACAAGATATAGAAGAAATAAGATTAACAGAGATACTTATGAGAGAGAATTTAATTGAATATTTTAGAACAAAAAATATAGAATATTTAGAATACCTCCAAAATAATATATAAGAATTACAAAGACTAAGAGAAAAAACTAAAGAATATTATAGTAAAACATTTAATCAAATATCATCCGATGACCCCCCAAAATATGAACATCAATAAAATTAAAATAGATAAACTGAAAATAAAAATGATTAGAGAAGTTAAGAAATATCCACGCACAAATAAAAATAGATCCATTAGACCATAATAGATCTATTCAAGTTACCCGTATTATCCTCACCCCCCTGAATAGATCTATTATAGGTCTAATGGATCTATTTTTATTTGTGTGTGGATATTTCTTAACTTCTCTAATCATTTTTATTTTTAGTTTATTTATTTTAATTTTATTAATGTTCATATTTTGGGGGTGATCGGATAGTATTTGATTAAATGTTTTACTATAATATTCTTTAGTTTTTTCTCCTAGTCTTTGTAATTCTTATATATAATTTTGGAGGTATTCTAACTATTCTATATATTTTGTTCTAAAATATTTAATTAAATTCTCTTTCATAAATATCTCTGTTAATCTTATTTCTTCCATATCTTGTCTCTAATATTTTAAATACTCATAGTTTATCATTTTATCCTAAAGTAGTTGTGATACTGCAAATTTCTTTATAATAAATTATTCTAATTGTACTGTGTCTGATATTAAATTCTAACTTATCTATTTCGTTAATTATCCTGTCTTTTTCGTCTATAAATAATTCCATGTCTAAATCATATTCTAAATTGTCTTTTAATTCTAGTTGTTTTATAGTTTTATCTAGCCAAATTAATCTTTCTTTTAGTTGTTCTCTTCCTCTTCTAAGCTGGTTTCTATAATTAATTTCTTCGTATAGCCAACTTTGTTTTTCTCTAACTCTTTGAATATATTCTAGCATTCTTAATCTGTATAATATCCATCTAAATAATAACTATCTGAATTATTTCTACCAAAGAAATCTATATTTTCTAATTCCTCTTCTATCCAATTAGTACTTAGTAAGTCATCTTCATAACTAAATATTTTTTCCCATATTATTTTCTTTATATCTTCTAATTCTAAATCTTTTATGATATATAAAACAAGTATCTTAGTTTCATTAGATATATATCTTCTTAAATTATTCATATTATGCTAAGGTTTTTACGAATAACTTGGATAACTTGGAATTGAATTCTAGTAATTAAATGTTTTATCATAGTATTTATTAGTTGTTTGTTTTAGTCTTAATAATTCCACTATATTTTTGTTAAGGAATTCTATATATTTTATATCTTTAGTTCTATATATTTTTCTAAATTTGTTTTCATTAGTTTTTCTATTGATTGTATATTTTTCATATTCAAATTTCCAATATTTCAAATATACGTAATTTATCATGGTTGATGTGTAGGTTTGGTATATAGGTATTTGTAAGAGTAGTTAGGTAAGTGTGGTATATAATTTATTCTAGTCATAAAATATTTATCAAATATTTCTTCCAATATGATTTTTCTTATATCTACAATTTCTATATCCTTAAGTACATACAAAACAAGTATTTTAAATTTATCTACCATTTCGTCAGATAAATAAGTATTTATTTTCATAAGATGATTTTTCAAAATATTCCCTTCAATCACATATATAATAAAATATGATCATTTTAGATTACTATATACTAGATTATTCTTAAATAACATGTTCTTTGGTTACTATTAGCATGGCAATATGGATACTTTTCCCTTAAACTGCGCCTCTACTCTGGCTACTCCCCACCACGGCTTTCTTGCCTTACTAGTTTCACCTTTAGGATGACATAGTTCTTAGGAATTTTTCTCCTTTTCCACTTTGCTAATAAACTTCTTAACATGCTATTTTTCAAATAATTCTACTATAAAGTAACTACCATGAACTTATTTTATCATATCATGATTGTCAGGAATTTATGAATTTAGCTATTCATAATCATAAATAAATATACCTGTTCTGGTAGGTTTGATAATTCTAGGCTTTGTTTATCCATAACTTTTTCTTGAAAATATATCTTCTTTTTATTAAATATTCAAAAGTTTGTTTACAAAGGAGGAGACTTTCTTTCAACACATGAAAGTCTTGCCTCTAACTGAGCAAATGCTCTGCTATTTATAACCTAAGAATGAAAACGCATATACTATTTTACTTTACACCTGTCCTAATATAACTTTACACGTTTCCTATATATATTTGTCCTAAAAAGGTCAATAATGGCAAGTGCTAAAAGCTAATAAATAAATAAAAGAAAAGTCAAAAAGTCTACCCTAGAAATAGTAAAGCTATTAAATGTTTACATGATTCACGTAACTTATTTTTCACAAAGTTAGATTTTTCTCTATATGTCGCTTTATTCCTTTAATATTTTTGTCTCCTTGTCTTTCTATTATTGTTCCATTGATTTTTATCTTCTAGCTGGCATCCTTATCTTCTTGGTTGGTTTTTTCTTTTATTCTAGCTGGACTTCTGGGATAATATTATCTCCTCCATTTCATCTCGAATATTGATAGTCTGAATATTTGTGTCCAATTATCTTGCAATATCTTGTTAATAATTCGTCTGAAATAAATTCTTTCCTAATTGCTCTTGCAGTAGATTTTTTTCTGGGTTAAGTAACGTCATTATCCATTATCTAACATCTTCCATATCTATTTGTTGTAGTTCTCATGAATTTGTATAAATCGTTTGATGATCTCTTGAATAATAGCTCCATATTGGGTTTCCATTGATATAATTATTTGCTAATTCTTGAATAATTGTATCTATTCCAATAAGTCATTTATTTGCGTAAAAATCAGGTATCTCAAATTTGGGTATCTCTGGCTGCTGCATGATATCTTCTGATATAATTATATCTCTGGTTAATCCTATTTTTACAACTTGTATAACTGGTTTGATCTTGTTATATAATATCTCTGTTGGTGCAGTATAAAACTTTATATAAAATAGATTTCCTTTGGTTACTCTTTTATAGGTGGTGAATACTTTATATAATTCTTCTATAGCTGTTAGTTTTTCTCCATCTTGGGTATATATGGTATTTAATAATCCATAGTCAAAACATATTTTTACTAAGCCTGGATTGATTTTGGGTAGTGTGATTAGCTTGTTGTAACCTTGCAATTTTTGGGTTATATAGTTTGTGTTTGGTTCTTGGATATTTATAGATTTGGGGTTAAGGTTTAGAAAAGTTTGTACTTTGTAGATATTTTCTATATATCCTCGGGCTATATGGTTATAAGTTTTTTAATCTTGGTTCAAACTATCTCGATATGTGGTAATTTGTGGTGGTATGTACAAGGGGTCTTTTTGTATTTTTGGTATAAATGGTTTTTCAAATATCTTATTCATGTTCATGTTCTGATATCTTTGTCCACTAACTCCTTTGATTGTACCTACAATTGTAGATTGATAAACGTTATGGGTTTTATGGAGTGTCCCAACGTCTTCTTTTAGCTCTGGAATTTTATTGTCTTCCAATTGACATAGCTCTACACACTACTGAGTTAGCTGATTAATAGCTTTAAACTTTAGTTTAACTTCATTAGTCATTAGCTTTTCTATTTCATTACTCATACTATCCACTTTCATTGAAAGCGTAGTTAGGGTTTTGAGTATTTTTTCTAAAGCATCATCTTCTATTAGATCAGTCTGTGTAGCTTTGTCTTGATATGTAATCTTCTATAACATTTTTTTTAGTACTAATTACTTCAATTGTAAATGTAAAATTTAATATATTCAATACAAGTCTCCAAATTTCTTTCGTTGTAACTGAATTTTGTATTTTCTTTGTTAACCACCAACGTACCTGTGTATTATCTGTTCGTACAATAAATTTGTTGTATACAATATATGGCTGAAATGCTAATAAACATTTATATAATGAACATAATTTTTTTCTATTTATTTTCCATTTTATTTCTGTTTCATTAAACGTACCTGAGTAGTATCTACAATGATGTTCTAATATTTCTTCTTCATATCTATATTTAAGTACTCTTCCATAACTATATTCACTAGCATATGCTTCTATTATATATGTAAATTTTTTATTTTTGTTTGGGAATTGTAATTTTTGTAATTCTTTACAAAGTATTTTTATTTTCTGAACTTGTTTTTTATCTTCTTCGTTGTAATTATATTCTATATCGTTTTTTATTTTTTTTGTAAAGGCTTTAGGTTTTCTGCTAATTTTGGTATATATTCTCTTACTTGGTTTACTAATCCTAAAAATGATTGTAATTTCTTTTTTGTATATAATTCTTCTTTTGAATTTATTATTTTTTGTACTATATGTTGTTGCATTTTTACTCCAATTTTATCTATTTGTATTCCTAAAAACTCTATCTGTTTTTTCATAATTTCGGCTTTCGTTTCACTTAAACTTATTCCCGATCTTTCTATTATAGCTGTAAATGGTTCTAATAATTTTAAATGTTCTTCTTTAGTTTTTGTATATAGTAGTATATCATCTATGTATACTATACAATTAGGTAATTGTTTAAAATAACTATCCATAAAATGTTGATATCTTCCTGGTGCATTTTTATATCCAAATGGTAGTACATTTCATTCATAAAATCCTTGTGGTACTGTAAATGAGGTTAATTCCTTAGATTCTTCTTCTAATTTTAAATGGTAAAATCCTAATTTGCAATCAAATTTACTAAAATAATTTTATCCTTGTATTTGTCTTATTTTTAATATCTTATTTGATATTGGATAATTATATGTCATAGTTTTTGCATTTAGGTTTCTATAATCAATAATCATTCTACTTTTTCCTCTTTTTTGTTAACTATGTTTATTTACTATAAATGCTGAACTATTGTGTTTACTATTGCTTTTTTGTATATACTGTTTTTCTAATAATTCATCTATATGCATTTTAAATTATTTTAAATCGACAAAATTATATGTTACTGGTTTGTGAGTTATTATGCTATTTTTATCTATTAATTCAATTTTTATAGTAGTTTTATATTTTTTCCATCCTTTTAATGGATCTTCACTATATAATTGTCTTAATTTTTTCTTTATTATTTCTACCTTATCTATTGAAAATATAGTTATTTCTTTTTATTTTATCGAAAATACAACTAGTTCTACTACGTCTTCTGTATTTTTTATATTTTCTAACTTTTCTGTAGTTTTTTCACTTCCTTCTATCCAATCAATTTTCTTTCTTATTTTATTAATAACTCTTTTTGCTCTTACTTTTTGTTTACATGGTGTTATAAACCACCAATCTGTTTTAGTTATTATATGTGGGTATAATTTATCTAAAAATGGCATTCCTAAAAGCATATCTTTTGATGTTAGTTCATAATTATAGATTTCTTCTATTGTTATTATTTTATCTCATATCTGTATTTTTACATTTTTAGCTTTATATGTGATTAAGTTTCATTCATTATTAAATCCTTTGACTACTATTGGTGTTTTTAATTTATCCCATTTACTTTCCGGTAAACAGTTGTATCTACATAAGTTTGCTTCTGCTCTTGTATCTATCATAGGTGTATAATATCTATTATAATATCCTTCTACTATTATTTTTATAAGTACATATATTTTCATATCATTTTAAAGTTCTTTTTATGAATAATCTTTCTTTATTAAATGTTATGTTCTATATTGTATGATTTTATTTGTTCCAACCATTTTATTCCTAATATTATGTCTGCTTTTTGCATTTCTTCCTTTATTTCAAATTCTATTTTTATTTTTCTGACTCCTATTATTATTTCTTTTTCTGTCGTATCTGTAATGGTTATTAGACTCCTTGGTAGATCTGGACATATATTACTATTAGATTTTATTTCTTCATTTTTTACTAGATATTTTGCTATATAATTTTCTTCTTGTCCTGTGTTTAAGAGTATTAAATATTCTTTTTCGTTTATTATTCCTGATATATAATATTGATTTAAATTAACTGTTGAAGTTGTTTCATAACTTGTTCTTTTGGATGAACTTGATGATTCTAGTTTTTCATGAACTATTCTTTTTGTCGTACTTATTCTAGCATTTATTATTTCTAAATCTTCTTGTATATCTATGTCTTTATAATTATAATCATTATCATTGTTTTTACAAATTGTTCGAAAGGACTTTCTATTTGTATTTTATTAATTTTATTTTTTCCCGTTATTTTTATGTTTTCTTGTTAATACATTTACATTTTTACATCTTGCTGTAAATACTTTACCTCCTGGGGTTAGTTCTATTCCTGATATTTTTCAATATAATACTAATAATTTTTCTATATATTTTATCTGTTATTCCTACTGAATACTTCGCACTTATTATAATTTAAATTTTTGGTATATTAAATTTCCTTTTATGGCTGTTGTTATACTTTTTTCTATAGGTTTTATATTCTATCATTTGCTAAATATAATTCTATTGGCGTATCTATTCCTTCTCTAAAATATGCTTTTATCAATATCTCTATTCCTCCAAGGTTTACATATTTTATTGGGTCTTTACTTTTTATATCGTTTATTTCTTTATTAATTATTCTTTTTATTACTAGTAGTATACTAGCTCTTCCTGTTGCATATCTACAGTCTATTACATGTTCCTTTTGGCTTACTACGTAGTATTCTTCATTTTTTCTACTAAATATATTTTTTACTGTTGGTATTTTAAATATTTTTTCTTATACTTATATTTTGATTTTTTGTATTTCTTATATTTCTTATGTCTTTTTCTTTTCTTATAATATCTTTTTTTCATATCCAAATTGAGGTGCTGTTTTATCTTTACAACATGCTAAATTTCTTATTAATGTTTTTTTCATTTTTATTTCTTCACTATATTTTTCACATAGATTTCTATACCATTGTTGTAAAAATTTTATTCTTGCTCCTAGGGTATCTATTATTTTAGCTTCATTCCAACTCTTTATTATTTTTGAACTAAATGGTTCAGATAATTTACTAAAATATAATCTTCTTATTTCTTTGCTTTCTTCTATATTATATTTTCCTTTATAATAATATTCTTTAAATGCACATGTATACTCATCTATATAGCACATATTACATATTGCTAGTTTTAACATTAAATTTCTATTTATATCGTTTTGTTTATTTTGCTTTTCTTCTTCTGTTGTTACACTACTAAATTCATCACTTATAATTATTTTATAATTTTTCAATATTTCTGTTGATAGTATTTTAGTAGTTGTTGATGTTCCTTCTATTTTATTAAACCAAATATTAATGTTAAAATTAGCAATATGTAATATGTGTTACATAGATGAGTATACTTGTGCATTTAAATAATATTATTATAAAGGAACATATAATACAGAAGAAAAGTAAAGAAATAAAAAAATTATATTTTAATAAATTACCTGAACCATTTAGTTCAAAAATAATAAAAAGTTGGGATGAAGCAAAAATAGTAGATTCTCTTGGAGCAAGAACAAAATTTTTACAATGGTATAGAAACCTATGTGAAAAATATAGAGAAGAAATAAAAATAAAAAAAATATTAATAAGAAATTTAGCATGTTGCAGAGATAAAATAGCACCTCAATTTGGATGTGAAGAAAGATATTATAAGAAAAGAAAAAGACATAACAAATGTAAGAAATAAAAAATCAAAATATAAATATAAGTAACCAAGAAAAAGATATTATGTAAAAAATTATAAACATAAAAGACCATATAGGAAAAAGAAATCTATAATAGAATATACTTGTTATAATTGCAGATAATTAGGACATTTAGCTAGAGATTGTAAATTACCTAAAAACTTATAAAATAAACAAATGTTAGAAATAAAAATAGAAAATACAGAATATATGCAGATAGATTATATAGATTACGAATTTGAAAGTGAAGATAGTATATATGAAATTTCAGAGAATGAAACAACTAATGAAATAGATAGTGAATTAGATGAATTAAATGACTGAAGAAGATATAAGAATAAACCAAATAACTAAAGAAGATATAAAAATAATAACAAAGGAAAAATATTTAAATGAAGAAGGAACACATCAAAAAATAATATTTGATAGTCATATATTTGATGAAATAAAAGAAAAAGAATTAGATTTAAGTATAGAAAAAAAAATTAAAATACCAACAGTAAAAGACATATTTAGTAGAAGAAAAGAAGAGTACTACGTTGTAAGTCAAAAGGAACATTTAATAGATTGTACATATGTAAAAGGAAGAGCTAGTATACCACTAGTAACAAAAAAAAATAATTAATAAAGAATTAAAAGATATAGAAAATAAAGACCCAATAAAATATGTACACCTTGGAGGAACAGAGATATTGATAAAAGTATATTTTAGAGAAGAAATAGATACACCGATAGAATTATATTTAACAGATGATAGAATTATAAAACCTATAGAAAAAAGTATAATAAGTGCCATAAAAGGAAATTTAATATACCAAACATTTAAATTTATAATAAGTGTAAATTATTCAGTAGCAATAACAAATAAAAATATAGATAAATCATTAGTATTATATTGAAAAATATCAGGAATAGAACTAACCTCAGAAAGTAAAATATTTACAGCAAGATGAAAAATCTATATGTATTAACAATAAAACATAAAATAATGGAAAAAAATAAAATTAACAAAATACAAATAGAAAGTCCTTTCGAACAATTTGTAAAAACAATTGATAATAATGATTATAGTTATAAAGACATAGATATAGAAGAAAATTTAGAAATAATAAATGATAGAATAAGTACAACAAAAAGAATAGCATATGAAAAAATAGAATCATCAATTTCATAAAAAAAACAAGTTATGAAACAAGTTCAACAACTAATTTAAACCAATATTACATAACAGGAACAATAAATGAAAAAGAATATTTAATACTCTTAAATACAGGACAAAAAAAAACTTATATAGCAAGATATCTAATAAAAAATAAGGAAATAAAATCTGACAATAATATATGCCTAGATCTACCAAGAATCTTAATAAACACTAAAAATATAGCAGAAAAAAAATAACAATAGGAGTTAGAAAAATAAAAATAGAATTTGAAATAAAGGAAGAAATGCAAAAAGAAGACACAATATTAGGAATAAAATGGCTAGAACAAGTAAAATAATATAATATAGAGCATAAACAATTATCTATAACATATAACAGAGAGAAATTATTCTTAAGAAGAGCTTTAACATGATATGAAAATATATGTATTAATAAAGATAGTAGTAGAAGGGTATTATAGTAGATATTATACACCTATGATAGATGCAGGAGCAGAAGCTAATTTATGTAGATATAATTGTTTACCAAAAAGTAAATGGGATAAATTAAAAACACCAATAATAGTTAAAGAATTTAATAACGAAGGAAGCTTAATTATTTATAAAGCTAAGAATGTAAAATCACAAGTATGGATAAAATATTAACAATAGAAGAAATCTATATTTATGAGCTGACATCAAAAGATATGCTTTTAGGAATGCCATTTTTAGATAAATTATACCCACATATAATAACTAGCACGGATTGCTGGTTTACAAAATCATGTAAACAGAAAGTAAGAGCAAAAAGAGTTACTAATAAAATAAGAAAAAAAAACTGATTGGATAGAAAGAAGTGAAAAAATTACACAAAAATTAGAAAATATAAAAAATACTGAAGATACAATAGAACTAGTCGGACTTTCAATAAATAAAAAGGAAATAACTATATTTTCAATAAATAAGATAGAAATAATTAAGAAAAAATTAGAACAATTATATAGTGAAGATCCATTAAAAGGATGGGAAACATAAAACTACTATAAAAATTGAATTAATAGGTAAAAATAGCATAATAACTCAAAAACCATTAACATATAATTTTGACGATCTAAAAGAATTTAAAATGCATATAGATGAATTATTAGAAAAACAATATATACAAAAATAGTAATAGTAAACACAATAGTCCAACATTTATAGTAAATAAACATAGTGAACAAAAAAGAGGAAAAAGTAGAATGGTTATTGATTATAGAAATTTTAATGCAAAAACTATGACATATAATTACCCAATACCAAATAAGATATTAAAAATAAGACAAATACAAGGATATAATTATTTTAGTAAATTTGATTGTAAATCAGGATTTTACCATTTAAAATTAGAAGAAGAATCTAAGGAATTAAACTCATTTACGGTACCACAAGGATTTTATGAATGGAATGTACTACCATTTGGATATAAAAATGTACCTGGTAGATATCAATATTTTATGGATAGTTATTTTAAACAATCATCTAACTATATAGTATATATAGATAATATACTATTATATACAAAAACCAAAGAAGAACATTTAAAATTATTAGAATAATTTACGGATATAATAGAAAAATCGGGAATAAGTTTAAGTGAAAAGAAATCTCAAATTATGAAAATCCCAATAGAATTTTTAGGAATACAAATAGATAAAAGTGGGGTAAAAATGCAACAACATATAGTACAAAAATAATAAATTCAAAAGAAGAATTAGATACAAAAAAGAAATTACAATCATTTTAACCAAGTAAGGAAATATATACCAAAATTAGCAGAAAATCTAAAGCTAACTATAGGTATGAAAATGAAAAAAAAGAATATCATTGTAGATATTATTCAGGAACGTTTAATGAAATAGAAATAAAATGGGAAATAAATAGAAAAGAATTATGTTCATTATATAAATGTTTATTAGCATTTGAGCCATATATTGTATATAACAAGTTTATTGCACGAAAAGATAATACACATGTACATTGGTGGCTAACAAAGAAAATACAAAATTCAGTTACAACAAAAGAGATTCGGAGACTAGTATTGAATATATTAAATTTTACATTTACAATTGAAGTAATTAGTACTAACAAAAACGTTATTGCAGATTACATATCAAGACAAAGCTACACAGACTGATATAATAGAAGATGATGCTTTAAAAAAGATATTCAAAACCCTAACTACGCTTTCAATGAAAGTGGACAGTATGGGTAATGAAATAGAAAAGCTAATGAAGATAAACTGAAGTCTGTAGCTACAAATTAGCTAACTCAGCAGTGTGTAGAGCTATATCAATCGGAAGACATTAAAATTCTAGAGCTAGAAAGAGACGTTGGGACATTCTGTAAAACCCATAATGTTTATCAATCTACAATTGCAGGTACAAGCAAAGGAGTTATTAGACAAAGATACCAGAATATGAACTTAAATAAGACATTTGAAAAACCATTTACACAAAAAATACAAAAAGACCTCTTGAACATACCCCCACAAATTATCACATATCGAGATAGTCTGAATCAGGATAAAAAAGTTTATAACTATATAGCCCAAAAATAAATAGAAAATATCTACCGAGTACAAACTTTTCTAAACCTTAACCCGAGAGCTACAAATATCAAAGAAGCCAACACAAACTATATAACTCAAAGATTACAAGGTCACAACAAGCTAATTCCAATACCCAAAACCAACCCAAGCTTAATAAAAACTAGTTTTGATTATGGATTATTAAATACCATATACACCCAAGATGGAGAAGAACTATCATGGAAGAATTAAAAAAAATATTCAACACCTATAAAAGAGTAACCAAAGGAAATCTATTTTATATAAAGTGTTATACTGCACCAGCAGAGATATTATACGATGAGATAAAACCAGTTATACAAGTTGTAAAAATATCATTAACCAGAGATATCATTATACCAGAAGATATTGTGTAGCAACCAGAGATACCTAGAATCTAGATACCTAATTTTTATGCAAACAAATGACTTATTGGACTAGCTACAATTATTCAAGAACTAGCAAACAATTATACCAATGGAAACAGAATATGGAGCTATTATTCAAGAGACTATCAGATGATTTATTCAAATTCAAAAGAACTACGACAAGAAGATATGAAAGATGTTAGACAATGGATAATGACGTTACTTAACCCAGAAAAACAATCTGCTGCAAGGGTAATTAAGAGAGGATTTATTTCAAACGGATTATTGACAAGATATTGCAAGATAATTGGACACAAATATCCAGACCGTCAATGTTCGAGATGTAATGGAGAAGATAATATTGTCCCAGATGTATAGCTAGAATAAAGATAAGCATGCTAGCTAAAAAGAAGATAAAAAGCAACAGATACGATAGAAAAAGTAACGAAGGAAAATCAACTACGGATAAAGAAAAGAAGACAAAAGTTATCAAAGTCATAAAAAATATGAAAAGGACATATGACTTATAATTTTCAACATGTGAATTATTATAGCTTTTGATTTATTTTACGTAAAAGACATTGTATAGTTAGGTTAGGTAGCTTATCTAGGCTTTTTGACTTTTTATCCAAAAGCATTTATGATTTTGTATACTTTCTTGTAAATTAGGTTAGAGAAATAATTTTTGAAGACTTTTTGTAAGTTTTAGAAACGTGTAAAATGAGGAAGGAAAACATTTGTAAAGTTTCAGATTATAAATAAAGGGCATCGAAGGCAGAAAGAAAGGTAAGTCTTCATGCGTTGAAGCAAAAAACTCTCTCTTGTATACAACAAATATTTTGCTTATTTATTAAAAAAAAACAGGTATATATTTCAATAGAAAAATCTATGGAGGAACAAAGCTTAGAATTATCAAAACTACCAGAACAGGTATATTCATTTACTATTATGAATAGCTAAATTCATAAATTCCTAACAATCATGATATGATAAAATAAGTTCATGTTAGTTGCTTTATAGTAGAATTATTCAAAAAATAGCATGTTAAGAATTTTATTAGCAAAGTGGAAAAGGAGAAAAATCTCTAAGAACTATACCATCCTAATGGTAAAATCGGTGAGGCAAGAAAGCCGTGATAGGGGAGTAACCAGAGTAGAGGCACTGTTTAAGGGAAAAGTATCCAAATTACCATGCTAATAGTGACAGAAGAATATGTTATTTAAGAATAATCTAGTATATAGCAATGTAAAGTGATCATATTTTGTTATGTGCATGATTGAAGGAAATATTTTGAAAATAGCAATTTTATGAAAAATGGATAATTATTTATCTGACGAAATGGTAGATAAATTTAAAATACTCATTTTACGTACTTTAGAATATAGAAATAGTAGATATAGGAAAAATTATATTGGAAAAAATATTTGATAGATAATTTATGACTAGAATTAATTATATACCACATCTACCGAACTACTCTTATAAATACTTACATACCAAACCACATACTAACTATGATAAATTATGTATTTTTAGAATTTTGGAAAATAGATATAAAAGATATATAATTTCTTAGTGAAAATATAGAAGAATTAATGAGATTTAAACAAACAACTAAAAAAATATTATAATAAAGTATTTACCAAATTTTAAATGATAGATAATCTTAAAATATTAATCTTATATATACTTAGATATATAGAAATTATAGATATTAAGGGAATAATATTAGAAAAAGTATTAGACTATGAAATTGAAACTATAAATTGGATAGAACAATTATACATGGATAATTACCTAGATGGATATTATTCAGATTAAGAAATGTTAGAATATATTAGAAAAACTAGAGAAAATCAAGATAATCTAAATGAAGAAATTAATTATAGAAATCGAAATAGAAAAATAATGGAGAATCTAAAAGAAAAAT
Source organism: Capsicum baccatum var. pendulum (assembly GCA_030864225.1). Taxonomy (NCBI): domain Eukaryota; kingdom Viridiplantae; phylum Streptophyta; class Magnoliopsida; order Solanales; family Solanaceae; genus Capsicum; species Capsicum baccatum. The sequence goes on from CM061556.1 coordinate 132,508,962, forward strand.
TAATATAGATAGAAGAAACCCTAGAAAATTTAGGAAAAAGTACATGTGATAGTTTATATAATTTAAAAAACTCGCTATGGGAAGAACAACACAAAATAATAAATAGCATTGAAAATCTAGAATTAGATATACATTACAGTACAATTAGGATAAATTATTATACAAAAATTTATAAATCTACAATTACTACAGGATAAAATGATAGATTATGAATATTTAAAATATTGGAGAGAAAATATGGAAGAAATAATATTATTAGAAAAACTTATGAAAGATAATCTAATTGGATATTTTGAAACACAAGATATAGAATATATAGAATACCTTTAAAATAATATAGAAGAATTACAAAAACTAAGGGAAAAAAATAAAGAATACTATAGTAAAACATTTAACCAATTACCATATAATCACCCCCCAAGATATGAATCTACCCTAGAAATAGTAAAGCTATTAAATGTTTGCATGATTCACGTATCTTATTTTTCACAAAGTTAGCTTTTTCTCCATATGCCACTTTCTTCCTTTAATATTTTTATCTCCTTGTCTTTCTATTATTGCTCCGTTCATTTTTATCTTCTCGCTGACATCCTTATCTTCTTGGTTGTTTTTTTATTTTATTCTAGCTGGACTTCTGGGATAATATTATCTCCTCCATTACATCTCAAACATTGATGGTCTGGATATTTGTGTCTAATTATCTTGCAATATCTTATTAATAATCTGTATGAAATAAATCTTTGTATAACTTATTTGATCTCGTCGTATAATATCTCTGCTAGTACAGTATAAAACCTTATATAAAATAGATTTCCTTTGGTTACTCTTTTATAGGTGGTGAATACTTTATGTAATTTTTCTATAGCTGTTAGTTCTTCTCCATCTTGGGTATATATGGTATTTAATAATCCATAGTCGAAACATGTTTTTATAAAGCTTGGATTGGTTTTGGGTAGTGCGATTAGCTTGTTGTAACCATGCAATTTTTGAGTTAAATAGTTTGTGTTTGATTCTTGGATATTTGTAGCTCTAGGGTTAAGGTTTATAAAAGTTTGTACTTTATAGATATTTTCTATATATCCTCGGGTTATATAGTTATAAGGTTTTTTTATCTTGGTTCAAACTATTTCGATATGTGGTAATTTGTGGGGGTATGTATAAGGGGTCTTTTTGTATTTTTGGTATAAATGGTTTTTCAAATATCTTATTCATGTTCATGTTCTGATGTCTTTGTCCACTAACTCCTTTGCTTGTACCTGCAATTGTAGATTGATAAACGTTATGGGTTTTATGGAGTGTCCCAACGTCTCCTTTTAGCTCTGGAATTTTATTATCCTTCGATTGACATAGCTCTGCACACTGCTGAGTTAGCTGATTCATAGCTTTAGACTTCAATTTAACTTCATTAGTCTTTAGCTTTTCTATTTCATTAGCAATACTGTCCACTTTTATTGAAAGCGTAGTTAAGGTTTTGAGTATTTTTTCTAAAGCATCATCTTCTATTATATCAGTCTGTATAGCTTTGTCTTGATATGTAATCTGCAATAACATTTTTTCTAGTACTAATTACTTCAATTGTCAATGTAAAATTCAATATATTCAATACTAGTCTCCGAATTTCTTTCAATGTAACTGAATTTTGTATTTTCTTTGTTAGCCACCAACGTACCTGTGTATTATCTATTCGTACAATAAATTTGTTGTACACAATATATGACTCAAATTCTAATAAACATTTATATAATGAACATAATTCTTTTCTATTTATTTTCCATTTTATTTCTGTTTCATTAAACGTTCCTGAGTAGTATCTACAATGATGTTCTAATTTTTCTTCTTCATATCTATATTTAAGTACTCCTCCATAACTATATTCACTAGCATCTGCTTCTACTATATATGTAAATTTTTTATTTTCGTATGGGAATTGTAATTTTGGTAATTCTTTACAAAGTATTTTTATTTTCTGAACTTGTTTTTTATCTTCTTCGTTGTAATTATATTCTATATATCCTTTTTTAATTTCTTCTGTAAAGACTTTAGGTTCTCTGCTAATTTTGGTATATATTCTCTTACTTGATTTACTAATCCTAAAAATGATCGTAATTTCTTTTCCGTATCTAATTCTTCTTTTGAATTTATTATTTTTTGTTCTATATGTTGTTGCATTTTTACTCCACTTTTATCTATTTGTATTCCTAAAAACTCTATTTGGTTTTTCATAATTTCGGCTTTCTTTTCACTTAAACTTATTCCCGATCTTTCTATTATATCTGTAAATTGTTCTAATAATTTTAAATATTCTACTTTAATTTTTGTATATAGTAGTATATCATCTATATATACTATGCAATTAGGTAATTATTTAAAATAACTATCCATAAAATGTTGATATCTACCTGGTGCATTTTTTTTTATCCAAGTGGTTATACGTTCCATTCATAAATCGTCAAAATTATATGTTAATGGTTTTTGAGTTATTATGCTATTTTTATCTGTTAATTCAATTTTTATAGTAGTTTTATATTTTTTCATCCTTTTAATGGATCTTCACTATATAATTTTCTTAATTTTTTCTTTATTATTTCTACCTTATCTGTTGAAAATATAGTTATTTCTTTTTTATTTATCGAAAATACAACTAGTTCTGCTGCGTCTTCTGTATTTTTTATATTTTCTAACTTTTCTGTAGTTTTTTCACTTCTTCTACCCAATCAGTTTTCTTTCTTATTTTATTAATAACTCTTTTTTCTCTTACTTTTTATTTACATGGTGTTGTAAACCATCAATCTGTTTTAGTTATTATATGTGGGTATAATTTATCTAAAAATGATATTCCTAAAAGCATATCTTTTGAGGCTGGGTGCTTTCCTCTGTTTCTTTTATTTATGGCTGCCGTATTTATGTTATTTATGTTATGCTATTTATGTTATGTAGTCTTGTAACCTTGTTCGGTGCTTTAATATGTATTTGCCTGGTATCTTGTGTCTTGAGCCGGGGGTCTATCGGAAACAGCCTTTCTACTTCTTTAGAGGTAAAGGTATGGACTGCGTACATCTTACCCCCCCTAGACCCCACCAGGTGGGAATACACTGGGTTTGTTGTTGTTGTTGTTATTATTTTATCCTATATCTGTATTTTTACATTTTTAGCTTTATATGTGATTAAGCTTCCTTTATTATTAAATCCTTTGACTACTATTGGTATTTTTAATTTATCCCATTTACTTTCAGGTAAACAGTTGTATCTACATAAGTTTGCTTCAGTTCCTGTATCTATCATAGGTGTATAATACCTATTATAATATACTTCTACTATTATTTTTACAAGTACATATATTTTCATATCATGTTAAAGTTCTTTTTATGAATAATCTTTCTTTATTATATGTTATAGATAATTGTGTATGTTCTATATTGTATGGCTTTATTTATTCTAACCATTTTATTCCTAATATTTTGTCTGCTTTTGCATTTCTTCCTTTATTTCAAATTTCATTTTTATTTTTTTGACTCCTATTATTATTTCTTTTTCTGTCGTATCTTTAATGTTTATTAGACTCCTTGGTAGATCTGGACATATATTACTATTAGATTTTATTTCTTCACTTTTTACTAGATATTTTGCTATGTAATTTTCTTCTTTTCCTGTGTTTAAGAGTATTAAATATTCTTTTTCATTTATTGTTCCTGATATATAATATTGATTTAAATTAACTGTTGAAGTTGTTTCATAACTTGTTCTTTTTGATGAGCTTGATGATTCTGATTTTTCATGAGCTATTCTTTTTGTCGTACTTATTCTATTATTTATTATTTCTAAATCTTCTTCTATATCTATGTCTTTGTAAATATAATCATTATTATCAATTAATTTTACAAATTGTTCGAAAGAACTTTCTATTTGTATTTTATTAATTTTATTTTTCCCATTATTTTATGTTTTGTTGTTAATACATATAACTTTTTACATCTTGCTGTAAATATTTTACTTCCTGGGGTTAGTTCTATTCCTGATATTTTCCAATATAATACTAATGATTTATCTGTATTATTATCTGTTATTGCTACTGAATAATTAACACCTATTATAAATTTAAATTTTTGGTATATTAAATTTACTTTTATGGCTGTTATTATACTTTTTTCTATAGGTTTTATAATTCTATCATCTGCTAAATATAATTCTATTGGTGTATCTATTTCTTCTCTAAAACATGCTTTTATCAATATCTCTGTTCCTCCAAGGTGTACATATTTTATTGGTTCTTTACTTTTTATATCGTTTATTTCTTTATTAATTATTCTTTTTGTTACTAGTAGTATACTAGCTCTTCCTTTTGCATATCTACAGTCTATTACATGTTCCTTTTGACTTACTACGTAGTATTCTTCCTTTTTTTCTACTAAATATATTTTTTACTGTTGGTATTTTAAATATTTTTTCTACACTTAAGTCTAACTCTTTTTCTTTTATTTCGTCAAATATATTACTGTCAAATATTATTTTTTGATCTGTTCCTTCTTCATTTAAATACTCTTCCTTTGTTATTATTTTTATATCTTCTTTAGTTATTTGGTTCATTTTTATATCTTCTTCAATCATTTGATTCATCTAATTCACTATCTATTTTATTATCTGTTTCATTCTCCGAAATTTCATATATACTATCTTCACTTTCTAATTCATAATCTATATAATCTATCTGCATATATTCTGTATTTTCTATTTTAATTTCTGGTATTTGTTTCTTTTTTAGGTTTTTTGGTAGTTTACAATCTCTAGCTAAATGTCCTAGTTTTCTATAATTATAACAAGTACATCCTTTTATAGATTTCTCTTTCCTATATGGTCTTTTATGTTTATAATTTTTTTACATAATCTCTTTTTCTTGGTTTTTTATACTTATATTTTGATTTTTTTTTGTATTTCTTATGTCTTTTTCTTTTCTTATAATATCTTTCTTCACATCCAAATTGAGGTGCTATTTTATCTTTGCAACATGCTAAATTTCTTATTAATGTTTTTTCCATTTTTATTTCTTCTCTATGGTTTTCACATAAATTTCTATACCATTGTTGTAAAAAGTTTATTCTTGCTCCTAGGGTATCTACAATTTTTGCTTCATCCCAACTCTTTAATGTTTTTGAACTAAATGGTTCAGGTAATTTACTAAAATATAATCTTCTTATTTCTTTACTTTCTTCTATATTATATGTTCCTTTATAATAATATTCTTTAAATGTTAATGTATATTCATCTATATAGCACATATTACATATTGCTAGTTTTAACATTAAATTTCTATTTATATCATTTTCTTTATTTTGCTTTTCTTCTTCCGTTGTTACACTACTAAATTCATCTCTTATAGCTATTTCATATTTTTTTCAATATTTCTGTTGGTAGTATTTAAGTAGTTGTTTATGTTCCTTCTTTTTTATTATCAGATCTTAGTACTTTTTTACTTGCTTCGGCTAGGTTTAAAAACCACAATTTTACTGTTCCTATTAATGTCTTTTCTATATATTCTGGTGTGTTTGTTGTATCTATTTTATTATCTAATAATTATTTTGAAATGTATCCTACCCATAGTTGTATTGTTTTATTCGTATCTATTACACAGTCTAAATCTAGAAAGTTGTAATTAATTATTTGTTTTGGTGTCCATTTATTATATTCATCCTTTGGATTATATCTTTTAAACTTACTTTTGTAATTATATGTTGGTTTTCTTATTTCTGATGTACTAGGTATTATATTTTTACTTAGAGTATTTACTTCTGTATTTATTAATTCTAGATTTTTGTTATTAATTACTTCTTGTTTTTCATTAATTTCTAGTTTTTCTATGTTTTCTAGAATTTCTGTATATGTTTCACTATCTTCCAAATCATAATTATCTGTTTCTTCAGCATCTATTGTATTTATTTCTAATTTACTGGTTTCTGGTTCTTTATTTTTTATTTCTATTTTTTTAAATTGATTTATCTCGTTTAATAAATTTTGTTCTTTATCTTTTTCTTCTTTTTCTTTCTTTCTTTTTTCATACAAATCTTTTAACATTTGTAGTTCTTTTTTTAATTCAGCAATCCCACTATTTTTAGTTTCTTCTATTTTTCGTATTTCTTCTGTGGTTTGTTGTTTTATTTTATCTATTTTTTTCTGTCTATCTCTTCGTTTTCTCTTTCTATTCTTACCATCGCTGCCAACTTATCTTCTAATTTTAATTCTTTTTTTTCTAACATTAAATATAAATGTTCACCGATTTTCTTATATCTCCTTCCTAAATTAGAGAATGCTATTTTTATTTTTTAATCCTTCGTGATTATCATATGTTTTTTCGTTTATTATGAATTCTTCTTTGTTCATTTTATTTAAATATATATAGAGGTTATGTTGGTATATATATTCTAGATAATCTATTATTGATTCTAAATTTGATATTTCTTTCTTTTGTGCATTTATTGAGTTTTTACTAACTCCGGCATTTATGTTATATTGTAGTCTTTCTATCCTTATTTTTAATTCTTTACGTTTTTCAGATATTATTTATTTTAATTCTTTATATTTTTGTAATTTCTGTACATTATTCATCTAAACAATATTTATAATATTTTGGTGGGTATCTAAATTTAATTTTATCATAATTAATAAATTAATCAAATAAATCCAAATATATACTATTTCCGATAACTTTAAACAGCATAGGCTTTGATACCAATTGTAGGGGGTGCAGATAATACGGGTAACTTGAATAGATCTATTATAAATCCAAATACATACTACTTCCGATAACTTTAAACAACATAGGTTTTGATACCAATTGTAGGGGTGTGTGAATAATACGAGTAACTTGAATAGATCTATTATAGGTCTAATGGATAAATTATTCCGCAAACGTACTTTGGAAGCCAATGCACCTCTATATGAATTCTTTATGCACTACCGTTTATTACCTTTTAGATTTTTATAGATTTGTCTTGTGGTTATACTCTATTATTTTGATTCTTTCAGCATCATATATTAGAGCCCCAATTCCTATACAGTTAGGTTCTCCTTTTGTTATGTTCAAGACAGCAATTGGATTTACTACTGTCTTTTTGTTGTGAACAATTCTGCAGGGATTCTCAATTATTTTTCCATGATTAGTCATGCAATTTGTTAATTGATCAACATTTTAAATGGAGCCGTAAATAACATATTCATTGACATTTAGTTGTGTTTTTCATCTTTTGACCATTTAGTCATAATTTTTTTTTATAAAATAGTAGACTAACATAAATAAATATAGTGAAAGAAGTAAAAGAATAATTAAAACATCATGTAAATGATAAAAAATATGTGCTAAATCAGGTTACTAGTTATCTAAATTAAGTTAGTTTCTAGCTTTTTATGTCTCTCTTGTTTTAAGATATTTAGAAGAACAAACAATAGGTTATTTTATTTCATTTAAAACTTTTCAAAGCTTTATTAACCCAATGAATTCTTGTTATCATTCTTACGTTATGAGTAGCTAAATCCTTTACCATGGTTGCGAACCCAATGAAGGTGTAGAGGTCATTAGCCCTTCTGTGTTTCATGATATTAGGAATTATGACATTATTTCTTGATTTTACTTACTGGTTAGGTAGTTCCAAATATTAATTATGTCATAATATTTTAACTTTTTGTGAGAAAGTAAAATAAGATTTGGTAGAATAGTTTCCATGAACTCAAGGTGCTAATCCTTGTTTAGTAAATTTTCTTATAATAAGTTGAATTTAAATTTATCATTCATATGAAAATAACTCATACACATATTTCAGAAATTATCATTGATATAAATCATTCTACTCTTGGAAAATATTAGATAATGGTTTGGGACAGAGTGTATATCTAGAAATTTGATTATTTTTAATTGTAAGAAAATTGAGAATACCACATTCAATTGTAGCGACACAACCTTAGTTTTTTGATCATATAGATTAAACTAAAGTTATTACCGTATTCTGAGTCTTATTATAAAACAAAATCTTTTCTACTTGCATCAACTAAAATTTTGACTGTCAATCAAGTATTCATCAAATTTGTAATATATCTACCTATTCCTTGTGGGATTTCACTCCAAACTTGTTTAGGTTTACTGTATTTGCATATGATTTTATTACATCATCTTAAGATGTAATTTTTAGCCGATAATATTTTGCAACACTGCCATGGAATGTGGTAAAAAAATCCTTATTGGTATTTACAATTATTATGTATTTTTAAATTACAATTTGGGTTAATATTTTTTGAATTAGGTAGAAATGGGTAAAGTTGAAGAACAAGTTGTTGTAGAAATGAATCCAACAGGTATGGATAATATACCCATAAATCAATTAAGGAAAATGTATATGCAAATGATATTGTGTCGCCCTGTGTATGAAGACTCACTCAAAATTATGTATACCATCTACACCATACTTAAGGCCAAGAGACTATTTCATAACTCTATTGGTGATGATCCACTAAATATTCATGGTCATGTGTACTACATAGGCACAAGTAGATTTTTGAAGAGACTGTTAGACTGAGGGTTATCAAGAACTCCTCAGTGGTAAATTTAGAGTACTGTTCCGTGGCATACCACCCAATTCTATATACCCCTAAAAGTAATTGGGTAATATCTTTGTTAGGAAATGATTTTCTCTTAAACAAGGATAAGGCTTAGAATTAATATTTTCTTATTCTTGTCGATTCCAAGAGAATATTTATCAGAAGCATAGGAGCTACCAAATAGTACATACAAGGAGCATAAAATCACTAATTTCCAATGTGACTCTACTTGAGTAATTCAACCTAGGTTAGATCCATTACACTAATCCATGACCAATAATGCGGCTAGGGATTGATATATGAACCAAAACATAACAAGACAACAAAGTTGTTAGATAAGTTAATGAGCCATAGTCAAGTATGATATTCGAGCGACCAAAGATTTGGTATGAAGGATGCAACACTTTTGTTGACAACACTATTTAAGGAGAATCGACAAAGAGATATGTTCATTTCTAAGATGACTACAAACAATGATCTCTTAAGTAGAAAGATAATGTCATATTTCAAATTCTTATATTATGATAGAACCTACTTTAACCCAATATTAGGTAAGCAAAATCATATCCCTAAATGACAAGTAATTGAAAAACTAGTGTAACATAAGAAAAGAAAGAAATATGCATACAATGGAAGTACTAAGCAACAATAATAGTGATAAGTAAATATAAGCGTACTATACAATAGAGTAAAGAGGACAAAATAAATAAAATGAGTTTTTCCTATAACCTAGAAAGATTATTACAAGAGTCATTATAACAAAATTTAGTATTAGACAATGTAAAAAATACATCAGTCTCAGAATATACAAATAATATTATAATAATAGGAGGGAGAGGATCAGGTCCAAATTCTAAATACTCACTCTATCTCTGAACAGCAGTACAACTCGAGGATATTATCAACGGCGGTGACTTATACTTGGATCTGCATTACAATAAAAATAAAAAAGTGTAGTATGAGTACCAAAACAATGTGCCCTTCATAGGAATCATATGTCCATAATGCTAAATTACAGTAAATGCATAAATAAAGTGCGAGGATGAAATATAAAGTTAGTAATAAAGGGATGGATTTAACATATATATATATATGTATGTATTTATGTATTTCTGTATGTATGTATGTATGTATAAAACTAAAAATATGAGATAAAAGAGTAACTATATTGTTATTGGGTCCACATAAGACCAAAGGCACACATAAATAATAATAATCTGAAATAAGCCCTCATAAGCACAGTGAGTACAAGTAAGGAGATAATACTAAAATAAGTATGAGATACGGTACTAAAGAACACAAAATGATCCAAAATATAGGGCAAGCATACCCGATGCTCTTTTTTATTAGTCAACCTCTCTTCTATAAGAATTCACCATTTTTACAACCCTAGATAGTAATGATAATAATAATAAATGCTGAACTCAAATTGTAACTCATCGATATCATCAATATTTATATATCAGACTCAAATCGAAACTCATAGGTGAACATCAATATATATATTAGCCAAAAATTAAAAATTATAAATAATAATCAAAATGTAAATTTACTTTAATGATGCAGTTTGAGGTTGAATGGTACTCTAATTTGGTAATGATGCTAAATAAGTGTAAAAAGGTATCTAATTTAGCCCCTAACATAGGCAGTAATCGAAGGATGTAGTTATGTGATCAATAAGGTCAAAATAAAGGTTTTATAATTATTCGATCTAAGAAAAGGCATTGGGGCGACTAGCAAATCCCAAAAAATCAAACAAAGGCAAGAACCTAATTGAACCTAGGAAAAGATTTCTCAATCTCAATCCAAGTAACTAAAGGAACTAAGTCCGGTCCCAAAGTGTAAACATACACTAATATAAGTGAAAAAGAGGACGAGTTCTACCAGAAAGGTCCCACAACTGGCTAATTAAGAAAATAAATGCTAAAATATAACCCAACCCTAAAGTGCCCACCAATAACTAACACAATATTATGCTAAACTATAATGAAGCATGGTCAAGGAGAAAGGTAAGCTTGTCCTTCCTGGACACCAACAAGAGCTTATAAAATTCTCTGTACTTGATCTTTTCCCTTTCGAGAAGCCTCCAACAACTTTCACAATATAAAAACAATGTTCTACATGTAAAGATGAGAATAATAATACCTACATTATTTATTTACTCTCTGTGTTAGAAATTAAACTAAATCCCTCATGGATCCAGCATGTTGATTCATGAAATTGAAATAATCACAATATCTCTCTCCCCTTAAGGATGATTTTCCCCAAGAAATAAGCGACATTTGAGGCTAAATCAATCTATCTACTAATTTAAAAGAAAATTAATTCAGATAATAATGACAAAGTGTTCATATTTAGTTGCCAAAGCTAATACCATCTCCAAATATAAATTTTCCAGGATTCACAAAGCTCTTACACTCTCTAATGATGTTTAACACTAAGAAAAATAGCTGGAAAAATAAAAGGAAAGGCTTATATATTGCCCGGTATTTTCTCATTGTTGTCATAAGATCCCTTAGTCATGATTGCAAATTCCCATTTACAGGACAATAATGCTCAGTCGTCTTTCTCCTTCGTTGCGATCACGAGTCCATGACCTCATGATAATGATCACCAATATCTAATATACTCAATATCTTAGGGTTATAAAGGATGGAAGAATGTAATGGATTTTGAGGTTAGTGGTGATGGTACCTTAGGAAATTAAAGGGGATTGTGCATTCTAGATATGGATGGATTGCGATAGAGGTACTTGCTGAGGTGCATGAGTCAAAATATGTTATTCATCCTTGCTCTTCAAAAATATATCATGACCTTAAGGAGATATATTAGTTAAATAATACAAAGCAGGATGTGGCCAGTTTTGTGCCTAAGTGTATGGTGTGGCAACAAGTAAAAGTTGAGAACATGAGGCCCAAAGAGTTATATCAATAAATTGAATTTCTTATGTAGAAGTGGGAAGTGATCAACAAAGATTTCATTACTGGTCTACCCCGGTCTCCAAATTAGTTCGATTTTATTTAGGTCATTATGGATAGGATGACTAAGTCTGCTAACTTTTTTCTAGTGAGGACTAATTTTTTGATAGAGGATTATGCAAGGTTGTACCTCCAAGAGATTATGAAGTTTCATGGGGTACCTATATTTATTATCTTGGATCATGGTACGCAATTTTCATCACACTTTTGGTAGTCGTTTAAGAAGGGTTTGGGCACCAAGGTGAGTCTTAGTACTGCTATTCACCTGCAGTCCGATGGGTAATCAAAAAGAAATATTCATACATTAAAAATATGGTTTGTGCTTGCATGATTAACTATGGTGGTATTATGGTTGAGCATTTGTCTCCTATAGAACTTATATATAATAATATCTACTATAGTTAATCGTGCTAGTCACTGCAGTCTCCCATCATTCAAGAACGAATGATCCAAGTAGAAGATAATTGAAACACACTAGATATTAGCCCTTGGAAAATTATTGTGGTTAGAGCTCACTATCCCAGAAATGACTGATCATACAATTTGTATGGTATGGGTATGGGTCAGGTGACCCTAGTCATTAGGTGTTCTATAGATGGTTGTTGGGTTTTTGGTTTTGGTAACGACTTGGTGGTACGAGTTGTTAGGGGTGGTGACGAGTTATTTGGACAATCTTTAATCAAATAAATAACTTAGTGGATTAACTTGGATTTAAGTACAAAAGGCTAACTAAGAGTCATGAGGATAGATTATGAGTTGTAGGGTTTAGTCGTATGTTATCCTGTATCAAATCCCTTGGATTCTATCTTGGATACAATTAGACCATACGAGTCATATAGTCCAGTCAAGTATGGGATCATGGAGTAATATAGTGGACAGTGTATGGGTGTTCAACTCAATGTCTTAGCAATGACTCAAGGTTACAATTCGTATGCTGTGGTCACGAGTCAAGGGGTCGACTTATAACCACATGCAACCTTTTTATAGATTTTAATTTGGGGGCATCCTAGATATTTCCCACCTTTAATCCATTTGATACCACAACTTAAAACATCCTTTGGGACTTCATTAACATATTATTCCTAATAAAACACTCTTAAGTTATCTGTTCAAGCAAAAGCTAGGGGGGTTTCATCTAGCTAATCAATTAAGGTTTTCTAGGGTGATTTCTCTCTATGCTTCTTAGTGTCTAAGACATATTACTCCTCCCTCGTTGTTATTTTACTCAAGGCATATGTTTTAATATATCGTTTTTATGATATTGCTATGGTTTTGAAATAAAGGGTGGGGTTTTGGGTTGTTCATGGATGAATATTGTTTCTCATGTTTTTTTTTTTCATATTTTAATTATGGTTTTGAACATGTGGTTGGTTGCATGGGTATTGTTGTTGAACTTTATAATGGTAAATTTCTTACAAATTGTGACTCTTTAAGTAGTTATAACCCCAACCTTTTTTCATAAAATTTGTTTGTAGTTATGAGAAAGGTTGAAATTTGAATTAGGGGTACAATGGAAGTCCCATAGTGTTTGGGTTGATTATTTCTTTTAACTAATGCGGGGAACAAAATGGTTAAATAGTTAAGGTTGGTTTTTAAAACCTTATAGGGTATGAAGAAATCCCCTAATTGATATTAATAATTGAGTTTGTGGGGTATGAAGGACTTTCTTAAGTGTTATCTTGTGACTGTATGGTTATGTGCTAAAGGTTTTAATTCGAAAATAATGGAGTTTGTGATAGCTAGACATAAAGGTATGGGTCCTAAGGATGGACACTGGAAACTCTTGATTGCGTCATGAGGTTTTTTCGTGATGAGTTGTGTACATGGTTCACACTATTTGTATAATTGTATCTTGGTTTGACGTTGTGTCAGGGCATTCCCTAGTTTTTTGTTATACCCCTGGTTCGTGCGGCTAACATGCACCAGGGCCTTTTCAGCAGGGGTAGCTGAACTCATATAGCTCGTGGGCAGATTTTATGATGTTTAAGCTATACGATCCAGTTTAAGATTTTAAATGCATGCTAAACCTTGTTCCCTATCCCAATAGGATATATATTTATATATATGTATATATAATATGTATGTTTATATGTGATTGCATACATTTATTTGATTTGGTTTTGAATGATGACACTATTTTACCTTTATCCTTGAGTTACATGCTAGCGTTCACTCCACTAACCATCTTCGGACGCTGTATCCCCATGCGATTAAGGAACAGGCCATACTACTATTCCTCTTACTTAGTGACGTATTTGGGGACAACTTTGAGTTAGATTTGAGTGGTGAGCTTTCATACTTCAAAAGATCTACTTTCATGTTATGGACTTCTTTCCATTATTATTATTTCATTAGTTTTGGTTTTTCTATGGTCAAGGGCATATCCGAGATGGATATTCTTTGATTCTAGTTAGAGGCTTTATTGGACTGCTATGGACATGGGTTGTGTCATTATTAACGTTAGCATTGTATTTGTAGTGGCATTGGTATTGGTATTGGTTGTATATTTGGCTGTGTCTGTTTGATTATGCTTATAGACCTACTTTATTGTCTTTTTATTATTATTGTTTTCTCTTGTTATTTAGATTATTATTATTTTATCTTGTTATATGTTTGTAATTCATCCAACATGCAGTGTAGGGTGGTTAACGATGGGGTATTAGGGGTAGTCTCCGGTCCTGGTTGGACTTGAGCTACCCGACATGACTAGGCCCGGGATCGGGTCGTGTCACAATGTGCTCGGGAGAGATAAAGATAGATACCTTAATGGTGTCTATAATTTGTGTGTAACAAGATGATGTAAATCAAAAGAAAAGTCTATTAGGATCAATAGAAAGAGATTTGTCCAACTTCAAGGCACATCAAAACTTAAGGCTTTACACTTTTCAAAACTATCATGTTTCTTTTAGTTGTCATCCTCATAATACCTCCACTACTATAACTCTGGAAACACCTCACTTAATGTACAATCCACTGAGGCAAGTAAATAATTCCACCCTCAAAGACACGACTTACCTAAATAATTAAAACCCTGTTTAGCTACTACAACACCCATTAAATCGAGTAAACAAATAAGCTCCGTAAAACCATCACATTAACAAAAACCAACCACCTCAAATCCCATATAACAATAATCAACCAATCCAAATTGAGGGTGTCGTAGGTGAAGAACTTCATGAAAGAAATGAAGAGTTAGATGATATATCTATCTTTATGGAATTTGTACAAAAGAGAAGATGAGCTCAAGGGGAGGACATAGAGGATGAGGAGGAAGATTTTGTCTTGTTCCATATGGAAGATGATACTTTGGAAACCGACCCCAAGTTTAGAAAGATCATCAGTGGAATAAAGAAGAAAATATGGGTCATGATACAAGTATGAAATCCATCATGATCACTCTTCCTACATCCAAAGGAGCTAGTGATCCATCAATATAACTTGATTAGAAAGTACAATGCAATAGGATCTTCCAACCAAATTAGTTAACCAAACACAAGAAAGCTGATCATAAAATTGCTAAATTTTAAGGAAATGCATCTAATTTTTGGGAGACTAACAGAGTACAACGAGAAATAAATGGTAATCCCAAACTTCTGGATTGGGATGAATTGATGTCACTTATGAAAGAGTGGTATGTGATAGAAGGGTTCAAGTAAGAGCAATTAGCAAATCTCTACAATTGAGGCAGGGAGGTAGAGGTGTGGAAGACTATTATAAGAAGTTCAAAAACTTGATTCTTTATCTTTAGATTGTCAAAAAACCAAATAAATTTATGGCTATATTCAAAGTTAGGATAGACTATGATATTGCTTCTAAATTAGTAGTCCATAATTTTAAATGAATAGAAGCATTGTTGAAGCAGCCATGTATGTTGAAAGGAACAACAATCCGAAGAAGTTCTTTAGTAAAGGCAACACTTTCTTTAATTTATTCACATGGAATAAGAGCAAGTATTTCAACAAGTCCACAAAGAAAAATCCTATTGATAAGACAATCAAAAGGTATTCACCAAGGAATGAATGGAATAAATCTTTTAACACCAATCGTAGATATATTATTGGCTTTAAGTGTCAAGTTTAGTGTCAAAAGTCAAGTGAATTCCCCAGTCGAAGGACCATATTTTTCTTCTAAGGTGATGCTTACTTTGATAAAGAAAATATGAACCAAGAATATGGTGGTAAGGAAGATACCCTACAGGGTGAAGGAAAAATTTTGTGATAATATTAGGGGACAATAATATACCTAATGGTTTGATGATAAAAGTTTCACATAAATATGTTTGGCCTTAAGATGGAGAGGTTGAGAATTTTAACCTTATAATAAGATCGGAGATGATTAGTAAAGATGATGAGCTTTGGGATCACGAAGGTGGGCATAGTGAAAAGCCCAAGCCCTTGTTGTTTACTATGTTTGGCACTAGAATTTTTCAAACTTTCAAGTTGATGCATGAGAGGGAAAGTCCACATGGTGCAACTCTTGAAGTCAAGAGAGAAAGCTCATGGATTTGCTCTAAAAGTATGTACCTACCGATTTTTATTCCTAGAATTTCATGGATTCATGATGACATTTACCTTAAGGTAGGTAAGAATTTTAAATATTGGACTTAAAATCCTACCTAGATAGTGTGGATGTCTCCCAATCCACCTTTAGGAATGAATTCAATTTAAATAGAATGTGTGGCCTCCCCAACCCAAATGTCAAATCTATTTGTTGTTCTAAAAAGAGTCTATGGTCCGTACTTGATAAAAAAACTCTTGTCCCTTGATTTTTGTCACACTTTTATGGATATACTAGTAGGATCTTTCATGGAATAATATTCTAGTGAGAGGGATTTATGGTGCTTAAGAAATTTGTTCTTATATTTATGTGATCTTGTTCTTTGTAGAACCTTAGGTAATCATAGCTCTTATCATTCCATATTCTTTAATTATAAAATAGCCATGTTGGTGCTAATAATATCTTGTGTGTACACATGGTTTGTTGTTAACAGAAGGGTAATCTAAAACCTAACGACTACATGATTCTACCCTTAGTTGTTCCAGCATATAGTGACTTATTTGGTAATCTTGAAAATGAAGATAACTTAGAAAAATTTCTTGATGCATATCATAGCCAACTCCATTGCACCTTAAATAATGATTTCTTTTCCATTAACTTAAAAGATGTTTGGTTATACCTTAAATATGTGTCTTCTTAGCATATATGTTCTGATTTTAACTCTTGTGCTAACCCTTGTGCTTCTTGGATTTATTGGATGTGTGTTATTTTCTTGTGCTTTAAGGTTTTATATTCAAGGTGAAATATTCATCAAGTAGAAAGGAATGATATAGTCCAAACTTCTTTTGGATATTTGGATAGGATGCTTATAGTTCAAGAGGCACTTAATGAGTCATTGGTGCTATTAAAAGGTGCTAATTGGATGGTGATTATCTTCAAGGGGGTCAAGGGATGTTAAAGAGGCCAAGGGAGTTCATGATGGGTCTAAAAAGCCCCCAAAAGAGGACATGCATTCCATCTTCTTTTGAGGTGCTCCCAACATACTCTAGATCTGCTAGAGCAGTTTAAAACAACCCTGATTCTCTTGAGATACTCCCCATATGCGAGTAAAATGCTTAAGAAAATGCTAAATGGGATACCATGCTTTGTTTTTTCCAAATAGGTTACTTTTGGGACATAAGATGTAAAAATTAAAACTAAACTACAATTAACACTTTTCTTTCATTTGTAGTTTTTTTTTATGAGTAATGAATGTATAATATTTTGAGAGTATGTTAAGGTTATATTAGCTTGTTTTGATCTTTAATTTAGAAATGTCACTTGCTTGGGAATTAATTTCATAGAGGTCTACATTATAGTTAGGTGCTTTATTTGGTTTAGTTGAATGAGGATTAAGGATTTAATATATCTTTTGTTTGTTTCAATTCCTCTTATTATGTCAATCTTACATGCTTTCTATCTATCTTTATCTTGCATTTCTCTTATCGTAGTTAGTTTTTGATCCCGTAGTTTGTCCATTATCGCCTCAAGTTTATGAAAATCTTCTTTTACCAAATCCTACCCTTCTCTTTAGATTGTGTTGATTAAAATATTATGATGTAGGTTAGTATTTGCGAGCACTATACCTTTTAATTAAGAATAAAAAACGTTTGTTATCTTATAACCCTAGTAATATGCAATCATACGACTACCTTGTGAACTTTATAGTCTTATTAGATTTCACAAACTCAATTGAGGATTTAGCTACTCATAGGAATGTAAAATTACAATAATATGAATCAAACGATTGCGTAACATACTGTGATTATTGAAAGTTTGAATAAATATAGAATATTTCATCAAGAAATTAAGAAAAATGGACAACATAATTATGACTAAATTGAAACTATGTAAACTTGTCCCTCTCTTTTCAATTGAAACTTGACATGTCTATTTATACTAGTTAAAAAGGTAGAAATCCTAAAGAACTGAATTCCTCAAGAAGCATACTTCGAAAGACAATCCACCACTATATGAATTCTTTTTGCACTACCGTTTATTACTTTTTAGATTTTTAATGATTTGCCTTGTGTTTATACTCTGTTATTTTGATTTACTTCCAGAATCATATATTAGAGCCCCAAGTTCCTTTACAGTCAGGTTCTTCTTTTTTTATGTTCAAGTCATCAATAGGATTTGTGACTATCTTTGTGTTATGAACAATTCTGCAGGGTCCTGATTGATATTCTCAATTAATTTTCCATGATTAGTCATGCAATTTGTTAATTGATCTACATTATGTAATGGAGTCATATATCAAATATTCATTGACAATTAGATGTGTTTTTCATCATTTCACCATTTAGTCATAAAAAATTATAAAATAGTTGACTAACATAAAACAAATAAACCATAGTGAAAGAAGTCTAACAACAATAAAAACATTAGGTAAATGATAAAGAATATGTGTTAAATAAGGTATACTAGTTATCTAAATTAAGTCAGTTTCAAGCTTTTTATGTTTATTTAGTTTCAAGATTTTTAGAAGAACAAAGAAAAAGTTAATTTATTTCATTTTAAATTTTTTAAAGCTTTATTAACTCAATGAATTCTTGTTATCATTCTTACGTTTGAGTAGCTAAACCCTTTATTGAGGTTGTGACCACAATAAAGGTGTAGAGTCATTAGCTCTTCTGTGTTTCATGATTTGGGAATTACGTCATCAAATTATTTCTTGATTTTACTGACTTGTTTGGTAATTTCAAATATTAATCATGTCATAATATTTTATCTTTTTATGAGAAAGTAGATTAAAATTTTTTAGAATAGTATCCATGAATTCAAGGTGCTAACCCTTATTTAGTAAATTTTCTTATAGATAAGTTGAATTTAAATTGGTCATTCGTATGAAAATAAATCATACACATATTTCAGAAAGTATCGTTGAGATAAATCATTCAACTCGTTGAAATATTGGATAATGGTGTTGGACTTAGTGTATATCTAGAAATTGCATTATTTGTAATTGTAAGAAAATTGAGAATACTACATTCCATTGTAGCGACACAACCTTAATTATTTGATCGTATAGATTAAACTAAAGTTATTACTGCATTCTTAATCTTATAATAAAACTAAGTATTTTCTACTTTCTTCAAATAAAATTTAGATCGTCAATCAAGTATTCAACAAATTTTTAATATACCTACCTATTTCTTGTGGAATTTGACTCCAACCTTGTTTAGGTTATCGTATTTCAATATGATTGTATTACATCATCTTAAGGTGTTTCTTTGAGCCAATAATATTTTGAAATACTAATGAGGAATGTGGTAAAAAATTACTTATTGGTGTAACACATTTGTTATATATTTTTAAATTACAATTTGGGTTCATATTTTGTGAATTAGGCAGAAATGAATAAAGTTGAAGAGCAAGTTGTAGTAGAAATGAATCCTCCCGGTATGGATAATATACCCATAAACCAACTAAGGAAAATATATATGAAAATGGTATTGTGTCACCCCGTATATGCAGACTAACTCAAAATTACGTCTACCATCTATATCATACTCAAGGAAAAGAGACTATTTCATAACTCTAACTTAATATTCATGGGTATGTGTACTACATCGGCCAAGTAAATTTTTGAAGAGACTGTTAAACTGAGGGTTTTCAAGTACTCCTTAGTAGTGAATTTAAAGTCTAGTTACGTGACTTACCACTCAATTCTATCTACCCCTAGAAGGAATTGGGTAATATCTATGTGAGGAAATGGTTTTCTCTAAAACAAGGATAGAGCGAAGAAATAATATTTCCTTCCTCTTGTCAGTTCTAAGAGAATATTTATTAGAAATGTAGGAGCTACCAAATAATACCTACAAAGAGCATCAAATCAGAAATTTCCAATGTGACTCAACTTGAGAAATTCTACCTATCTTAGATCCATTACAATAATACATGAACAATAATACGGCTAGGGGTTGATCTATGAAAAAAAACTTAAGAAGGACCACCAATTTATTAGGCAATGTAAGTAGCCATAGTCAAGCATGACATTCGAGCAACTAAAAAAATGGTATGAGGGATGCAACTCTTATGTTGACAGTATTATTTGAGGAGAATCGACATAGAGATATTTTCATTTCTAAGATGACTACAAACAACGATATCTTAAGTAGAAGGATCATGTCACGATCCTAATTCTTGTGTTATGATAGAACCTACTTAAAATAAGCAGGTAAGCAAAATATAGCCCTAAACAACATATAATGGGCTAGCTGGTGTAAGATAAGAATAGAAAGAAATAGGTATATAATAGAAGTAATAAGCCACAAAAATAGTGATATGTAAATATAAGCATACTATACAATAAAGGAAAGAGGACAAAATAAGCAAAATGAGTTTTCCATATGACCTGGGAAGGTTATTACAAGAGTCATTTTACCTAAAGATAGTATTAGACAATGTAAAATAAACTTCATAGTCTCAAAATATACAAATAATATTATCAAAAATAGGAGGGGGAGGATCAGGTCCAAACTCTAAATGTTCACTCTATCTCTGAACCGCAGTACAACTTGCGGATATCATCAATGATAGTGACTTATATTCGGATCTGCATTAGGACAAAAATGCATAAGTGTAGTACAAGTACCAAAATAATGGATACTCCATAGGTATCATAGGCCCACAATGCTAAATTATAGTAAAGGTATAAATAAAGTGCGAGGATAAAAACTAAAGTTAGTAATAAAGGGACGAATATAATATATATATATATATATATATATAAATATATATAAATACACATGTGTGTGTGTATATATAAAACACAAAATCTAAAATAAAAGTGTAACTATAATGTTATTGGATCCACATAAGCCCAAAAGGCACACATAAAAAATAATAATCCTAATCGAGCCCTCATAAGCACAGTGATTACCGGTAAGGAGATAATACTAAAATAAGGATGAGATATGGTGGTAATGAACACAAAATGATACAAAATATAGGGTATGCCTACCGGATGCTCCTTTTTCCCAGTCAACCTCCCATCTATCAACATTTACCATTTTTCCAACCCAGATAGTAATGATAATAATAATAAATGATGAACTCAAATTAAAAGTCATCGATATCTTTAATATAAATATGTCGGACTCAAAAAAAACTCATAGGTGAACATCAATATATATATATATATATATATGACTAAAATAAAAAATTATAAATAATAATCAAAATGTAAATTTACATAAATGATGCAATTTGAGGTTGAATGGTACTCTTCTTTGGTAATGATGATATATATGTGTAAAAAAGTGTATAAGTATACCCTTAACATAGGCAGTAACCTAATGAAGTAGTAATATGATCATTAAGGTCAAAATAAAGGTTATTCTAATTATTCTATATAAGAAAAGGCATTAGGGATATAACCAAATCTGAAAAAATCAAACAAAGGCAAGAACATAATTGTACCTATGAAAAGGCTTTTCAATCTCAATCCAAAGAACTAAAGGAACTAAGTCTGGTCCTAAAGTGTAAGCATACACTAATATAAGGGAAAATAAGGACGAACTCTGCAAGAAAGGTCCCCCAACTAGCTAATTAAGGAAATAAATGCTAATATATATCCCAACCCTTAAGTGTCCACCCATAACTCGCACAATATTATGCTAAACCATAATAAAACACAGTCTCGGAGAAAGGTAAGTGTAGCCTGCCTGGACGCCACTAGGAGATTAAAATCCTTTGAACTTGAGCTTTTCCCTATCGAGAAGTCTCCAACAGCTGCCATGATATCAAAATAATGTTCTACATGTTCAGATGATAATAATAATACCTACATTACGTATTTACTCTCTATGTTAAAAATCAATCTAAAAATTCCACATAGATCCAGCTTGTTGATTCATGAAATTGAAATAATCACAACATCCCTCTCATCTCAAGGATGACTTTCCCCAAGAAATAAGCAAAACTTAAGGCAAAATAAATTTATCTACTAATTAAAAAGAAAATTAAGTCAGATACTCATGATATAATGATGGCAAAGGTTTCACAGTTACTTGCCAAAGCTAATCCAATCTCTAATTATAAATTTCCCACGATTATCCAAGCTCCTACACTATCTAGTGGTGTTTAACACTTAGAAAATAGATGGAAAAAATAAAAGGAAAGGATTATATATTGCCAGGGCTTTCGTCATTGTTGTCACAAGGTCCCTTAGTCACAATTATGAATTCCTATTAATAGGACAATCACACTCGCTTGACCCACTCCTTCATTGCGATCGCAAGTCCATGAACTCACTATGATGATCACTAAGATCAAAGACATTTGCAATCTGAGGGTGTTCATCATGAAAGCAATGAAGAACCTAGGCCTGCACTAAAACTGATGCACCAACAACTTGGCTAAGTTGTAAATTATCCAAACAGGTCCTTAGAATTTTTTTGAATCTATGATTCTGAACGAAATTTGATACATTACTAATTTTGAATTTTTGACTAAACAAAATTATTGAAACTTCTATCTAATGTCAATTGACAAATAATGGGTCCTATACCCTAGGTTTTTTTTAACCAAAATACACCTCTCAGCCCGGATTGAGTCCAGTAGCTTCAAGGCCCAAGCAAGGGTCCCCTTGTATAAAATCAACATTTTAAAGGTATCGAACTATCAGAATTGGAATATGAGGTAGTTTAATAGAATTTTTGGCTATATAATGTACTTTTAAATGTAAAAACTAAAAAATAAGGGTATGTATCTAAAAATAAAATAAACTTCCCGATTACTAAACTGTCAGTCCCATGAGGTAAATAATTACTTGGGCAGCTTTGGGAAGGATCTAAATATAGATAAAGTATGAAAATATAAAAAATGGCCTATAGGGTCATTACAACATCCACTATTGAAATGAAATCCATTTTCAAAAGTAAAGGATTCTAAAGGCTCAAACATGTGAGGGTACTGAGCCCACATAGCATGCTTGACCTCCCATCCAGCCGTCTTAATCAATTGATGTCTCAAATGAACCTTAACTAAAAGAATATCACTAGAATACAACTTCCTAACATTTTTGCTGGCATAAATGATAGATTATCTAATAAGGTTAACATATCATTACACTGAATCAAGTCCCATCGGGCATGTGTGAATTATTTATAATATATTGCATCAATATCAATACATGAAAGAATAGGTGCATGGATAAAAACAATGGAGGCAAAGCTAACTCATAAAGTAACTCCCCAATAGTCTTAAAGATTTTAAATAGTGCAATATACTTGGGGCTAATATTTTCCCTTATCCCGAGCCTCACATTGCCTTCAAGGGAGACACTCAAAGTAAAACTAGTCACCAACTCAAAATCTCAAGTCACAAAGCCTAAAGTTTGTATAACTAGTCTCCCTGCTTTGAGTTACTTGTAGCCTATCTCGAATCACGCAGACTCTGCCCAATGACAAATGAAGGAAATCAGTTCTACGAGGCATAAACTCTAATTTCTTAAATTAACCCACTGGAGATCGATAATGCCTACTATACAATGCCTCAAATGGTTCCATTTGAATACTTAAATAGTAACAACTATTATAGGCAAACTCCGCTAGGGCAAAAAATTGCTCCACCGACCTCCAAAGTATAAAACACATGCATTTGCACAAACCTCCAAAGTCCATATCACATATGTAGAGCATATCCTTCAAAAATTGAATCATCCATTAAATTTATATATTAGTCTTGTAATGGAAAGTGGTGATAAGATCAACCTTATTACCCAAATAATTCTGAAATGCCCTACAAAATCTAGAAATAAATTGGGCGCTTTTACCTAATATAATAAACATGGACACTGTGTAGATATACCATCTCTCGAACATAGTATGATTTAACCTCTTGACATTGAAGGAAGTTAAAGTAGGAATGCAATGGGCAGACTTGGTTAATCGATCAACAATAACCCAAATTCTTTTAGAACCATAAGAAGTGTGAGGAAATCCAACATTAATCCATAATAATCTACTTTTATTTCCCCTTATAAGGGGGTTGTATTTAAACCAATCCACTTGGTATTAAAGGATCGACTTTCACCTGCCGACAACATAGGCGCCAAGATGAAATGCCTTATATATCTCTCTACATAGTATTGTAGTGGCCCTCCGGGTTATTTTCTATATTTCTACTTAGTTTAATCGTCTAGAGCTTTCCTATAGCTTTCCGAAGTCATTTATAACTTCCTGGAGCTGGCAGTTTTATTATTGGGTATTTAGTTTGTTTTTTAGAGCCAATTCTCTATTTTGAAGTATTCATTGGTTAAAATGAGTTATAGGGAAAAAATGACTAAATGAACTCATATGTCACATCTGACAGATCAAACAACTCTAAAACGTCAATTTTAGCCTCGGTGGACCCTTGATTTAGGTACCAAGGCTTTCAAACTTATTTTAAAATATTGGCAGAAGGTTAAGAAAAATTGCCCTTTGGTTTGATCCCACTTTTAATTAAAATGACCTAGGATGAGAATTTCAACTAGTCTATTGAGTATGCAACGTTAAATTTGATAGGATAGCATAGTTCATTTACGCGTACGAGATTTTGAATGAATCTCAAGGAGTCAGTGATGACTCAGAACATTCTAAGTCTTCAACTGATACATTGCAACTGTTGTCACCACAAAATAGGCCCTTTCGATCCTTCGGCGGAGAGAAACTTTATGTCCGTATGGTGCATAAGCGGACCTACCATTCTAGCAAATGCCGCTTTAGCATCAAAATGGCAACGAAAGCGCTAGGCGCTTTAGAGCTACTTGTCCTCTTACGTATCTTGGCATCTATTCAGGGGTATCGCTTTAGTAGCACCAGGAAACTTTACAATAGACCGCTAAACTAGCCCAGGGTCCGCTTTAACGACACCTAGTGCATATATATATTTTTGACTTTGCATATTTTTTTCTATTTTTCACTAATTTTCAAAAGTATAGAACCCTAACAGGTGTGAAACTTTTGGAGAACTATTGGTGGGTAATTTTGGGGTGTTCTTAAGCTTGGATAACACATTTCTTCTCCAAATTATTAGTAAGCTTCCCTAATTTCATGATTGAATCCTTCATCTTTTTTCAAAATCGATAAAAAATTAGTGGGTTTATTTTAGCATCATTTGAGCTTGGAAATTACCCATTCTTGAGGTTATATGTTCCTTCAACATAGAGGGAGGCATTGATGATTTGGAAAGTGTGATTTCTTCCAGCAGACCATACATGAGATTTTTATATAATTTTCTGACCCAAACCTTAAATACACAATATGGGTTCCATTGTTCTTGTATTGTTAAGTAGATTCCATGACCCGAAGCCTTGTGGTAATGGGCATCCCAAGTCCAACTAGGACCACGGACCATCTCCGATAATGAACTCAACCTCCAAGTACACACCTTGAGTTGGATGAATTTTGAATAGATAACAAGATAGTGTATTTGAAGATATAACGACTTTGGGATAAGTCTACGTACTAGACCAACCCAACAAAGTCAATCCATCCAATAACCAACCAAACAACGATAATAGCCCAATATGTTTAAATATATAATCAAAAATAAAATGGAACAATCATAAATCAAATATATTTAACCGGTATCATCCATAATACCAATACTAATGCCAAGGATGACACCTATAGAGACACCACCCATACCAACCTATAGTAGTCTCACAAAGCCTCTAACCAAAAGTAAAACAATATCCAGTCGGGGTATGCCCCCAACCATAGGCAAAACCATAGTATATAAAATGAAAAAAACATGTAAAAAGATCCATGGCATAAAATGGAGCCTTCAAAAATAAGGAAGATCACCATTTCAATCCAACAGAAACCGCTCCCAAATTCGATCACTGAGCATGAGGAGTAGAATGGTTGGTTCGTATATTGTGTGGGGATATAACTCCTGAAGATGGGTTAGCGAGTGAACACTAGCTTGCACTAAGGATAAGGATAAAATAATGCCAACCTTTAATATCAAGTAAACAACCCTATGCATTCACAATCATATATATATATATATATATATACATGCTGAGAAAAGGGAACTGGGTTTAGTATGCCTTAAAAATAATTAATAGGTATATATGTAGATTAATAATCCTAGAACCACCCATGGGCTAATTGGGTCTAGTATTACCCCCTTAACGGGCTCTGATGTATGTAACCGCACAAACCTGAGATACCATAGGAGTAGAGGATTCCCGTGTATCCTTCTCTCTCAATGATACATATATACAAGAGTAACTTAAGGGATTCCCATGTACCTTATAAGTGTATGGTCGCTATGGCCAATCCTTATATTGAAAGACATTAGTTTCCAGTGTCTGTTCATTGCACTCACACCCTCATGGTCAGCTATCACACCCCGCCATTATTGCCCAATTAAAACCATTAACACATAACCAAACCACTAATTCTATTTGTTATTAACCCAGGATATAAGTAGTACAATCATCATACTTGCTATAGCATGCAAGAAATACCGTTATCCAAACTTTTTTAAGAAGACCAATTCCCTTGTACCCATTGATTACATTATTAAATTTTCTTGGGGGATTCCCATATACCCCACAAGTAGTTCATTATTATGCTTTCTTAGGGAATCACTTGTACCTAACAAGGCTTCAAATTTAACCAAATCATGACCACTAAAACCTTACCATTAACTATTTAAAACTACCCAATCCAGTTTAGGTTCCATTACCAAGTTATACTATGAAATACTTTTATTAAAAGTCAAACTATGTAATAAAAGCATTCTTGTAGGCATTTTAACAAACACTTTGGGGGCATATAGTTTTCAAAACTAGAACCATGTACAATTTAACTATTCCAATGTAAACAAATATTCAAACCACTATTATAATCATGAAAACCATAAGTAAAAGACATGGGAAAACCATAAACAACCATTATAACTAAAAACCCCAACATATATTCAAAAACCCAAAACCATACATTAAAATATTCCTTTAGTTGAACTATCAATGATGAAGGAGTAACATGCCGTTGATTACGATGATGATGGATATAAATCACCCTTGTAAGCCTCAAATTAATCCTATTGATGAAACACTAGCCTTTCTTGACCCAAGGGCCTTGAGAAAATTTAAGAGAGTTCCTTAGTGTTTAAGATTAGAATAATAGCGTAAGTAATGTACCAAGAGTGATTTAAGTTGTGTCCCTTAAGAGGTTAAGATCGAAGATGTCCAGATTATCCAATCATAAGCTGCATAAAATTCCTGCAGAAAGGTATGACCACCCTCCCCCAAACTGTACCCTAGGTTACAAGTGGTACCCTTATCTAGTACCTAAGGCCTCCCCTTAGACCCCAACGCTGTCCAACATATGATCACCATGGCCAAACCGTACCAACCACATCACTTGTACCTAAAACCGTACCTTAGAAATAATAGAATTCTCTAGGTTATACATAGGGCAACAAACGATTGGCAACATTCTACTAGTACCCTAATATAAGACTAGTATGACCTAATCATACCTTAGAAAGAAACTAGAAAACCCACACTGGTTACCATGCTTGTAAGACCACACAAAATTCTATGCTTAACTTAGTCCGTTAAAGCTTGAAAAGAGGTCCCAGACTTAGAAAATTTCAGCTAAGTGTTTATACTTAGAGGTATTTTAGCCTTTGTATTTTGGCGATCCTATTTCACGACCCTTATGACCTTAAAGTATCAATTTTTAGGCTTATTCATGATTAGGAATGCCAGTAGGTCACTTCAGGTGAGATTTTGATTTTTTGGACCTCGTTTGAATCAAGTTTGAATGACCAAAATAGTAGGTCAACGTGATCTCAACACGCCGCATCGCTCATCGCGTTGATGAATATTTTTCCCCAACTTTAGAGTGCAATTGTAGAGAATCAATGTGGACTCGACGTGATGCGTTGGCCATCACATCAAACCCATCGATGTAGTGCATCGAGCTATGCATCACTGGGCACGATCTTATCTCTTTTAATTCCTTATCTAGAGGAGTAAATATGTCTTTATCCCACTTCTATTCATCCCTAAAAACCAGAAAATCAATCATTCCAAAGGGCAAAATCACTCAATCTCTTTAAGATCCTCTCAAGAAAAAACCCTAACCCATCAAAGTCAAGATCAAGATTCAAGAAATTCACCATAAATATTCAGGAAATCAACCACCAAAGTATGTTAGGTGTTCATCCAAGGGTTTTCTTCCACTCTTGGAGTTCAAGAACATCTTTTAAAACCTTAAGTTTGTTGATTTTATGAATTTCATATTGGGTTTGATTTTATTCATGATTATGATATTAATTGGGTTTCTAATCCATGATTTATTACAAGATCCATGTAAATTTATTTGACATGTGTTTAGTATTATGTGAATTCATGTTTAAGCCCTTGAATTTGTAGGTTGGGATTTGAAATCATGATACCTACATGTTGTTTAGTATCATGTGCATAGATTATGTTCCCTAAGGGTTTTATAAATTGCTCATATGGATTAAATGGGGAAATTATGACATGCTAGCATATGTACGAGCTTATATCTTACAAGTTTTTGATAAAATATCTCTATGAATGAGTTATAAATATTATAATTCTTTTCAAGATCATGCTATGCTTTATTTTCGTGTTATCGAGTCCTGGGAGTATATAATACCTAACAATCTAGCTGTTTACCTAGATTTATAGTAGTTTCAAAATAGTCCCAGTGATGTCACGTACAGTGGTATTCAGTCAGTTAATAAAAGTAAGCATACTCAGTCAGACAATAGAACTTGGTGAATTCATTCTAGTTTAGTTAGACAGCATGATCAATAACAGTTCAGTCAAGCCTAAAATAGTCTAGAAATCAATTCAGTCCAAGTTTATTCAGTTGGGAGTAGAAATCAACACCGAACAGTCCAGGGATGGGGGCATTCCTGTCAGTAAAAGGTTTGAACTTTAGTAGCAATCCCTACATTACAGAACTATGTAGCCAGCGTGGGTTGAGATGCCTCCCTGCCAGTATAGGGTTGATACATCTCGTACTAGTTTTCCTGCCACCGAGGGTTGATGTAAGATCTTTCTGCCATAGAGGGTTAACTCATTGCCATTTTTAGTATCCCTTGGCAAGATGCTAACACCCTTCCAATTGGGTCCACAGGTTGAACCCCAACTCAGTCATACTCGGGGTATGTCATCTAGATAAACATTCCCACAGTTGCAGTTTTAGTCTCAGTTTAGAACGCAGTTTAGTTCTACAGAATTAGGACTATCAGACACAGTCATCCATCTCAGTATAGAACTCAGTTCAATTCTACAGAATCAGGACTGCCAGAAATAGTCACCCAACTATCAATAGTACAGTTATCAGTAAACTCAGATATCAGTCACTCATTTATCAGAACCTAGTATTTAGTATTCCTATGATCTCAGACACAATCGATGTAGATATATGCACGGTATTTCATAATCAGTGTTTCATCAATTTCAGTTATACAAGTACTCTTTTTCTATTGTATTTATGCTATTCAGTCAGTTATTGTTCATGCATATGAACCCTTGCATATTACCCTACCTCACTTAGCATACCAGTATATTCAAAGTACTGATGTATACCTTTTATTTTGCGCTATGATGTTTTATATCATAGGTTCAGACGCATGGGCTCCTGGCCATACATAGCAGCCCAGATTATCAACAGCTTTAGTAGTCAATCCTCATCTATCGACGGAATGTTTTTATTTTAGTTAGAAGTTTATCAGTAGTTTAGTAGTTGGGGTTAGTTTGGGACATATCCCATCAACTCTATTTTACAGACATTTCAGTTAGAAACTTTTTAGAATAGATTATTTCAGACAGTTATTCAATTTCATATGTGATTGTTAAATGTTCAGTATTCAGTATTTACATATCAGTATATGATTCAGTTTTGAACCTAATGTCAATTTCCACCTAATTTCAGCATTATATAGTATTATGATTCAGTGATTGCAATAGGTACCTACTATATCTTAGCGTGTGGTCCTTTAGGATTATTAGCACCGTATAGCGCCATGGTATAGACTCGGGGTGTTATATTAGTACAAAGACAAATCGAATCATAACACATCATACAAGAAATCCCCAAGTCGTATGATGCTTAGATACCAAAAAAATGAGAAATTTTCTAAGGGTCAAAACCAAGGGTGTTTTAATTCTCCCCCACCTGGATTATTTATCCCCAAATGATGGACAAGGTGGTATAAGCACAATTTGCACCCCAATACCTTCATTTCGACCATTAGCTAAGTTAGAAAACAAACATGCCTGGAATCAATCTTTTCTTTAAAAATGTTTGAAAAAAAAGTATGATGAAGAACACATACCTTAAGAATGAATATCTAGATTAGAAAAAAAATGTGGATACTTGGACTTCATGTCCCCTTCCGCTTCCCAAGTAACCTCTTCCACCTTGTGGTTCCTTCATAGAACCTTAACAAAAGCAACACCTTGAACTGTAACTGATGAACCTACTGATCTAAGAGCTTAACTGGGACCTCATAGTAAAATAAGTAATCTGAGATACCCAATCCTTCCAAAGGAACAACCGATGAATGATCAGTTAGATAATTCCTCAACATAGAGATGTAGAACACCAGATAAATAGTTCTCAAACTAGAAGGAAACTCCATATCATATGCCATATTACCAACCCTCTGTAAGATTACATAAAGACCAACATACCATAGAGTGAGCTTTTGTAAGACCCTATAAAGTTTCCTCATATTCCGGGCCTTAGAGTGTGTCAAGTGAAGTGTAATTCTGGCCCTAAAAGATTGAGAAGAGAATTCTAGAGTGATTGGTATTTAAAACATATAGAATTTTATTCAATTTAACTTTTTTCTGTAGAAAATTGAATTAACTTTCCAACGATACCAATTTCATCCTAGTCCGGCATCGGGGTGAGAAGTTATAGCTGTTTTACTGAGGGTTGTCAGAACCACCTAGGTGCGACAGACGATCCGATGGACCATCGCGACCAAGGCAAAAACTCCCTTTCCTTGCCCAAGTGAGACAGACAGGATGATAGACCATCAAGGCTGCAACAGACCATTACCGAGACCGTCACCACTAAGGCAATGTGGTCTGATCCCTGGCCATCGTGCAATAGATGATCCGATGGACCATTAGACCTAAAATGGACCATCGATCTAATTATTGCATCGAGGCAGTATGTCCCTTTTCTAGTCATCATGTGATGAATGACCCGCTAGACTGTCGGACTTGCGATGAACCATCACAGACCCCGTTCAGTATTTTTAGCTTATTTTTAAAAGGGTTTTTTAGTCCTTTCCACTCTTTTATACCCTGATATATTCCAAATGAAGCAAATGACTTTATTCATCATCCAAAACACAAGAGAGTTAGGGTTTCTCCCTCAAGTTCAAATCTAAAATCTTCTCCAAGAAATCTAAGAACTCACCATAGATTCTACAAATTGAGTTGAGATTCGAGTTCTCCAAGTTCAAGGGTTGCAATAACCCTCTCTTAAGAGTAAGAAGAAGAGTTTAAATCAAGCTTGTTCATTAAATTTCATAATCTAGGATATGTGGGGTTTTGAACAAGGATAATCCTTTCATCCTTATGCCCAAAGACTTATTTAAACTATGATTTTTTGCAACCTATGAGATTTTACATGTATTTGAATTAGGATTTTTCACCCATTATTATTGATTGCAATATTTTGATGTTTCCCATGAATTGAGAGTCTAATGGCATGATTTTCACATGTTTTCTTGAGAAATCGCAGCTGGGTCTATACTCCATGATTTTAATAATTGAGAAATTAATAGTTGAAATGTTTGAGATATTGAAGTATATTAGGATATTGAGATTTTGAGACAAATTGCTGAAATTTCCAGATTTCTACATAAGTTATGAATCTATATGCTATCTATTATACTTTTGATGAGTTCTAACTTGAGATTTAATTATGGGTTATTGAGCCATACTTGAGATTTGCAATTTTTATGAACTATTATGCTATAAGCACCCATGATTTGAGTATTTTAAGATTATTGAGAAATATTCTGACCTAATAGTCATGGATTTTTGAAATTAACTTCACTACATGAGATTACAAATTCGATTATTGGGTTCTTGATGAACAATGAGATTATTTTAAAGTGTATTTTCATGAGATGAGCGAGATAATCTAAGGGGAGTTGTATTTAGCAGTAAGTTGGATAAGTTACTATGGTTTCTTACCCTAGAACTACGTGCCACCATATGTTGGGCTTGTGGCCAAGATAATTTTAGGCCTAAGGCTGAGATATTAGGACCGAGGCCAAAATAAGTGATCAATGAATTAAGGTTATACTCCTTGGCAAGAGTATGATTCTCCTTCCCAATGTGGGGTCTCTTCCTTAGGAGGAAAAAACATTGGACTCCATGTAGGTCGCATGGTTTATATCGGTTAAGAGAAACTCCCTTGATACATGTTATTTTTCTAATAGTAAAGTTGTAGATTTGCTCCCTAAGACTAAAGTATTTTTCCCTCGATATAAGTATTTTCTCCCTAAAGCTTGAAATGAGATATTTTCCTAAAGTGAATGAAATGCCTTCAAGTATGTTTCAAAGTTAAATGATTCTGAATTCCAAGTACTTGAGTTCAAAAGAGTCAAGAGTTCTTGAGTATTAAAGAAGTTTTACTTTTCATGAGACATATGGATAAGTTGAAAGTAATGTTTAAGGTTTCCTTTAGCCTATGGGTTATGAGAATAAGAGAAGAGTACCAATTTCAAATTTAAACTGTAATGACTCAAGAGATTTGTGTTACGTGCTCCATTCTACATGATTCATGAGCTTTACATTTTATACTTATTCGAGCTGTGTGAGTTATTGATTATTGCATGCATGATTTGATTAAAAATATTGATTGTGTTTTATATAAATGCATGTATCCCCACATACTCAGTACATTCCCAAGTGCTGATCCATATATACGTCTATGTGCTATATTGTCTTATAATGTAGGTTCGGGTGCTTAGTCCTAGCCTCGTCAGTGACTTTCGAGTACCTCTGTCTAAATTCCTACAGTGGTAAGTCCTCATGGTTTGAGGACTTATCTTCAGATATTTCCACATTTGAGAGACTATGTTATGACTTTAGTTCATTTCGAGTCAGTTGGGGACCTGTCACAATGGTTGTCTAGTTCATTGGTTAGTAAAGACTTTGTCAGACTAGTTATCAGATTGTGATTGCATTGAGAATTCCAGTATTATGGTTGTTTGGATCGAATATTTTCTTTGTATCACCCTTAATATGATTTGACTATTCTAGTGTTTGAATTACTTCATCTTGAAATGAGTGTTATTAGTAGGAATAGGCTCAAAGGTTTAGCTTGGGGCTACTTGTAGCCTTAAGCACCGTGTGACATCCTGGGAGGAAATTTTGGGTCTTTACAAACTTGATATCATAGCCTAAGGTTTTAAGGAATCTTAGGGAGTCTGAAAAGCTGCATTGAGTAGAGTCTTGACCATCCGTGTGTAGCACGCCATATCTATGAGTAGGAGGCTACAAAACATTTAGGGAAAAGTTATTTCTTTTTTTCAAATTCTATCGTGCCTATAGTTGTCCCTCTTATCTAATAATTTATGCTCTTCTATTTCAGAAAATGCCTCTCTAAAGAATGAATTCCTACAAGAACGATGATGAGAAACCCCTACCTATTGATCCTTTGAATAAGACGGCATCTCATGATGATTTTTCGGTAGGGTGCAATTACTAATCATCAGGGAGGTGATGTAGCTACTTCTAGGATTTGTGAATTTATACGGATGAATCCACCAGAGTTTTATAGGTCTAACGCAGGTGATGCATATTTTTGAGGAAGAAAGTGTTGAGTTAGCTTCCTAATGACTGAAGTTCATTTCTTATGACTGGGTTGTATCGTGGAGGAAGGGTAGAGGTGATAATGCTGATCCTATGACTTGGCAGGTATTCCAAAAAACATTCTTGTACAAATTCTTTCTACTTGAGATGAGGGAGGCAAAGATTGAGGAGTTTATGAACTTGATTCAAGGCTCCATGACTATTAAGGAGTACTGCTTGAAGTTTAACCAGTTAGCCAAGTATGCTCATGATTTGATTTCTGACACCCGAGCTAGTATAAGCAAGTTCGTGACATGTGTTTCTGGTTTGGTGCTGAAAGACTGTAGGAAAGCGATGCTGCATAGGGATATGGATCTAGCTAGGTTGATGACACATGACCAGCATATAGAGGCGGATAATATTTGCAAAAGAGATAGAGTGAGGGGTAACAAGAGGGCTAGATCTGAGCAGTATGAGTTTAGCCAGCCTTGGTTCCATGGAGGGAACCGCCCTCAGTTTCAGAGATGTCCTTCTATGCCAGTGCCTTTATCAGCTAGTGCTCCCACTCCTAGAGGAAGGAAATAGTAAGGCGGTAGGTCTTTTATGTCTAGGTCACAGAATTGTATTTGTAACAGACCCCGTTATCCTCCTTGTGCTAAGTGTGGTAGGGTCATCCCGATGAGTGTTTTATAGATTTGAGGGGCTATTTTGATTGTGGAAAGCAGGGCCACAAACTTAGAGATTTTCCTCATGCTATACAGGGGAACAAAGATGCCCGAACTTAGGCATAGGCTACTAGTGCACTAGATCTTGTACCCTATCCCGCCCCTCTCAGGGCACTTCATCTATTACCGCTGGCGGTCAATACTAGAATAGATTCTATGCCTCACCATTCCATTAGGAGTAGGAGGACTCTCCTGATGTTATTACTAGTATGCTCCATGTGTTTTTTTATTGATGTTTATGTGTTGTTGGACCCCGGGTCAAGTCTCTCTTATGCGACCTCACTTATAGCTGTGAATTTCAAAATGAGTCCCGAAAGGATTTCTGAGATCTTCCTAGTTTCTAGAGTCATACTTGCTGATTTGATAGAGTAAGAAATGGTGGATTTTAACCTTATTCTAGGTATGGATTGGCTTCATTCTTGTTAAGCATCTATAGACTGTCGTACCCATGTGGTCAAGTTTCAGTTTCCTAATGAACCAACTTTTGAGTGGTCCGCGAGTTCAGTATCTTCCAAAAGTCATTTTATCTCCTATCTCAAATCCAAAATGCTAATATCTAAGGGTTGTATCTATCACCTAGTTAGAGTCAAAGACACTAAGTCTAAGGTTCCAACTATTCAGTTAGTCGATATTGTTAATGAGTTTCCAAATGTTTTTCTGGAAGATCTCCCAGGGTTACCTCCTGATAGAGAGATAGAATTTGAGATTAACCTTCTTTCCAATGCTCATCCCATTTCTATTCCTCCATATCGTATGGCACCTGTTGAGCTTATGGAGTTGAAAGAACAACTTAGAGATTTTTAAGACAAAGGTTTCATAAGGCCTAGTATTTCTTCTTGTAGCGCACCTATTCTATTCGTGAGGAAAAAATATGGTTCTTTGTGTATGTGCATTGACTATCATCAGCTTAACAAGGTCACGGTAAAAAATAAGTATACTCTTTTGAGGATTGATGACCTGTTTTATCAGTTGCAAGGGGCAAGTTATTTCTCCAAGATAGACCTTAGATCCGACTATCATCAACTTAAAGTGAGGGAATATGATATTCTAAAGATAGCCTTCCAAACCCGCTATGGTAACTTTGAATTTCTAGTCATGTCTTTCGGGCTAACCAATTCCCCAGCAGCTTTTATGTACCTCATGAATTGAGTGTTCAAGCAATATCTTGATATGTTTGTCATATTGTTTATAGATGACATCCTTATTTACTCCCGCAGTGAGCATGATCATACAGATCACCTTAGAATTGTATTGCAAACTTTAGAGGTCACCAGTTGATTGCCAAATGCAGTAAGTGTGAATTTTGGATAAGGTATGTAGACTTATGGGTCATATTGTTTCAATTAAAGGTATTAGAGTTGATCCTTAAAAGACAGAAGCTGTAAAAAATTGGCCTAGACCCATCTCACTGTCTGATATTAAAAGTTTCTTGGGTCTAGCAAGCTACTACCACTGTTTTGATGAAGGCTACTCTTGTACTGCATCTCCCATGACCTGTTTGACCCAAAACAAAGTTAAGTTCCAGCGGTCAGATTCCTGTGAGAAGAGTTTTTAGGAGTTGAAGACTCGACTTACTTCAGCCCCTGTATTAACCTTGCCTGATAGTATAGATGATTTTGTGGTGTATTGTATTTCCTCTAGAATTTTTTTGGGTTGTGTGTTGATGCAAATAGGTAAGGTTATAACCTATACCTCTAGACATTTAAAGCCGCATGAGAAGAATTATCCAACCCATGATCTTGAGTTAGCTACTGCGGTCTTTGCCTTAAAAATCTGGAGACACTATCTTTAAGGGGTTCATGATGATGTGTTTACTGATCATAAGATCCTGCAACATGTGTTTACTTAGAAGGAGTTGATTCTTAGGCAGAGGAGGTGGTTAGAGTTGTTAAAAGACTATGATATAAGTGTGTTGTATCACCCAGGAAAGGCCAATATAGTGGCAGATACCTTTAGCAGATTGTCTATAGGTAGTGTTGCTTATGTATAAGAAGGTAAGAAGGAGTTCGCTCATGATGTGCATTGTCTGGATAGATTGGGTGTTAGGTTTCTTGATTCATCTAAGGGAAGTACTTTGGTGCAGAGTAGTTCCGAATTCTCTTTAGTTTCGGAATTGAAAGAGAAGCAAGATGGAGATCCTCGTTTGGTCAGACTGAAGGAGGTAGTTAAGGACCAAAAGGTAGAGGTTTTCTCCCAAAGGGGAGATAGTGTGTTGAGATTGCAGGGTAGATTGTGTGTTCCGTTTGTTGATGATCTGAGGCAGAGGATTATGGCTTAAGCTCATGGCATGTGGTATTCTATTCATACCGGCGCTATTAAAATGTACCACCACTTGCGGGAGATCTATTGGTACAATGGTATGAATAAGGATATAGCCGAGTTTGTACCGAAGTGTACAACATGCCAACAGGTTAAGGTAGAGTCCCAAAGACCTGGTGGTGTGATGCAAGAGTGTAATGCCCCAAAAAATGGGTCCCGGAGCATCACACGGTGCTTGAGGCTATGAGTATCCCCAAGCTAACCCTTTGAGCCATTTTCATTCAGTTCAACACAAATCAATGGGGTTTCCATAAATAACCCTCAAATATCAACAGATTAATCATCATCGAAGAATAAAATAATTTCAGAAAGATAACAAAATATGACTTATTAGTCAACTCCCAACATCTATACTAGTCTGACAAGCTTCTAAGAAAATCAATAATACCAGCGAGCCATTGACACATGCACCAACTGGCTCATACTCAGTTATCAAATGTAAACGATTCCTTGAAACCAAAATCAGACATCACATCCTCGGAACATGAGGACTCACCACAACAGAGGATGTAGAACAGCGTACCTGAAGAATCCCTGTCGAACCTAGAACTGAGCACCTAAACCTACATTCCAAGAAAATGCATCCCACATCTGAAGATGTGGGTTAGTACCATCGAAAGGAACCGAGTATATAGGGGTGTATGTAGTTGTATAAACATCATCATCATAAATATTTATTAGAAATATGCAGGATATATGAAAGACTAACATAGCCCGAAGAAAATAATCATAATCATGAGAGGATAAAATAAGTACAATAACACATATGAGTCATCATATAATTGGTCAATCACTTTCATTTCATCAAGAATATCAATTCTCATAATGTAAATATCATTTAAATCTTTCGAAAGAATAACTTTCACAATTCCACTTTCAAATCACTTCAGCATTCACCATAGACACAAGGAGACACACACACTGGGAGATCCTATAACCGACATAAACCATATGAGCTATATAGAGTAGAACGTACAACCCATGTTGGGGAGAGCTGTCCTATCCTTTCCATCGGAGTATGGGGGCACTATATAAATCCACACAAACTAGTGATCACTTTATAAATCAGCCTCAAGCTCACTCCTATGGGGGCATGTAGTTCTAGGGAAGTAATGTCGCTTTATACCTCCCACTCGATGCTAAATATTTCTCCCGGACTTAACTCAGATCATTTCAAAGACAACCCATAACAAAACAATTTTAGTAATATATAAATATACATCGGGAGTCATCATGCTTCCCATCTATCAAAATCAGCCATGTTGTGGATTTCTTTCACACTCGAGTTCAAAATAACTGCATTAAGACCAAAAGGTCAAATCATTCAAAATATCTCAAATATTCAACTTCAACATGCTTATAACACACACTTTCTAAAAAAACACAATTTCCAATGGAGATTCACAACCCAAATATCAAAATCATGATAAATATCGTTCAAGATTCATGCTTTATATCTCCACACATGTAAATTCATCTTTCAAAATCATAAATATCAAGATTTTATAATAATCATCATAAGATATGGGTTCATGCTTCAAATTCGTAAAAATCAAATAAAAATCATGCCTTTGTAAAGAAAGTTACTTTTGGGCACAAGAATGAAAGAGAGTTCTTGTTGAAAACCCCCACATACATTGAATGATGAAGTTTAGATTGATACTCATTTTTGAGATGTAATCGTGCCTTTGAATGATGGTTCTTAGAGTTCTTGAACTAGGAACTTGGAATTTTGAATAAATTTGCAGAATTAATGGTGAACTTTGGAGGTTCTTGAAGTTAGATGTAGGAGCTTAGGGTTTTCTTTTTGGGAGAATTTGATGAAATATAACATATAATACTTCTAATAGGCTTTAATATAGGGTTTGGATGGATTTTAGGTAAGGGGGAAGGACCAAAACGCCCCTAAAAATAAAAAAATTCTCGAATATGTCCTTTGGTGGACTGTTTTGATAGTCTGAAGTAGATCAACCATAATGTTTTACTCCGTTATCCAAATTGGATGAAACCAATTTAATTAGAAAGAGGACTCTCATATATTTCCGTTGATATATAGTATCTCACCCAGATCATTGTGTATGAGGAGTTATGATCATTTGAAGTTGATCCAAAAATTCACTTTTGGTAGGCTGAAGTAGATCGACCATAACTTTTTACTCCGATAGACAAATTAGATAAAACCAATTTCATTGGAAAGAGGACTCATAGAAATTTCCGTAGATATATAGTAGATCACATAGATCATTTTGTACAAGGAGTGATGATCATTTAAAGTTGTATCAAAAATATGCCAGGCCTCGATACTTTTTCCTGCATGTTTTACTGTTCACTACTATTCACGGTTCGATCGGAATGTTCATAACTTGTCGCTTGGGTGTCCGTTTTGGATGATACAAAAATATTTGGAAATATTATTCGATACTCTACACAATGGTGGGTCATAATCTAAGACATTCCGTACAAAAAATTTATAATTCATTCTAGAAGATAGAACCCAACACGTTTACGCACAAAATTTCAACAAAAAATTTCTCGGATTATTACATCATCTCACTTTGGAAACATTCATCCTTGAATGATGCTAGACATGCTAAGATTAGATAGGGAATAGAGCATACAACTGAAACCATTCATTAGACTTATCACCACATCATTTCTGTAACACCCCAATTTGCTGAACCGGAATGCTACACGGTACTCATGACCTCGAGGGCTCACAAGCTAATCCATGACTGATATCTGTACCTGTATACTACAAATCATGATATAATAATGCGGAATACCTGGAACTGTAAAGCCATAAGGTTAAACTAAATAAAATTATGTGGGCGAAAATACACAAAACAGCTAAATCTGAACGTAAATCTGAACATAATTATGAAAGCCTCTAAACTATCTGAATAAGAAGTTGAAGGAACATGTCTCCAACTAACTCCATAAAAATGAACTGAAGAATAAATATATGAATAAAATCATATTTTTCTCAAATCAATAAGGACTCACTGTGTCTCTACGACTGGAACGCTATCGCTACTTGATAACGCTCAATCTACAGCTCTCGTGGGAGTGTAAAGTGGTCGTTAGCAAATATAGAACCCAACCTGGGTTGGGTGTCGATCCCACAGGGAATAGCTTGATCAACAAGTAAGCAAAATTAATAGACTTTTGGGGCAAGTCTCGTAAGAAGGGGGGAATTGTATTATGTAACCAAAGTAATGAAATAAAAGCTGAAAATAGCAAAGTAAAAAGAGAGTATTTCGTAGGTTGTGAAACAATGAGAATTGAAGCGTTAGGGTTATGTCCACCTTCTGAGGTATACGTCTCTATCGGCTATGAGTGTGTAGAGTCTTGACATGCAATTGCTTATAGAGAATTGTAGTCGATGGTAAATCCAAGCGTCTCGCGACCTAAACA
Organism: Capsicum baccatum var. pendulum; assembly: GCA_030864225.1. Lineage (NCBI taxonomy): Eukaryota > Viridiplantae > Streptophyta > Magnoliopsida > Solanales > Solanaceae > Capsicum > Capsicum baccatum. The sequence goes on from CM061556.1 coordinate 132,549,329, forward strand.
AGGACTATTTCACTTTAACTCTCGCGAGCTTAAAGCGTGTCTAACGGTACGAATTCTCCAAGAGGTTAGTCCAGTTATGGCACTAGCTTTTTAATAGGAAAGGGTGTCCTACTACCTTGACATTATCTCTTTTCCAGACAAATAACCTTTCTCGCGAACAAGTTAAATGTTAGACTGGCGTATTCTTGCGTTTGCAACCGCAAAGAATGTAGATTAAGATGAAGAGAATAATGATATAAGCAATATACGTGTCTTGAACTCACAAACTCACAGCAATAGATAGTAACTCATTCGGCTTCCATAACCCCAACTAAGAGGTTTAGTTACCCATGAATGCGAAGGATATCACGATTTGCATGGTTGATGGCGTGAGAAGTAGGTGATAGGCGTGTGGTTTTGGTGATTCCCTAGCAAGTAACGATTCTCTTGTTGTGGAATTTAAGAATAGAAGAATAGATTATAAGTGTTTGTGGTGGAAGATGAGAGAGATGGAAGAAAATTAATAGTTTAATTAAGTGAAGAATGAATTGTTCTGCCTCTCCACTAAGGGAGGACTTGCCTCTCCGCTAAGGGAGGACTTAATTAAAAATCTCTAGCATGATATGGTATTTATAATACTCCTATCCTACTCCTATTATGCTAATGAAATAAATAGCCAAATCCTACTATACTAATGAAATCCTTGACCCAAATGTACTAGGGTAAGGTTACAATATCATAATCCAAATAGAATAGTGAAATACATAACCTAATTGTATTAGGTTAATGTATTTTTGTAAGAATCCAACTTTGTGTCTGTAAGTCCCTAAAGTCTTCAGAAATGCTGTTTTAGCCCGGGACAGATTTTCCATGCAGCAGATTTGGTCCTTAGGCGTCCAGCTCCCTTCTACTTCGTTTGTGAGCTTTCTTTTGCGTCAAGTAAGCCATAAAATGCTGTATTTTGCATCATTTATACCTGAAACTTTTCTAATCATGTTTGTTAGCTCATTTACAGGAAAAAGGACTAAAAGTGCATGAAATAGATAATTAGTTCTCAAAACTAGGCTAAAATATGGGCAAAATATATTGATATAGGCGTGTAAATCCGCCTATCATCAACACCCCACACTTAGAGCTTTGTTCGTCCTCGAACATAATATCATGTCCTTCTAAGCATCGACTTAAGGTTTTTACAGCAACAACACAAAACATTTATCAAGACAAGCACAACAATTATCAACAAAGAGTAGCTTTCTGATTATAAGTAGAAACAATTTAACCTCAAGTATAGACTCGTGATGGTGATCAACTCGCATGCAAACGTTGAAGTGCATAGAATCATACACAACTATCCAAAACTCATCAACCATGTGTGTCTCACCATATATTACCCATAATCACTCACAAGTATAGCATATTTTTCAAACATAGGTATCAAAGTGTCCTTGCTCTCGCTCTCACAAAAAATTCATATGTAGCAACTAATGACCATAGGCTTGCCTTTAATGTAGTGCTCTACTAAATGTCGGAATGTTAAGATTAGGATCAAGTAGGTCTTTTGATGGTTTTAATGTAGGCTAAGGGACGGGTAGGACTATTTTGGCCAAGAATAGTGACTAGGTTCCTAAGCGCTTTAATACATCACATTGTATCAATGACACTTTTTTCTTTCAACCTTTCTTCACTCTTTTATTCTACCACCCTTGTTATCCTATTTTGTTTTTCAATTTCAAGCACTACTTACTTTTCAACTTTCTTTTCCTTTTTCTTTTCACAACGTACCTCTTATGATAGCACTTTCTTTTTCATAGCACATTCAAGCACCATTACAATTTAAAGCATTATACTCACCCAATTTCCTCTTATGTTGTCACATGACTTTTTCACTTTAAAGCACTCAGGATTTTGGATCAAATTATGGTCTTGAAAGAAATGGATTAGGCTTACATACAAGGTTGTCAAAGAAATAGGCTAAAGGCTCAAAAAGGGTTAACTAGGATGATGTTCATGGGTAGGTAAAACTGAAGGTAAACATGTATAGGTTGCCAAATAAATTCCTAAATCATATCCTAAACTTACATTCCTTATTTTCGCTTTGCATACATACCAGGCAAGTTCTAGCATCAGCCACAAACATAGAATATACTATTATCTCACACACACAAGGCACATGGTCGACTTGATTGGAAGTAATATAGACTCTCGACCCAACAATTGAAGGAATTGAATCACACAATATCACATAATGAGTCACAACTAGAGCCTAAACGTCTCAATAGTCACAATTGTAGCACATACTCTTGTTATAATCTCATGCTGCCTATCAAAATAATTTCATGCGAAGCTAGAAAAATTTAACTCCTAAAAAAAAATTTAAAAAAACGTCAAAAAGAAAAAAATAAACAAACAAGCATACAAACATACATACAAACAAAGGTGTATAGCATGCGATTCTGCCACCCCACACTTAGACGGGACACTGCCCTCAGTGGAAAATAAATTCGAAGAACCTGGTTAGTCGGACCCTTCATTAATGTCGGGGGTCATACCCCCTTCATCGGAATCATCATAAGAGTCGTCGTCAGAGTTCTCCTCATCATCAGAATCAGGCAAGCGTCTATCATCATCAGTCGGCACATCATCGTCTAGAGGTTCCTCAAAATATACACCCACTCCACACATCTCACGGGCCTGCATGTTCATTGGGTAGTCGTGGTCCAGCTGTTGGAGCTCTTCAGCGGTTGGAATACATACACCACTCATCATAGTAAATCGTGTCATGCCATAGAGATGACGGAAGAAACTCTCATCACGAGCATGTCTCTCCGCGGTAGTAAGGTTGACTCCATGAGTTGTTTCAGCATCTTTGACCTTGGTGAGGTCAACCTTCTTTGGGTTATGTGGGAGTTTGTGGTCAGCTGGTTCCTCTTCGACATCCTCCTTCCGCAACATTGCTGTCAACAAATTGCCGAATATGAAATGGGACCTTTTGTGGAGTGTGGCCTTCCTCATGGTAGATCGAATGATTGCCCCAAAGTTGATAGGGACATTTGTCATCAAAGCATAGACCAAACACACTCTATCTCTCGATATCTTGGTGTATTGAGTTCCAGGAATAAGGCATGAGTTGACAATGCGCATCCAGATTCGTGCTTCCCTATTTAGTGGAGCATAGGGGAAGGTATTGTGATGGCCTGTTTCCTTATGTCTGCCCCATCTTGCCATCGATCTGCTTCCACAAAGCGTGTGTCGTATTGCTCTGTAAGGAGGCCTGCTGTACAACTCTTTGAATGGTGCAGTGTCGACCGAAGGTAAGCCAAGAAAAGAGTTAATCCAATCCGCTGTAAGATGTAACACTTGGCCCCGAATTTTGACTTCATTGCCTATTGTGTTCGGCGACCAGTTGACATAAAACTCTCTTGTTAAGTCAAGATTGCACTCTCCCATGTCACGGAAGATGAAATCCAGCTTCAAAGCCATTATTTTTGCCAACATTCGCGGCTCCTTCTTTGCTAAGGTCTCCTTGTTGATCAAGTCAACGTGCACATATTTTCTTTCTTTGTTGCTGCTGTACCATGCTTTGGATTCTTCCTCAAGAACCCATTTTATTCCAAACATTCTGCGTGGTAGGTGCGCTGAGGATGATTCTCCTTGGTCTTTTCGACTTCTCTTCTTGCCCTTTTGGGACGTGGTAACCTTCTCCTTGCCTTGCCTCGCTTTAGGTGCCATTGTGCCTGAGACTAGAAATAATGTAAGTTGCAGCACAATCTCACTTGATACAATCAATAGGAAAGCACTAGGGGTACCACCCCACACTTAGTTTTGTTGCACAAATCAGCGAGGTGAACGTAGTTAATTTACTCAGATTTCGTCGACATACGTTTTAGGATGGTGTTCGGACAAGAAAATCAGCATTGCATCACTTATTTGCAGTCATTGGTCTACTTTCATGGTAGATATAGCAACACTACGACATAGGGGTTATCACATAGAATCGTTATTCTTACAACAAGCACAACCTCCTAAGACGATAGGCACTATAATCTTATCCCGATGGCCGGGATAGTCTATCATGTAAGCATCCAAACAACACTCTTAAGCAATATTCATAGCCATATCAATTCAGCAAATATCATAACAATGCGTTCGAAACAAAATTCAAGTCGGAAACAAGTCAAGAATTCCCTACGTATATATTCACTCACATGATTTTGCAACAACAATCCAAACACATGAACATCACCTACCAATCCCACATAATTTAGCATAGCAACATAGTACTTACGATAATTAGATGAAGAATAAGAGAGTACTTACTTGCTTGAAGCTTGTGGAGAAGTTGTTGTGAATTGGAAGAGCAAAAGAAGAAAATTTTGAGAAGATTTGGAGGGTTATGCGGCGCCTTTAGGGTTGTTTCTAATGTGGTTGTGTTATAAAACTAAGTCCCTTTTATATAGGAAGAGTATGGGTCGGGTTATGAACCATTTACAATCGTATTTGGGGACAAGAACACCACATATGTGGCGCATATCACTCGGCATATCAATGACATATGCGGCGCATTGTCTATGGCATAATGGGACATATGCGCCGCATAGTCTATGGCATTTGTAGACATATGCGCCGCATAGTCTATGGCACATGAGATACTGAGACCAAATGCCATAGCATAGGCGGCGCATAGTCAAAAGCATACCTAGGTATAGGCGGCGCATAGTGTATAGCACACTAGATTCCGAGTCCTTAGGCTATAGAATAGGTTGTGCATCGTTTGTGGCCTATTTTTACCAAGGCCTAGCCTTCCTCGAAGCCTATTTTGACGTGAGAAAGGCTCAATTCATCGCCTTATGCATCACCATGCCTAACTTACCGACTTTACCACACAATGCGTCCAAATTGTCGATGGAGATCAATCTCCTCGTCGCATACTTCTTGCACCTATATTTGCTCAAAATGAAAACGATTAGTACGATGGGTTGCCTCCCACCAAGCGCCTTAGTTTTGGTCGTGGCACGACTCTTATTTTTGGATTTTCATTAATTAAAAACAAGACAAGTACTAGAATGAAAGAAAACAATAAACGATAAATGAAAAACGATAAACAATGGGTTGCCTCCCATCTAGCGCCTTATTTATTGTCGTGGCTCGACGTAGTAATCTCGAGTACTTAGACTTCGTCGAGATAAGTGATGGCCTTGTCAATCATCGAGTCAAGAGGACCGACATATGGCTTAACACGTTGGCCATTCACTTTGAAGACAACACCATCATTGTCTTCCAATTCGACTACTCCAGACGAGTAGACTTGGATGACTTTAAATGGACCAGACCACTTTGATTTTAACTTACCGGAAGAGCTTGAGTCTGGAGTTAAAGAGTAGTACCATGTCACCTTTTTGGAAGTTTCGTTGAACAATCCACTGATCATGATACTTCTTTATCCGCTCCTTGTATAAATCTGATCTTGCATATGCATGGAGACAAAATTCATCTAGTTCGTTCAGCTGCTCCAACCTCAGGTTCTTCACATTATCCCAATTCAGATTCAAGTGCTTCAATGCCCACAATGCCTTGTATTCAAGCTCGATGGGTAGATGCCAAGCCTTCCCATAAACTAGCTGATAAGGTAACATGCCAATGGGTGTCTTGAATGCAGTCCTATACGCCCATAGTGCATCATCTAGCTTTCGAGACCAGTCCTTCCTATTCGCATTAACCGTCTTGGCAAGGATTTGCTTGATCTCGCGGTTGGAAACCTCAACTTGTCCACTGGTTTGGGGATGATAAGGCGTAGCTACCTTGTGTTGCTTGACTCCATACTTGGCCAATACAGATTTGAATAGCTTGTTGCAAAAGTGAGATCCTCCATCACTTATGATAGTACGAGATACTCCAAAGCGAGAGAAAATATTCTTCTTTAAAAACGCTACAACACGCTTTCCTTCGTTGTCGGCCAATGCTACAGCTTCAACCCATTTTGACACATAATCCACAGCAACCAAGATGTACTTTATTCCAAACAAATTCATGAATGGTCCCATGAAATCAATACCCCACACATCGAAGAGTTCTACCTCCAGAATTTTGGACATGGGCATTTCATGGTGTTTTGAAATAGCACCTTGACGTTGGCATTGGTTACACCTTCTCACATAGTCGTGTGCATCTCTGAATATTGTAGGCCAATAATAACCACTTTGCAAGACTTTCCTTGCCGTTCGATTTCCTGCATGATGTCCTCCAACTTGCGAAGTGTGGCATGCTTCCAATATAGTAGGCACTTCTTCATGGGTTATGCATCGTCGAATGATACCATCCGCGCATCTTCGAAACAAATATAGCTCATTCCAATAGTAGTGCTGAACGTCATGCATAAACTTCCTCCTTTGGTGGTAAGATAAATTGGAAGGTAACACACTACTCACCATGAAATTTGCGAAGTCGGCATACCATGGTAATTGCTCCATTGTGGTCGCTAGTATCTCCTCGTCAGGGAATGCATCATCAATCTGATTTTCTAGTTGCGCCACATACTCATTCTCAAGTCTAGATAGGTGATCAGCCACTTGGTTCTCGCAACCTCTTCTATCTTTGACTTCGAAATCAAACTCTTGCAGCAGCAATACCCATCGAATCAGCCTTGGTTTTGCATCTTTCTTCGTCATTAGATACCTAAGAGCTGCATGGTCTGTATGAACAATCACCTTAGTACCCAATAGATAGGCAAGAAACTTCTCAAACGCATACACAACTGCTAGGAGCTCTTGTTCAGTAACGGTGTAGTTCCTTTGGGCTTCATTTAGGACCTTACTTGCATAATAGATAGGATGAAACAATTTCTCCTTTCTTTGTCCAAGAACAGCACCAACGGCTACACCACTAGCATCACACATGACTTCGAACGGGAGCGTCCAATCTGGTGCTACCATGATAGGGGCTTCAATGAGTTTTCCTTTAAGGAATTCGAATGCCTTTAAACAATCTTCATTAAAGTCAAACTTCGCATCTTTCTCCAGTAGTTTGCACAATGGACTAGAAATTTTGGAGAAGTCTTTGATGAATCTACGATAAAATCCAGCATGGCCAAGAAAACTACGAACTCCTTTTACCGAAATTGGAGGTGGTAGTTTCTCGATTACCTCTATTTTTGCGCGATCAACCTCTATTCCTCTTTCGGAGATCTTGTGCCCAAGAACGATTCCTTCTTTTACCATGAAGTGGCACTTCTCCCAATTCAGCACAAGGTTGAACTCTACACATCTTTGTAATGCCATGCTCAAGTTCGCTAAACATGCTTCAAAGGACTCACCAACAACTGAAAAGTCGTCCATAAATACCTCCAAAGTGTCTTCTACTATATCAGAGAAAATAGACATCATACAACGTTCAAAGGTGGCTGGTGCGTTACATAACCCGAATGGCATGCGTTTGAAGACAAACGTACCATATGGGCATGTGAATGTTGTCTTCTCTTGGTCTTAGGGAGCAATACAAATCTGATTATAACCTGAATAACCATCCAAGAAGCAAAACCATCCTTTCCCCGCTAATCGATCTAGCATTTGGTCCATAAATGGCATGGGGAAGTGATCCTTGAGTGTCCAAGAATTCAGCTTGCGGTAGTCCATGCATACTCTCCATCCAGTAACGGGCCTGAGTGGAATAAGTTTATTCTTTGCATTCACGACCACCGTTATGCCTCCTTTCTTGGGAACACATTGTACTGGGCTTACCCATGTACTATCAGAAATAGGATATACGACTCCTGCGTCTAACCACTTGATAATCTCCTTCTTCACCACTTCTTGCATAGGTGGGTTTAGACGTCTTTGATGTTCAATGGTGGGTGTGCACTTTTCTTGAAGCTGAATTTTATGAGTGCAAATCCCAGGTGGAATACCAATAATGTCCGCAATGGTCTATCCAATAGCTCTAATATACTTGCGTAGGATTGCAATAAGAGCTGCAACTTGTTGCTCACCCAAATCGGCTGCCACTATGACTGGAAGAGTATTTCTGCTTCCTAAGAATGCGTACTTCAAATGGCTTGGCAGCTCCTTCAATTCTAACGTGGGTGGCTCTTCAATAGATGTCTTAGCTGGTGGTGTGGGTCGATTCTTAAGATCAAGATCCAGCTTCTTGGGAGTATAACGATATGTTCCTAATCCCGATAGAGCACAAATAGCTTCTTCAGAAATTTCAGCATCCTCATTCTCTCCTTTCATGAGTGAAACCTCCAAAGGATCATCAAGAATTTGTTCTTCTTCAAGTCGTTCTTCCTCGTCATCAACGACAACATCAGCCACAGAAAATACACTCAGATCTTTGGGTTGCTTCATTGATTTGCAAACATCAAAGCGAACCACTTCGTCATTTATTCGGAATGAAAGCTCATTAGCTCTCAAATCTATGAGCACACTTTCCGTAGCAAGGAAAGGGCGTCCCAAGATTATGGGAACCTCTGAATCTGCTTCACAATCCAAGATGACAAAGTCTGCTAGAAATATGAATAAAGATACCTTCACCAAGACATCGCATAGAATACCAACCGGTCGTTTTACCGACTTATCCGCCATCACAAGCCTCATATTAGTTGGTGTAGGATCTCCTAACCCCAACTTCTTGTAGATCGATAATGGCATCCAGTTGATGCTGGCTCCTAAGTCAGACAATGCTTTAGAAAAGTCCAAAGATCCGACGGTGCAAGGAATCGTGAAAGCTCCGGGGTCGGCCTTCTTCTGAACTATCGATCGGGTAGCAATTGCACTACAACGATGCACATCATCCTTCAGTTCATAACTTGCTGCCCTCTTCTTAGTCAAAAGATCTTTCATAAACTTCGCATACCCAAGCATTTGTTCAAGTGCCTCCACTAATGGAATATTGATGGTCAGCTGCTTCAACATAGTCATGAATTTGCTGAACTTAGTGTCATCGGCCACCTTCTTCAATCTTTGTGGAAAAGGTGGTGGTGGGTATGGAAGTGTTCTCTCCATGGCTTTCTTCTCCTCTTGCTTCCGTTTATTATTTTTTCCAGGTTGCACGTCACTAGGTGAAACGTCCTTGACGTTTGAAGTAGTTGTTGCGGCTTCTTCTCTTGTAACGTCACTAGGTGTGGCGTCAATGTCTGCTGCTACGTCAACCACTTGCTTGCCTTTTGCTGAAGTTTCCAGCACCTTACCACTTCTGGTAGTGATGGCCATGCATGACCCATCATTTCTTGGGTTTTGCACAGTATCGCTCGGTAAGGTGCCAGCCTTTCTTTGATTGAATGCTGCTGAAAGTTGGCTCAATTGCTGCTCTATTTGCTTGATAGAAGTGGAATAAGAATCAACTAGTTGCTTCATGGAGGACAAATCATCAATCACCTCCTTAACTCCCGCGCTCGTTACTTCCACTCCTTTCAATAACTTAGCCATCATGTCTTCCATGGAATTAGATGTGGTGGTATCACGTTTACCAGGGGGAACGTACAAACCACTCTTTTCATTATTTTTCTTCCAACTACCTTGGTCTTTGCTTCCAGATTTATCATAATAGTTCCGACCTTGGTTTCCTTGGGCATTCCCACGGAAACCCCCCTGATTGTTTAAGTAGTTGGCCTCCTCTTCAGAATTAGATTCGTCTCTTCCTTTTAGCGCTACAGCTTTCACTTTTTCGGTCTTCCCTGATAATAAGTGCTTTGTCAGAAGATCCAATTGTGTTTTTATGTGCGCCATGTCTTGCTCACGTTCTTCTTCTCTTCTTCTTTGGTCAACATACATGCCAATAGATAAAGTGGGGCTTGCTACCTCAGAATCCCTGGTATGCCAAGCTCTACTTTGCTTTGTCATGCGATCTAGCATATTGCTTGCTTGACCAAAGATGAGTTCCATGAAAGAACCTCCAGCTGCATTGTCCACCACTGGTTTAGTTATTGAATTCAAGGCTCTATACAAGATCTCCATGAGGTGAACATTAGTCATGTGATGGTTTGGGCATCTCGCTAGCTTTGTCTTAAACCTCTCCCATGTTTCATGAAGAGCTTCAGAGGGAAGCTGACGAAAGTTGTTGATTTTATCTCTCAATTGTGCTCTTTTGGATGGCGGAAAGAATCTTTCTAGGAAAGCGTCTCTCAATTGCCTCCAATTTGTAATTGAATCAGGAGTCAGCCCATTCAACCATAGTGTTGCCTCCCCAGAAAAAGACAATGGAAATAGACGTAATCGAATAGCATTCTGACCAACACCAGGATTGTCAAAAGACTTGCATGTAGAAATAAAGTTGATGAGATGCATATTCGGATCATCGCCTGCTAGTCCACCAAATAACCCCTTGAGTTGCAATAACTGAATCATGGTGCTAGTGATGTTGAATTTGGATCCGGGCGCTAATGGTGGTGGAATTATAGCTCCAGTGGCTCCGGCACCATCAAGATCATCATCATCATCGTCGAAAGCTGGTTGCAAAGGTTGGTGATCATACCTATACCGAGCTTGTCGACCTCTTCGATTGGCAGGTGTTATAATTTCAGCATCACGCCTAGGGTTTAGTAACTCGTCATCACCTAAATCTTCATCGTTAGGATTTGTTGCTCGCCCAGGATTATCAACGTTTTGTTGTTGGACTTGAGCAGCGGCAAGAGCAGCTAATCTTGCTTTCTCATGTTGAGTAGCCATCCTGTCGATTTCAGCTTGTGCTTCCATTCTTCTAATTCGTTGTGGTTCAGGATTGATTGGTAATAACGGTTGACCAGAACTTCTAGTATAGGGCATGCACTAAAGTAAAAACCTGCAAGAAACAAAAACAAAAACTAAAAGTAAAAGTACGAGAATCTTTGACCAAAGGGTCTAGTAATTATCACAAACTTGATTGACACTCGTATTCCCCAGCAACGGTGCCAATTTTTGATAACGCTCAATCTACAGCTCTCGTGGGAGTGTAAAGCGGTCGTTAGCAAATATAGAACCCAACCTGGGTTGGGTGTCGATCCCACAGGGAATAGCTTGGTCAACAAGTAAGCAAAATTAATAGACTTTTGGTGCAAGTCTCGTAAGAAGGGGGGAATTGTAATATGTAACCAAAGTAATGAAATAAAAGCTGAAAATAGCAAAGTAAAAAGAGAGTATTTCGTAGGTTGTGAAACAATGAGAATTGAAGCGTTGGGGTTATGTCCACCTTCTGAGGTATACGTCTCTATCGGTTATGAGTGTGTAGAGTCTTGACATGCAATTGCTTATAGAGAATTGTAGTCGATGGTAAATCCAAGCGTCTCGCGACCTAAACAAGGACTATTTCACTTTAACTCTCGCGAGCTTAAAGCGTGTCTAACGGTACGAATTCTCCAAGAGGTTAGTCCAGTTACGGCACTAGCTTTTTAATAGGAAAGGGTGTCCTACTACCTTGACATTATCTCTTTTCCAGACAAATAACCTTTCTCGCGAACAAGTTAAATGTTAGACTGGCGTATTCTTGCGTTTGCAACCGCAAAGAATGTAGATTAAGATGAAGAGAATAATGATATAAGCAATATACGTGCCTTGAACTCACAAACTCACAGCAATAGATAGTAACTCATTCGGCTTCCATAACCCCAACTAAGAGGTTTAGTTACCCATGAATGCGAAGGATATCACGATTTGCATGGTTGATGGCGTGAGAAGTAGGTGATAGGCGTGTGGTTTTGGTGATTCCCTAGCAAGTAACGATTCTCTTGTTGTGGAATTTAAGAATAGAAGAATAGATTATAAGTGTTTGTGGTGGAAGATGAGAGAGATGGAAGAAAATTAATAGTTTAATTAAGTGAAGAATGAATTGTTCTGCCTCTCCACTAAGGGAGGACTTGCCTCTCCGCTAAGGGAGGACTTAAATTAAAAATCTCTAGCATGATATGGTATTTATAATACTCCTATCCTACTCCTATTATGCTAATGAAATAAATAGCCAAATCCTACTATACTAATGAAATCCTTGACCCAAATGTACTAGGGTAAGGTTACAATATCATAATCCAAATAGAATAGTGAAATACATAACCTAATTGTATTAGGTTAATGTATTTTTGTAAGAATCCAACTTTGTGTCTGTAAGTCCCCAAAGTCTTCAGAAATGCTGTTTTAGCCCGGGACAGATTTTCCATGCAGCAGATTTGGTCCTTAGGCGTCCAGCTCCCTTCTACTTCGTTTGTGAGCTTTCTTTTGCGTCAAGTAAGCCATAAAATGCTGTATTTTGCATCATTTATACCTGAAACTTTTCTAATCATGTTTGTTAGCTCATTTACAGGAAAAAGGACTAAAAGTGCATGAAATAGATAATTAGTTCTCAAAACTAGGCTAAAATATGGGCAAAATATATTGATATAGGCGTGTAAATCCGCCTATCATCAACACCCCACACTTAGAGCTTTGTTCGTCCTCGAACAAAATATCATGTCCTTCTAAGCATAGACTTAAGGTTTTTACAGCAACAACACAAAACATTTATCAAGACAAGCACAACAATTATCAACAAAGAGTAGCTTTCTGATTATAAGTAGAAACAATTTAACCTCAAGTATAGACTCGTGATGGTGATCAACTCGCATGCAAACGTTGAAGTGCATAGAATCATACACAACTATCCAAAACTCATCAACCATGTGTGTCTCACCATATATTACCCATAATCACTCACAAGTATAGCATATTTTTCAAACATGGGTATCAAAGTGTCCTTGCTCTCGCTCTCACAAAAAATTCATATGTAGCAACTAATGACCATAGGCTTGCCTTTAATGTAGTGCTCTACTAAATGTCGGAATGTTAAGATTAGGATCAAGTAGTTCTTTTGATGGTTTTAATGTAGGCTAAGGGACGGGTAGGACTATTTTGGCCAAGAATAGTGACTAGGTTCCTAAGCGCTTTAATACATCACATTGTATCAATGACACTTTTTTCTTTCAACCTTTCTTCACTCTTTTATTCTACCACCCTTGTTATCCTATTTTGTTTTTCAATTTCAAGCACTACTTACTTTTCAACTTTCTTTTCCTTTTTCTTTTCACAACGTACCTCTTATGATAGCACTTTCTTTTTCATAGCACATTCAAGCACCATTACAATTTAAAGCATTATACTCACCAAATTTCCTCTTATGTTGTCACATGACTTTTTCACTTTAAAGCACTCAGGATTTTGGATCAAATTATGGTCTTGAAAGAAATGGATTAGGCTTACATACAAGGTTGTCAAAGAAATAGGCTAAAGGCTCCAAAAGGGTTAACTAGGATGATGTTCATGGGTAGGTAAAACTGAAGGTAAACATGTATAGGTTGCCAAATAAATTCCTAAATCATATCCTAAACTTACATTCCTTATTTTCGCTTTGCATACATACCAGGCAAGTTCTAGCATCAGCCACAAACATAGAATATACTATTATCTCACACACACAAGGCACATGGTCGACTTGATTGGAAGTAATATAGACTCTCGACCCAACAATTGAAGGAATTGAATCACACAATATCACATAATGAGTCACAACTAGAGCCTAAACGTCTCAATAGTCACAATTGTAGCACATACTCTTGTTATAATCTCATGCTGCCTATCAAAATAATTTCATGCGAAGCTAGAAAAATTTAACTCCTAAAAAAAAATTTAAAAAAACGTCAAAAAGAAAAAAATAAACAAACAAGCATACAAACATACATACAAACAAAGGTGTATAGCATGCGATTCTGCCACCCCACACTTAGACGGGACACTGCCCTCAGTGGAAAATAAATTCGAAGAACCTGGTTAGTCGGACCCTTCATTAATGTCGGGGGTCATACCCCCTTCATCGGAATCATCATAAGAGTCGTCGTCAGAGTTCTCCTCATCATCAGAATCAGGCAAGCGTCTATCATCATCAGTCGGCACATCATCGTCTAGAGGTTCCTCAAAATATACACCCACTCCACACATCTCACGGGCCTGCATGTTCATTGGGTAGTCGTGGTCCAGCTGTTGGAGCTCTTCAGCGGTTGGAATACATCTACCACTCATCATAGTAAATCGTGTCATGCCATAGAGATGACGGAAGAAACTCTCATCACGAGCATGTCTCTCCGCGGTAGTAAGGTTGACTCCATGAGTTGTTTCAGCATCTTTGACCTTGGTGAGGTCAACCTTCTTTGGGTTATGTGGGAGTTTGTGGTCAGCTGGTTCCTCTTCGACATCCTCCTTCCGCAACATTGCTGTCAACAAATTGCCGAATATGAAATGGGACCTTTTGTGGAGTCTGGCCTTCCTCATGGTAGATCGAATGATTGCCCCAAAGTTGATAGGGACATTTGTCATCAAAGCATAGACCAAACACACTCTATCTCTCGATATCTTGGTGTATTGAGTTCCAGGAATAAGGCATGAGTTCACAATGCGCATCCAGATTCGTGCTTCCCTATTTAGTGGAGCATAGGGGAAGGTATTGTGATGGCCTGTTTCCTTATGTCTGCCCCATCTTGCCATCGATCTGCTTCCACAAAGCGTGTGTCGTATTGCTCTGTAAGGAGGCCTGCTGTACAACTCTTTGAATGGTGCAGTGTCGACCGAAGGTAAGCCAAGAAAAGAGTTAATCCAATCCGCTGTAAGATGTAACACTTGGCCCCGAATTTTGACTTCATTGCCTATTGTGTTCGGCGACCAGTTGACATAAAACTCTCTTGTTAAGTCAAGATTGCACTCTCCCATGTCACGGAAGATGAAATCCAGCTTCAAAGCCATTATTTTTGCCAACATTCGCGGCTCCTTCTTTGCTAAGGTCTCCTTGTTGATCAAGTCGACGTGCACATATTTTCTTTCTTTGTTGCTGCTGTACCATGCTTTGGATTCTTCCTCAAGAACCCATTTTATTCCAAACATTCTGCGTGGTAGGTGCGCTGAGGATGATTCTCCTTGGTCTTTTCGACTTCTCTTCTTGCCCTTTTGGGACGTGGTAACCTTCTCCTTGCCTTGCCTCGCTTTAGGTGCCATTGTGCCTGAGACTAGAAATAATGTAAGTTGCAGCACAATCTCACTTGATACAATCAATAGGAAAGCACTAGGGGTACCACCCCACACTTAGTTTTGTTGCACAAATCAGCGAGGTGAACGTAGTTAATTTACTCAGATTTCGTCGACATACGTTTTAGGATGGTGTTCGGACAAGAAAATCAGCATTGCATCACTTATTTGCAGTCATTGGTCTACTTTCATGGTAGATATAGCAACACTACGACATAGGGGTTATCACATAGAATCGTTATTCTTACAACAAGCACAACCTCCTAAGACGATAGGCACTATAATCTTATCCCGATGGCCGGGATAGTCTATCATGTAAGCATCCAAACAACACTCTTAAGCAATATTCATAGCCATATCAATTCAGCAAATATCATAACAATGCGTTCGAAACAAAATTCAAGTCGGAAACAAGTCAAGAATTCCCTACGTATATATTCACTCACATGATTTTGCAACAACAATCCAAACACATGAACATCACCTACCAATCCCACATGATTTAGCATAGCAACATAGTACTTACGATAATTAGATGAAGAATAAGAGAGTACTTACTTGCTTGAAGCTTGTGGAGAAGTTGTTGTGAATTGGAAGAGCAAAAGAAGAAAATTTTGAGAAGATTTGGAGGGTTATGCGGCGCCTTTAGGGTTGTTTCTAATGTGGTTGTGTTATAAAACTAAGTCCCCTTTATATAGGAAGAGTATGGGTCGGGTTATGACCCATTTACAATCGTATTTGGGGACAAGAACACCACATATGTGGCGCATATCACTCGGCATATCAATGACATATGCGGCGCATTGTCTATGGCATAATGGGACATATGCGCCGCATAGTCTATGGCATTTGTATACATATGCGCCGCATAGTCTATGGCACATGAGATACTGAGACCAAATGCCATAGCATAGGCGGCGCATAGTCAAAAGCATACCTAGGTATAGGCGGCGCATAGTGTATAGCACACTAGATTCCGAGTCCTTAGGCTATAGAATAGGTTGTGCATCGTTTGTGGCCTATTTTTACCAAGGCCTAGCCTTCCTCGAAGCCTATTTTGACGTGAGAAAGGCTCAATTCATCGCCTTATGCATCACCATGCCTAACTTACCGACTTTACCACACAATGCGTCCAAATTGTCGATGGAGATCAATCTCCTCGTCGCATACTTCTTGCACCTATATTTGCTCAAAATGAAAACGATTAGTACGATGGGTTGCCTCCTACCAAGCGCCTTAGTTTTGGTCGTGGCACGACTCTTATTTTTGGATTTTCATTAATTAAAAACAAGACAAGTACTAGAATGAAAGAAAATAATAAACGATAAATGAAAAACGATAAACAATGGGTTGCCTCCCATCTAGCGCCTTATTTATTGTCGTGGCTCGACGTAGTAATCTCGAGTACTTAGACTTCGTCGAGATAAGTGATGGCCTTGTCAATCATCCAGTCAAGAGGACCGACATATGGCTTAACACGTTGGCCATTCACTTTGAAGACAACACCATCATTGTCTTCCAATTCGACTACTCCAGACGAGTAGACTTGGATGACTTTAAATGGACCAGACCACTTTGATTTTAACTTACCTGGGAAGAGCTTGAGTCTGGAGTTAAAGAGTAGTACCATGTCACCTTTTTGGAAGTTTCGTTGAACAATCCGCTGATCATGATACTTCTTTATCCGCTCCTTGTATAAATCTGATCTTGCATATGCATGGAGACGAAATTCATCTAGTTCGTTCAGCTGCTCCAACCTCAGGTTCTTCACATTATCCCAATTCAGATTCAAGTGCTTCAATGCCCACAATGCCTTGTATTCAAGCTCGATGGGTAGATGCCAAGCCTTCCCATAAACTAGCTGATAAGGTAACATGCCAATGGGTGTCTTGAATGCAGTCCTATACGCCCATAGTGCATCATCTAGCTTTCGAGACCAGTCCTTCCTATTCGCATTAACCGTCTTGGCAAGGATTTGCTTGATCTCGCGGTTGGAAACCTCAACTTGTCCACTGGTTTGGGGATGATAAGGCGTAGCTACCTTGTGTTGGTTGACTCCATACTTGGCCAATACAGATTTGAATAGCTTGTTGCAAAAGTGAGATCCTCCATCACTTATGATAGTACGAGATACTCCAAAGCGAGAGAAAATATTCTTCTTTAAAAACGCTACAACACGCTTTCCTTCGTTGTCGGCCAATGCTACAGCTTCAACCCATTTTGACACATAATCCACAGCAACCAAGATGTACTTTATTCCAAACAAATTCATGAATGGTCCCATGAAATCAATACCCCACACATCGAAGAGTTCTACCTCCAGAATTTTGGACATGGGCATTTCATGGTGTTTTGAAATAGCACCTTGACGTTGGCATTGGTTACACCTTCTCACATAGTCGTGTGCATCTCTGAATATTGTAGGCCAATAATAACCACTTTGCAAGACTTTCCTTGCCGTTCGATTTCCTGCATGATGTCCTCCAACTTTCGAAGTGTGGCATGCTTCCAATATAGTAGGCACTTCTTCATGGGTTATGCATTGTCGAATGATACCATCCGCGCATCTTCGAAACAAATATAGCTCATCCCAATAGTAGTGCTGAACGTCATGCATAAACTTCCTCCTTTGGTGGTAAGATAAATTGGAAGGTAACACACTACTCACCATGAAATTTGCAAAGTCGGCATACCATGTTAATTGCTCCATTGTGGTCGCTAGTATCTCCTCGTCAGGGAATGCATCATCAATCTAATTTTCTAGTTGCGCCACATACTCATTCTCAAGTCTAGATAGGTGATCAGCCACTTGGTTCTCGCAACCTCTTCTATCTTTGACTTCGAAATCAAACTCTTGCAGCAGCAATACCCATCGAATCAGCCTTGGTTTTGCATCTTTCTTCGTCATTAGATACCTAAGAGCTGCATGGTCTGTATGAACGATCACCTTAGTACCCAATAGATAGGCACGAAACTTCTCAAACGCATACACAACTGCTAGGAGCTCTTGTTCAGTAACGGTGTAGTTCCTTTGGGCTTCATTTAGGACCTTACTTGCATAATAGATAGGATGAAACAATTTCTCCTTTCTTTGTCTAAGAACAGCACCAACGGCTACACCACTAGCATCACACATGACTTCGAACGGGAGCGTCCAATCTGGTGCTACCATGATAGGGGCTTCAATGAGTTTTCCTTTAAGGCATTCGAATGCCTTTAAATAATCTTCATTAAAGTCAAACTTCGCATCTTTCTCCAGTAGTTTGCACAATGGACTAGAAATTTTGGAGAAGTCTTTGATGAATCTACGATAAAATCCAGCATGGCCAAGAAAACTACGAACTCCCTTTACCGAAATTGGAGGTGGTAGTTTCTCGATTACCTCTATTTTTGCGTGATCAACCTCTATTCCTCTTTCGGAGATCTTGTGCCCAAGAACGATTCCTTCTTTTACCATGAAGTGGCACTTCTCCCAATTCAGCACAAGGTTGAACTCTACACATCTTTGTAATGCCATGCTCAAGTTCGCTAAACATGCTTCAAAGGACTCACCAACAACTGAAAAGTCGTCCATAAATACCTCCAAAGTGTCTTCTACCATATCAGAGAAAATAGACATCATACAACGTTCAAAGGTGGCTGGTGCGTTACATAACCCGAATGGCATGCGTTTGAAGGCAAACGTAACATATGGGCATGTGAATGTTGTCTTCTCTTGGTCTTAGGGAGCAATACAAATCTGATTATAACCTGAATAACCATCCAAGAAGCAAAACCATCCTTTCCCCGCTAATCGATCTAGCATTTGGTCCATAAATGGCATGGGGAAGTGATCCTTGAGTGTCCAAGAATTCAGCTTGCGGTAGTCCATGCATACTCTCCATCCAGTAACGGGCCTGAGTGGAATAAGTTCATTCTTTGCATTCACGACCACCGTTATGCCTCCTTTCTTGGGAACACATTGTACTGGGCTTACCCATGTACTATCAGAAATAGGATATACGACTCCTGCGTCTAACCACTTGATAATCTCCTTCTTCACCACTTCTTGCATAGGTGGGTTTAGACGTCTTTGATGTTCAATGGTGGGTGTGCACTTTTCTTGAAGCTGAATTTTATGAGTGCAAATCCCAGGTGGAATACCAATAATGTCCGCAATGGTCCATCCAATAGCTCTAATATACTTGCGTAGGATTGCAATAAGAGCTGCAACTTGTTGCTCACCCAAATCGGCTGCCACTATGACTGGAAGAGTATTTCTGCTTCCTAAGAATGCGTACTTCAAATGGCTTGGCAGCTCCTTCAATTCTAACGTGGGTGGCTCTTCAATAGATGGCTTAGCTGGTGGTGTGGGTCGATTCTTAAGATCAAGATCCAGCTTCTTGGGAGTATAACGATATGTTCCTAATCCCGATAGAGCACAAATAGCTTCTTCAGAAATTTCAGCATCCTCATTCTCTCCTTTCATGAGTGAAACCTCCAAAGGATCATCAAGAATTTGTTCTTCTTCAAGTCGTTCTTCCTCGTCATCAACGACAACATCAGCCACAGAAAATACACTCAGATCTTTGGGTTGCTTCATTGATTTGCAAACATCAAAGCGAACCACTTCGTCATTTATTCGGAAATAAAGCTCATTAGCTCTCAAATCTATGAGCACACTTTCCGTAGCAAGGAAAGGGCGTCCCAAGATTATGGGAACCTCTGAATCTGCTTCACAATCCAAGATGACAAAGTCTGCTAGAAATATGAATGAAGATACCTTCACCAAGACATCGCATAGAATACCAACCGGTCGTTTTACCGACTTATCCGCCATCACAAGCCTCATATTAGTTGGTGTAGGATCTCCTAACCCCAACTTCTTGTAGATCGATAATGGCATCAAGTTGATGCTGGCTCCTAAGTCACACAATGCTTTAGAAAAGTCCAAAGATCCGACGGTGCAAGGAATCGTGAAAGCTCCGGGGTCGGCCTTCTTCTGAACTATCGATCGGGTAGCAATTGCACTACAACGATGCACATCATCCTTCAGTTCATAACTTTCTGCCCTCTTCTTAGTCAAAAGATCTTTCATAAACTTCGCATACCCAAGCATTTGTTCAAGTGCCTCCACTAATGGAATATTGATGGTCAGCTGCTTCAACATAGTCATGAATTTGCTGAACTTAGTGTCATCGGCCACCTTCTTCAATCTTTGTGGAAAATGTGGTGGTGGGTATGGAAGTGTTCTCTCCATGGCTTTCTTCTCCTCTTGCTTCCGTTTATTATTTTTTCCAGGTTGCACGTCACTAGGTGAAACGTCCTTGACGTTTGAAGTAGTTGTTGCGGCTTCTTCTCTTGTAACGTCACTAGGTGTGGCGTCAATGTCTGCTGCTACGTCAACCACTTGCTTGCCTTTTGCTGAAGTTTCCAGCACCTTACCACTTCTGGTAGTGATGGCCATGCATGACCCATCATTTCTTGGGTTTTGCACAGTATCGCTCGGTAAGGTGCCAGCCTTTCTTTGATTGAATGCTGCTGAAAGTTGGCTCAATTGCTGCTCTATTTGCTTGATAGAAGTGGAATGAGAATCAACTAGTTGCTTCATGGAGGACAAATCATCAATCACCTCCTTAACTCCCGCGCTCGTTGCTTCCACTCCTTTCAATAACTTAGCCATCATGTCTTCCATGGAATTAGATGTGGTGGTATCACGTTTACCAGGGGGAACGTACAAACCACTCTTTTCATTATTTTTCTTCCAACTACCTTGGTCTTTGCTTCCAGATTTATCATAATAGTTCCGACCTTGGTTTCCTTGGGCATTCCCACGGAAACCCCCCTGATTGTTTAAGTAGTTGGCCTCCTCTTCAAAATTAGATTCGTCTCTTCCTTTTAGCGCTACAGCTTTCACTTTTTCGGTCTTCCCTGATAATAAGTGCTTTGTCAGAAGATCCAATTGTGTTTTTATGTGCGCCATGTCTTGCTCACGTTCTTCTTCTCTTCTTCTTTGGTCAACATACATGCCAATAGATAAAGTGGGGCTTGCTACCTCAGAATCCCTGGTATGCCAAGCTCTACTTTGCTTTGTCATGCGATCTAGCATATTGCTTGCTTGACCAAAGATGAGTTCCATGAAAGAACCTCCAGCTGCATTGTCCACCACTGGTTTAGTTATTGAATTCAAGGCTCTATACAAGATCTCCATGAGGTGAACATTAGTCATGTGATGGTTTGGGCATCTCGCTAGCTTTGTCTTAAACCTCTCCCATGTTTCATGAAGAGCTTCAGAGGGAAGCTGACGAAAGTTGTTGATTTCATCTCTCAATTGTGCTCTTTTGGATGGCGGAAAGAATCTTTCTAGGAAAGCGTCTCTCAATTGCCTCCAATTTGTAATTGAATCAGGAGTCAGCCCATTCAACCATAGTGTTGCCTCCCTAGAAAGAGACAATGGAAATAGACGTAATCGAATAGCATTCTGACCAACACCAGGATTGTCAAAAGACTTGCATGTAGAAATAAAGTTGATGAGATGCATATTCGGATCATCGCCTGCTAGTCCACCAAATAACCCCTTGAGTTGCAATAACTGAATCATGGTGCTAGTGATGTTGAATTTGGATCCGGGCACTAATGGTGGTGGAATTATAGCTCCAGTGGCTCCGGCACCATCAAGATCATCATCATCATCGTCGAAAGCTGGTTGCAAAGGTTGGTGATCATACCTATACCGAGCTTGTCGACCTCTTCGATTGGCAGGTGTTATAATTTCAGCATCACGCCTAGGGTTTAGTAACTCATCATCACCTAAATCTTCATCGTCAGGATTTGTTGCTCGCCCAGGATTATCAACGTTTTGTTGTTGGACTTGAGCAGCGGCAAGAGCAGCTAATCTTGCTTGCTCGTGTTGAGTAGCCATCCTGTCGATTTCAGCTTGTGCTTCCATTCTTCTAATTCGTTGTGGTTCAGGATTGATTGGTAATAACGGTTGACCAGAACTTCTAGTATAGGGCATGCACTAAAGTAAAAACCTGCAAGAAACAAAAACAAAAACTAAAAGTAAAAGTACGAGAATCTTTGACCAAAGGGTCTAGTAATTATCACAAACTTGATTGACACTCGTATTCCCCAGCAACGGCGCCAATTTTTGATAACGCTCAATCTACAGCTCTCGTGGGAGTGTAAAGCGGTCGTTAGCAAATATAGAACCCAACCTGGGTTGGGTGTCTATCCCACAGGGAATAGCTTGGTCAACAAGTAAGCAAAATTAATAGACTTTTGGTTCAAGTCTCGTAAGAAGGGGGGAATTGTAATATGTAACCAAAGTAATGAAATAAAAGCTGAAAATAGCAAAGTAAAAAGAGAGTATTTCGTAGGTTGTGAAACAATGAGAATTGAAGCGTTGGGGTTATGTCCACCTTCTGAGGTATACGTCTCTATCGGCTATGAGTGTGTAGAGTCTTGACATGCAATTGCTTATAGAGAATTGTAGTCGATGGTAAATCCAAGCGTCTCGCGACCTAAACAAGGACTATTTCACTTTAACTCTTGCGAGCTTAAAGCGTGTCTAACGATACGAATTCTCCAAGAGGTTAGTCCAGTTACGACACTAGCTTTTTAATAGGAAAGGGTGTCCTACTACCTTGACATTATCTCTTTTCCAGACAAATAACCTTTCTCGCGAACAAGTTAAATGTTAGACTGGCGTATTCTTGCGTTTGCAACCGCAAAGAATGTAGATTAAGATGAAGAGAATAATGATATAAGCAATATACGTGTCTTGAACTCACAAACTCACAGCAATAGATAGTAACTCATTCAGCTTCCATAACCCCAACTAAGAGGTTTAGTTACCCATGAATGCAAAGGATATCACGATTTGCATGGTTGATGGCGTGAGAAGTAGGTGATAGGCGTGTGGTTTTGGTGATTCCCTAGCAAGTAACGATTCTCTTGTTGTGGAATTTAAGAATAGAAGAATAGATTAGAAGTGTTTGTGGTGGAAGATGAGAGAGATGGAAGAAAATTAATAGTTTAATTAAGTGAAGAATGAATTGTTCTGCCTCTCCACTAAGGGAGGACTTGCCTCTCCGCTAAGGGAGGACTTAATTAAAAATCTCTAGCATGATAGGGTATTTATAATACTCCTATCCTACTTCTATTATGCTAATGAAATAAATAGCCAAATCCTACTATACTAATGAAATCCTTGACCCAAATGTACTAGGGTAAGGTTACAATATCATAATCCAAATAGAATAGTGAAATACATAACCTAATTGTATTAGGTTAATGTATTTTTGTAAGAATCCAGCTTTGTGTCTGTAAGTCCCCAAAGTCTTCAGAAATGCTGTTTTAGCCCGGGACAGATTTTCCATGCAGCAGATTTGGTCCTTAGGCGTCCAGCTCCCTTCTACTTCGTTTGTGAGCTTTCTTTTGCGTCAAGTAAGCCATAAAATGCTGTATTTTGCATCATTTATACCTGAAACTTTCCTAATCATGTTTGTTAGCTCATTTACAGGAAAAAGGACTAAAAGTGCATGAAATAGATAATTAGTTCTCAAAACTAGGCTAAAATATGGGCAAAATATATTGATATAGGCATGTAAATCCGCCTATCATCACTACTACTGGGCTGGAGCTCGTGTCTCGGAACCTATGGTGTAACATGAAAAGAAAGCACCATAGCACAAATACGCCAGTACAACTGGAGTACAGGGTATACGAGGAAGGTAGGCTGAACATAAAGTGTTTCATGTAAGAACAACACTGACTGACTAATAAGAATGTGGGAGTGCAAACACACATATATAGAAATTGGGACCATGAATACGTGATAGCATGACCTATAAGTTAATACATGGTTTACTGATAACAGTCACGACTGATACTAAAAGTAATAACATGGATGATTGTATCTGACAGTCCTGTATATACTGAAATCTGAAGAACGCCCTGAGTTCGTTTACTGAGACTGTTACTAAAACTGATAATATGGATAACTGTATCTGACAATCCTGTATATACTAAAATCTAAAGAACTATCTGAGTTCTTCTACTGAGACTGATGCTGAAACTATGGGAGGTAGTGTTTAACCGACATTCCCTGTGTATGCCATTATGGCTAAGCTGGGGTCCAATCTCTGCCCTGACTGGAGGGGTGTCAATACCGCACCACTGGTAAGGACAATTGTGAGTGACCCTTTTCTGGCGGGTACTCAATGAGAATGGTGGGAACCCTAAACTGATGGGTTAAGCCAACTCATCAACCCTAAGCTGACTGGTTAAGATGTCTCAACCTACACTGGCTACGTAGTTCTGGAACACAAGGATTGCTACTAAAAATCACACCCTGAACTGGCGGGTGAGTTCCCATCCTTGGGTTCACTCGATGCTAACCTCTACTCCAATCTGGAGGGAATCTGAACTAAATAACTAAGCTAAATTGAATAACTAACCTGAACTGATTAACTGAACTGATACTGATTAACTAGACTGATACTAGTGGTATTATTTAGCAGAGCTAAACTAAGTTTACTGGATTCCAATGACTGACAGAATGTTACTAATATCTGACAACTGACTAAGATCATGAGATTTTCCTGAGTCACATGAGTGACTAATGTCTATGGAATCATAGCTTGAGTTCAGATATCGTGAAACATGACATGAATCTAGGCACACAGCTATAGTTTTCGAGTATAATTACCCCAGGACTCGATAGATGAAAACTGACACACATGACTGACTTGATCATAAGAGTAGAGTCCATAATTTATAATATCATAAGTAGGGATCTCATACTAAGCATGGTTATCAACAATGTATTGCATGGAAAGGATTTCATATCACATGGAAGTACTTGCACAAACTTAATACCATGTTCGTTGCATAATCATATTGACAACACATACTAATAGGATGGAAGTTCATGTGGATTGCATGGTTATCATGCATCTTGATCATATGTAGGATTTGCAAGAAAACATAGCATAATGTAATAAGAATAGTTCATGAGTATTCCAACAACATTTACAAGGAACATTAACAACATAGAAGTCATTGGAACGTAAGGGCATATCATGAATCCTTCACTTAGTCACAATTTAGCTATATTGTATGATATCTAGTTCCTTAGGCATTTTATCAAACACCTTACATGAACATCTTAAGCATAGGTGAATTCATCAAATTATACATTATGAACAACCAAATTTACATGTTTCCAACTCATATGATATCATGAATTCACAAAAACATATAAAGATTCCATCTTAGGAATCACCCACTATCAACAACATGATTATCAACATCCAACAATATAGAAATCATAGTTTATAATGAAAAAGAGGAAAACAAACAAGCATCAACATGGGTATGATAATATCACCACAATCAACCAAACTTTTGTATTTTAAAGATTGATTCTTCAACTCTATGAATGAATTGAATCCATAGATGAACACTATGCATACCTTAGAATGAAAATTCTTGATGATTGATGGAGGAATTTCCTTGAAATCGGATCTTCAAGCTTACTTATGCAACCCTAGTTGTTTTTCTCCTTTAGTTCTCTTGGATGATGAGCTTTGAGATGAAAATAGGGTTGCAGTAGGTTAAGAAGCTACATATTTCGTAGGGTTAAGTTTAGGGACGTGTTAGAAGTATTTAAAGACTTAATTACCTTTAAAATAACTGAAGACGGAGTGTTTTTGACACCTGGAATTGGCTTAGCCGGCGCCCAAGTAATATCCTATGCATGGGTTGGGTGGAGCCTAACCAATCGCCTATGCTTACTGTCTCTCACGAAAATGGGCATAACTTTTTACTCAGGTATTGGATTAAGGCAAAATTAGTAACGTTGGAAAGATAATTCGATTCTCTAGAATTTTGTTGGTCTAAATAAGCAAATATACCACATTAACATCGAGTTATACACGTTCAAATATGTCCCTTGCAAAATCTAACACTAAAACTTGATGGATTAAAAAACTCTTAGCTTGTATTACTTTAAGTGACTTATATGAACACGCTTAATGCATCATAAGCTATCCTATCACTAGGATATTCATTTTAAGTCATGTACTCGAGTATGAATCACAGGATTAGAAACATGCAGGGTATTATAATATCTCCCCCTTAGGAACATTCATCCTCAAATGAGAATTTACTGAGAAGGGATACAAGACAATAGAACCTGAACTAAACATGAAGAACTGAAACTTGATCTCATGACTGACATGCTAAACATACTGAAATCGTGCATATCTGATGCACGGACTACTGATACGTGAATGCATGACTGAGCATAAAATGGTTAATAGGTACTAAGTTTATACTGGAAACATGAACATGAAACTTAATAAGCTTAAGAAGAACTGTTACCTTGAGATTGATCTGAATTGGTGGGGAAGAGGTGAGGATACTTGGTATGCATATCTGCTTCTGCTTCCTAAGTATCTCCCTTATGAGGCTGATTTTGCCAAAGAACCTTGGCTAGAGGGACTTCTTTGTCCCTTAATCTACGAGTCTGATAATCTAAGATTTCGACTGGAATCTCTTCATAGGAGAGGCTATTCTGAATGTCGATGCTCTAAATAGGGACAACAACTGCTGGGTCACCTATGTACTTTTTTAGAAAAGAGACATGGAAGACTGGATGGACTGAGTCTAGATATGAAGGCAACTCAAGCTCATAAGCTACCTTGCCGAAGCGACAAAGAATTATGAAGGGACCGACATACCGAGGATTGAGTTTCCCTTTCTTGCTGAACCTCTTCACTCCTTTCATAGGAGAGATCTTAAGATAGACATAGTCATTGACCTTGAACTTGAGATCCTTTCTAAGAACATCTGCATAGGACTTCTATCGGCTCTGAGCAGCCCGGAGTCTCTCTCTGATCAACTGAACTTTCTCTAAGGCGTCGAATACTAAGTCAAGACCTATGATTGAGGCCTCACTAACTTTTGAACCAACCAATCGGAGATCTACATCTTCTACTATAGAGACCTTCGAATGGAGCCATCTGAATACTAGAATGATAGCTATTGTTGTATGCAAACTCAATCAAAGGCAAGTGGTCGTACCAACTTTCCTTGAAGGCAATTGCACACGCCCTTAACATAGCTTCAAGAGTCTGAATGGTCCTCTCTTCTTGACCATCTTTCTGAGGATGAAATGCTGTGCTGAGATGGACTTGGGTACCGATACCCTTTTGGAATGCTTTCCAAAAGTGAGAAGTGAAATGGGTACCTCTGTCTGAGATGATAGATAGTGGAACACCATGTAATCTGAATAACTCCCTGATATAGAGTTTGGTATAATCCTCGGTGGAATAAGAAGTACAAACAGGAAGAAAGTGAGCTGACTTGGTAATTCTATCTATAATGACCCAGACTAAATTATGCTAATGACGAGTTCTAGGCAAACCTATCACAAAGTCCATGTTAACTTCTTCCCACTTCCAAGTAGGAATGGTGAAATCTTGCATGGAACCACTAGGTTTCTGATGCCCTATCTTAACCTGCCAACATGTAAAGCACTTAGCTACAAACTCTGCAACATCTCTCTTCATCCTACTCTACCAATAGATCTCCCGCATGTCGCGGTATATCTTAGTGGCCCTCGGATGAATAGAGTATCGCGCACCATACGCTTCTGCAAGAATTTTCTACCTCAATTCATCTACACTTGGAACACATTGATGACCCTGACAACGAAGAACACCATCTCTCACTTGGTAGAAAACCTCTACTTTCTGATTCTTAACTGACTCTTTGAGCTTGACAAGGCTAGGATCCCTGTCTTGTTTCTCTTTCACCTCGGAAACTAGAGATGACTCTGAACTACTATGAACACATACACCATCCTCTGAAGAATCGACTAAGAGAATGCCTAGTCTGGCAAGCTGATGGATCTCCTGAGCCATCTTTTTCTTACTACCCTCAACGTGAGAAATACTACCCATGGAGAGTCGACTGGGAGCATCAGCCACAATATTGGCCTTGCCCGGATGATAAAGAACACTCATGTCGTAATCCTTCAAGAGCTCTAACCACCTACTCTGGCGAAGATTGAGATCTTTCTAGGAAAAGACATACTGGAGGCTCTTATGGTCTGTGAAGACATCTACATGAACTCCATAGAGATAATGCCTGCAAATTCAAGGCAAAAACTACTGCTGCTAACTCAAGATCATGAGTAGGATAATTCTTCTCATGTGGCTTTAACTGTTTGGAGGCGTAGGCTATGACCTTACCATGCTGCATGAGGACACAACCTAAACCCACTTTGGATGCATCACAATAGACTACAAAACCATTTGAACCATTTGGAATAGGTAGAACTGGAGTAGAGGTAAGTCGAGTCTTCAACTCTTGAAAGCTCTTCTCGCATGAATCTGACCACTGAAACTTAATCTTCTTCAGAGTCAATCTAGACATGGGAGATTCAATAGAAGAAAATCCCTCGACAAACCGTCTGTAATAGCCAGCCAAACCCAAGAAACTCCTAATATCTGATGGAGATACGGGTCTGGGCCAGTTTCTTACTGCTTTGGTCTTCTAAGGATCTACTCTAATTCCATCACCGGAAATAATATGGCCAAGGAATGCTACTGATCTGAGCCACAACTCGCACTTGCTGAACTTAGCAAATAACTAGTGATCCTTGAGAGTCTAAAGAACAATCCTGAGATAGTCTGCATAATCACGCTCTGTGTGAGAATAAACCAGAATATCCTCTATGAAGACTATGACAAACATGTCCAAGTACTGCTTGAACACACGACTCATCAAATCCATAAAAGCAGCAGGGAAATTGGTAAGACCAAATAACATGACTAAAAATTTGAGGTGACCATACCGAGTACGGAAAGCTGTCTTAAGAATGTCATATTCTCTAACTCTGAGCGGATGATAGCCTGATCTGAGGTCTATCTTGGAGAAGTAACTGGCACCCTGAAGTTGGTCGAATAGATCATCAATCCTGGAAAGAGGATATCTGTTCTTGACGTGACCTTGTTCAGTTGATGGTAATCAATACACATCCTGAGAGAATCGTCTTTCTTGCACACGAATAATACTGGCGCACCCCATGGGGAAATGCTGGGTCTGATGAATTCCTTATTTAAGAGATCCTTCAACTGATCTTTCAGTTCCTTGAGTTATGCTGGTGCCATTCTGTATGGTGGAATTGAAATAGGTTGAGTATCCTGAAGAAGGTCTATGCTGAAGTCTATTTCCCTTTCGGGAGGAATGCCTGGAAGATCTTTGGGAAAGACATCTGAGTATTCATTAACAACATGGACTATTTTCAAGCTAGGATATTCAGCACTGGAATCTTTAACATGCACGAGAGGATACACACACCCCATAGAAATCATTTTCCTTGCCCGAAGGTAGGAAATAAGTTGAACCCTGTATGCTGAAATGCTACCCTTCCACTCTAGGACGGGCTCATTCGGGAACTGAAACTGAACTATCCTATTTCTGCAGTCAACTGTGGCATAGCAAGAATGAAGCCAATCCATGCTAAGAATGACATCAAAATCAGTCATCTTTAACTGTACTAAATCTACTAACGTGGATTTCTAAGATATCATAACCGAGCGGTTCCTGTATACCCACCGGGCTATGATGGGTTTACCAACTGAGGTAGAGACTGAGAAGGGCTCTGCTAGGACTTCAGGATTGATTCCAAAATCTCTTGCTATGTATGGAGTAACAAAAGACAAAGATGCACCTGGGTCTAGCAAAGCATAAACATGTACATGGAAAATCTATAACGTACCAGTAACGAAATCAGGAGAATTTTCCTGATCCTACCAGGACTGAAGAGCATAGAGTCTATTTGAGCGTTGCCCACTGGTAGCACTGGAAATGGCACCCTGATGGTTTGGGCGATTGGACTGAGCTGTAAAATAATTTTGCTGACCCTGAAGACTTGACTGCAGATACTCCCAAATCCTATGGCCTGGCTTGCCACAACCAAAACAGACATCACTACCGGCTCTGCAAATGCCCTTATGGTTCTTACCACAAGTCTGACAAA
The DNA here is from genome assembly GCA_030864225.1 of Capsicum baccatum var. pendulum. Taxonomy (NCBI): domain Eukaryota; kingdom Viridiplantae; phylum Streptophyta; class Magnoliopsida; order Solanales; family Solanaceae; genus Capsicum; species Capsicum baccatum. The sequence continues at coordinate 132,579,347 of CM061556.1, forward strand.
GGGGATTCATTTGGGCACTGCTAATACTGCACTGAGATTTAGAGCCTGGCGCTTTGTTTCTATTGACATCTCTAAACTTTGGCACTGGAGTGCTGGCAGAGGAAGGAGCTGGAGCGGCTGACTCGGAGCAAAACTGTGAATAGTTTCCTCCATCTGAGTTGGGGCAAGCAAAGTTGAAATTACCTGACCTTGCTCTCTTGTTCTGCCTCTCCTTAGTCTTAACATTCTGCTCTTCTACTTGCTTGGCATGGGTCATAAGTCTTGCTAAGGTCATATCACCTATTAGCATCACAGACCTACACTCATTTACCAAGCTATCGTTGACCCCCGACACAAACTTGCTCATCTAAGCTCTATTGTCTGCAACCACATGAGGAGCATACCTAGTTAGCAGAGTAAATCTAAAAGAATACTCCCTAACCATCATATTTCCCTGCCCGAGGTTGATGAACTCAAGAACTTTAGCTTTCCTCAACTCTTGGGGAAAGAATCTATCTAAGAAGGCCGTGACAAATTCCTCCCACTCGATAGGACCTGTATCATCTAACCTCTCAAACTTTTACTGTTTGTACCAATCATGAGCAACATCCTGTAACGGGTAGGCGGCTAACTAAACACTCTCAATAGATGTAGCACCTATGATGTTAATGACCTTCTAGACTTGGTCAATGAACTCACCCATGGAACGATGGAGGGTTCATCCGGGTGAAGTCCCGAACCCTAGATGCTTTGGCAGTGTCCACTGGATTGGCCGAAATAACTGGTGGCCGTTCATTCTGTGCAGCCATGGACTGAGCAAGTGTGGTAAATGTGGCTCTAAACTCTGTATGGGAAACATGTTCGCCCAAAGGATCTTTAGGCTGAGGAGCTGGCTGGTTTCTTCTCTTGGGGGCCATGGTCTGGAATAAGAGAAGAATGGATTAGACTGAGAGTTTAACTTGTGATTGTGCTCACTAGCATGACATGAATAATGAAGAAAGGGGACTGTTCCTAAAACATCTTATAGCCTCCCGCACATAAATATGACGCATAACACACCCATGTACAAGACTCTACTAGATGCGGCTTTCAGACTTCCTAAGACTCTATTGAACCTTAGGCTCTGATACTAAGTTTGTAACACCCCGATTTGCTAAACCGGAATGCTACACGATGCTCATGACCCCGAGGGACCACAAGCTAACCCATGAATGATATCTATACCTGTATACTGCGAATCATAATATAATAATGCGGAATACATGGAACTATAAGGCCATAAGGTTTAATAGAATAAAATCATGTGGGAAAAAATACCCAAAATTGCTAAATCTGAACGTAAATCTGAACATAAATTTGAAAGCCTCTAAACTGTCTGAATAAGGAGTTGAAGGAACATGTATCTAACTAACTCCATAAAACTGAACTAAAGAATAAATAAATGAATTAAATCATATTGTCCTCGAATCAATAAGGACTCACTGTGTCTCTGCGACTGGAATGCTACCGCTACTGCTGGGCTGGAGCTTGTGTCTCAGAACCTATGGTGTAACATGAAAAGAAAGCACCATAGCGCAAATGCGTCAGTACAACTGAGTACTAAGTATACGAGGAAGAAAGGCTGAACATAAAAGGTTTCATGCATGAACAACACTGACTGACTAATATGAACGTGGTAGTGCAAATACACATATATAGAAACTAGGACCATGAATACGTGATAGCATGAACTGTAAGCTAATACATGGTTTACTGATACCTGTCATGACTGATATTGAAACTAATAACATGGACGACTATATCTGACAGTCCTGTATATACTGAAATCTGAAGAACGCCCTGAGTTCTTTTACTAAGACTGTTACTGAAACTGATAACATGGATGACTGTATCTCACAGTCCTGTATATACTAAAATCTGAAGAACTATCTGAGTTCTTCTACTGAGACTGATACTGAAACTGTGGGACATAGTGTTTAACCGACATGCCCCGTGTATGACGTTATGGCTAAGCTGGGGTCCAATCTCTGCCCCGACTGAAGGAGTGTCAATACCGCGCCACTGGTAAGGACAACTGTGAGTGACCCTTATCTGGCGGGTACTCAATAAGAACGGTGGGGACCCTAAACTGACGGGTTAAGCCACCTCATCAACCTTAAGCTGACGGGTTTAGATGTCTCAACCTACACTGGCTACGTAGTTCTGGAACATAAGGATTGCTACTAAGAATCACACCCTAAACTAGCTGGTGAGTTCCCATCCTTGGGTTCACTCGGTGCTAACCTCTACTCCCATCTGGAGGGACACTGAACTAAATAACTAAGCTGAACTGAATAACTGAACTTAACTGATTAGCTGAACTGATACTGATTAACTGGACCGATACTAGTGGTATTGTTTAGCAGAGCTAAACTAAGTTTACTAGATTCCAATGACTGACGGAATGTTACAGATATCTGACAACTGACTAAGATCATGAGATTTTCCTGAGTCACGTGACTGACTGAAGTCTATGGAATCATAGCTTGAGTTCGGATATCGTGAAACATGACATGGATCTAGGCACACAACTATAGTTTTCAGGTACAAGTACCCCCAGGACTTGATGGGCAGAAACTGACACACATGACTGACTTGATCATAAGAGTAGAGTCCATAATTTATAATATCATAAGTAGGGATCTCATACTAAGCATGGTTATCAATAATGTATTACATGGAAAGGATTTCTTATCACATGGAAGTACTTGCACAATCTTAAATCATGTTCATTGCATAATCATATTGACAACACATACTAATAGCATGAAAGTTCATGTGGATTGCATAGTTATCATGCATCTTGTTCATAAGTAGGATATGCAAGTAAACATAGCATAATATCATAAGAATAGTTCATGAGTATTCCAACAACATTTACAAGGCACATTAACAACATAGAAGTCATTGGAACGTAAGGGCATATCATGAATCCTTCACTTAGTCACAATTTAGCTATATTTCATGATATCTAGTTCCTTAGGTATTTTATCAAACACCTTACATGCACATCTTAATCATAGGTGAATTCATCAAATTATACATCATGAACAACCAAATTTACATGTTTCCAACTCATATGATATCATGAATTCACAAAAAGATATAAAGATTCCACTTGGGAATCACCCAATATCAACAACATGATCATCAACACCCAAAAATATAGAAATCATACTTTATAATGAAAAAGAGGAAAACAAACAAGCATCGACATGGGTATGATCATATTACCACAATCAACCAAGATTTTGTATTTTAAAGATTGATTCTTGAACTCTATGACCGAATTGAATCCATAGATGAACACTATGCATACCTTAGAAGGAAAATTCTTGATGATTGACGGAGAAATTTCCTGGAAATCGGATCTTCAAGCTTACTTATGCAACCCTAGTTGATTTTCTCCTTTATTACTCTTGGATGATGAGCTTTGAGATGAAAATAGGGTTGCAATAGGTTTAAAAGCTATATATTTTGTAGGGTTAAGTTTAGGGACGTTATAGGAGTATTTAAAGACTTAATTACCTTTAAAATAACTCAAGACGGAGTGTTTTTGACACCTGGAATTGGCTTAGGTGGCGCCCAAGAAATCGCCTAAGCATAGGTTGGGCGGCGCCTAACCAATCGCCTATGCTTGGGTTAGGGGGCGCCTAACCAATCGCCTATGCTTACTGTCTCTCACGAAAATGGGCATAACTTTTTGCTTGGGTATTGGTTTAAGGCGAAATTGGTATCGTCGGAAAGCTAATTCAATTCCTTACAATTTGTTGGGTCTAAATCAGCCAAAATAACACATTAACATCGAGTTATACTCATTCAAAGATGAACCTTGCAAAATCAAACACTAAAACTTGATCAATTCAAAAACTCTTAGCTTGCATTACCTTAAGTGACTCATATGAACATGCTTAATGCATCATAAGCTATCCTATCACTAGGATATTCATTGTAAGTCATGTACTCGAGTATGAATCACAGGATTAGAAATATGCGGGGTATTACAGTTTCTCACTCCGAATGCAACATAAAATGCATAAATTCAAGAAACTACAGCTGAACACATAATAAATGACAGCTGAACTGATGCAACTTTTATAAAAAGTGCATGATTTAGGAAAGAACGGTTCCTTCGGCTTGATCAGAGTTTGCAGAAAATAGGTGCGGGTACTTGGATCGCATATCTGCCTCAGCTTGCCAAGTCGCACCCTCAACAGATTGGTTTCGCCACAACACCTTGAACCAGGGAGCTTCTTTGTTCCTTAGTCTTCGAACACTGAAATCAAGAATCTCAACAAAAATCTCATTAAAAGAAAGATTTTCTTGAATGTCAGCACTCATAGAGAAATCCACTACCACAGTATCGCTAATATGCTTTCTAAGCATGGAGACATGGAATATTGGATGAACAGAGGACAAATCGGAAGGCAACTCAACCTCATAAGCTACCTTACCAACACGGCTAAGAATTTTGTAAGGACCAACATAATGGTGACTAAGCTTTCCCTTCTTTCCTAATCTCTTCAACCCCCTTATGGGTAAAATTTTTAGATACACTAGGTCACCAACTTCAAACTCAAGGTCTCTCCTTATAACATTCGGATATGACTTCTGACGACTCTACGCAGTTTTCAACCTTTCCCTAATCAACTTAAATTTTTCCATAACCTCAAATACCGAATCAGGACCTCTCACAGCCACTTCACCCACCTCGAACTAACCTATGGGTGATCTACACTTCCTCTCATATAATGCTTCAAATGGAGTCATGCCAATACTAGAGTAGAAACTGTTATTGTAAGCAAACTCTATCAATGGTAAGTAATCATCCCAACTTCCCTTAAAGTCAAGTGCACAAGCTCTCAACATATCCTCTAAGGTCTGGATGGTCCGGTCATCCTGACCATCAGTTCTATAGATGAAAAAAAGAACTCAAAAGCACTTGGGTACCAAGACCCTTCTGAAAAGATTGCCAAAATTGCGAAGTGAATAGAGTACTCCTATCCGAAATGATAGACAAGGGAACTCCATGTAGTCTGACTAGCTCTCGGATATATAATCTAGCGTAATCCTCAGCATTAAATGAAGTATGAACAGGCAAGAAATGAGCAGAATTAGTCAACCTATCAACCACAACCCAAATGGAATCATGATGGCGTTGAGAAGGAGGTAAACCAATCACGATGTACATCACGAGCCAACTCTTTTTTAACTTCTACCACATGCAAAACATTACCCATGGACACTCTACTTAGGGCATCCGCCATAATATTGGCCTTGCCCGGATGGTACAACACACTCATATCATAGTCCTTTAACAATTCTAACCATCGTCTCTGCCTAAGATTCAATTCTCTCTGGGTAAATACATACTGCAGACTCTTATGATCAGCGAAAACATCAACATAGACACCATACAAATAGTGTCTCCAGATTTTCAAAGCAAACACAACAGCAGCCAACTCAAGGTCATGGGTGGGGTAATTTTTCTCATAGGGTTTCAACTGCCTAGAAGCATAGGCTATCACCTTACCCTTCTACATCAATACGCAACCCAAACCAACTCTTGAAGCATCACAGTACACCACAAAACCATCAACACCATTAGGCAAAGTCAAAATAGGGGCTGAAGTGAGTCAAGTTTTCAACTCCTGAAAACTCTTCTCACAAGATTCGGACCACAAGAACTTCACTTTCTTTTGGGTCAACTGAGTTATAGAAGATGCTATAGAGGAGAAATCCTCAAAAAAATGGCGATAATAGCCAGCTAAACCCAAGAAACTTCGGATATCAATCGGAGAAATAGGTCTAGGCTAATTTCTAACAGCTTCAGTCTTTTGGGGATCAACTTTAATACCCTCGAAAGAAATGATATGACCCAAAAAAGCAACTGACCTTAGCCAAAACTCACACTTACTGAACTTGGTAAACAACTTGTGATTTCTAAGGGTTTGCAAGACAGTTCGGAGATGATCAGAATATTCATCCTCACTATGGGAGTACACCAGTATATCATCGATGAACACTATGACAAACATATCCAGATATGGCTTAAACACTCGATTCATGAGGTCCATGAAAGTTGCGGGGGCATTAGTTAACCCAAAAGACATAACAAGAAACTCAAAATGGCCATAACAAGTTTGAAAAACGGTTTTTGGGATGTCACACTCCCTAACTTTAAGTTGATGATAGCCAAAACGAAGGTCTATCTTTGAGAAATAACTTGGACCTTGCAATTGGTCAAACAAATCATCTATTCTCGAAATGGGGTACTTATTTTTGATGGTGACTTTATTCAATTGGCGGTAATCAATGCACATACGCAAAGATGCATCTTCTTTCTCACAAACAACACAGGAGCACCCCAAGGAGAAAAACTAGGCCTTATGAAACCCTTATCTAGTAGATCTTTGAGTTTCTCTTTCAACTTCTTAATTTTTGCAGGGGCTATACGATAAGGAGGAATAGAAATGGGCTGAGTATCTAGAAGAAGATCAATCCGGAACTCTATCTCTCTATCTAGAGATATCCCTAGGAGATCATTCGGAAAGACATCAGAAAACTCATTGACGACATTAACAGATTGGAGAGTTGTAGTATCAAACCTAGTGTCTTTGAGTCTAACCAAACGGTAAATACACCCCATGGAAATAAGCTTTCTATCTTTGAGGTAAGAGATAAAATGACTCTTGGGTGACACAAAATTCCCAGACCACTCAAACACGGATGCACCCAGAAACTAAAACTTGACCACTCGGGTTCGACAATCAATAGAGGCATAAGAAGAATATAGCCAGTCCATACCCAGAATCACATCAAAATCTACCATGTCTAACTCAATCAGATCAGCCAATAAGAATCTATGAAGAACGGTAACAGGACACTCTTTACACACTTTCTGGGCAACAATAGAATCACCCATTGAGGTAAGAAACTAGGATAGGCTCAGGAATAATCTCAGGACTCATTTCAAAATTCACAGCAATCAAAGGTGTAACATATGTGAAACTTGATCCAGGATCCAACAAAGCATACACATCAAACTAAAATATACGAAGCATACCAGTAATAACATTGGGAGAGTCCTCCTGTTCCTGGCGAGATGGTAAATCATAGAATCTATTCTGGCATTGACTGCTAGCATTGCTAGAAGAGGGGCCTTGTGTTGGGGCTGGGTGAGTCACTGGAACTGGAGCACTAACAGTTTGAGTCTTGGTCTAAGGGAGATAGTCATGATGCCCTTGTCCATCTTGTGGACAATCTCTAACTCTGTGACCCATGTCACCACACTGGAAACAACCCCTCTTCTTACCCCAATACTCACCCGAATGAGCCCTACCACACTTAGGACACAGGGAATGATTTAGCTTACTGCCAATACTATACTGGGACCTGAATGCATATGATCTGCTACCTTGTTCCTGCCTACCTCTAGGTATGGGAGCACTAGAAGATGATGGTTCTGGCATAGACGAATGATCCTGATACTGAGGGAGACTCCCTTCCTGTGAACTAGTCTGACCCTGTTCGTGCTGCTCGATCCTATCTCTCTTATTCCCTCTCATTCTATCTCTCTTCTTAATCTTGTCTACCTCAATCTGTTAGGCATAAGTCGTCATTCTAGAAAGATCCATCTCACTATTCAGCATAGCAGACTTACACTCCTTAACAACATAACTAGACACTCTAGTGACAAACTTACTCATACTAGCTCGATTATCAGCCACTAAGTCAGGAGCATACTTGGCCAACTGATTGAACTTTAGACAGTACTCCCTAATAGTCATAGAGCCCTATTGCAGGTTCATAAACTTTTCCACCTTCGCCTCCTTTATCTCTAAAGGGAAAAACTTATCCAAGAATGCATCCTAGAACTCTTGCCAAGTTATAGGGACATCTCCCTCACCTCTACCTTTCCTCCAAGCAAAAACTATGTTATAAGAAAGGTATTTCAACCTATACGCAGCCAATTCCACACTATGTTCCTCAGATACATGCATTACCTGAGTAATCTTCCGCACCTTCTCTAAAAATAATCGTTGATCCTTATCAGACTTCGACCCATAGAATTCCAGCGGATTCATCCGCATGAAGTCATGGATCCTTACAGTATCTGAATTACCTCCCTGCTGCTATGGAGCCGGGGCCGGGTTGGCCTGAACATTCGAAGTAACATCTTGGGCCAGCACCTAAAAGGCTGCCCAAAATTCAGCATGAGAAATATTTTCATTCAATGGGTCAGCGGGTTGAGGTTGCTGACCATCATTATTTCTTCTCGCTTGACGTGAAGGCATATTTATGAAAGAGGAGTGCACGAATCAATAGCAGAGAGAGACACTTTAAGCATAATATACTTCAGAAAAAAAGAATCACACTTTATCCTAAAATGTCTTGTAGCCTCTTGCTCATAGATGTGGCACGCTACACACCGATGATTAAGACTCTACTTAACGCGGCTTGTCAGACTCCCTAGGATACCTTAAAACCTTAGGATCTAATACCAAATTTGTAACACCCCAAAAAATGAGTCTCGGAGCGTCACACAGTGCTTGAGGCTACGAGTAGCCCCAAGCTAACCCTTTGATCCATTTTCATTGAGTTCAGCACAAATCAACGGGGTTTTCATAAATAACCCTTAAATATCAATATAGTAATCATCATCCAAGAGTAAAAGAATTTTAGAAAGATAACAAAATATGACTTATTAGTCAACTCCCAACATCTATACTAGTCTGACAAACCTCTTAAAAAATCAATAAAACCAGCTAGCCATTGAGACATGCCCCAACTGACTCATACTTAGTTATCAAATATAAATAATTTCGTGAAACCAACATCAAACATCACGTCCTTAGAACGTAAGAACTCACTATAATAGAGGATGTAGAACAGCATGCCCGAAGAATCACTGTCGAACCTGGAACTGAGCACCTGAACCTAAATTCCAAGAAAATATAGACCACATCCGAAGATGTGGGTCAGTACCAGGGAAAGGAACCGAGTATATGGGGTTTATACAGTTATATAAACATCATCATCATAAATATTTATAAGAAATATGCAGGATGTATGAAAGACTCACATAGCCCAAAGAAAATCATCATAATCATAAGAGGATGAAATAAGTACAATAACACATGTGAGTCATCATATAATTTGTCAATCACTTTCAGTTCATCAAGAATATCAATTCTTATAATATAAATATCATTTAAATCTTTTGAGAGAATAACTTTCACATTTCCACTTTCAAATCACTTCAGCATTCACCACAGACACAAGGAGACACACAAACACTGGGAGATCCTATAACCGACATAAACCATGTGAGCTACATGGAGTCCAATGTACAACCCACGTTGGGGAGAGCTGTCCTACCCTTGCCATCGGAGTAGGACTATCGATATCAAATTCACACAAACTAGTGCTCACTATATAAATCAGCCTCAGGCTCACTCCTACAGGGGCACGTAGTTCTAGGGAAGTAAGGTCGCTTTATACCTCCCACTCGGTTCTAAAGATTTATCTCGGACTTAGCTTAGATCATTTCAAAGACAATCCACAACAAAACAATTTTAGTAATATATAAATATACATCAGGAGCCATCATGCTTCTCATCTATCAAAATCAACCACGTTGTGGATTTCTTTCACACTCGAGTTCAAAACAACTCCATTAAGACCAAAAGGTCAAATCATTCAAAATATCTCAAATATTTAACATCAATATACTTATAACACACACTTTCTAAAAAAACACAATTTCTAATGAGGATTCACGACCCAAATATCAAAATCATGATAAATATCATTCAAGATTCATGCTTTATATCACCACACATGTAAATTCATCTTTTAAAATTATAAACATCAAGATTTCATAATAATCATCATAAGATATAGTTTCATGCTTCAAATTCATAAAAATCAAATAAAAATCATGCCTTTGTAAAGAAATTTACTTTTGGGCACAAGAATGAAAGAGAGTTCTTGTTGTAAAACCCCACATATATGGAATGATGAACTTTAGATTGATACTCATTTTTGAGATATTAATCGTGACTTTGAATGATGGTTCTTGGAGTTTTTGAACTAGGAACTCAAAATCTTGAATAAATTTGTAGAATTAATGGTGAACTTTGGAGGTTCTTGAAGTTAGATGTAGGAGCTTAGGGTTTTCTTTTTGAGGGAATTTCATGAAATATAACATATATGATTCTAATAGGCTTTAATATAGGGTTTGGAAGTAATTTTGGGTGAGGAGGAATGACCAAAATGCCCCTAAAAATTAAAAAATTCTCGAATTTGTCCTTTGGTGGATTGTTTTGATAGTCTGAAGTAGATCAATCATAACATTTTACTCCAATATCCAAATTGGATGAAACCAATTTCATTAGAAAGAGGACTCTCATATATTCCCTTTAATATATAGTATCTCACCCAGATAATTATGTACGAAGTGTTATGATCATTTGAAGTTGATACAAAAATTCACTTTTGATAGGCTGAAGTAGATCGACCATAAATTTTTGCTCTAATAAGCAAATTGGATGAAACCAAATTCATTGGAAAGATGAATCGCAGAGCTTTCCATTGATATAAAGAAACTCACCTAGATAATTATGTACAAAGAGTTATGATTGTTTAAAGTTGGAGCAAAAATACGCCAGGCCTCAGTACTTTTTCCTGCATGTTTTACTGTTCACTACTAGTCACGGTTCGATCGGGATGTTCATAACTCATCGTTCGAGTGTTAATTTTGGATGATCCACATATTATTGGAAATAATATTCGATACTCTACGCAATGCTGGGTCATAATCTAAGACATTCCGCACAGAAAATTTATAATTCATTCTAGAAAATAGAACCCAACACATTTATGCACAAAATTTTAACGAAAAATTTCTTGGGGTATTACAAAGAGTTTGGTATACCCAGTTGGAAGTAGAAGGTGGTGAATATGGACTTTGTGATCGGTTTACCTCTTTTGGATCATTATAATGATTCTATTTGGGTTGTTGTAGACCGGATGACTAAGTCCGCGAACTTCTTGCCCATGCATACATCTTATACAACAGAGGATTATGCTAGATTGTATATCTGGGAGTTAGTCAGACTACACGGAGTTCCCTCACCAATCATTTTAGATAGTGTTAATCAATTTACTTCTCAGTTTTGGAGGGCATTTCAGCAGGGTCTTGGTACCCAAGTTCTTTTAAGTTTTACTTTTCATCCGCAGACAGATGGTCAAGCTAAGAGGACCATTCAAACCCTAGAAGACATATTGAGGGTGTGTGATCTTTATTTCAAAGGTAGTTGGGATGAGCAATTGCCATTGATAGAGTTAGCCTATAACAATAGTTACTATACTAGTATCGAGATGGCACTATTTGAGGCCTTGTATGGTAGAAGATGTAGATCACCCATAGGTTTGTTTGATGTGGGTAAAGCTACTACGATTGGTCCTGATGTAGTGTTTAAAGCTATGGAGAAAGTTAAGTTGATTAGAGAAAGGTTTAAGATAGCTCAGAGTCATTAAAAGTTATATGCCGATTTGAGGAAAAGAGATCTTGAGTTTGAAGTAGGAGATTTGGTGTACTTGAAGATTTCACCCATGAAAGGGGTGAAGAGGTTTGGTAAAAAAGGAAAGCTTAGTCCCCGTTATGTTGGCCTGTATAGAGTCTTGAGCTGTGTTAGCAAGGTAGCCTATGAGGTTGAGTTGCCGGTGGAATTGTAAGCTGTTCATCCTATTTTTCATGTCTCCATGCTTAAAAAGCATATTGGTGATTTCGTTGTGGTAGATTCATAAGAGAGTGCTAATATTCAGAACAGTCTTTCATTCGATGAGATTCTCGTTGAGATCCTAGATTTTTCAGATCCATAGACTGAGGAACAAAGAGGTTTTCTTTGTCAAAGTGTTATGGCAGAATCAGACTGTTGAGGGTGCTACTTGGGAAGCAAAAGAAGATATAGGATCCAAGTATCCGCACCTCTTTTACGTAAGTTTAGATCAATCTGAAGGTATTATTATTCCTTAATTTATCCCTTCTAATCTAAAGTTCAGTTATCTATCTATTCTTGTATGAGTTCTTACAATTTTTGAGGTATTCAAGAGTTTATAGAGATTTTGAGCCATTTAGCAAATTGCTTCAGCTATGTGTACTCTGTTTTTCCTATGTTCCTAGTATAACTAGCAACATTTGAGGACGAATATTTCCAAGGGGGAGATATTGTGAGACCCCCCAAAGTTCCGTCATAGTCTGAGCCTTAGAGTGTGTCAAGTGAAGTGTAAATCTGGCACTAAAAGTTTGAGAAGAGACTTCCTAAGTAATTGGTATTTAAACCATATAGAATTTTCTTAAATTTGACATTTTTTCAGGTAGTATCTTTCTAACGATACCAATTTAGTCCAAATCCAGCATCGGGGTGAGAAGTTATGGCCGTTTTACTAAGGGTTGTCGAAACCGCCCAGGTGCGATGGATGATCCGATGGACCATCAAGCCTACAATAGACCATCACGACTAATGTATAAACTCCCTTTCCTAGCTAAAGTGCGATGGCCAGAACGATGGACCATCAAGACTACGATGGACCATCACTGAGACCGTCGCCACTAAGGCAGTGTGGTCTCATCTTGGCCATCGTGCAATGGACGATCCGACAGACCATTGCAACAGCAACAGACCATCAATACTACCATCACATCAATGCAGTATGTTTAATCTGGTCCTCGGGCGATGGGAAACCCGACGGACCGTTGGACTTGCGACAGACCGTCGCTCTGACAGTCGTAGACCCCGTTCAGTATTTTTAGCTTATTTTAAAAATGGTTTTTCGGTCATTTGCACTCTTTTATACCCTGATATATTCCAAACAAATAAAATGGCTTCTTTCATCATCCAAAACACAAGAGAGCTAGGGTTTCTCCCTCAACATCAAATCTAAAATCTTCTCCAAGAAATCCAAGAACTCACCATGGATTCTATAAATTGAGTTGAGATTTGCATTCTCCAAGTTCAAGGATTGCAATAACCCTCTCTCAAGAGTAAGAAGAAGAGTTTAAAGCAAGCTTGTTCATTAAATTTTGTAATCTAAGATATGTGGGGTTTTGAACAAGGATAATCCTTTCATCCTTATGCCCAAAGACTTATTTAAAGTATGATTTTCTGCAATCTATGAGATTTTACATGTATTTGAATTAGGGTTTTTCACCCATTATTATTGATTGCAATATTTTGATGTTTCCCATGAATTGAGAGTCTAATGGCGTGATTTTCACATGTTTTCCTGAGAAATTGCAGCTGGGTCTATACTCCATGATTTTAATACTTGAGAAATTAATAGTTGAAATGTTTGAGATATTGTATATGAGGATTTTGAGATTTTGAGACAAATTGCTGAAATTTCCAGATTTCTACATAAGTTATGAATCTATATGCTATCTATTATACTTTTGATGAGTTCTAACTTGAGATTTAATTATGGGTTATTGAGCCATACTTGAGATTTACAATTTTTATGAACTATTATGCTATAACCACCCATGATTTGAGTATTTTGAGATTATTGAGAAATGTTTTGACCTAATGGTCATGGAGTTTTGAAATCCACTTCACTACATGAAATTACAGATTCGATTATTGGGTTCTTGATGAACCACGAGATTATTTTAAAGTGAATTTTCATGAGATGAGCGAGATAATCTAAGGGGAATAGTATTTAGCACCGAGTTGGGTAAGTTACTATGGTTTCTTACCCCAGAACTATGTGCCACCATAGGTTGGACTTGAGGCCAAGATGATTTTGGGCCTAAGGATGAGATAATTTTGGGCCTAAGGCCAAGATATTGGGCCTAAGGCTGAGATAAGTGATCACTAAATTAAGGTTATACTCCCTCTCAAGAGTATGACTCTCCTCCATAATGTGGGGTCTCTTCCTTAGGAGGAAAAAACATTGGACTCCATATAGCTCGCATGGTTTATGTCGGTTATGAGAACCTTCCTTGATACAAGTTATTTTCCTAATAGTAAAGTTGCAGATTTGCTCCCTAAGACTTAAGTATTTTAGCCTCGATATAAGTATCCCTAAAGCTTGAAACGAGATATTTCCCTAAAGTGAATGAAATGCCTTCAAGTATGTTTCAAAGTTATATGATTCCGAATTCCAAGTACTTGAGTTCAAAAGAGTTATGAATTCTTGAGCATTAAAGAAATTTAACTCTCCATGAGACATATGGATGAGTTCAAAGTATTGTTTAAAGTTTCTTTTAGCCTTTGGGTAATGAGAATAAGAGAAGATTACCAATTTAAAAGTTAAACTATGATGACTCACGAGATTTGTGTTAAATGCTCCATTCTACATGATTCACGAGCTTTACATTTTATACTTGTTTGAGCCATGAGAGTCATTACTTATTACATGCATGATTTGATTAAAAGTATTGATGTTGTTTTATATAAATGCATGCACCCCTATATACTCAGTAAATTCCTAAGTGTTGATCCACATATAAGTCTATGTGCTGCATTGTCTTATAATGTAGGTTCAGGTGCTCAGTCCTAGCCTCGTCAATGACTTCCGAGTACCTCTGTCTACATTCCTACAGTGGTGAGTCCTTATGGTTCGAGGACCTATCTTCAGACATTTCTGCATTTGAGAGACTATGCTATTACTTTCAGTTTATTTCGAGTCAGTTGGGGACCTGTCCCAATGGCTCTCTAGTTCATGGGTTAGTTGAGGCTTTGTCAGACTAGTTACAAGATTGTGATTGTGTTGAGAATTCTAGAATTATGGTTGTTTTGATCGATTATTTTATCCATATCTCTCTTCATATGATATGACTATACTAGTGTTTGATTTACTTAATCTTGAAATGAGTTTTATTAGTAGGAATAGGCTCAAAGGGTTAGCTTGGGGCTACTTGTAGCCTTAAGCACCATGTGACGTCCCATGAGGCGATTTCGGTTCGTTACAGCTTCACCTTCTTCCCAAATTGCATTACTCCATTCATACGAGACAACTTCAGGAATACCCTATCCCTAATCTCAAACTCTAAGTTCCTAAGACTTACATTTGCATTGGACTTTTGACAACTTTGGGCAGCTTTAAGAATATCCCAAATCACCTTCACCTTCACCAAAGCTTGGTAGACCAAGTTTAGGAAAAACATATCTGCCTCACTAAGCTAGAACTATACAATAGGAGATCTACACCTCCTACCACACAATACCTCAAAAGGGGTCATACCAATACATGAATGATAGCTATTATTGTAATCAAACTTACAAGAGATGGATGCTCAACCCAATTACCACCATAGCCAATCACACATGCACCAAACATATGCTCCAACGAATAGTCCTCTCTGCTTGCCCATCTCTCTGTAGGTTGAAAGCAGTACTCAGACTAACCTTAGTCCCTAACCCTTTCTGATATGACCACCAAAAGTAAGATGAAAACTGCGTACCACAATCAAAGATGATAGAAATAAGTACCCCATGCAGCTTCACAATTTCTTGGAGGTATAATCTCGCATAATCCATAGCCGAAAAGTTAGTCCTCACTGGTAAAAAAGTGAGCTGACTTTGTCATCCTATCCACGATGACCCAAACCAAATCTAATTGATTTGGAGACCCAGAAGACCGGTAAAAAAATCCATATTGATCACTTCCTATTTCCATTTTGTGAATTCAATTTCTTGATACAATCCCCTATGCCTCATGTGTTCAACTATTACCTGTTGACACACCATGCATTTGGAAACAAAATCATTCACTATTACCAGTTGACACACGATAAGGTACCAACACCACTAATCTCAAATACCATAAACTTTTCCCAACCAACATCACATTTGATTTTTATCAAGACATGATCTAACATTTGTTTCTCCTAGATCTCTGCACCAAGAGATGACCGTACCCATTCCTGTACCAACATACCACCATCCTCTGAGTTCAAAAGGCGAATTTCAAGGTTAGACAAATAATGAATTTGCTTAATCAACTCCCGCTTCTTCTTATGCATGTGTGCTAAACTACCCATGGACAACCTCTAAGAGCATCAATAACTACATTAGATTTACCTACATGGTAGTGAAGACTCATATTATTGTTCTTTAGAAAATTAAGCCATCTCCTCTAACTAAGGTTAAGTTCTTTCTGAGTAAACACATATTGCAGGCTTTTATAATCTCAGAAGATTTCCATATGCACCTCATAAAATAATGCTGCCAGATTTTCTAAGCAAACACCATGGAAAACAGCTCAAAATCATGAGTAGGATAATTCCTCTTATACACCTTCAAATCTCTAGAAGAATAGGCTATAAACTTATAATGTTGCATTAAGACACAACCAGGTCCCACTCGGGATGCATCATAGTAAACAACAAAACTCCCATTGCATTTTGGCAAGGTAAGAACCTGAGCTGAAGTTAGCTTAACCTTCAGCTTCTAAAAATTTCACTCACCAGCATCCGACTCAGAGAACTTTACTTTTATTTGGGTCAACTTAGTCAATAGGGTATATTTAGAAGAAAAACTATCTCCAAACCTCTTGTAGTAGCCAGCTAAATGCAAGAAGCTATGAATATTGGTTGAATTCATGGGTCTAGGCCATTTCTTAACTACCGCAATCTTTTGCAAATCCACCATGATCCTCTCTCTAGAAATAATGACCCAAAAAGTAACAACATTCAACTAGAATTCACAATTAGAGAATTTGGCATACAACTGTTGCTTTTTCATAGTGTACAACACAACACGGTGGTGATTGGCATGACCCACCTTACTCTTAGAATACACCATAATGTCATCAATGAACACATTGACAAGGAAATCCAAAAACTGATGGAAGACCCTATTAATCGAATCCATAAACCCTGTAGGGGTATTGGTCAAACAAAATGACATTACCAAGAACTCAAAATGACCATACCAAGTACGAAAAATTGTCTTAGGGATACTAGGAAGGTCATCAGAAAAGACCATAGTAATTCATTCAGCATTGGAACAAAATGTAAAGAAGGATCATCTGAGTTAGAATCTTTAACCCAGACCAAGTATAGATCCACTCCTTGGAGATTAATCTCTAATCTCTAAGATATGATATAAACTTTCCATTAGGTGCTAGGGAACTACCCTCTCACTCAATAACTTGTTCATCGAGGAACATAAAGACAACCTAATGAGTCCAACATTCTAAGGATGCATATCATGAGCTTAACTGATCCATCCCCAAATTAACATCAATATCCACTATTTCTTATTCATACAAATCCACCAGTCTCCTAATAGAAACCACACACCCCCTATAGACTCTTTTAGCAATCATAGAGTCAGCTACAGGGGTAGAAATACAAAAAGGATTCGAAATAACCTCAGGATCAAAACAAAAATACACCGCCATAAATGGGGTCACATAAGAGAGAGTGGACCCCAAATAAAGTAAGTAATACACGTCATGAGAAAAGATTTATAACATACAAGTCAAGATATTAGGTGATACATCAGACTCCTACTGGGATGAAAGAGCATATAACTAATTCTGGCCTATGCTAGTACCGTAAGCAAAAACAGATGCATAAGCAATACCTTTTCGTGTAAAAGCAAATGAAGAGGCAATCAGAATCCTATTTGCTCCCGAAGAAACCAAACCAACCAGATAGTTTCTAAGCATATGGCCTGGCTAACCATATTTGAAACACCTTTCCCTCTCCTCATTAAAAAACCCTGATGTTACTGACTGGAGATCCACAAGAAGGATAAGAAGAAGCCGACTGTACCCCACTAGCCTAAGATTTAACACCCTATGCCCTGAAGGTATTTCCACTATAATGCCCTGATTTGCTAAACCAGAATACTATATAGTGCTTATGACCCCGAGGGACCACAAGCTAACCCATGACTGATATTTGTACCTAATATACTTATAGAATGTGGAAAACATGAACAATAGACCATAAGGTTCAACTGAATAGAATATATGATAAATAATAACATCCATATAGGGTAACAAATACCCAAAACAATTAAAAGCTGAATCTAAAATCTGAACTAAATCTAAAAGACTCTAAATACTGTCGGAAATAAGGAGTTGAAGGAACATCTTCGTCTAGCAAAATTGAACTGAAATAATGAATGAAATAAAATTATATCATCCTCAAATGGATTATGACTCACTGCAACT
This sequence comes from Capsicum baccatum var. pendulum, assembly GCA_030864225.1. NCBI lineage: Eukaryota > Viridiplantae > Streptophyta > Magnoliopsida > Solanales > Solanaceae > Capsicum > Capsicum baccatum. Next base: position 132,597,560 of record CM061556.1, read on the forward strand.
CTGCAACCGAAATGCTACTACTGATCTAGAACTCGTGTCTCTGAACCTATGGTGTAATATGAAAGAAAGCACCATAGCGCAAATGCTTCAGTACGGCTGGGAGTACTGAGTATATGAGTGAGAAAGGCTAAATGAAAAAAGGTTTACATGCATGAACAATGCTAACTAACTGGCTGATATGAACGTAAGAGTACAAACATGCATACATAGTAACTAAAGTTGTGCATATATGATATCTGGATCTTTACGCTAATACATGGTTTACTTTTATCTAACATGACTGATACTGAAACTTTGATAACATAGATGACTGTTTCTGATAGTCCTAAATTTGATGAAATTACCTGAATACTATACTGTAACTAACAGTCCTGGTATACTGAAATCTGAAGAACTATCTGAGTTTTTTTACTAAGAATGGGACTGAAACTGTGGGAGGTAGTTGCTTAACCGACATACCCCAATAACGCATATAGCTAGGTTGGGGTCTAATAACTGCCCTAACTGGAAGGGTGTCAATACCACAACACTGGTAAGGACAACTGTGAGTGATCCTTAGCTGGAAAGTACTCAAATGAGAATGGTGAAAACCCTAAACTGACAGGTTAAGCCACCTTATCAACCCTAATCTGGTAGGTTAAGATGTCTTAACCTACGCTGGCTACGTAGTTCTGGAACACAAGTATGACTACTAAGAATCACACCCTAAACTGGCAGGTGAGTTCCCATCCTTGGGTTCACTCGGTGCTAACCTCTACTCCCATCTGAAGAGACTGAACATGATTTAACTGGATGTACATGGACTGAGTAACTGACTTCCATTGACTGACGGAATGGTACTACTATCTGAGAATTTATTGAGATTATGAGATTTCTGAGATTTCTTGAGTCACATGACTAATTGAGTTCTATAGATCATGACTTGACTGTGATTATCATGATAACGTGACATGGCTCTAGGCACACAACTATATTTTTTGGGTAATAGTACCCCCAGGACTCGATGGACGGAAACTAACACACATAACTGACTTGATTATAAAATGGAGTCCACAATTCACCATATCATAAGTAGGGGATTTCACACTAAGCATAGTTCTCAATATCTTACGTATGGGAGGCAAATTCATAAAACATATGTATACTTGCATAGCTTCAATATCATTCTCAATCCATATCACAACAACGACGCATATCAATCACGTGGAATTTATGTGAAATCATAAAGCATAGAGCATGAACTTGTCATTTAAGCACTATTAAATCATGGGACATGAATTCTATCATCCTAGGCCTTTTATCAAACACTTTGCATGCATTCTTTTAGCTTAGGTGTGTTTTCATGAATTTCCCCATTTTAAACCACATAAAGTTCATGGATTTTAACTAACGGACACATATACTTCATGAAAACACCTTTAGATATCATTTTGAAAATTAAACAATAATCATCAACGTGTACATGGTTATATCACAACAAGACAATCACAATATAATATTTAAAACATGGTTCTTGAGCTTCATGAACGAAATAGATCCATAGATTAATACTATGCATACCTTAGATGGAAGATTCTTGATAAGTGATGGAGAAATTTGGTTGAACTTGAATCCCCAATTGAAAATGCTAATGTGTTCTTGAGAGGATTTTGAGAGAAAGAGTATGTTTTGATGAAATAAGGTCTTAATTTTGTGTTTATGAAATATATATAGGGGTGGAAAGATGACCCAAATACCCCTATAGATGTGTCATTTAATTTTTGTGAAAATTACCTAATTTGGGCCCCCAGCATGACGCGGAGATATTGTGTTGCCCCCCGTTTGTGACTTGGAAACTCACTGCGATGCGGTGGAATCACAGAGAGACACTAGAAATTGACAAATGTTATTTTGTCTTACGGCACGATGCACCACTAACTGAAATGACGCTGCTAAAACTTTAAATCACCATAACTTCTTCAACGGCTGTCCGTTTTAGGTGAATTTGGTATCGACCGAAAGCTTATTCAATTCTCTACAATTTAGAGGGTCTAAATCTTTCAAAATACCACCTATAAACTAATTTATTCTTGTTTAAAGATGACCTATATGAAGAAAACTTGGTGGATTCAAAATTTCTTAGCTTGGCTTACTCTAAGTGACTCTTATGAACATGCTTAATACATCATAAGCTCTATTATCACTAGGGTACTTATCCTAATTCATGTACTCCAATATGAATCATAGGATAAGAGGTTTTATGTGTAGTAACAACGGTTCATTTTCTAGCTTAGAAGTATACAGGTTATTACAGCCACCCTGCAGATGCCTATCACTCGATGGCTTTGGGTATGAAACACTAGTTGTAGTGAAAGAACCAGAACTCCTCCATTTCTTCTTTTTCCACTTACCACCATCCTTACCACATTGTTGTTGGACACCACCCTACTCAGAGAACCTAAAATTCTAACCTGCCTTTCCCCTATCTCAACCTACTTTGTCTTCTCCTACTCCACCTATTGTATATAAATAACCAATGGAAAGATGTCTATGTCCTTGATTAGCAAGGTAGTCTTTCTCTCAACATCAACTCATGAGATAGTCTTGAAGTAAAATTTCTCATCCTGTGCCTCATATCAGACACCATTTCTAGAGTATACCTAGACAACTGGTGCAATTTAAACTCATAAACTTTGACCGATATCTTCCCCTATTTCAGATTAAAAAATTTCTTCACTTTTGCTTCATTAAATTCGGAGGAAAGAAACAGTCCAAAAGTTCATTATAAAATTTCTTCCACAGAGATGACTCCTCAACATCACCCCTTGCCCTATCTTACTACAACTACCATTGGTATGCCACATCCTTCAACTCACAGGCTGCAAAATCCACCCCTTCCACATTAGTGGCATGCATCAACTGAATGATCTTTTCTATCTCATCATGAAAACCATGAGGATCCTACTCTACCTAAACACCAGTGAAAGTTGGATGGCTCAACCTTATAAACTGGCTATCCCTAATGGCCTCAAAAAATGGAGTAGCAGAGGCACCATGCTCAGCCTGAGAAGATACAAACAGAGCAATCAGATAAATTAATTGGCGAAACTCAACATTCATCACTTTGGCCTAAAAACCTGAGGAGGACTAGAGTGGATAAGTGGAATTCTAGGAAAGTTAGGGATTAGGTCCCTACACCGAGTTTGGATCCCGTAAAAAGAGTTTATCCTATAAACATCATCACCAGTTTGGATAGAGGAGTTCGCATATATTTCAGATAGTTAAGGAATGATCTAAGAAAAAAAAATTGGAATTAGAGAAGATTTCAAGACTTATACTCCCATCTTGAAAATAGAAAACAAAGAAGAGAAATATTCAAAAATATCTTGTAGCCTCTCCCTTATGAATGCAGCACGCTACACACAAGACAATCTACTCGATACGATATTGTGGACTCCCATATTAACCATGAACCTAAAGCTCTAATACCAACTTCACGCCACCCGAACTGATGCCTTGTCGTTATGGGCATCTTATGTTCTACTTGGACCAGGGAACACCCCTGATACCCAACCATGACATTCAAATACATACCCTGAGTCGGAGGAATTCCAAGCATTTAACAAGATAGTGTATTTAAGGATATAATGACTTTGGGATAAGACAACTTCCTAGACCAACCCAACCAATTCAATCTATCCAATAACAAACCGAACTAAGACAATAACCCAATATGTTTTTATATATAATCCAAACCAAAATTGAATAATAATAAATCAAATACAGTCAACCGGTATCATCCATAATACCAATACTGATTCCAAGGCTGACACTAATACTGACACTGCCCACACCAACCCATAGTAGTCTCATAAAGCCTCTAGCTAAATGTAAAACAATATCTTGTCGGGAGATGTCCCCGTACATAGCCATAACCATATTCTATAAAATGACCAAAGTATGTAAAGACATCTATGTCATAAAATGGAGCCTTAAAGAATCTGGAAGCTCACAAGAGGAGTAGAATGTCCGATTCCTGCATCGTGTGGGGACACAATGCCTGAAGATGGATTAATGGGTGAACAATAGCATTCAATAAGGATAAGGATAAAATAGTGCCAACCTTTAAAATCAAGTAGACAACCACATGCATTCACAACCACACACATATATATATATCCATTTCGGGAAAAGGGAATAGGGTTTAGCATGCCTTAAAAACCATTAACCTTTTTATATGTAGCTTAACCATCCTAGAATCACCCATGGGATATATGGATCTTATGTTACCTCAGAATAACACCTGATGTATGTAGCTACATAAACAGGAGTTACCATGGGAATAGGGATTCCTATGTACCATTCACTCTCCATAATACATATATACAAGGGTAACTCAGGGGATTCTCGTGTACCTCATAAGTATATGTTGCTATGACCAATCCTAATAGTCGCAGACATGAGTTTACAGTGTCTATCCATTGAACTCACACCTTCATGGTTAGCTATCACATGTAGCCATTATTGCCCAATTAAAACCACTAGCACACAACCAAACCACCAATTATAATTACTGTAAACCAAGGCTATAAGTAGTGGTATATTTATATCGACTATAGCTTGCAAGAAATGTCCTTATCCAATATTTCTAAAGAAGAGGGATTCTATGTACTCATAGATTACATTATTAAATTTGTTTGGGGGATTCCCACATACCCCACAAGTAGTTCATTATTATGCTTTGTTGGGGTATTCAATTGTACCCCAAAAGGATTTCAATTCAAATAAAAAATGACAACAAAAACCATACCATTAAACCATTTGAAACCAACCAATCCATTTTAGGTCACTACCAGAAATTCGCTATTTTTCAACTGAAATTTCCGACTGAAAAAAAGTAGTAAAAAATTTCCAACTACTTCGGTCGAAAAATTGACTTTTTTATTTTTATTTTTTTACAAAATATTATTTCAAAACTATTTGTGACTACAACAGTCGGAATATCTGGCAGGAAATTGCAAGAAATATATTTTCTGATTACTATATTCAGAAATAAAAATAATTAAATAAATATATTACTAAATATATATGTAAACTCTTAAACAAAAATTAAATAATTATTTAAATAAATTATTAAATATTTATTTCCAACCATTATAGTTAGAAATATAAATAATTAAATAAATATATTATTAAATATATAATCACACCCTTTTACAAAAATTAAATAATAATTTAAATAAATTATAAAATATTTGTTTTCAACTACAGTAGTCGAAAATATAATTAATTAAATAAATAAATTATTAAATATATATTTTCGACCACTGTAGTTGAAAATACTAATAGCTAAATAAATATATTAAATATATAATCATATCAAATTAAATAATATTTAAATAAATTATTACCAATATATTTTTGATCACTGTAATCAAAAAAATAAATAATCAAATCAATAAATTATTACCAATATATTCTCGACCACTCTAGTAAAAATAAATAAATAATCAAATAAATGAATTATTAAATATATATTTCTGACCACTATAGTCAGAAATATAAATAATCAAATAAATAAATTATTAAATATATATTTCTGTCCACTGTAGTTGGAAATACTAATAGATAAATAAATATATGACCAGATATATATTCATATCCTTATATAAATATTAAATAATTATTTAAATAAATTATTAGCATTATATTTCCTACCATTGTAGTCGAAAGTATAAATAATCAAATAAATAAATTATTGAATATATATTTTCGACTAATGTAGTCGAAAAATACTAATAGCTAAATAAATAAATGACTAAATATGTAATCATATCAAAAAATAATTATTTAAATAAATTATTATCAATATATTTTCGACCAATGTAATCGAAAAAATAAATAATCAAATCAATAAATTATTACCAATATATTCTCGACCACTGTAGTCAAAAAAATAAATAATCAAATAAATCAATTATTAAATATATTTTCGACCATCTTGGTCGAAAATATAAATAATCATATAAATAAATTATTAAATATATATTTCCAATCACTGTAGTTGGAACTACTAATAGCTAAATAAATATATGAGTACATATATATCCATATCCTTATATAAAAATTAAATAATTATTTAAATTAATTATACCATTATATTTTTGATAATTGTAGTAAAAAATATAAATAATCAAATAAATAAATTATTAAATATATATTTTTGACTACTGTACTTGAAAATACTAATAGCTAAATTAATATTTTACTAAATATATAATCATACCTTCAAAAAATTAATAATTAATTAAATATTATAAAAATGGTTCCGACTATTATAGTTGAAAATATTTTAAATAATTAAATATATTAAATTATTATCTGACGGAAGTAGTCGAAAATCTATATCTCTAAAAAATATATAAACAAACCAATACCGTACAACTCCTCTGTCTAAACCCTAGTTCACAATCTCAGAAAGATAATACCACAACTCAACGATTTCAAGGCTACGGCGACGACAACTTGGTGGTGATGACAACGGTGAGTTGGAGGTTTGTTGTCTTTCTTCTATATCAAAACCTCTTTTGATGAAAAATATTCTATTTATATATGATTAAAATTATTTTTATGTATATAGTAAGTGTCGAGCCCTCTACAACTAATTTTTCTTCAAATATTGAATCCTTTTAATTGAAATTTTAGGTTGATAAGAAAATTGATTTTGTTCTTATCTTCGTTTCAGTCCCTAGTTATGCCATTTATGAATTTTCTAGACTTCTTGTTATATGTACCGAAGCTGGAGTAAAATGAGTTGGATAGCTTAAAAGTAGAATTTGTCCAAAATGATTGTTGTTCTCTGTTACAGGACTTGACTAAGTAATATCTTAGTTTTCAGTTACTGTTTTCCATTAGTAAGTCAATAACAAGGTTTATCTGGTATGTTTACAAATTGGATAGTTCTGTTTTTGTGGAAGTTCTAGTTGATCTTGGTTCTTATTGCATGAGTGACCTTGTTCGAGAGTTGTAAGATGGTATACTGATGAAATTTAGAGTTACTGAATTTGATCTAATATTAAACGTTTGCCTTACTGATAGAGTTGAATTTGTAGCCTTTGGGGTTTATAATGTTTGTTCCTGTTGGCTTGAATTGTTTTTTTTGCAGGATTTTTTGCACCTTGCTCTCATCCTTGGCTCTTCTTGCTGAATCTTTTCCTGTTTTCTTGTATCCACAACTATTTAAAGACGAAAGAAGGCACAATTTTTCTCAAGGTTTTAAGCCTGATCAAGCCGAGTTGCAGATGTTGTAAGCAGTGAGAAACATATCAAATGATGCACTGATGCCCGAAAACTTAGAGATTGGAAGACTACATTAAAAGAAGCCGAGACAACAACCCTTTCTAGAGGTGCGACATCTCATTAGGTAAAGCATCTCTACCGGTCATATTTTATGATGAATAGGTGAATGAAACTTTAAGTGTTGTTACTGAATCACTGATGTCGAATTTGCATGTAGAGTAGAAGCTAATTTGAAGCTACACCAATTAGGGGATGCTGAAATGTGCGTAACCAAAGCTCAGAAGCATGAATTACTTGCTGCAGGACACAAGTTAAATTTTTTTTGGGGTGTTCTCTAAAGTGTACATATTATCTGTTCAGGCTCAGATTCATATGGCTTTTGGAAGGTGAGTTTACGAGTAGTGTTTATGTGTTGTATTATAGAAATAAAAGAGGTTCAACCCCCGGAGTATGAGAGAACTGATCATGAATATCTGAAGGTTTACAAATGCACTTGCTGTCATTGAGAAAGCTGTGAATGTTGATCTACGAAGTGCTGAACTTGTTATTTTACATACAAACATAAGGATGGTGGGGAAATCTCGTGCTCATGGCAATGAGTTATTTAGATCTAAAAGATATACTGAAGCTTGTATTGCTTTTGGAGTGATTCTTCAAATTCGATTCTCTACTGCAATAGAGCAGCATGCTGGTATAAAATTAAAGAGTGGGAAAAATCTCTGGATGATTACAACCATGCTCTCCATAACCAGCCATATTATACTAAAGCACTTCTTCAGAGAGATGGCTTGAATTTTAAGGTGACATGCCACATTTAACCCTTAACTATTGATACTGTACGTTTTCCTAGCAAAAATCATAAATCTGATCGTATGCAATGGTTTATAGATGGAAAGTTGGGCTGAAGATGTGAGAGATTATGAGGTTTTGTGGAGGGAACTTCTATGTGACAATGATATTGCTGCATCATTGTTCCATGCTCAAGCTGAGTGGAGGTTTTGGGGACTGATTTCTTGTATCCACAACTATTGTGGTTGTGCTAAGTGACTGGTTTTCTACATCTTTTCTGATTTGAACTAAAAGGGAAGTGTTTCTGCTAATTTCTACTTCTGTCATGTTATTTGTTGCATTGAGTTGTTGTGCAATAGCAAGATTGCTATTATCCATCTTGGTTTCTGCAATATTGTCCTTTTCCTCCTCATTCATTTCTTTGTTCTTACTGCTATAGTTTTCTATTAGTATTCCTATGTGATGTTGTGCAGTAGTTGTGCTACTGCTGTTCAACATGCTTATTGTAGGTATTAATCCTCTTTCTTCATTCAGATGGTGCAACTGTTTACTTATGAACCTTTTCAGGACCACAACCCTTGTTGGTTTCTTTTTGCTATATATATATATATATATATATATATATATATATATATATATATATATATATATATATATTTGATCAAGTGCTTGCTACATCATTTATCAATGCAGGACTTATAAAAAATTTCCATTTCTTAAAGTCCAGACAGTGTGGAATTGATATGACTTTAATAGATGAACTTTTACAGTAGCATTGACCTTGTATATGGGTAAAATTTTGTAGAAATTCTTAAATGGGGGAGTAAATGTACCTTTTCCTATGGCCTTCGAAGAGACACATAGGAAGAAAAAGCCGGAAGAAATGGAGGCGATGAGAAAAAAATTAAAGATTTGATGCAACACTCTGCAAAATTTGCCAAGTTTAAGGCGTTAGTCAAGAAACATATGCCACAAGTATTTGAAGATGGGAAAGATAGTGAATTAGATGATTAGATTACATTGTAATTGTTGATTCTTGTTTATGATTGTGACGTTTAGACTTAAATTATTACCATTGGTGTTTGTTTTGGATTGTAACGATTAGACTTTGTCCTGAAATGCTTATACTATTTGATTCCACTATTTGTTTTGGATGTTTCAAAGTGGTTGAATTTTTAAGTTTAGATTTTATTTGTAATTTTTAAATTCTAGTTGAACAGGATTGGAAATAATTTATTAATTAAATATTTTTTAATAAATACTCCGACTACATTGGTTTTAAAAGTTTTTATTTATTAAATAATTATTTATTAATATTCCGACCACAGTAGTTGCAATGTTTTTATTTATTAAATAATTTTTAATAAAAATTCCGACTACATTGGTCGAAAATTTTTATTTATTAAATAATTATTTATTAATATTCCAACCACATTAGTCGGAAAGTTTTTATTTATTAAATAATTTTAAATAAATATTCCGACTACATTGGTTAGAAAATTTTTATTTATTAAATAATTATTTTTAATTATTAATTTAATATTTTCGACTGTAGTAGTTAGAAATTTCCGACAGATTTGGTCAAAAATATTTTTCCGACAAGATATTTTTTGACTACCATTATATAGTCGGAATGTGGTTGGAAATACCTTATTTTCTGACTACATTCCGACTATATGTGCTGTTGAAAAATATTGAATTTCTGGTAGTGGGTTTCATTACCAAGTTGTACCATGCAATAGTTTCATTAATAGCCCAATTATGTAGTAGAAGTATTTTCATAAGCATTTTATCACACACATTGGGGGTATATAATTTACAAAACTAAAACCAAGTAACAATTAACAATTTCCATGCAACGAAGCTTTCAAATCACCATTATAATCATAAAAATCATAAGTAAAAGACATGGGAAAACCATAAACAACCATTATAACAAAAACCCCCAACATATATTTGAAAATCTAAAACCATACCAAAATTATGCCATAAAAATCACACATTAAAACATACTTTTAGTTTAACAAGCAATGAGGGAGGATTAACATTCCTTAGTTTACAAAGATGACAGAGAGAAATCACCCTTGTAAGTGCAAAATTAATCTCAATGATGAAACCCTAGCCTTCCTTGACCCATGAGCCTAGAGAGAATTTGAGAGAGTTTCTATGTTATTAAGATTAGAATAATATGGTAAATTATGTCCCAACAGTGATTTATGTCATGGGGACTTAAGTGGTTAAGATAAGAAATATCCAGATTGCCTCCAACTTAAACTACATAAAATTTTGGTAGGAAGGTACGATCACCCTCCCTTAAATTGTACCCTAGGGTAAGAATGGTACTCTTATCTCATACCCTAGGATTCCCCTTGGACCCCAACACTATACAATATACGACCACCATGGCAAAATCATACCCAAACATACGACCAGTACCCCAAAATTGTACCTTTAGAAGAATAGGATACTTTAGGTTAAACATACCTCAACGTACAATTGACAACTTACTACTAGTACCCTAAGATATGACTAGTATAACCCAAATGCACCTTGGACAGAAACTAACTAACAGACACTATTTACCATGCTACCAAGACCTACCGAACTGTACCACATCATACGAGAAGTACTCCAAGTCGCATGATGTCCAAAAGGAAAAATTTGAGAAATTTTGTTATGTTCAAAACCCAGGGTATTTCATTAGAGTATGATTTTGATAGTGTGGCATCTTGAGTAAGCTTGTTAGACAGAAAATTCATCGACTTATCTGATTTCACTAGGCATTCTTTGGCGTTGAGGAAGTTTAATTTAACCCTTATTTTATATTGAGCTTAATCTTTGTATATTTAAAATAATATGATAGATATGGGTTTGTAATTATGTATTGAAGGTGTACTTAGCATAATTTTGGACTTTAGCTTTTTAAGTAACCATAAATTAGGTGTAATTGGCTTAGTTGTAATTGTTAGGATTAGAATTGAAATCTTAGGTCTTAATATGGCCCATTTAATATCTAAAATTGGATATTAGATACCTTAACTAGTTTGAGGTAGAATGTGTTTGAGAATGGATTTCAAGGATTAAAAGTGGACCTCGTCGGCCCATCTTAGCGAATATTATAATTAGATCCTTTTATCTTTATAGGTGAATTATATCCTTCATACTGTATAGTTGGTATCTTGAAAATTATGGTTACATATTTATTGTGTTATTTTGGTTATTGGCAGTTGATGCGAGTTCTAGATCTAGTCTGGCATTTGATAGTATTAGTTTCGATTCAAGTCCAGCAAATGATGATGATGTTGATGATATGAATTTTGATTCAAGTTCGACAAATGATTATGATACTTATGATATGATTTTTTGTTTGAGTCCAGCATTGAGAGGTATTGGGGGTATGTTATGACACAGATGGATTCACGATTATGGCTTGATATTGATTACATTTAGGGAATTTTCATTTTTTACTTTCTTTAGTGTACCCTCTGGGATTTTGGAGGCCCCCGTTGGGTTTTTTACTTTTCAGTACTTATTTGTTTATGAGGGGAAATTTAGTAGATAATCTTCTAATTCTTACTTTGTTATTTCAAATTTATTTATTTATTTATATAAAATATTTAGGTGATATTCTAGGTTTTCCCTTTACCTTGACTTAGCTTATTTATCTTTCATATTATTGTACTTACATTATGATTTCACTTAGTCAGCTAATGATGCCTACTAAGTACCTATTCCTTTGGTACTAATAATACACTTCAATACACTTTTGGTGTAGATTTGAGTACTAGTGTTGATAACGCTCAACTTACACTTTAAATTTTATGCAAGGCGAGCATTTTAATTATAATATCCAACCATAAGTTGGGGTCAAATCCACGAGGAGTAAAAACTTAGAGTTCACAACTTGTAAGTATTGAGAGTTAACTATGTATTAACCCGTAATACAAAATTAAACATTAAATGAAAATTAATTGGGGGGTATGGTTTTAGGTGAAGCTAAATTCAACATAAATTAACACAATTGAAATTGACAAATTTAGGAGTGTTTCCAAATAGAGAGAGGCCTTGGAATTATGTCATCTTAGGTGGAATTCATGGATGGGTTATCAATAATTAGTACAAGTTTAGTTAAGGGTTTTGGGTAGGCTAGATTTTAGGTCTTGGTGTTAATTATATGATGAAATACCAAATATCTCTCATGGGTTCTTTCAAACACCTAACAAGCATGCAAAATCTACCAATGCACTACCTCAACTAGTACCCTTATTTCTAAGATGATGCTTTCAAAAGATCTAATTCAAATAACACCCTTAATTTTATGATAATACCAAGAAATAAGCTAATTCAAGTAGTTGTTGTAATTACTCCTCACCAATATCCCTGTTTCCAGATTGATGTCCGATCCAAGATTTTTGGGGTTTTCACTCACAGTTCTCATTTCAAACATAGAATAAAAGCAAAATCCATCACAATTAATCTCTACCTAAACAATTTTCACCACCTAATCAAACATAACCCCAAGAGATTAAGTTTCACTACTCATGAAATTAAAGGGAAGAAATATACCAAAATCGACATTCAACACATCCATTGAAAGAAAAGTAAATATATGTTCCAAGCATTAATTCAATCTAAGAAATCTAAATCTATCTTAGGAACACACCACAAATTTTTTCACACTTGCAACATTGTTTACAAACTCTCAAAACCTAGAAAATTCAATACCCAAAATATGAAGGGTTAAGCCTATTATATATTTGAACAGATCAGCACAAAATAATAAGTTTGCCCTTGAAACCACACCCTCTTCGTTGCGATTTCAAACCCTGTAATTGTAAAAGTCATCTCACGATTATTGCATTCTAATTTTATTGACTAATCACAATCCTCAGATTGCGATAGCAATATGGGGGGGGGGGGGAGGTGTCTCTTAGAGCTTATTCCTTTCCAGGTTTGCCTCAACTCTTTTTATCAAATTTCTAGTAAGATCACAAACACTAGAAATTAGTGCATTTTATACAGAATTACTCTTATAAATTCAATCATTTCAACATAGTGTGCAAGAATTTTAATGTAAATAACAGGAAAATTTGTCTCTCATCAACACCCTCAACTTAAGATCTTGCTTGTCCTCAAGCAACACTACTTCACCCTCAATGAGACTATTAAAATTTGTATCCAATAATTTTTAACCAAATCATCACCATGATTTCAAACTGATTAGCACCCATAATTAGTCAACAATCATAAGAAGTGCTATCTGAACAAATCCCCTTAAAATCAATTGCATTTCCAAGGATGCGGAGGGCTTTTATGAACAATCAAGTAACAAGAACTAACTCTCATGAGGTGACTCTCTTTAGAAAGTGACTCAACTACACTTCTTTGCCTCATTTTTAGAAAATGACAATATCACCAAACTATATTAGTTTATATGCCTCTTCATGAGTTAAAGTCCCAATACACCATAATTTTAATCATGCAACAGAGAATTAATGTGTAAGAACTCACACTTAAAAATAACTTCTCAATGCAAATATAACACCCTCAAATTTAGGCTTTTAATTTCTTCCCCCCCCAGGTTTGAAATGTCAATTTTTGACTTAAATTGTGTTTAGGCATATGAATGGGGTGTCTCGGGAAAGATTTAGAATTTTTGGATGAGGTTCGGGGTAGTTTTGGACAACGGAGGTAGTGAGCCTCCATAATATACCCATCTCACGGAGTATAGTCTCCACAATAGGCAACGTGACACAGAAGATTGACTACACATTTAGTAGTATGGCATAGAGGTTAGCCTCTATGATAAGGTCCATGCCATGCCGCTAAGTAAAATCCATGAAGTTCTATTTTCTTTATTTAGGATGAAGGGTATTGCTGTATTTTCACCTATGTATGACCCTTATTCATAATATAGCCTATTCCTTTCATTTTTAAAGAGATTAATTTCCCCAAATACACATTCTAACTCGAAACCCTTAGAAAGCATAAAAATTTCATCGTACATTCATCCTCTAGGTCCAAAGTTCTGAATAACTTTCAATTTTTTTTGTATCTAAGGCATGTTAATCTTCCCCTACTATTATCTTATCAAAAACATATATTTATATTTGTACCCATTGATGATAGGCGAATTTACACGCCTATATCAATATATTTTGCCCATATTTTAGCCTAGTTTTGAGAACAAATTATATATTTCATGCACTTTTAGTCCTTTTTCCTGTAAATGAGCTAACAAACATGATTAGTAAAGTTTCAGGTATAAATGATGCAAAATACAGCATTTTATGGCTTACTTGACGCAAAAGAAAGCTCACGAACGAAATGGAAAGGAGCTAGACGCCTAAAGGACCAAATCTGCTGCATGGAAAATCTGTCCCGGGCTAAAACAGCAATTCTGAAGACTTTGGGGACTTACAGACACAAAGCTGGATTTTTACCAAGATACATTAACCTAGTACAATTAGGTTATGTGTTCCACTATTCTATTTGGATTATGATATTGTAACCTTACCCTAGTACATTTGGTTCAAGGATTTCATTAGTATATTAGGATTTGGTTATTTATTTCATTAGCTTAGTATGAGTAGGATAGGAGTATTATAAATACCCTATCATGTTAGAGATTTCGGAGAATTCATCTATCTTTTTATTCTTCACTTAATTCAACAATTAATTTTCTTCCATCCCTCTCATCTTCCACCACAAACACTTCTAATCTACTCTTCTATTCATCTATTCCACAACAAGAGAATCGTTACTTGCTAGGGAATCACCAAAACCACACGCCTAAACACCCACTTCTCACGCCATCCACCATGCAAAACGTGATATCCTTCGCATTCATGGGTAACTAAACCTCTTAGTTGGGGTTATGGAAGCCGAATGAGTTACTATCTACTGCTGTGAGTTGTGAGTTCAAGACACGTATATTGCTTATATCATTACGCTCTTCATCTTAATCTACATTCTTTGCGGTTGCAAACGCAAGAATAACGCCAGTCTAACATTTAACTTGTTCGAGAGAAAGGTTATTTGTCTGGAAAAGAGATAATGTCAAGGTAGTAGGACACCCTTTCCTATTAAAAAGCTAGTGCCGTAACTGGACTAACCTCTTGGAGAATTCGTACCGTTAGACACGCTTTAAGCTCGAGAGAGTTAAAGTGAAATAGTCCTTGTTCAGGTCGAGAGACGCTTGGATTTACCATCGACTACAATTCTCTATAAGCAAGTGCATGTCAAGACTCTACACACTCATAGCCAATAGAGATGTATACCTCAGAAGGTGGACATAACCCCAACGCTTCAATTCTCATTGTTGTCAACCTACGTAACAATCTCTCTTTTTACTTTATTATTTTCAGCTTTTGTTTACATTACTTGCACGACAAGACTCCCCCTTCTTACGAGACTTGCACCAAAAGTTTAGTAATTTTGCTTACTTGTTGGCCAAGCTATTCCCTGTGGGATCGACACCCAACCCAGGTTGGGTTCTATATTTGCTAACGACCGCTTTACACTCCCACGTGAGCTGTAGATTGAGCGTTATCAAAAATTGGCGCCGTTGCCGGGGAATACGAGTGTCAATCAAGTTTGTGATAATTACTAGACCCTTTGGTCCAAGATTCTCGTACTTTTACTTTTAATTTTTGTTTTTGTTTATTGCAGGTTTTTCTTTTAGTGCATGCCCCATACTAGAAGTTCAGGTCAACCGTTATTACCAATCAATCCTGAACCATAACGAATTAGAAGAATGGAAGCACAAGCTGAAATCGACAGGATGGCTGCTCAACACGAGCAAGCAAGATTAGCTGCTCTTGCCGCTGCCCAAGTACACCAGCAAAACATTGATAATCCTGGGCGAGCAACAAACCCTGACGATGAGGATTTAGGAGATGACGAGTTGATAAATCCAAGGCATGGCGCTGAAATTGCAACACCTGCCAACAGAAGAGGTCGACAAGCTCGGTATAGATATGATCGCCAACCTGTGCAGCCAGCTTTCGACGATGATGATGATGATCTTGATGGTGCCGGAGCCACTGGAGCTATAATTCCACCACCATTAGCTCCCGGAGCCAAGTTCAACATCACTAGCCCCATGATTCAGTTATTGCAACTCAAGGGATTATTTGGTGGACTAGCAGGCGATGATCCGAATATGCATCTCATCAACTTTATTTCTACATGCAAGTCTTTTGACAATCCTGGTGTTGGTCAGAATGCTATTCGATTACGTCTATTTCCATTGTCTCTGTCTGGGGAGGCAACACTATGGTTGAATGGGCTGACTCCTGATTCAATTACAAATTGGAGGCAATTGAGAGACGCTTTCCTAGAAAGATTCTTTCCGCCATCCAAGAGGGCTCAATTGAGAGATGAAATCAGCAACTTTCGTCAGCTTCCCTCTGAAGCTCTTCACGAAACATGGGAGAGGTTCAAAACAAAGCTAACGAGATGCCCAAACCATCACATGACTAATGTTCACCTCATGGAGATCTTGTATAGAGCCTTGAATTCAGTAACTAAACCAGTGGTGGACAACGCAGCTGGAGGTTCTTTTATGGACCTTACCTTTGGTCAAGCAAGCAATATGCTAGATCGCATGACAAAGCAAAGTAGAGCTTGGCATACCAGGGATTCGGAGGTAGCAAGCCCCACTTTATCTATTGGCATGTCTGCAGACCAAAGAAGAAGAGAAGAAGAACGTGAGCAAGACATGGCGCATATGAAAACACAATTGGATCTTCTGACAAAGCACTTATTATCAGGGAAGACCGAAAAAGTGAAAGCTGTGGCGCTGAAAGGAAGAGATGAATCTGATTCGGAAGAAGAGGCCAACTACTTGAACAATCAGGGGTTTTCCGTGGGAATGCCCAAGGAAACCAAGGTCGGAACTATTATGATAAATCTGGAAGCAAAGACCAAGGTAGTTGGAAGAAAAATAATGAAAAGAGTGGTTTGTACGTTCCCCCTGGTAAACGTGATACCACCACATCTAATTCTATGGAAGACATGATGGCTAAGTTATTGAAAGGAGTGGAAGCAACGAGCGCGGGAGTTAAGGAGGTGATTGATGATTTGTCCTCCATGAAGAAACTAGTTGATTCTCATTCCACTTCTATCAAGCCAATAGAGCAGCAATTGAGCCAACTTTCAGCAGCCTTCAATCAAAGAAAGGCTGGCACCTTACCGAGCGATACTGTGCAAAACCCAAGGAATGATGGGTCATGCATGACCATCACTACCAGAAGTGGTAAGGTGCTGGAAACTTTAGCAAAAGGCAAGCAAGTGGTTGACGTAGCAGCAGACATTGACGCCACACCTAGTGACGTTACAAGAGAAGAAGCCGCAACAACTACTTCAAACGTCAAGGATGTTTTACCTAGTGATGTGCAGCCTGAAAAAAATGATAAACGGAAGCAAGAGGAGAAGAAATCCATGGAGAGAACACTTCCATACCCACCACCACCTTTTCCACAAAGATTGAAGAAGGTGGCAGATGACACTAAGTTCAGCAAATTTATGACCATGTTGAAGCAGCTGACTATTAATGTCCCATTGGTAGAAGCACTTGAACAAATGCCTGGGTATGCGAAGTTTATGAAAGATCTTTTGACTAAGAAGAGGGCAACAAGCTATGAGCTGAAAGATGATGTGCATCATTGTAGTGCAATTGCTACCCGATCGATAGTTCAGAAGAAGGCCGACCCCGGAGCTTTCACGATTCCTTGCACCGTCGGATCTTTGGACTTTGCTAAAGCATTGTGTGACTTAGGATCCAGCATCAACTTGATGCCATTATCGATCTACAAGAAGTTGGGGTTAGGAGATCCTACACCAACTAATATGAGGCTTGTTATGGCGGATAGGTCGGTAAAACGACCGGTTGGTATTCTATGCGATGTCTTGGTGAAGGTATCTTCATTCATATTTCCAGCAGACTTTGTCATCTTGGATTGTGAAGCAGATTCAGAGGTTCCCATAATCTTGGGACGCCCTTTCCTTGCTACGGGAAGTGTGCTCATTGATTTGAGAGCTAATGAACTTTCATTCTGAATCAATGACGAAGTGGTTCATTTTGATGTTTGCAAATCAATGAAGCAACCCAAAGATCTGAGTGTATTTTCGGTGGCTGATGTTGTCTTTGATGACGAGAAAGAGTTACTTGCTGAAGAACGAATTCTTGATGATCCTTTGGAGGTTTTGCTCATGAAAGGAGAGAATGATGATGCTGAAATTTCTGATGAAGATATTTGTGCTCTATCGGGATTAGGGACATATCATTATACTCCCAAGAAGATGGATCGTGATCTCAAAAATCGACCCACACCACCAGCTAAGCCATCTATTGAAGAGCCACCCACGTTAGAATTAAAGGAGCTTCCAAGACATTTGAAGTACGCATTCTTAGGAAGCAGAAATACTCTTCCAGTCATAGTGGCAGCCGATTTGGGTGAGCAACAAGTTGCAGCTCTTATTGCAATCTTACGCAAGTATATTAGAGCTATTGGATGGACCATTGCGGATATCATTGGTATTCCACCTGGGATTTGCACTCATAAAATTCAGCTTCAAGAAAAGTGCACACCCACCATTGAACATTAAAGACGTCTAAACCCACCTATGCAAGAAGTGGTGAAGAAGGAGATTATCAAGTGGTTAGACGCAGGAGTCGTGTATCCTATTTCTGATAGTACATGGGTAAGCCCAGTACCATGTGTTCCCAAGAAAGGAGGCATGACGGTGGTCGCGAATGCAAAGAATGAGCTTATTCCACTCAGGCCCGTTACTGGATGGAGAGTATGCATGGACTACCGCAAGCTGAATTCTTGGACGCTCAAGGATCACTTCCCCATGCCATTTATGGACCAAATGCTAGATCGATTAGCGGGGAAAGGATGGTTTTGCTTCTTGGATGGTTATTCAGGTTACAATCAAATTTGTATTGCCCCCGAAGACCAAGATAAGACAACGTTTACATGCCCATATGGTACTTTTGCCTTCAAACGCATGCCATTCGGGTTGTGTAACGCACCAGCCACCTTTCAACGTTGTATGATGTCTATTTTCTCTGATATGGTAGAAGACACTTTGGAGGTATTTATGGATGACTTTTCAGTTGTTGGTGAGTCTTTTGAAGCATGTTTGGCAAACTTGAGCATGGCATTGCAAAGATGTGTAGAGTTCAACCTTGTGCTGAATTGGGAGAAGTGCCACTTCATGGTAAAAGAAGGAATCGTTCTTGGGCACAAGATTTCCGAAAGAGGAATAGAGGTTGATCGCGCCAAAATAGAGGTAATTGAGAAGCTACCACCTCCAATTTCGGTGAAGGGAGTTCGTAGTTTTCTTGGCCACGCTGGGTTTTATCGTAGATTCATCAAAGACTTCTCCAAAATTTCTAGTCCATTGTGCAAACTATTGGAGAAAGATGCGAAGTTTGACTTTAATGATGATTGCTTAAAGGCATTCGAATACCTTAAAGAAAAACTCATTGAAGCCCCTATCATGGTAGCACCAGATTGGACGCTCCCGTTCGAAGTCATGTGTGATGCTAGTGGTGTAGCCGTTGGTGCTGTTCTTGGACAGAGAAAGGAGAAATTATTTCATCCTATCTACTATGCGAGTAAGGTCCTAAATGAAGCCCAAAGGAACTACACTGTTACTGAACAAGAGCTCTTAGCGGTTGTGTATGCGTTTGAGAAGTTCCATGCCTATCTATTGGGTACTAAGGTGATCGTTCATACAGACCATGCAGATCTTAGGTATCTAATGACAAAGAAGGATGCAAAACCAAGGCTGATTCGATGGGTATTGCTGCTGCAAGAGTTTGATTTCGAAGTCAAAGATAGAAGAGGTTGCGAGAACCAAGTGGTTGATCACCTATCCAGACTTGAGAATGAGTATGTGGCGCAACCAGAAAATCAGATTGATGATGCATTCCCTGACGAGGAGATACTAGCAACAACAATGGAGAAATTACCATGGTATGCCGACTTTGCAAATTTCGTGGTGAGTAATGTGTTACCTTCCAATTTATCTTACCACCAGAGGAGGAAGTTTATGCATGACGTTCAGCACTACTTTGGGATGAGCCTTATTTGTTTCGAAGATGCGCGGATGGTATCATTCGACGATGTATATCCCATGAAGAAGTGCCTACTATATTGGAAGCATGCCACACTTCACAAGTTGGAGGACATCATGCAGGGAATCGAACGGCAAGGAAAGTCTTGCAAAGCGGTTATTATTGGCCAACAATATTCAGAGATGCATACGACTATGTGCGAAGGTGTGACCAATGCCAACGTCAAGGTGCTATTTCAAAACACCATGAAATGCCCATGTCCAAAATTCTGGAGGTAGAACTCTTTGATGTGTGGGGTATTGATTTCATGGGACCATTCGTGAATTTGTTTGGAATGAAGTACATCTTGGTTGCTGTGGATTATGTGTCAAAATGGGTTGAAGCTGTAGCATTGGCCGACAACGAAGGAAAGCGTGTTGTAGCGTTTTTAAAGAAGAATATCTTCTCTCGCTTTGGAGTACCTCGTACTATCATAAGTGATGGAGGATCTCACTTTTGCAACAAGCTATTCAAATCTGTATTGGCCAAGTATGGAGTCAAGCAACACAAGGTAGCTACGCCTTATCATCCCCAAACCAGTGGAAAAGTTGAGGTTTCCAACCGCGAGATCAAGCAAATCCTTGCCAAGATGGTTAATGCGAATAGGAAGGACTGGTCTCGAAATCTAGATGATGCACTATGGGCGTATAGGACTGCATTCAAGACACCCATTGGCATGGCACCGTATCAGCTAGTTTATGGGAAGGCTTGTCATCTACCCATCGAGCTTGAATACAAGGCATTGTGGGCATTGAAGCACTTGAATCTGAATTGGGATGATGTGAAGAACCTGAGGTTGGATCAGCTGAACGAACTAGATGAATTTCGTCTCCATGCATATGAAAGATCAGATTTATACAAGGAGCGGATGAAGAAGTATCATGATCAGCGGATTGTTCGACGAAACTACTAAAAAGGTGACATGATACTACTCTTTAACTCCAAACTCAAGCTCTTCCCAGGTAAGTTAAAATCGAAATGGTCTGGTCCATTTAAAGTCATCCAAGTCTACTCGTCTGGAGTAGTCGAATTGGAAAACAATGAGGGTGTTATCTTCAAAGTGAATGGCCAACGTGTCAAGCCATATATCGGTCCTCTTGACTCGATGAATGACATGGCCATCACTTATCTCGACGAAGTCTAAGTACTCGAGATAAATACGACGAGCCACGACAATAAATAAGGCGCTAGATAGGAGGCAACCCATCGTTTTATTGTTTTATTGTTTTGTCGTTTTATCGTTTTATCATTTCGTCGTTTTAGTATTTTTTTTTCTTTTTGATAAATGAAAATCCAAAAATAAGAGTCGTGCCACGACCAAAACTAAGGCGCTTGGTGGGAGGCAACCCATCGTACTAATCGTTTTCATTTTGTTTTGAGCAAATTAGGTGCAAGAAGTATGCGACGAGGAGATTGATCTCAATTGACGATTTGGACGCATTGTATGGTAAAGTCGGTAAGTTAGGAATGGTGATTCATAAGGCTATGAATTGAGCCTTTCTCACGTCATAATAGGCCTCGAGGAAGGCTAGGCCTTGGTAAAAATAGGCCACGAACGATGCACAACCTATTCTATAGCCTAAGGACTCGGAATCTAGTGTGCTATACACTATGCGCCGCCTATTCCTAGGTATGCTTTTGACTATGCGCCGCCTATGCTATGGCATTTGAGATACTGAGACCAAATGCCATAGACTATGCGGCGCATATGTCTAGAAATGCCATAGACTATGCGGCGCATATGTCCCATTATGCCATGGACAATGCGCCGCATATGTCATTGATATGCCGAGAGATATGCGCCGCATATGTGGTGATCTTGTCCCCAAAACCGATTGTAAATGGGTCATAACCCGACCCATACTCTTCCTATATAAAGGGGACTTGGTTTTATACCACAACCACATTAGAAACAACCCTAAAGGCGCCGCATATCACTCCAAATCCTCTCAAAATTTTCTTCCTTTGTTCTTCCAATTCACAACAACTTCTCCACAATCTTCAAGCAAGTACGTACTCTCTTATTCTTCATCTATTTATCGTAAGTACTACGTTGCTATGCTTATTATATTTTGCTAAATCATGTGAGATTAGTGGTAATGTTCATGTGTTTGGATAATTGTCACAAGATCGTGTGATTGAATATATACGTAGGGAATTCTTGACTTGTTTCCGACTTGAATTTTGTTTCGATAACATTGTTATGATAATTGCTGAATTGATATGGCTATGAATATTACTTAAGATTGTTGGTTGGATGATTACATGATAGACTATCCCGGCCATCGGGATAAGGTTATAGTGCCTATCGACTTAGGAGGTTGTGCTTGTTGTAAGAATAATAATTCCATGTGGTAATCCCTAGGTTGTAGTGTTGCTATATCCACCATGAAAGTAGACCAATGACTGCAAATAAGTGATGTAATGCTGATTTTCTTGTCGGAATACAATCCTAAAACGTATGTCGACGAAATCTGAGTACTCGACCACTTTTACTTCACTGATTTGTGCTAACAAGATTAAGTGTGGGGTGGTACCCCTAGTGCTTGCATATAGATTGTATAAAGTGAGATTGTGCTGCAACTAACATTATTTCTAGTCTCAGGTACAATGGCACCTAAAGCAAAGCAAGGCAAGGAGAAGGCTACCACGTCCCGAAAGGACAAGAAGAGAAGTCGAAAAGACCAAGGAGAATCATCTTCAGCACACCTACCATGCAGAATGTTCGGAATAAAATGGGTTCTTGAGGAAGAAGCCAAAGCATGGTACATCAGCAACAAAGAAAAGAAATATGTGCATGTCGACTTGATCAACAAGGAGACCTTAGCAAAGAAGGAGCCGCAAATGTTGGCTAAAATAATGGCTTTGAAGCTAGATTTCATCTTTCGCGACATGGAAGAGTGCAATCTTGACTTGACAAGAGAATTTTATGCCAACTGGTCGCCAAACACAACAGGCAACGAAGTCAAAATTCGGGGCCAAGTGTTACAGCTTACAGCGGATTGGATCAACTCTTTTCTTGGCCTACCTTCGGTCGACCCTGCACCATACAAAGAGCTGTACAACAGGCCTCCTTACAGAGCGATAAGACACACGCTTTGTGGAAGCAGATCGATGGCAAGATGGGGCAGACATAAGGAAACAGGCCGTCACAACACCTTCCCCTATGCTCCACTAAATAGGGAAGCAAGAATCTGGATGCGCATTGTCAACTCATGCCTTATTCCTGGGACGCAATACACCAAGATATTGAGAGATAGAGTGTGTTTGGTTTATGCGTTGATGACGAATGTCCCTATCAACTTTGGGGCAATCATTCGATCTACCATGAGGAAGGCCAGACTCCACCAAAGGTCCCATTTCACATTCGGCAATTTGTTGACAGCAATGTTGCGGAAGGAGGATATAGAAGAGGAACCAGCTGACCACAAACTCCCACATAACCCAAAGAAGGTTGACCTCACAAAGGTCAAAGATGCTAAAACAACTCATGGAGTCAACCTTACTACTGCGGAGAGACATGCTCGTGATGAGAGTTTCTTTCGTCATCTCTATGGCATGACACGATTCACTATGATGAGTGGTGGACGTATTCCAACTGCTGAAGAGCTCCAACAGCTGGACCACAACTACCCAATGAACAGGCATGCCCGGGAGATGTGTAGAGTGGGCGTATATTTTGAGGAACCTCTGGACGATGACGTGCCAACTGATGATGATAGACGCTTGCCTGATTCTGATGATGAGGAGAACTCTGACGACGACTCTTATGATGATTCAGACGAAGGGGGTATGACCCCCGACATTGATGAAGAGTCCGACTAACCAGGTTCTTCGCATTTATTTTCCACTGAGGGCAGTGTCCCGTCTAAGTGTGGGGTGGCAGAATCCGCATGCTATACTTCCTTGTTTGCACCTATGTTTGCTCGTTTATACTTCCTTGTTTGCACCTATGTTTGCTCGTTTACTTTGTTTTTTTTTTTGAGTCCATCCATTTTTTTTGTTTTTTTTTTCGTTCAAACGTTTTTTTTATTTTTTAGGAGTCAAATTTTTCTAGCTACGCATGAAATTATTTTGATAGGCAGCATGAGATTAGAACAAGAGTATGTGCTACAATTGTGACTATTGAGACGTTTAGGCTCTAGTTGTGACTTATTATGTGATATTGTGTGATTCAATTCCTTCAATCGTTGGGACGAGAGTCTATATTACTTCCAATCAAGTCGACCATGTGCCTTGTGTGTGCGAGATAATAGTATATTCTATGCTTGTGGCTGATGCTAGAACTTGCCTGATATGTATGCAAAGAGAAAATAAGGAATGTAAGTTTAGGATATGATTTAGGCATTTCTTTGGCAACCTATACATGTTTACCTTCAGTTTTACCTACCCATGGACATCATCCTAGTTAAACCCTTTTGAGCCTTTAGCCTGTTTCTTTGACAACCTTGTATGTAAGCCTAATCCATTTTTTTCAAGACCGTAATTTGATCCAAATTCCTAAGTGCTTTAAAGTGAAAAAGTCATGTGACAACATAAGAGGAAATTGGGTGAGTATGATGCTATAAATTGTAAATGGTGCTTGAATGTGTTACGGAAAAGAAAGTGCTATCATAAGAGGTATGTTGTGAAAAGAAAAAGGAAAAGAAAGCTGAAAAGTGAGTTGTTCTTAAAATTGAAAAACAAAAGAGGAGAACAAGGGTGGTAGAATAAAAGAAAGAAGAAAGGTTGAAAGAAAAAGTGTCAATGATACAATGTGATGTATTAAAGTGCTTAGGAACTTAGTCACCATTTCTGGCCAAAATAGTTGATCCTACCCGTCCCTTAGCCTACATTACAACCATCTAAAGACCTACTTGATCCTAATCTTAACATTCCGACATTTAGTAGAGTACTACATTAAAGGCAAACTTATGGTCATTAGTTGCTACATATGAATTCTTTGTGAGAGTGAGTGCAAGGATATTTTGATACCCATGTTTGAAAAATATGCTATATTTGTGAGTGATTATGGGTACTATATTGTGAGACACACATGGTTGATGAGTTTTGGATAGTTGTATATGATTCTATGTACCTTAACGTTTGCATGCGAGTTGATCACCATCATGAGTCTATGCTTGAGGATAAATTGTTTCTACTTATAATCGGAAAGCTACTCTTTGTTGATAATTTTTGTGCTTGTCTTGAAGAATGTTTTGTGTTGTTGCTGTAAAAACCCTAAGTTGATGCTTAGAAGGACATGATATTTTGTTCGAGGACGAACAAAGCTGCAAGTGTGGGGTGTCGATGATAGGCGAATTTACACGCCTATATCAATATATTTTGCCCATATTTTAGCCTAGTTTTGAGAACAAATTATATATTTCATGCACTTTTAGTCCTTTTTCCTGTAAATGAGCTAACAAACATGATTAGTAAAGTTTCAGGTATAAATGATGCAAAATACAGCATTTTATGGCTTACTTGACGCAAAAGAAAGCTCACGAACGAAATGGAAAGGAGCTAGACGCCTAAAGGACCAAATCTGCTGCATGGAAAATCTGTCCCGGGCTAAAACAGCAATTCTGAAGACTTTGGGGACTTACAGACACAAAGCTGGATTTTTACCAAGATACATTAACCTAGTACAATTAGGTTATGTGTTCCACTATTCTATTTGGATTATGATATTGTAACCTTACCCTAGTACATTTGGTTCAAGGATTTCATTAGTATATTAGGATTTGGTTATTTATTTCATTAGCTTAGTAGGAGTAGGATAGGAGTATTATAAATACCCTATCATGTTAGAGATTTCGGAGAATTCATCTATCTTTTTATTCTTCACTTAATTCAACAATTAATTTTCTTCCATCCCTCTCATCTTCCACCACAAACACTTCCAATCTACTCTTCTATTCATCTATTCCACAACAAGAGAATCGTTACTTGCTAGGGAATCACCAAAACCACACGCCTAAACACCCACTTCTCACGCCATCCACCATGCAAAACATGATATCCTTCGCATTCATGGGTAACTAAACCTCTTAGTTGGGGTTATGGAAGCCGAATGAGTTACTATCTACTGCTGTGAGTTGTGAGTTCAAGACACGTATATTGCTTATATCATTACGCTCTTCATCTTAATCTACATTCTTTGCGGTTGCAAACGCAAGAATAACGCCAGTCTAACATTTAACTTGTTCGAGAGAAAGGTTATTTGTCTGGAAAAGAGATAATGTCAAGGTAGTAGGACACCCTTTCCTATTAAAAAGCTAGTGCCGTAACTGGACTAACCTCTTGGAGAATTCGTACCGTTAGACACGCTTTAAGCTCGAGAGAGTTAAAGTGAAATAGTCCTTGTTCAGGTCGAGAGACGCTTGGATTTACCATCGACTACAATTCTCTATAAGCAAGTGCATGTCAAGACTCTACACACTCATAGCCAATAGAGACGTATACCTCAGAAGGTGGACATAACCCCAACGCTTCAATTCTCATTGTTGTCAACCTACGTAACAATCTCTCTTTTTACTTTATTATTTTCAGCTTTTGTTTACATTACTTGCACGACAAGACTCCCCCCTTCTTACGAGACTTGCACCAAAAGTTTAGTAATTTTGCTTACTTGTTGGCCAAGCTATTCCCTGTGGGATCGACACCCAACCCAGGTTAGGTTCTATATTTTCTAACGACCGCTTTACACACCCACGTGAGCTGTAGATTGAGCGTTATCACCCATGTGATTAAAGTTTGGTTTATAAATATGGTTTTGAGGGTTTTGGAATTAATGCATCTTGAACTAATGTCCCATTGTTTAAATATGATTGTTCATGCTCTGTTTTTATGTTTTGAACTAATGGGGTGCATAAATGTGGGAATTTGAATGGGGATTAAGCTATTTCACCAATTTGATGATTTTGGAATTGAATTTGGTTTGGAAATTATGTTTCATCAACCCATTAGTGTAATTGGTTTTGAAATATGATTTATCACTTAGTTTGACTTCCTCGTCTATACTATTGTATTGCATAGATGGTTAAAATATTAGACATGGATTTTTAAGGCCTTGTTTGTCCTGTTTTGACTAAAATTGAAACCTCGGGGTCGATGTGTTCCCCAAAGTGTATCTTAAAAACAAAAAAAGGTTTAGGCATTCCTCCAACATCATTTAATAAACTAAAGGTAGTCAAGGAATTTCCCCAAGTTAATGGAATTGTAATGGCATAATTATAAGCTTACAAGAGTATGATATGGTGATACATGTGGTGTGCCTTAATCTATAATTCTGTGGTTAATGAATAGGTTATGAGAAACTTATTTTAAATTTTTTTTAATATGGGTTATGTAGCTAAGCCATGAAGGTATGGTCTTGGATGACTTGTACTAGAAACTCATGTTTGCTGATATGAGGTTTGGTCTTAATGACCTATGTAAATAGTTCACACTATTGATATATTTGTATCTTTGATTGATGAGGGGTAGGGGCATTTTTTGGAGTTCGTTGATACCTTTGATTAGTGCAACTAACACATGATGGGGCTCTTTTAATAGAGGGAGTTAAACCTATATATCACGTGGGTACCTATTGTGATGGTTGAGCTATATAGTCCAGGATAAACATTTTATTTATGCTAAGCTTTGTACCTTTTCCATGCATAGCATGGTTATATATATATATGATTATGCGTATTGGCTTCAAATGATTTTAAAATATTAATCATGACATTAATTTTACCTATGTTTCTTGAGTTACATACTAATGCTCATCCCACAAACCATTTTCAAATGCTGCATCCCTATGTGATTTAGGAATCAGAAATATTTCTACTTTTTCTATGTAGTCACAAGGTGAACGTAAGATAGCTAACGAGTCAGATTGAAGTGGTGAGCTTCCATAAATTAAAAGACCTTATTTCATATTTTGGTTTCTTTATGTCATATACTTTCCCTTGGTTTTGTTTTGGCTATTGCCAGAGGCATGTCCCAACTTAAATTGATATTTTTTTCATACAGGATTTGTGGATTACCGTGGACTTGGGATTGGTTTCTGATTTCTTAGACATCTTTTGAGTCATATTCATCTATCTTTTGATATAATTGAAATTTTGCTTCTATACTTCTATTGTGTTCCATTTGACTAGGAAAAAGGGGTGGTTTGTAGACCTTTTTGGACTTGAGATATACGTCACAGCCAGGCGCTTGTTTGGTTCATCACAAAGTTAGTATCAGATCCTAGGTTCATGGCCAGTTGGATGTACAAAAAGCCATGACAAGTAGGGTCTCTTTTATTGGTTTTTAGCATGCCATACTTATAATAAAAAGGTTCCAAGGCATGTAGGAAAGTTTTCATTTCTTGTGATCTACTATTGAGTTATAAAGTCTAGGCTTTTGAAGTCTCCTCTAATTCAAAATGTTTTCACTTTTATCATCATACCTCCCAGACCATCTAAAACTCATGGAAACTCATCTGTCCCACCTAATGACAATATAGGTGGATCTTATCTAACTTATAAGGTACATACCTGGTCAAGGGTTGCTGCTTCTGATTGCCCCCATAGAGTTTCACAAGCCTATACTGATCTTTTTCAACCTAGTGGTAATCATACTCAGTCATCTCAGGGAGATATTACTAATGCTAAGTTTTGCCAATCTATTCATCTGATGACCCAATTCATGATATCTCAGTCACGTCAGGCAGGTACTGCTGGGAATTTATCTGAGTCCCCTAGAGTTGGCCAATTTTGTAAGGTGAGCCCTCTAACTTTCAGTGGTACTAAGGTTAAGGAGGATCCTTAAGGTTTTATAAATGATATGGAAAGATTTTTTTAGTTATACATGTTATTGATGTACAGGGTCTTGAATTTATTGCTTATTAGTTAAAGGATATAGCGTATCGATGGTATGGATAGTGGGATCAGTTTAGGGATGATGATGATAGGTGGCACTGTGGGATAATTTTTCTAGTGCTTTTCTGTATCTCTTCTTTCCTTAGGAGTTGAGAAAGGCAAAAGATGAGGAGTTCATGAATTTGAAGTAAGGATAAATGACTATGAAGGAGTATGCCTTGATATTTCATTTGTTGTATCGTTATGCTCTAAAATTAGTGTCTAGCATAAAGGATAGAATGAGAAAGTTTGCTTCTGGGTTGTCTTGTGATATGATTTTGGAGAGCAAGAACACTTGTTGAAAAAAGATATAGCTATCTCTGGACTTTTGGTGTATATACAGTAATACGAGTGTTATTTTATGAAATAACTTGAATTTCAAATCATTCAGTTGCTTTAACTACTCATTCTATGGATGTAAGAGCATTAACTCTATTTTTGTGGGCTTTTAAGGAGTGGGAGAAATTGTTGGAATTCTATGAAAGAGTCTCGAGAGCCAGGATGCATGCCAGTTTTATATGACAGGTGGAGTGGAACAAGATCTGCCTCTTGGCTTATGTATAGATATTGATTTATTCACACAACAATTTGCTTCTTGTATCAATGAATTAGAAGAGATGTCATCCGACAATCGTATTTGGAAACAATGATTAGTTGATATTGGTACTGTCACTGCACAATAAGCAAATGATTGGGGGTTGAAGAGGATAAGAAGAAATAAACAAAGATAGAAGAAAGGTAGAGTAGAAACTTTTGGTATTCATATCAGAGTGGAGGTCAGAAGAAGAGTGGTAGAGATGGTGAAAAATTGCCTAAATAGAAGTAGGGCCATTTGAGTTCTTATTCGATAGCCAGTTCTCCTTATCCTAAGTCATTCGATGATCACCACTTATAGAGAATTAATGGGTTTAAGGCACAAGGTGTGCAATCTCAAGATAATGCAGCCTAGTTAGATCTATCGCATCTTTCTTATATATTTTATGGATAGTTAAACCATGACTTTTATCATGAATAGAGGAATAAGTGCTTTAGGTTTTTCCAGCCTTGCCATATCTAGGGGAACTGTCCTTCAACTGATGTTTCTATAGGGGTTATTAAGGTCCCAGTTGATGTTTTTTAGTCTCCTACGCCAAAGGGTGCTACTTTTAGTACAAATACTGGTCAAAATTATTTGCACTCTCTTACCACCCATCAAGATTTTGAGACATCTCCTGATGTTGTTATTGGTATGCTAAAATGCATCTCTCAAAATAAATATTATATTCTTAATTCTGGGTCTACCCTTTCTTATGTGGCCTTATTTGTGGCTATGCATTTTTTTTTGGTCTCAAGTGTATTTTGAACCACTTCTCTGTTCAACCCTAGTGGGTAACTCGGTGGTTGCTAGAAGGGTCTATGGAGGTTTTGATTTCGTCTAGGGGATGTATTGGTTGAATTTATGTTATGTCGCTTTAGACTGTCGGACCCATAAGGTCATTTTCTAATTCCTTAATAAGCCAATTATTTAGATGGAATGGATTTCTCTTATGCCTAAGTAAAGGTTCATACAATGTCTTATATCCCAAAAATTGATTTCCAAGGGATATATTTATTATTTGGTTCTAGTTAAAGATTCTATGTCGGAAGGTCCTTTTTTACAATTTGTTATCATGGTTATTAAATTTCATAAAGTTTTCCTTGATGATATTCTGAGCATCCCTCTTAAGAGAGAAATTGAGTTTTGGATCAATCTTTTTCCAAGAACTCATCCTATCTTTATCCCACATTATAGAATTGCTCCTGCTGAGTAACTTAAAGAGTAGTTGAAAGATCTTCTTGAAAAGGGTTTTATATACCCTTGTATGTCTCAACAACGTTCTCTCATCTTTTTCGTGCATAAGAAAGATGGTTCTCTCTTGATGTGTATTGATTACCAACGGTTGAATAAGGCGATGGTGAAGAATAAGTACACTCTTCTTAGGATTGATTATCTATTTGGACAACTTTCGGGTGATAAGTATTTCTCTAAGATTAACCTTTGGTCAGGTTATCATCAGTTAAACATTAGGGAGGAGGATATCCCTAAGACTATTTTTCGTACCTGGTATGGACATTTTGAGTTATTGGTCATGTCTTTTGGGTTGAACAATGCCCCAATGGAATTTATGGATCTTATGAACCAAGTAATTCATCAGTTTTTGGACTTGTTCATGATTCTTTTTATATATTATATTTTACTATATTCAAAGATCAAGGTGGATCATGAATATCACCTCTTTATTGTGTTGAAAACCCTAAAATATCAGTGATTGTATGCTAAGTTTACAAAGTGTAAATTTTTGTTGAATGTTGTTAGTTTTTTGGGTTATGTTATTTCAAGTGATGGGATTATGGTTCATTCACAAAAAGTTATGATGGTTAAGAAATGGCTAGACCCACGACTCGAATCGATATTCGAAGCTTCTTATTTTTAGTTGGTTATTATAGAAGGTTTGTAAAGAGTTTCTCATCAATTGTCGCATATTTTACTATGTTGACCCAGAAGAAGGTGAAGTTCCTACGATCCAATGCTTGTGAGGGGTGTTTTGAGAACCTGAAAGATAAGATGACTTTTGCTCTAGTTTTACCCTGCCCGAGGGTGTTGATGGCTTTGTGCTTTATTGTGATGCATCCTATATGGGACTTAATTGTGTGTTAATATAGCAGGGTAAGGTGGTAGCATATGTTTCTAGGCATTAGAATATTCATGAGAGGAATTATCTGACTCATGATTTGGTGGTATTGGCTATGGTATTTTCATTGAATAATTGGTGACACTATCTATTTAGGGTCCATGTTGACATTTATTTAGATCATACGAGCCTACAATATGTGTTAACCCAGAAGGAGTTAAATCTTAGGCAAAAGAGATGGCTAGAGTTGCTCAAGGACTATGACTTAAGTCTTATTTTTGACCAAAGTAAGGATAATGTGGTTATTGATGCTCTTACCATGTTATTTAGGCGGAGTTTATACCATGTGTATGAAGAGAAGAGGAACTATGTGAAGGATATTCACCACTTGCCTAATCTTGGAGTTCATATCTTAGATCTGAGGATGGTGGGGTTATTTGTGCAAGAGGTGGAAAAGTCATCTCTTGTAGATGAGGTGAAGGAGAAGAAAATGTTTGATCCTATTTGGATGTTAATTAACTATGATGTAGGTAAGAAGAAAGAGATGGTTTTTGAGATCAGCAGTGGAGGTATCTTGAGGCTTTGAGGGAGGTTGTGTATTCCCCATATGGATGGGCTGTAAGGTAGATTTTTCATTAAAGCTCATGAGTCATGTTATTCAATTCATATTGGTTTAACGAAGATGTATCATGACCTTAAGTATATTTATTAGGGGAATAACTTGAAGAGAGATGTGGCTAATTTTATGGCTAAGTGCATAGTGTGTCAACAAGTGAAGGTGGAGCACTTAAGGCCCAGTGGACTTTCTCAAGAAATTGAGTTGCCTATGTGGAAGTTTGAAATGATTAATATGGATTTTGTTACCAGTCTCACACGGTCTCTTAACCAATTTGACTCTATTTGGGTCTTCGTGGATAGGGTGACTAAGTTTGCTCCCTCTTTGCAAGTGAGGACTAATTTCTCTATTGAAGATTATGCAAAGTTGTTCATTCAAGAAATCATCGAATTTTATGGTGCTTCAGTTTCTATCATTTAAGATAGAGGTACTCAATTCTCATCTCACTTTTGGCATTCTTTCTAAAGAGGTTTGGGGACTAAGGTGAACCTTAGCACAATTTTGAACCTTAAGACAAATAGACAAGCGAAGAAGATAACTCATATATTGGAAGATATGATGAGGTCTTTCTTGAATAAATTTGGTGGTGGTTGGGTCGACAAATTTCATCTCATCGAATTTTCTTATAACAACAACTATAACTATAGTCACGACATGTCTCCATTTGAGGCTTTGTATGGCAGGAGGTGTAGATCTCTAAGTGGGTGGTTTAAAGTTAGTTAGGCCAGATTGTTTGGTCTTGACTTAGTTAATCAAGCTATGAAGAAGGTGATTTGGGATAGGCATAAGAATCTCAATGTTTTCAAAAGTCCTATGCGGACGTCGGGTAAATAGAGTTGGTATTGGATGTTAGTGATCGGTTGTTTTTGAAGGTAACTACCATGAAAGGAGTGATGTAATTTAAAGAAAGTGAAGCTAAGTCTCTAATATGTTGGCCCTTATTTTCTTTTTAAGAAATTGTGGAATGTTCCCTATGAGATAGAAATGCTTACAAGTTTGTGGTCTATTCACCTTCTGTTTCATGTGTCATTGTTGAAGAAATATATGGGTGATCCTTCCTTGGTGATTCATATTAAGAGTGGTGACATTTTAGAATCTTATCATATGATGAGTTTACGGTGGAGATGTTGGATGGAAAAGTTCATAAATTGAGGACTAAAGATGTAGCTTCAGTAAATGTCCTTTGGAAGAACCATAATATGGAAGAAGCAACTTGGGAAGCAGAGGAAGATATAAAGGCTAAGTACACATTTTTGTTCCATGTGTAGGGCGAAAGGGCTAAAGGTATGAATTTAGTTTTCCCTTGTTAATGTCAGAGTTTCTCATTTGATTTTGTGTAATATGGCTATTCTCGTGGAAAAAATGTCATTGCTCATCATTTGAGGACGAATGATCCTTGAGGGGGGGGGGGATAATGTAACACCCTTAAAATTTTGGACATTTTATATTTGGCCCTACCAAGTTTGAAATGTTGATTTTTGACTTAAATTGTCATTAGGCATTAGAATGGGGTATCTTAGGGGAGTTTCAAAATTTTTGAATGAGGTTCGGGGAGGTTTTAGGACCCAGAGGTAGTGACCCTTCGTGATATCCCCGTATCATGTAGGATAGTTCTATTACCCTGAACTTTTTCTAGCTTAAATTCATTCATAGAATGTTAAGGGATGTCTTCAAAAATGATTTATATTTTTTTCACATAGTGTGGGAAATTAAATAAGCTTTCCAATGATACCAAATTAGTCCAAATCCGACACTCAGTGAAGAAGTTAGAGCGTTTTTAAGTTGATAGCGTCCCAATTAGGCAGTCACCGCATTGCAGTGAAGGACAATTTCATAATTGTCACTTTCCAGTAGACCCCTATGATCTTGACGCATCGCGGCGAGGTCCAAATTCCCATTTATAAATTTCTTGTGGACCTTTGTGATATTGGCGAATCGCGGAGAGGTCCATTTACCCAATTGTCGAATTCCAATAGCCCAATGTGATAGGGACGCATTGTACTGAAGACATAAATGGCATTTCTATAGGGTACCGCAATTGTAGCACATCGCATTGAGGTTCCAGGTCCCAATTATCAAAATCTAGTGGGACAACGCAATAGCTGCGCATTGCGGAGGACCCCAATTTTCTATTCCTCATTTTCCAGTGAGCCACCGCGATGGTGGCGCGTTGCGGTGGCCCATTAAAATGGGACCCATTTACATTTTTTTCAGAAGTCAAAAAGGGTATTTTGGAATTTTTTCCATCCCCCAATTCCATCTAAACACAAGATTTAGGGCTATTACAAGCATCTTATGATATAATTCTCAAGATTTCTCTCAACCAAAAACCCTAATCTTCAATAATCAACCTCCAGAATCCTAAAATTCCACCATCCTTTTTCCAAATTAATTCAAGATTCAAGAGTCCCAACATAAGAATTCCATAAAAGAAAGGTTCTTCATCTAGTTCATCATCCAAGGTATGTGGGGTTTGAACAAGGACAAATCTTTTGTCTTTCTACCCAAAAGCATGAATTTTTTTAATAGATTACATAAGTTACAAGTTGGGGTTTATACCCAAAGCATCTTGTTTTAAGTTTATGAAGATATAAGTGATTTATGCCTTGAATTGAATGTTTATCCCACCTATTTATGCTTTGTATTGAGAATTTATATCATGAATCATACATCCCTATTGTGAATTGATATTTTCAAGTGTTTTCCAAGATAACTATTAAGAGTTAAGCTTCATTATGAAATTGTGATCATTTAAGTACACATGCTTTAAACCCCAGTATGAATTTTGATATTTCATGAAGAGAATATTATAAGCATGCTTCAACAAACAAACATTCAGAGTTTAAAGATAGATTGATCTTCTGAACCTAAGATAAGTTAGGAATCCACATTATTTATGATTTAAAGTAAACGGAAGTATAATTGGTTTTTATTATAAGCCCTGGTGCTGTTTTATCACCAAGTTGGGTATGATTCCAAGGTCTCATGCCCCAGAACTATGAGCCACTATAGGTTTCAAATGCCCATAATGGGCTAAGATAGTGATCACTAAAGTTAAGGTTCTATTCTGATGTCAAGGGTAGAACATCTCTCCCCAATATGGGCAAGACGTTGAACTCCATGTCAGCTCACATAGTTTACATCAGTTAGAAGAAGCTCCCTAAGTCTCAAAGCTCAAAGATTTCCCAAGATCCTAAAGCTTATGAGTTTCAAAATAAAAGAATGATAGAAAAGCTTTAATGAGACTAAGTATTATGACTCACTAGATTTACAAGTATGATTTGTTATACATGATTTTATATTTTTATATTTTAGATAATCAAGCTTATGTGAGTCATATACATCCACATGCATTTACTTTCTAATTATGATGATGTTTACTTATACATTATACCCCTATATACTCAGTACATCCTCAAAGTGCTGATCCACATATATGTCTATGTGATACTATGTTTAATAATGTAGGTTCAGGTTCTCAGTATCACCAGTGTGAGTAGTTTGAGAATCTCTATCTACACTTCCACAGTTGGTGAGTCCTCGTGATTCGAGGGCCTACTTCTTTATATTTCCATCTTTCATAGTAATTGAGTTATCATTTTCAGTTTAGCTTGAGTCAGTTGGGGGTCTGTCATAATGGCTCTGTAGTTCTTTAGTAGTAGAGGCTTATCAGACAACAAGTTTAGATACACACTTTTAGTATTTGTTATTCAAACAGTACCTACAGTTTATTCAGTTTAGTTTTTGGTATAGTACAACATGATTTCTTGATTAAATTATCTTAAAGTAAGGTTCAGATCTAGTAGCGGGCTAAAAGGGTTAGCTTGGGGCTACTCATAGCCATGAGAACCGTGTGACATCTCGAGATTAGATTTTGGGGTGTTACAAACTTTGTATCAGAGCCTAAGGTTTAAAGAGTCCTAGGGATTCAGAAAATCCACATTACGTGGAGTCTTGATCATGGGTGTGAAGCGTACCATATCTTTGAGCAAGAGGCTATGAAGTGTTTTAGGAAAATCTTCTATTTCTTTCATAATCCATTATGATTACAACTATGTTTATTTGCTATTATTTCATGCTCTTTCATGATAGAATATGCCTCTTCGCAGAGCAAATGCCCGTAAGAATGATAGCCATCCACCCCAGCCTATTGATCCCCTGAATGAGAATGTGTCGGATGCTGAATTTTGGGCTGACTTTCAGGTGTTAGCCCAAGCTATGACTGCTAATGTTTAAGTTAATTATCAGGCTACCGTTCTGCGTCAATAAGGAGGTTATTTAGCTGCAGCCAAACATTGTGACTTTATGGGGATTAATTCGCCTGATTTCTTTGGGTCATAAATAGGTGAGAACCCCGAATTGTATTTTGATGAGGTGAAAATGATCACCTAAATTATGCATGTCACAGAAGAGAAGAGTGTAGAATTGGCTTCTTATAGGTTGAAAGATGTTGCTTATGATTGGGTTGTCATATAGAAGAAAGGTAGGGGTGATAATGCAGCTCCTATGAGTTGGTAGGTATTCCCAGATGCTTTTCTAGATAGATTCTTTCTGCATGAGCTGCGGGAAGCCAAGGTTGAGGAGTTTATGAACCTGAGGCAGGGATCAATTAATGTAAAAGAGTACTGCCTTATGTTCAAAAGTTATCTAAGTATGCTCCCAAGTTGATAGCTGACACCAAATCTAGTATTAGTAAGTTCGTTATTGAAGTGTCGAGACTGGTAGTCAAGAAGTGTAGGACTATAATGATTATAAGAGATATGGATCTTTCTAGGTTTATAACTCATGCCCACCGAATCGAAGTAGAGAAGTTAAAGAAAAGAGAGAGGGGAAATAAGATGGCTGGAACAACATAGTTTGAGTATGGTCAGTTAAGGTCTGCAGGGCAAAATCATCGCAGTTTTAGAGTCATCTGCCATTGCCAGTGCTGTATTCAGCTAGTGCTCCCACTCCTAAAGGTAGACAAGAGAAGTAAGGTATGTCTTCTATGTCCAGGTCCCAGAATAGTGTGGGAGGTAAGCCCAATTATCCTCCATGTTCTAAGTGTGGTAGAACTCATCTTGGTGAATGCTTGGCTGTACAAAAGGATTGTTTTGGTTATGGCAAGTTAGGTCATGAAATTAGAGAGTGCATATATGCTAAGAAGGGAAACAGAGATGTTCGTCCTCAGACAGGGGATACTAGTGCACCAGCTCTTGTAGCTCGCCTAGTGCCTCCTTAGGACGTATTATCTAGTACCGGTGACGATCAACGCCAGAATTGGTTCTATGCTTTACCATCCCGCTAGGAGTAGGAGAGCTCCCTAAATGTTGTTACTAATATGCTTCATGTATTCCATTTTGATGTTTATGTGTTGTTAGACTCTGGGTCGATTTTCTGTTATGTGACCCCATTGGTTGCTGTGAATTTTGAGATAAGCTCTAAAAAGATCCTCGAGCCTTTCTTTGTTTCTACACCAGTAGAGGAATCAGTTGTTTCCAAAGGATTTATAGAAAGTATCCCATTAATGTCTTTCATAAGGTCATGTTAGTAGATTTAATAGAATTAGACATGGTTGACTTCGACCTTATTCCTTGTATGGATTGGCTTCATTATAGTTATGCATCCATAGATTATCACACCCAAGTGTTGAAGTTTCAGTTTCCCAATGAGCTAGCCTTTGAGTAGTCACGTATAAGAATTACCAGGGGTTCCTCCCAAAGATTTGCTATGGGTGTCTACTGATAGGGAACTAGAATTCAGAATTGATCTTCTTGCTAATACTCATCTTATTTCCATGTATCCATATCGTATGGCTTCTACCGAAATTAAGGAGTTGAAAAAGCAAAAGAAAGATCTTTTAGAAAAACAGTTCATAAGACATAGTGTTTCTCCATGGGGCGCTCTCCTCTTTTTCATCTTAAAGAAAGATGGTTCTTTGAGTATATGCATTAACTATCGTCAGTTGAATAAAGTCACAGAAAAGAACAGATATCCTCTTCATATAATTGATAACTTGTTTGACCAACTCTAATGTGCAACTTATTTCTCAAAGATAGACCTTAGATCCGGCTATCATCAACTCCAAGTAAGGAAATGTGATATTCAGAAGACAACTTTCATCACCCGCTATGGTTATTTTGAGTTTCTAGTAATATCCTTTGAGCTAAGAAATACCAAAATAGCTTTCATGGACTTGAGGAATCGAGTGTTTAAATAGTATCTGGAGATGTTTTTCATAGTCTTTATCGATGATATTCTTGTCTACTCTCGTAGTGAGGATGATCATGCAAAACCATCTCTGAATTATGTTGTAAACTCTTAGAGATCACTTGTTGTTGACTAAATTTAGCAAATGTGAATTTTGGCTAAGGTTAATTGCTTTCCTTGATCATGTTATTTCCATAGAGGGTATTGGAGTTGATCTGCAAAATATAAAAACCGTAATAAATTGGCCTAGACCTATCTCTCCATCAGAAATTAGGAGTTCTTGGGTTTAGTTGGCTATTACAAATGTTTTGTTGAGGGTTTTTCATCCATTATGTCTCATATGACTCGATTAACTCAGAAGAAGGTTAGCTTTTAGTGGTCAGATTCCAGTGAGAAGAGTTTTCAAAAGTTGAAGACTCGACTCACTTCAACCCCAGTCTTAGCATTACATGATGGTACGAATGATTTTGTTGTGTATTTTGATGCCTCTAGAGTTGGTTTGGGTTGTGTTTTGATACAGAGAGGTAGGTCATAGCCTATGCCTCTATGCAGCTTAAGCCACATGAAAAGAATTACCCAACCCATGATCTTGAATTAGTTGTTTGATGTTTGCTTTGAAAATCTAGAGACACTACCTGTATGGTTTGTATGTTGATTTGTTCACGGACTATAAAAGCCTGCAATATGTGTTTATGTAGAGGGAGTTAAATCTTCATTAGAGACGGTGGTTAGAACAGCTAAAAGATTATGACATGAGTATGCTGTATCATTCGGGTAAGGCCAATGTAGTGGAGGATGCCCTTAGTTGATTGTCTATAAGCAGTGTTGCTTATTTGGAGATGATAAGAAAGAGTGATCTCGGGAAGTGCACTATTTAGCTAGGTTGGGGGTTAGATTAGTTAATTTGACTGACGGTAGCATTTAGGTGTAGAGTAGTACTGAATCTTTCATAGTTTCTGAGGTGAAGGAGAAACAATATCAGGATTCCATCTTGGTTAAGTTGAAAGAGTCAGTTAAAGACCAAAAGGTAGAGGTTTTCTCCCAAGGGGGAGATGGTGTGCTGAGATACCAGAGTAGACTGTGTGTAATATGTGTAGATGAGTTGAGATAGTGGATTATGGATGAGGTGCATGATACGTGTTACTTCATTTATCCTGGTGCTACTAAAATGTACCAAGATTTATGCGAAATCTATTAGTGGAGTTGCATGAAGAGAGATATAGCAGAGTTTGTAGCCAAGTGTGCAACTTTTCAACAGGTTAAGCTAGAGCACCAAAGGTCTGGTGGTGTTTCGCAAGAGTTCAGTATTCATACTTGAAATTGGGAAGAGGTGAATATGGACTTTGTAACAGGGTTATCCCATTCGCGTCATCATCATGATTTGATTTAGGTTATTATGGACAGATTGACTAAGTCAGCGCAATTTTTTCCAGTCCACACATATTATACAGTTGAGGATTATGCTAAGTTGTATATCTGAGAGTTAGTCAGATTGCATGGAGTGCCATTGTCCATTATCTCAGATAAGGGTACTCAGTTTACTTCCCATTTTTGGAGAGCTTTTCAGAAGGGTCTTGGTACCCATGTTTTTCTTAGTTCTACTTTTCATCCTTAGAATGATGGTCAGGTAGAGAGAATTATTCAGACTCTAGAAGATATGTTGAGAGCGCATGTGCTTGATTTTAGGGGTATTTTGGATGAGCATTTGCCATTGATTGAGTTTGCGTACTACAATAGTTATCATACTAGCATTCAGATGACCCTATTTATGGCACTTTATAGTAGGAGATGTAGATCACCTATCAGATGGTTTGAAGTGGGTGAGGCTGCATTGTTAGGGCTACTAGATATGGTGTTAGAAGCTATGGAGAATGTACAGTTGATTCAAGAAAGGTTGAAAATAGCTCATAGTTGTCAAAAGTCGTATATGGATGTTAGAAGAAGAGATCTTGAGTTTTAAGTGGATGATTTAGTCTATTTAAAAGTTTCACCCATGAATGTGTAAAGAGATTTGGCAAGAAAGGAAAACATAGTCCCCGTTATATGGGTCCCTTCCGAATCTTAAGCCTTGTTGGGAAGGTGGCATATGAGCTTGAGTTGCCTACAGATTTATCGTCCGTACATCCTGTGTTCTGTGTGTCTTTGTTGAAGAATTTTTTTAGTGATCCAACAATTATAGTACCCTTAGAAAGTACAGAGGTTCATGATAGCCTCTCTTATCAAGAAATTCCATTTGAGATCCTTGACCATCAGACTGGTAGACTAAGGAACAAAGAAGTCCCCTAGTCAAGGTTCTTAGGATAAATCAATCCGTTGAGGGAGCTACTTGTTAAGCAGAAGCAGATATGCAGACCATGTACCCTCATCTTTTTGCTGCAGATTCAGATTCAATTTAAGGTGACAAGTTTCCTCAGATCATCTCTTTTAAGTCTAAGTTTCAACATTATATAGCCATTCATTCAATAATTTATGTATTTGCAATCAATTGAGTCATGCTTTCAGTTGTATATTCTAGTTATGGCCTTAGTTTTCAGCATCTTAACTTCTCTAGCCACATTCAAGGATGAATGTTCCCAAGGGGGAGATATTGTAATAACCCAAACTTTTTCTAGCTTAAATTTGTTCATAGAATGTTAAGAAATGTCTTCCAAACTAATTAATGTTTATTTCGCATAGAATTTTCTAGATTTCAACATTTTATTGTGTGGGAAATTGAATAAGCTTTACATCGATACCAAATTCGTCCAAATTCGACACTCGGTGAAGAAGTTAGAGTATTTTTAAGTTGACAGTGTCCCAACTGGGCAGTCAGAGCGTTGAAGTGAATGACCATTTCATAATTGTCACTTTCCAATGGACCACCACGATGTTGTCACGTCACGGCGAGGACTAAATTTCTATTTGTCAATTTCCAATGGAAATCTATGGTATTGGCGCATCGTGAAGAGGTCCATTCTCCCAATTTTTAAATTCCAGTAGACCAACGCGATAGGGTCACATCACGCTAAAGGAAAAAATGGAATTTCTACAAGGTACCGTGATGGTGGTGCGTCGCATTGAAGTTCCAGGCCCTAATTAGCAAAATTTAGTAGGATAATGCAATAGCTGCGCATCGTAGAGGATCCCAATTTCCCATTCCTCAATTTCTAGTAAGCCATCGCTATAGTGTAGCGTGGCGGTGGCCTATTAAATCGGGACCCAGTTACATTTTTTCTAGTGTCGTTCAAATTTTCAAAAGGGTAATTTGGAATTTTTCCCAGCCACCAATTCCATCTAAACATAAGATTTAGTGCTATTAAAAGCATCTTAGGATATAATTCTCCAGATTTATCTCATCCAAAAACCCTAAGCTTCAATAATCAACCTCAAGAATCCCAAAATTCCACCATCCTTTTCCAAATTAATTCAACATTCAAGAGTTCCAACACAAAAATTCCAAGAACCATCATTGAAGAGCACAAATAGAGTCTCAAAAGTAATGTTGTTCATCTAGTTCATTATCCGAGGTATATGGGGTTTGAACAAGGACAAATCTTTCATCTTTGTGCCCAAAAAACATGAATTTTATTAAAGATTACATGATTTACAAGTTGGAGCTTGTACCCGAAGCATCTTGTTTTAAGTTTATGAAGATATAAGTGATTTAAGCCTTAAATTGCATGTTTATCCCACCTATTTATGGTATGAAATGAGAATTTATATCATGAATTGTACATCTCTATTATGAATTGATGTTTTCAAGTGTTTTCCCAGATAATTGTTGAGAGTTAAGCTTCATTATGAAATTCTAATCATTTAAATACATATGCTTTAACCCAAGTATGAATTTTGATATTTCATGAAGAGAATATTATTAGCATACTTCAAAAAGCAAGCATTCAGATTTTTAATGAAATATTGATCTTCTGAACCTAAGATAAGTTATGAATCCACATTATTTATGATTTAATGCAAAGAGAAGTACAATTTGTTTTCATTATAAACCCTTGTGCTGTTTTAAGGTGGATTTCCTAATATTTTGAGCAATAAGTATGGAAGTCATATTTAGCACCAAATTGGGTATGATTCCAAGGTCTCATGCCCCAGAACTATGAACCACCATAGGTTCTAAATTCCCATTATGGGCTAAGATACTAATCACTGAAGTTAAGGTTATATTCAGATGGCAAGGGTAGAATAGCTCCCCCCAACGTGGGAAAGATATTGGAATCCATGTCAGCTTACATAGTTTCTGTTAGTTGAAAGAAACTCCTTGAGTCCCAAAGTCCCTAAGTCTTAAAGTTCAAAGATTTCCAAAGCACCCAAATCTTCTGAGTTTCAGAAGAAAAGAATCATAGAAAAGCTTTTATAAGACTAAGTGTTATGACTCACTAGATTTACAAGTATGATTTGTTATACATGATTTTATATTTCAATATTTTAGATAATCAAGATTATGTGAGTCATATACATCCAGGTGAATTTACTTTCTAATTATGATGATGTTTACTTATGCATTACACCCCATATACTCAGTACATCCTCAAAGTGTTGATCCACATATATATGTGCTACATTGTCTTATAATGTAGGTTCAGGTGCTCAGTATCATTAGCGTGAGTAGTTCATGAATCTCTATCTACGCTCCTACAGTTGGTAAGTCCTTATGATTCAAAGGCCTACTTCTTTATATTTCTAGCTTTCATAGTAATTAAGTTATCATTTTCAGTTTCGTCTGAGTCAGTTGGGGGTCTGACCCAATGGATCTCTAGTTCTTTAATAGTAGAGATTGTCGGACAACGAGTTTAATTACAGACTTTCAGTGTTTGTTATTAAGATAATACATATAGTTTATTCAGTTTAGTTTTTGGTATAACACAACATTAATTCTTTATTAGATTATCTTAAAGTAAGGTTCAGATCTAGTAACAGGCTCAAAGGGTTAGCTTGGAGCTACTTGTACTATTGAGCACCGTGTGATGGCTCGAGATTAGATTTTAGGGCATTATAATAGTCTCTGTGATATCCAAAGTGACACGGAGGAGAGTCTCTGTGTTTAGCAGTGTGGCACGGAGATTAGCTTTAGTGATAAGGTTCGTGCCACACCGCAATATAAAATCCACCCAGTTTTGTTTTAGTTACATAGGATAAGGGGTAGTTTATTTTTTTCACTTATGTACAACCCTTAAGCATAATATATCCTATTCCCTTAGGTTTTAAAGAGATTAATTTCCTCTATTACACTCTCAAACTCAAATCCCTAAGAAAGCATAAGGATTTTATCATGCATTCATCCTCTGGGTATGAAGCTCAAAATTACTCTCTAGATCTCGTGTATCTGAAGCTTGTTACAATCCTCCCACTATTATTTTATCATAAACATATTTTTGATGGTAGCAATGTGATTGAATTTTGGTTTGCGAATATGGGTTTGAGGGTATTGGAATGAATTCAACTTGAACAGATTTCCAGTGGTTTAAATACAATTGTTCATGCTCCGTTTTCATGCGTTGAACTAATGGGGTACATGGGTGTGGGAACAAGAATGGAGGTCAAA
This sequence comes from Capsicum baccatum var. pendulum, assembly GCA_030864225.1. Lineage (NCBI taxonomy): Eukaryota > Viridiplantae > Streptophyta > Magnoliopsida > Solanales > Solanaceae > Capsicum > Capsicum baccatum. Next base: position 132,641,622 of record CM061556.1, read on the forward strand.
ATATTCCCCCAATTTGATGATTTTGGTATTGAAGTGGTTTGGAAATTGTGTTTCATCAAAACATTTGTATAATTGGTTTTGAAATATGATTTGTCACTTGGTTTGACTTCCTCATCTATACTTTTATAATGCATAAATTTTTAAAAGATTAAACATGAATTTTGAAGGCCTTGTTTGTCCTGTTATGACTAAAACTGAAACCTCAAGGATCAAGGCATTTTCCTGAGTTGAGTTGGTAATCTTAAGGAGGTCGAGGCATTCCGCCAACTTGATTGAATTAACTAAAAGGGGTGGAGTCATTCTCCCAAGTTAATGGAACTGTAATGGCATAACTACATGTGCAAAAGGATAAGGTATAATGATGCCTAAGGTGTGCCTTAATGTATAATGTATGGTTAATGAATGGGTTATATGATGGTTAATGAATGGGTTATATGAAACTTGTGTCTTAAATTAAGGTTAATGGGGGTGGTGTAGCTACGCCATGATGGTGTGGGTCTCGAATGACTTATACTGGAAACTCATGTTTGCCGACATGAGGTTTGGTCTGGATGACCTGTGTGCCTGGTTCACACTATTGATATATTTGTATCTTGGATTGACGTATGGTCAGGGCATTATTTGGTCTTCCTTGATACCTCCGATACATGTAGCTTACACGTGTTAGGGCCCTTTTATAGGGGAGTAGAACCCATATTGCTCGTGCGTTCCTATTATGATGATTGAGCTACATAATCCAGGATAACATTTTACTTCATGATAAGCCTTGTTTTATTTCCCCAAATGACAGGCTTATATATATATGATTATGCGTATTAGCTTCAAATGATTTTGAAATATTGATAATGGCCTTATTTTATCCTTTTTCCCATAGTTACATTCTAGTTATAATCTCACTAACCATCTCTAGACTTTGTAACCCTGCGCGATGCAGGAATCAAGAATACTTTTACTTTTCGTACATAGCGACTAGGTGATTATGGGATAGCTTATGAGTCATATGGAATAGGTAATCTTCCATACTTCATAAGACCTCATTTCATATTTCAATTTCCTTATGTCATATACTTTACCTTGTTTTAGTTTTGGAGATCGTTGGGGGCATGTTCCGACCTAGATTGATGTTGGTTTTATATAGGCTTTGTTTATTACTGTGGACTTGGGATTGGTTGTTGAATTCTTGGACTTATTTTGAGTCATACTCCAAAATCTTGTGATGTGTTCAAAATTCTGCTACTATGCTGGTATTGTGTTCCATTTGTGTATTAATGGTAAGGCAATAGATTATGTTATGACAACACACAATTATCATACCATATGTTTCCCTTATTTCGATCATTACAAACTCAAAGACACTTGGTTGGAGATCTCAAAGGGTTTTTTCAAGCTTGTAATGTAGGTTTGGGGAAGGGTAGGATAGACATTTAGGATGAAAGTAACTACACCCTCCTTAAACTCCAAATAACACACTAATTAGCAAAAACATTGGATCATTGGGAACTTATTTCATTTCTAAATCACACATGTTCCTATCTTTACCACATTAGTTCACCCTCCTTTGGAAAACATTCTTTTTTCATCTTTTTCTTTTTGTATGTTCATGCCTTTTTTTTTGGTTGCTCCCTTTCTTTTTCTCTTTTAATTTTCATCAATGATTTGAACCTAGGCGCTCACTTCCAATTGTAAGGCCCATGATCACCTTTTTCCAAGATCCACCATCCCTAAATAAGGCTTCTATCCTCAATTTGGCACTTTTAAGTTCTTGGTCGGGTCGTGTCACTATCATATCAATGATAATCAACATCATAGACCTTTGAAAAGTAGCTAGAGCATTACATAATTTAAAAGAAATTCATTTGAATGTAAAATTACCATAAAGACATTTAAGAATTGTCTTTCCTAGTGTTCTGGCGCAACGGATATCTGGTTGTGTTCGAAGTAACAATCCATGAAGTAGTACCAACCTCGTTCAGCTAGAATATCAGATATTTGATCCTTAAAAGACATTGTTAAGTGATCATGTAGTGTCCATGAGTTCAACTTTCATTAATCCATACACACTCTCCATACCATAATTTCACTAATAGGAATCAATTAATTTATCTCATTGGCAACAACGATTATGCCTTCCTTCTTCGGTTCATATTAGACAAGGCTTACTCACTTGCTATATAAAATTTTGTAAACCATTCTTGCATCAGGCCATTTTATAGTATCCTTCTTTACCACCTCCTACATAGGTTGATTAAATCTCCACTGATATTTAATAGTAGTCGTACAATCCTCTTCTAACTGGATCTTCTGAGTTCAAATACCTGGTGGAATACCATTGATATCAGCAATTGTCCATCCAATCATACTCTTTTAGTTTCTTAACACTGAAATAAGAGCCTCAACTTGTTGTTCCACAAAGTATGTTGTAATAATTACTATAATTTGTTTTTCACCTAGAAACACTTATCTCATATTATCTTGTAATTCTTTCAACTCCGACATAGATGGCTTTTCAATCGATGGCTTTGCTGATGGTGTTTGCCTATTTCTTAAATCGAAGTTTGATTTCTTTAGTATTTATGAGTATGAACCCATAACAATCAATGCACACATTGTTTATTCATACTCATCACTTTTATTACTATTAATTTTATTAATAATACTACCAAAGTTTCAATAGTGAATCCATTTTAAACATACACTACTATTTTGCATTCCACTACAATATCAATAACTAATATTACTTTCATATCTTTGGGCTTCTGCACTGACCGACAAACATCAAAGTTCACCTCTTCATTGTTGAGCTTGAATTTTAGCTCATTCCACTCCTTATCCACTAATACTCTTCCAATGGATAGAAAAGGTCTACCCTGTATTATGAGCATCTCAAGATAGACCTTACAATCAACAATTTCAAAATCTGCTAGATATATAAAATTTTCTTCCTTTACCAACACATCATAAAGAATATCCATATGCTTCTTGATGGAATGGATGCTATCAACAACTACATAGATGTCATCTTAGAATTTCGCAGATCCAACTATTGATATATAGCTAATGGCATCAAGTTAGAACTCACTCTAAGATCACAAAGAGCCTTAGGTAAACTAAAGGTGCCAATTGTACACAAAATTGTGAATGCTCTTTGATCGGATTTCTTCTGAACCAATGATCTTATGGAAATGGCACTGCAGTGATAAAGGTTATTTACTGGCTCATAACACATTGGTCTCTTCTTAGTAACCAGGTTGTTCATGAACTTTTCAACCCCAAAATTTGTTCCAAATACTCAATAAATGGAATTTTTACTTATAACTTCTTGAACATGACCATAAGCTTACTTATTTGGTCATTTTGAACCTTTTTCTTCATCTGGTGTGGAAATTGAGGAGGAGGACTAGGAATTTTTGATAGGGGAATTTCTGCCTCCTTTCTTTTTGTCTGACTTAACTCTTTTTCATCCATCAATCAAGGTTGTTGTTCTATAGTGAACTTGTTCTCACCTACTTCTTTCTCATTCTAAGAATCTACTAGATAACTTTTTGAAAAACCATCATTAATAATAAATTTATCCTTGGATGTAACATCATCCACGTGCATATAAAATACTAGATATGGCTCGGTGAACACTTTACCCCTTTTTTGTGGTATAGCTAGACAATTTCAATCATTGCAATATAACTAAAAAAAACTTAAACCCTTCCTTTGATTAAAATCTACAATTAATTGATTCATTTGGTACTAAGGGATGAGATTGGCATGGATGATACTTTCCAGATGAATGGGTCTTATAAGCATGTCATGAAGTAATCCCCTGGTTAACTAACTCGAATTGCTTAATTAGAGTGGAATGGTAATCCACGAGATGAATCATAGTTGATAAGTTACTTATTATCTCTTAAACACCTACATCTATCAATCTCACCCATTTTAGAAATTTAGATAGCATTTCTTCCATAAAAATCTTCCCTAAATAATTGAAAGCATTATCATATCTCTTAGGTCGAAAATACAACCAACATCTGTCACCTTTACACTTCTAATTCCCTTTTTCGTCGTCTCTATTACTAGCCTTGTTATAATAGTTATCCCTTCAATAGTTAAACCTTAATTTCCTTGGTCATTGTTCCTGATAATCCCTTGGTTATAAAAATAGTTAGCCTCTTCTTTGGAATCAGATTTGGTTTCTTTACTATGGGGACCATCTTTCATGACATCAAGACATTACCAAACAAAAAGTTTTTGTTAAGTAAATCCATTTGTATTTTCACATAATCTATGTCTTTATCATGCTCTTCTTCTTTTCGACATTACTCTGCTGATATACCTACTGAATATCTGTTGCTTGCAACTCTAGAATACCTAGTATGCTGATCTATACTAGTTTTGGTCACACTTTTAAATATCTCAATTGCCCTAGTAAAAACTAAAAGCCATAAAAGAATCACCTATTGCATTATCAATTGTTGTCTTTTTGTTTGAATTTTGTGCTATATTAAATATCTCTATTAAGTGTCCATGAACATCTTATAATTAGGACACTGAATCATCTTCATCTTGAACCTCACTTATATTTTATATAGATCCTCATTATCTAATTAAAGTAAATAGTTTATCTCATCCCCCAACTATAACATTCTAGAAGGAGAAACGAACCTTTCTAGGAAAGTTAATTTCAGCTGCGTCTAGATTGATATATAATTCGGTGTGAGGTCATTCAACCACAACGTTTACTTCCCTGATAGAGTCAATGGGAATAATCTCAATTAGATAACATTTTGCTTAATTCTAAGATAGTTAAAGGATTTGGAAATGTTAAAAAAATTCACCAAGTGCATGTTTGCATCATCACCGGGTAGTCCACCGAGCAACTCTTTTAGCTTTAGCAATTTTATTGTTATACTTATGATATGAAACATAACATTCAGAGCCAATGTAGGTAAAAAAATTGCTCTTGTATCACCAAATATATAAAAATCATCATCATCAAAAGAAAATTGAGTCGCAAGTAATTGCCATCATTTGCCTCATACTTGTTGATTTTAGTTAGCTGATGAGACATTGTTAGAATGTCTTCCGTTCAAAAGGTTAGACAACTCATCATATCATAGGTCCTCAATATGATCTTTTTTCACATGGCCCAAAGCATTAACTTTCTATTACTTCAACTTGGCGGCAACTAGTGAAGCAATCATTCTACCTCTTATTGTGTTTTCATGTATTTCCTTAGAGTACTATGGAATTCATTATCAAAAGGTAGTAGATGTAAATTGAACGATAATTTTTTGGCATACACAGTCAATATCCTACTAACACAAAAACAACAAATAAAAGTAAACTTAGGAAAAGATACTAAAAGTCAATTGACACACATAAACTTAATTGACAATGGTATTCCCCAAAAGTAGAGCAAAAATTTAATACACCCAAACTATGTCTCCCTTGAAACAAGTGTAAGAAATCTTTGTAATATATAACCCAACAAAGGTTGGGGTCAAATGCCATAGGGAATAGACTATTAATCAAGTTATATGCAGTCTAATTGATAATATGTCATCAATTCCCAAAAAATAAGGGGTTGTATTACGGAATGAAGAATTAATCTCATTTATGTTAAAATACCGAAGTAACTTTTATAACGTATTAGAATAAAGAAAGAACAATGTAGGATTATGTTCACCTTGGTGTTCAATCAATTTTGAACAATGGGTCATAAGAATCTATACCAGTGCATGCAATTATAGTATAATTGATGCCAATTCTACATATAATGTTTCCCAACCATTAACGGTTGTTTACACTTTAATTCTTTTGAACTTAAAGTGATGAAATACTAATTCATTGTATGAACTAAGAGATTAATTGAGTTAAAGCATTAATTATTAATTAGAGTTTGAAAATTCTAAATTCTTGTTACTAATCCCTTTTCCCAACATTAAATTCTTTACTCAAGAATGTGAAGTTCTAGGGGTTATTCTAAAGTTTGAAACCTGTTAAACCCATTAAATTGAAGTGAAATGCAATATAATCATAACCAACAGTACAAATTCAACAACCCATAATCTTAAAAGTGAATTTCAAACAAGGATTCCATAATCCTAGCTATGGATTTTAGCCCCTCATGACCAAAAAATAGATGGAAAAGATAGATTTCATAATAGAAGAATTAGAACTTACAAAGTAGAAATTTAAAATATAAATCTATGGTTAAACTAAAAATATTGTGTTTCCAACATCCAAAATCATTTATCGAGAACTAAGTACATTAAAAAATTAGTTCAATATAAAAAGAAGCAAATTCTAAACCCTAGACTAGGTATATGTTCTAATAAAGTATGGATTTAAATTTTAAATCTGTTGTGTCTCATCATAGTATTACACTTAGGTGAAAACTCGCAAGTTGGGTGACATTTTTTTAGATGAATCATTACCTATAGTCAGATTAGATCTGATCTATTGTGGTCTTGATGCCTACAGCGATGGTCCATCACTCATCTAACATCACGTCATCCAAAGCATCGCTTATCTTGACGTCTCTATTGTGTTTAGTTTAATATGAAATCTTGGGTAGTGGTCCGTTTATTCTTGATGACCCATCAGTTAGACCGTCACCCTACTTCAGTTTTACCCCTCTTTTTTTCTTATTATCGATGAATATGATCAATGATTTGTTAGGGCACTAACGACTGTTATATACCATGTTGCATACATCAGTATATTAAAGTTCCCATTTTATTATTTTGTGTTTTATGACTAATAACAATCCTAAAGTACATTAAAAACATCAACGGTTGTTGGAAAATAAGAAATTATCCATCATTGAACATGTAAAATATGATATTCTGAGCTGGTACATCAGAGCTTTTTAGATAGAAGTTGAGTCTAAGGGTGTATATTTCCAATTATACAAAGTGAGACCAACATTAATTCCATAAAATTTTGAAGCTAATGTAGTCTTATAGGATACCATGATTTAGGTATTGAGTTTCTTACCGAGTCTGGCTCAAATATGAGAACTCTTTGTCATTCTTTATAGTCTAGGACTAGGATAATGTTTAGCATCAAAAACAAGTATCAATTTAGGGATTTTATACTCTTTATGTACATCCATATATTATTATGGATTTAAATATTGATGTTTTACTAGTCAGACTTATTGCTTCTCTAATTCTTACTAGACCGGTGATGAATATTAAATAGTAAAAGAAGTTTGATAGATTGGTAAGATTTGGTTCTCCCAAGTCACTAAATAACCTAAGGATGACATGCATGAGTTAGTTTTATACTGAAGTTGTTTAACATAATTTTTCTCCCTTGGTGTGGATTACACTACATTTTAGAAATGAGAGGTATCAAATAAATGATGGAGATCTAATCTTTGTTCTTGTTAGTGGCTTCAGATTATATGATGTGGATAAAGTTTTTTGAGGCTATTCTTGCAAAGTATGTGCCTTACATCTTGAGGGAGAACTTGAGAGATGAGTTAGATAAAGGTACCATGTTAGTTATTGAGTATGAGACAATGCCCAATACACTTTCTAGGCATTCTTGATGAGTATTCAGTTAGAATAAAAGTTCCTTAGAAAGATTATATAGGACTTGGCTACCGCACTTAAGTTGGCTACAACATTGTTAGAGACTACTAGGACACCTTTTAATGGTTTGTGGATCATACTAAGAGTGTTGAGGATATCCATTGGTGTGCCTATGGAGGCATGAATAAAAGGGTTTGTAGACATTGTGGCTTCAGTAATTCATCTTCTTGAGGCAGTATCTTCTCATGTTGGGGTTATCATTTTCAGAATAAAAGGCCAATTCATATAGCTTTGTTTATTTCTGATGGTGGTTAATATTTTCTAGTATTTTAGTTCATCGAACATCATATTGTACCACCAGAGGTTATCATTTAGATTTTTCAAGTAGTGGGGAATGATCTAGTTTGTTTGGACTCTCCCATCAACCTACTACAAGTGGTATTTGTTTTGATTTTGGAGATTTTGGTTGTTTTACTCGTGAGTTCCCAAGTAATAGGTAATGTTTCCCACAAAAAAGTTCTCAGATATAGACTTAGAAATAACAAACACCATATGCTAAGGGAGATGCATAGGTTGGCAGAGGTTGATTTCAGGTTGCAAGGGGTGGTGTCATTCACCTGATCATTGTGGTCATAGAGTTACTCAGTCTTGGGGAGAACATTTTTAGTCTGATGCATTCCTAGATAGGGTAGAGGTAAAATCCACCATTGCTATCATAACTCAATTTATGAATAATTATGGCACCTACTATATCCCACTAGTATGTTTGCCAAACCGCAATCTGAAGCTATAAGTAATAGGCTAATTTTATAGAAAATTGCCTACAATGTTGAAATCAACAATTTAAGACATGTAATAAAAACAAGATGACTAATATAATCTAAAAAGGAGATAAAACATAGAAAACATCACACGACCTAGTAGTGTCGGTACAAGATCTACAAAAAGACCACAAGTTCTAAAATAGACAAATAAAACCTGTCTAAAAGATGAATGCATATACATAGATAATATGAGGAAAATGGAGCAACTCCGAGTCTGAGAGATCACCCTATCTAGAGAATCCAAAACAACACGATTGTCAAAATAATGATAGTAACTAGTACTTGGATCATCACCATAAAGGTACAAAGGTGTAGTGTGATTACTGAAACCATAGGTACTCAATAGCAATCATCAGCCGACTAAGCTAAAGTATGAAATAGATACGATAAAATGTGTGATAAAATAAGCTAAGGATAGGTAAAAGGAAAAATCGAAAAATAAACTCCAACACTACTATGCATAAGTAAATTAATAACATAAGGATTACACAAGTATATCTACTCAATTGGCTCCCATAATCCAATAAGTGCAAAAAGTAAATAATCAAATGCAAGCCCCCATAAGCCTGGAGGTTAACAAAAAGGAAAGTAAATAATCGAGTAACCATAATTTACCAACAATCATATCATGACCATGAACCTATCCATACTTTATCACATCATAAACAACTCACAATGTCAGACTCAAATAAAAACTTAATAGCATCATCATCAATATCATCATTTGTTGCACTTAAACTGAAACCCATATTTCCATTATTAAAATCTATTATTAAACTTGAACTAGAACTCATATGATCAATATCATAATCAATTGTAAAAGTTGAACTATAACTCATATTATCAATATCATAACCAGTTAGTAGACTTGAACTGAAACTCATATCAACAATATTATAATCAATTTAAATAAATTATCAAATTTTACCATAATTAGCATCAAGTCTCAAAATCAAAGCATCATGATCGTTAAATATGAAATCTCCTTAAATCCCCTAGTAAGTATTTTAGAATATAAATAAGTATTTTGGTCTTACAAAACTAGCTCAAGTCTTTGCCTAAGGTAGTTCAAAGGGCCCACTTAATATCCCCAAAATCAATAATAAGGAAAATTCTTCCTAGGACTAGGCTATGGTGTATAAATCAAGTTTTAGATGTTGAACAAGCCTTAAATACTCCCTATGATAGCAATTTATCCTCATACCTAAGAAACTATTTCAATTATGCCTAAAAGTTTGATTTTAATGTAGCTTAAATAGCCCATCTTATCCATATAATATCAATCATACCTCAAACACCTAAATCTCATTCCATATCTAGCATATAATAAAAATCATACTATAACATAGCTCAATCAATGAGAAGGTTAAACCAAGCCTACCTGCTCACCGAACATGTAATAACCCTTTAGGTTATTTTCCATATTTATGCTTATTTCTGCTATTTAGGATTCCCTATAGCTGCCACAAGTTATTTATGACTTGGTGGGATCGATGATTTGCTCACTAGACAGTTTATTTGATTTTTAAAACCAATTCTCTATTTATAAGTCTTCATTGGTTTAAAATGGCCATCGAGAAAAAACTTTAGTGAACTAACCTCATATAGAAAATCCAACTTTGCCAACGCATTTGAAACATTGAATTTAGTATGGTTACATATGTCATTTGTAAAAATTGGATTTCAAATACATCCTAAGGCCTTGGCCAAAACTTAGTAAGATTCTATATTTCGACCAACTCTCAGTGTAGGGAATACTATGATTGTGTGGGGATAAGTTCAATCCTGATGGTCAAGATCACAGTAAGCATTTTTCTATGATCACACCACCTGATATGTAACACACTATACTTTTGGGCTAGAATTTGAATTGTTGTTCCTACGTGTGTAAACTATAATCCTATGATTTCTATATGAATATAAGAGTCATGACCATTCATCTTGTGTATAAAGTGTTTTATATGTGAATCATGATCATAGGAAGCACTTATAGTAAAGTTGAGTTTACAACACTTTTATTGATTGAGTTTTTATATTTTATCCGATAAGAGTCAACTTCAAATGAGTGTATATCTTATAATATAATGATTCAGGGGCCCTACTATGTATGAAATGTAAGATCTTTGATTCTTCTTTCAAACACATCTAATTTTACCTTAAGTCGATATTAGAGAAGAAAGTTATGATCATATTACTTAAAAGTGTCTGTTTGTCAACTAGGTGATGACAAAGCTAACAAGGCATCACTTTGGTGACAACTAAGTTTATGAGCCGTCAACTAAGTGACAAGCCATCTGCTTTAGTCATCAGCCTAGGTCAGTAAATGGTAAATCCCAACATAAAGTGACGACTAGGGTGACAAGCTATCACCTAACTGATGTGTCATCAACCTTTTCATCAACTGAAGAATTTCAATAATTTTTATGGTTTCTTTATGGGTATTTTGGTCTTTTCCTCACCTTAAACCCTACCTCCACAACTTAAATAACCCTATACATAATAGTTTTACATCATTAGTCAGTTTTCAATGTTTTCTCTCCTCTTCACTGTCAAATAAAAAGACATTAGGGTTTCTCCTAAGCAATAAAAAATTCAAGCATTCTTCCCCAAGAATACAAGAATTCAAGTTCAAATTTCAAGCTTTCATCAAGAAATATATAAATTGAGGTTTGTGGGATATTCATCAATGGCTTTCTTCAACCTATTGAGTCCCGAAATTCCCTTCAAGTGTGGATTTTAATCATCTTTTGCAAAATTATCCATGTAAATCACGAATTTATTGCATGTCTTCTTAGATATTAGAATTCAATACATGTCAACATATTTTTTGAGGTAAATTAGATTATTTCGTGCTTTAAATTTCTATTACCCATGTCATATTAAAGTGATTTATTACTAAATATTTAATTTATTTATTAAACCATGTAAATATGTTGTCCTCTAATTTTCAACACATTCCCCTATTCAAATTCATATTTCTCAATTATTTATTGAAATATCTCATGTTTTGGGTCTTTGAAATATGATTTTACATCCCTGTTTTACGTGTTGACATGGATGCTTTGTAATCATTCAGTGCTGGCAGGTTATGAACACCCAATACCTATTTGTTTATTTTAGATCTCTCAAGTAATACGTTAGTCAACTTATGGTTTTATTATTAAACTCAGTTTCTTATGATCATGTTGAGCACTATCATTTATATATTTTTAATTACTTCAGAATCTGTATACACTTTTGTGTTCAAAATACCATGACTTGAGCTTATCTGTTATCAGTGCATGTCTAATTAGTATTTTCGTGTCTTTCAGTTGGGAGAAGGATTAAGCACCGAATGGGAAGTGTTGGTTTAGGGTATCCTACTTCTCTAGAAACTATGTGCCACTGTAGGTTTAGAGGCCTCACTAGAGAGTGTTTCCCCTTTCTCAATATGGGCTCATTTTAGTGATCACTCTAATCTAGGTATTATAAGATAAAAAGGATGAAAAAACCCTCCTCAACATGGGTCAGATGTTGGACTCAATGATAGCTCACATGGATTATGTCAGTTATATGATAGGTCCTATAGTTTTAGTTAGTATTCACTTTATCTCAGTTTAGTTTTTCTTAACCAAGTAATTAGATTTTGATAATTATTCGGTCAATTTTATAGATTATTCATGTTATTCAGATCAAATCAGTACATGCTATACATGGTCATGCATTCTCATTTTTACATATTGACATTTTCATGCTTATTATCCATAAATGACACTCATTTCAACTTTATAGTATGAGTAGATTTACATGAGATTTACATACAGTATTTATGTTTAACCATTTCCCAGCTACAATACTACTTATTCTACGAAAGTAAAGATTTAAGAAACTAAGTGTAGTAATTCACTAGATTATCAGTTTATGTTTGTTACTCATGTTTTAAGATACTTTAGATTTTAGTTGATTTCAGTCTCTTGGTTAGTCTACGTGCACTTAGCATACATATTTTAAGATTATGTATGTATTTAGTTTTACTTATCGCATTAACTCCTACTTACTCAGTTCATTCCAGAAGTACTGATCATATTTATGTCTGTGTGTCTACATTATTTCATAATATATGTACCAGAAGTAGTCCACACACTGTGGTTAGAAAGTTCTCAACTATCATCCAACGGGTGATAAGTTCTATTTTGGGAACTCTAGTCCATTACAGTTCATGTTATGTATTTTGATTATTGATATGTATTGATTAGTGGTAGTTAGAGGCATGTCCGAGCTATACATAGTTTACATAGTAGAGGCTTCATAGCTGGTCAATTAGAGTCATGATATGTATTTTAAGTTCTTTCTTCAGATTATCATGTTGTAAACTTTATCAATATTGTATTTGTTTAGACTTTTTCATGATCATGTTTCCGCTCAGCAAATTTAGTTTTTATACAAATTAAATATGTTGCTCAAGTAGTATTCTTGTTCATTGGTTAGCTTGGGATCACTTGTGGTTCCTAGCTCTATGTTAAGACTAGGGGTAGTCTCGGGTTGTGACATAAGATCCTGGATTTTTAAAAGTCCAATTTAGAATGGGAATTAGAAATTTCTCCTTTGTGTTCTAAACCATAAACCCTAATATGTAGTGTAGCGGTTAAAGTGAGTCTTGGGTGTTGATTGGGAGCTTGGGTTACTTGCATATTCGTGATTAACATTGAATCTAAGGTATGAATCCTTCATTTATTTGGTTGAATTTATGCCTATTTTACCCCAAAAATGCTAATGGCTTATGTCTTAATTTGAGCCCCAAATATGGGTGATTTCCACTAATTTATCAAAGGATATAACTCTCTAATGGATTTTGAAGAGTTGGTTGGTCACAGAAACTCATTTTTCATATATGGGACCCACCTAGGGGTTTTAGTATCATTTTTAGATCCAAAGCATAGTAGAGCAATATACGTTTTGGTAAACTCGTATTGATGAGTGGATAATGGTTTTATTAGTGTTATGGCATTTTAGGGATTATGAAGTGAAGATGAGTATGTGGTGCCTGATGAAAGGTTTGCTATTTGACTTAGAGATAGGCCTCTATCTACTCCTCTTCATAGATGATGTGTTATATGTATTGTGTGCAAATATGATAGGCTTGATGCATAGAGTAACTTATCATGGATTATTGATGCTTGGGGGATTAGATGAGGGTCTTGGACTCATAATATAATATGTTTATAAACCTTTTTAATCCTAGTGCCTTCACTCTCTAGTTTAAATTAGTTGTAGCATGGTTATGATGTAATGCTATGTTTAGGTTGTGGTTTTACCATTTAAAGGCATGAATGGTGGATTTAACCTTATGGACTAGTGAGGTAGTCTTGGAACTATAAGTTGGGTAGAGTGGAATTGAGTAACCTGGTTTCTAGTTGAAGCTTCTATCCTAAACGGGAATGTCGCTTACTTGACATCAAGAAGTTGAACCAGATAATTTAGCCTAGATTGGGGCATGGTATGCATGATTATGGAAATTAAGGTTTAGAAGTGTGATCATCCGGTCCACATATTCCTAGACTTGTGTTAACCTTGTTGGCTTAGTTGCCAATGTTAGACATAGATAATGATAGTGAACCTTAGTATAAGGTTACTTCATGACTTGGTGGCTTGTATTGATGTTCCCCAAATTGTGGGTTTTGATCTATGGCTATGATAAAGCTTGAGGGAGTGATATTGGGCATTTAGAGATGATATTTTCCTTAGATAAGTTACGTAGCCTATAGAGATGCTACTTTTCTCTCAGAATTGATTATTGGGCTATAAATATGCTATTTCCTCTTGCATTTGATAGTAATGAATATAGAGATGCTATTTTCTCTTAGATATGATTTTTATACCTATATAGATGCTATCTTCTTTTGGTTATGATTGTTGGGACTATAGAGATAATATTTCTCTTAGATATGATAATTTCCTTTGAGAGGTCATATACCTTATAGTCATGATGTATGACCTATTGGCATATGATATCCTATGTGAGAGATGATTACGTTCTTATTAAACATCTATATGTTAGATGCCTTATATGTGTGAGATAACCAGAGATATGCTATGACTTATAAATATTATAATAGATATGAATTTTGGATATATCTATGGGCTTAAGGATGTGATTATGATTTAGTGATTATTCTAGATTTATTATTGGGCCAGGATCATGTTATGATAATGATTGGATATTTGAGAAGTGTTTATTATTTTAAAGGTTACAATTATAGCGTATGGATTCATATGTATATTTTATATACACATCTCTCTAGTATGGGACAAGAGAAGATGTGGTATATTGCTTACGACTTATTTGATTTGATACTGGCGATGACATGTATAGATTTGGTAAATTTATGATTATTGTATCGGTAAATTATGTGATTTTAGATTAAATATGTTATTTTAATTGTCATGCTTTATTAAGGATGAAACTATGTGGTAGTTAGTCTATTAGGAGACTATAACACTTGGTGGATAGGAATCAAATTTATTAGTTAATAAATCTTTCATTGTTGAAATATGTTAGTTAGAGATGGTGGATATGTTACTAATAATGATGTTGGGTTTAGCATAGAAAAAGATTAGGGATATTGATGCTAGTATGTAATGTCGATAAGTTGTTAAATGAAGAGTTGTATATTAATGAGGCGAGACAATAAGTGATTTTGGCAATAAGAGGTGGCTAGTTAATAGAGATAAATATTTGCTAAATTATAGATTATAGAATAATTAAACAAGGACTAGCTAATTAACAATGGTTAGCAAATAAATTATGTCAGTTGATACCCTGCAAGGCCAAAGGCTGATTATGCTGATGATTGTCATGATGATGATAGTTATGGGGAGTTTTGATATTGATTGTGTATCTTGTTTTAATTTTTGCATGCACATTGCCTATCACCAGTATGTACCTATGTATATCAGCCGGTACAGGATAGTTGCATAATCATGGGTAAAGAATATGCCTTGTGTTTTTGTGTGTTGATTGAACCTTCTGAGTCTGGGGTGGTGGGGGTACGCATAGGCTCGATTAGTTATTTGGTTTCTTGGAGTAGTCAGTTATTTTTGTTATTAATGATATTGTTATTATCAATGTTATGATTATTATTATGTCTAGCTTATGGAAGATTGGCCATTGGATCAATATCGAGATTTCAGGAATATTTTTGGCCTCTTTTATCTTATGATTGCATTGTTACACATGATTATATCATGTCTAGAAATGTGAATTAGAAACCCTAAGTATGATAGTATTTAATGTTGATAGTACCATGATGAGGTCTTAGACTGAGAAAGTGATAATCTAGACTACTCTTTGAGATGACTTCATGTTTATGTGTATGTATATATATAGATATATGCAAGAATGGCACTAGTGTACTTCCCTTATTTTCTTTGTTCATATTGAATATTCATTTCATGCCTTTGTATATTTGTATATGTCTTTCTTTCACTCTTAGTTCATATATTGAGATGGGATATAGATATAGCATGGACGTATATTAAATATAGTTGGAATAGAATTGTTCTCCCTAATACTTCATTCATTTTTTTGTGTTAGACTCTTAGACTTGAATATGATAGTTGTCCCTCATTATTCTCATTGATTTACTATATAATCTCTAGACTCTTGGGTATAGTTTTCATTTTGTTTACATATTATTTATATTTCCTTTATCTTTGGAGGTCAGTTAGCAATTGCCTTCTGAATACCATTCTTTTGATACTTAAACTACACTTCTGCAGCCTGCATACCATAGCACAAGTTATTAACGTTGATGTATGCATCATCTAGAGCAGCCGTGGTTTAGAGACTTAGGGTAAGCTCTTAATTTTTGAAGTATTACTTATCTCTCTTTCTTATGTATTAGACTAGTTTCCATGTTGTTTTAAAAGATAAGTTTATCAAGAGTATTTCTCCTTGACATTTCACGTTTGTACTCTAAATATATTAGAAGATCTTATACTGATACCACTAGTTTTTGGGATGTTCTTATTATTGTACTGTACTTTATGTATATTCCACACTCTTTTCCTTATATTAATTGAGTAGTCTATTACCAGTCGTTCAAGACTATGGGTTGGATTACCTGCTAGTGGGTTATCATAGATGCCATAATAACCTGAGAAATTAGGTTGTGATAAATTGGTATCAGATCCTAGGTTTCATCTTCTTATTAGTACAAGAGCTAAGTGTTATTAGAGTCCTATGTATCGATGCAGAGATGTCCATAACCTATCTTCAAAAGGCTACAGGGACATTTTAAAAAATTCAATTCTTAAGTCTTTATCGTGTGTCTTTATTTTCTATGAACCTCGAACATATTCTTTGACTCTATTCTATGCTCGAAGGATGATGCAACACTGCCAAGAGATACAAATGAGACTTCATATTGATTTTCCAAAGTTTTATTGCACCATTGTATTAGAGAGTTAGAGATGGATATCGAAGATGTTTAGTGATGCTGAAAAGGATTTAGGCCAGGAAAGGCTCCAATTGAGCTTGTGACTACTCTAACCTTTGAGTTTTAGAATTAGTTATTTGAGTCATGTTATAGATACCTCTTAGCCATAGATGAAATTTGATTCATCGAGCAATTTTCAGACCAAAGTTAGGTCTATTGGTGATTATCAGGGATCTTTACTACATTTGTGTACATGATTGGATTTCTTGTATGATCCAGGCATTCTCCTATGCTACATCCTTCTTAGTTAGACATGGGTGCAAGGATATGTTAATGGGTTAGTATTGTTATATGTTTATCATAAAAACACTTGATATTAGTCGAATATTTCTTCTCTTAGACTACTGATTATGAGAGAACCATAGAGAGTATGTATGGAGACTTATGGAAATGGAGGTAAGAGGTATGCCATCAGTATAGTGCTCTTAGTATTTTATAATATAATAAGGATCCTTCAAGTAGAGTTTAGCTTCACCTATAGCCTATTAGCTCTACACAGATATTATTCCATACTATGAGTAGTTTTTAGATTTATCATAGTGATCATAGTTGGCAGAGGTCCCATCATACTAGCGGACTTATGGTATAGTTCTTTGCACCATGGTGACTATTTTTGGATTTTTAGGGGCAGTATCTCAAAGTATTCAAGGATCTTGATTTGATTGGGTTGTGACAGTACACCAATTTAGAGAATATCCCAAGTATGAGATAGAAGATCAACCAGAGTTAGCACGTACTACCCACCGGCCTAGAGTTCCTAAGATAAACTATGATTTCGAATGTATGAGCATAATTTTGCAAATTTCTCTCAGCATTAGTTGGCCAACCATATGGTCTTAGTTTGTATTTTTGTCATTGTTGAGCTTTTGAAGTTTGCTTCAATTGTAGAGAGATCGACTATAAATCTTAAAAGTGTCCCTAGCATGGGATTTCTAGTCAATCAACTCATTTAGATCATGCTTGTAATATTATGGTGTGTTCTATTAGAGGTAGTGTGTGTCGCACCTAATTTGATGAGTCAATCGATCAATTCGAGTTAGACCCATTCAGATTTATTTCTCCCTATGCTCATCAAGCATATGATTGCAGATGTTACCATGATTGGTGTGCTTTTTTCCCCCGCCATTATCTCTTATTATATGTATTGGGGTTTTTATACCCATTGGTAATTATATGCCCCAATGAATTAACATCGATTATTATGTGCCTTATTATTAAATTCATAATTATGTTACAACACCATGGTTTATTTCTTTTAGTAGTTGATGGACCACATAGAATATTGATGTTTTTCCCCCATGATTGCTGTTGGTTTCAATTCCTATTTATCTTAGCACATTAGCCCTATTATATCCCTTGAGTGGTATTTTTTATTACTACCACTACCTAAGGTTACTGATATTACTTAATATTATGTCTTGATGTTTGTACTTGATGTAATAGATTCTTGTTGGGTAGCTATATAGACTATTTTTATCAAGTTAAACATTTATTTTATTATGATATTATTCATTGTCTTGAGTAGACATAGCTCGACGTGATAATTTATTTCCCCTAGCATAGCGGGGTTGACTGTGTTCCCTTTTTTGTAGCTGTCTTAGATTGATTTGGGGAAGTATTGTGATATCGAAAGATAGGTTGACCTTTTGTGGCTATTTTATGACCCTTGATTTGGCAATTTACTTCTATTACCAATTATTGAGTTTGAGAACCTTAGACTTTCCTCATGGGTTACAAAGGCTTTTGTTTTGACTATCCCTTCTGATATAGCCCATTGTGAGATTGACCAATTTGAGGTCTCTTCTTTTATTGTGTCTACTTTTATAATCCAATAGCAACTTTGATATTTAATGTGAGATATTATGGATCCATTTATTATATTTTTTGGGTTCATTATATTGTGATAGTTTACCCTTGTAATTGATGTGGAGAATGGATGCCCCTTTCCCGTAATATAGTATTTTCTTAAATATAGAGAGAGAGTTAAAGGTTGGTGGCCTTTCCTATGATCACTTCTTGAGTTGGAAAATTGGAAATTACTTATCTCGAGTTGTTGATTTTTAGGTAGTGATTTTGACTTTGACCTTGGTTTTGAGATTTATATATTACTTCTGTGATGATGTGATTCTTGAATGGATCGAGTAGTGATTGTCCTACTTGGGTGGATTAGGGAAATCAATATTTCAAAGATTGTACGGCATAATGAGGCCTGGTGAAGTGTTTCAACTTAATGATATATGCTTGTGGCTATTCTTTTGGGAGATGGTGTGTTAGATTGATTAGTTGTCGGCTAAAGTTACATTTTAATTAGTTGCTAGATTCTTTGCCTATACTAGTGTGGTTTTCAGCCTTTATAAGTTCTTGAGTATGATTGTATTGTTCATGACCTCCAATGGATATGGAGCGGGTTATTTGCATTTTCAGCCAGTGATTCCTTTTTTAAAATAACTTCTATTTTGTAGCTATATTTCGTGCCCTCCAAATGATATAAAGTTTGTTACGTGTGTTTTCAGTTAGTGATTATCCCTGTGGTGATTTTGTTCTTCAGTTATATCTGGACTATGGCTTAGTATGATTTATCTCGGGTATGTCAGGTTTTGATACTAAAGTTGATTTGAGATAATTGACATTGATATGACCTTAGTAGATCCATTTTTGATTTAATGCCTCAGAATGGTAATTTGGAATTATTATAGACTTGGAGCATAAATGCCTACCCATTTTCTATTTGGTAAAGATATTTGAGATCGAGCGATTTAGCCTTGGTATTGAGATTTTAGAATGGTATTATTGACATTGTGTACAATTTTTTTTTGGACTAGCCTTTGTTCCGATTTAATTTAGAGGATGGTTAAGCCTACTCCGTTATTGCCTATTAAGTCTTCTCAACGTTGGCTTGATTGTAGTTAATAAGTGTTCTGATGATAGTCCATGGGCCCTATATTGGCTACTTCAGTATTGGCTTAGAGTTTTTAGTTTTCTTTGGGAATTTTGGAAGATTTACTAAATGAGAGTAATATACATGAGTTGAATTCAGTATGACTTCATTCTCGGTGGATGAGATATCCTGAAGTAGAATATTCATTGATTAGTAGTTATACCCCGGACTTTGAGATTTTTGTTTGATTGTTATTCGGACTAGTTGCAGCATTTGCATGGATTGCATTCCTTGATTGTCTTCATTGGTTTTCTCAGACAACTTCTTTTGAACTTCTTCACTCATTTAACATATAGACTTTCAACAGGTCAACTTCAGTCCTTTGAGTTCTCAGTGATGAGACCGCATAGGCGAGACTGATTTTCCTCTTAGATTAGAGTGGATAGCATGTGCAAAATGGAAAATAGAGCATATAATTGGAATTGAATTTGGTGGCATGATTCATGACTTGGGGTGATTTTTGACGAGATGAGACATTATTGATTTACGTAGCTATAGTGATGGTATCAGCGTGATGTTTTTTAGATGTGCATGTATCAGTCTTCTTGGTTTTGTTTGAGGCCAATTAGCGGTAAAGTTGAGTTTTGCCTATTTGGAATAAGAATAAGGGTGTTGGTTGAAAAAGGGATACCCATGGAAAAATCCCATAGAAGAATTTTTTTCTACGGTGAGGTTATCTGGGAAGTCATGCTCTAAGCATGCGGTCCCAATACCTATCAGTTCGAGGTTTTTAGATTCTTTCTATGTGTTGAGTTTTGGGACAAAAGTCCTTTTAGTAGTGGATCAGTTCTTTACTCTTATTTTCATCATTTGGGCTTCCCCATAGCTGCCCTAAGTCGTTGATAACTCATTGGGATAAAAGATTCATTCATCGGTTAGTTCGTCTATTTTTAGAATCAATTCTCCAATAAGAAGTCTTCACTAGCTTCAAATGGCCATCGAGAAAAAAAATTGGTGAAACAACTTCGGATTTAAAATTCAACTTCGCCAACGCATACAAAATGTCTTATTTAGTGTGCTTACATATCTCATTTCAAAAAATTAGATTCAAGATACATCATAAAGCCATGGCCAAAACTTGGATTCAAATTCTGAGTTTCACCCATCTATTGATGCAGGGAATATTATGATGTCATGGTGCTCGGTGCGATCGTGATGACCACGATTACGATTAGCATATGTCTGCTATCTCACCACTTGAGATCCTAGGAATGTTCTTTAAAAGGTGTAATACTCCAAGTTTTCATGTCATAAACCTCTTATTCTTTTTCCCAAGAAATCAGATCAAGCCTAAAGTAATGGTTATGCATAAGTGGATGCTATCCTTCCTATCTTAGCCATACAACTATTTTCATGAGAATTCATGCTTTTGCATATCAGTTTAGTAGCTCATCATGTTTAAGATTTTGTTATTCAGTTTATTTCAGTTGTTCATGATAGCTTATAGCCTCATATTCCTTGGCATTCTCAGCTTAACTAGCCACATTGGGCGATGAATGTTCCCAAGGGGGAGATATTGTAACACCCCATATTTTTCCTAGCTAAATTTCCTCCCTAGAAGTTCAAGGATTAGCTACTAAAATGAATACCTTTTTATTTCATATGGAATTTTCTAGATTTAGACTTTTCATTGAGGGGGAAATTGAATAAGAACTTTATGCTAATTATTCACCATTCTCTTTAAAAGAAAAACCTTAGAAATGTAAGACCCCATAAATCCTCGTCGTCTAAGTACTTTAAAGAGTGCCAAAAGAGGTCTTAGACTTAGAAAATTTTCATCTAAGTGTTAGGACTTAGTCTTTTCTAAAGCCGTTAAATTTTGAGGAATTTATTTACGACCTTCCCGACCTCCAAAAGTTAATTTTTAAGTTGATTCATGATCGAGGAAGTCAATAGTACATCTTGTGTGAGTTTCAGAATTTTCGACCAAGCATAAGGGCGTGTTTGGAACTCCAAAACAGAAGCTCAGGGTGATTATCCTGCGGCTCCCTGCCTAGTTAGGTAATGGGGGAGAGCTCGTGATGGACACCGCGAAGCCTCTCCCAGACCAGCATTCCAGATCCTGCGCCACCCTGGCCAGTACGATTCGGGTAATTTCTCTAATTTGTTTCTGTATTTTTAAGGGTAAATGAGTCATTTTCTCCACCCCAATACATCCAAACACAAGATTTAAGCCTATTCTAAGAACATTAGGCTTATTATTATTACTTTTCTCTCAGTAAATACCCTAAGAACTCCAAAGCTCCTCTTCTAAGAAGTCTAGATCCTCAATTGTTACTCCAAGAAAGTTTTAGATTGAGGGTTCCCAAGTAAAGACACTCAAGAATCCATCTTCAAGAACACGAATATGATCTTGAAAACCAAGCTTCTTCATCTAGTTCTTCATCCAAAGTATGTGGGATTAATAGTTGCTAAATGGTTGTTTATTTAATAGTTAAATGAGGATTTGTTGGTTAACAATGGTTAGTTAATGAATGACTTCAGTTAATAAAAGATTGTCAGATGATAAGCGGTTAAGTGTTGTCTAATAATGGTTAACGATTACATGAGGATTTGGTGATAATATTGAATAGTGGGCATATGGAAATTATGGTCTAGTAATGAACCATAGCTAGAGGTTAGATGTCTTCTATCTAATAAATAAATGTTAGTTGTTATCCCTTGAATAATAGTAATGTTTAGACTAATAATTAGAGGTCATGTTAACACTAGTGAACTAGTGGTTTCATTATAAATGGCATTGGTTAGCTAAAAACGGATAGTGGGAAAGTATTGTTTAGATAGATAATTTGTGGTGATATGATTATGTTTATAAGTATATTAGTATATGTTATTCCGTAATGTTAATTGTGATGATATATTGATACCCGAAAGGCCAGAGGATACTATTATGGCAAAATTGATACCCAGCAAGGTCGGAGAATATCATGAATATATATTGATACCCGGCAAGGCCAGGGGATACTATAATGATGATGTTAATACCTAGCAAGGATGAAAGTTATTGTGATGATATATTGATACTCGGCAAGGCTGGAGGATTCTACCGAGATGATATATTGATACCCAACAAGTTTTGAGGATATTGTGATGGGTGTATTGATACCCGATAAGGTCGAAGGCTAATTACAATGATGCTAGTCATTATGATGATAGTTATGGTGAGTTGTGCTATTTATTGTGTACCTTGCAATTATTCATGCATGCGAATCAGCTATCATCACTATGCACTTTTATCTATCAACCGGTATGAGATGGTTGCATAAGCATCATGAAGAATATGCCTTGTGTTTTGTGTATTGATTGGACCTTCTACGTCTGGGGCAGTGAGAGTACACACAATATCGGTTAGGTATATGGTTGCCCAAAGTAGCCGATTATTCACACTATTATTGATATTGTTATTATTAATATTATGATCATTATTATGGATTGCTTATGACAGATTTGTCATTGATTTTATATCAAAATTTGAGTTATGTTTTTGACCTCTTTTATCTTATAATTTGATTGTTGTGCATGATTAAATCATGTCTAGCCATGTTAATTAGAAACCTTGAGTATGAAGGTATTAAATCCTAATAGTATTATGACTAGGTCTTAGAATGAGAATATGATAATCTTGACTACTCTTTGAGATGACCTTATGATTATGTGGATGTATATATGTATAGCTATATGAAACTATTGCACTACCGTACATCCCATCCTTTGCTTATTCATATTGTATATTTGTTTCTTAATCTTTTATATTATAGTATGTCTTTCTTTTGTACTATATTCGTATATTGACCTGGGATATTCAGTATAGCATGGACCTATATTGAATATAGTTGGAATAGGGTAGTTGTTCCTTATTATTCTCATGGACTTGTTGTGTTAGACTCTTGGTCTTGAATAGGGTAGTTCTCCCTTATTATTCTTATTGAGTTGCTATATAATCTCTGGACTCTTTGGTGTTGTTTCCATTCTGTTTATATGCTGTATATATATTCATTATCTTTGGAACTTAGTTGGCAGTTTCCTACTGAGTACTATTTGTTTGGTACACTACACTTCTGTAGCCTTCAAATCATAGTAAGGGTTATTGTTGTTGATGAGTGCATCATGCGAAACAACCATGGTTTAGAGACTTAGGGTAAGCTCCTAACATTCGGAGTATTACTTATCTCTCTTTATTATGTATTAGAATAGTCTCCATATGACATTCAGAGATAAGTTGTATCAGAATATTTTGCCTTGACAATTTGTTTTATACACTATATATATTAGAAGCTCTTGTATTGATACCACAAAGTTTTGGGATGTTCTTATGTATTGATTTCTACTTTTTATATATTTTGAATTCTTTTCCTTACATTGATTAAGTAGTTTGTTACTAGCCGTTTTGGATTATGGGGTGGCTTACCCATTGATGGGTTATGGTAGGTGCAAGTATGACCGGAGAAATTAGGTAGTGACATAACATAAGCCCAAAGAATTTGCTAAACCAATAATTTTCATTTGAAGAAGCTCCTACACGGTTCCGTTCTATCAAAATCACAATATACTCATCAAATCAAGAATAATGATATCATATTATACTATTGTCTTTCTGGTCCAAATATCATGTAAAATCCCATATGGGGCCCATTCACGAAATCATAAATTTGAAACCAACACAACGTCCCTCTATGCTTAAGGAACATTTACCCTCAAGAATGGATGAATTTCAAGTTCTAATGGTGCTAAAATTAAGCCACCAATCTTTTAGGGATTTTAGAAGAAAATGAAGGATTTAATCCCACAATAAATGGAAGCTGACCACAAATTTGAAAAGGGAACGCATATATAATCTTCATGTAACCACCAAAATCACCCACACATGTTTTCTATATACTTTCCCAATTTTAAGGGTCTTAATATCTTAGGAATGGAGAAAAATAGGCTAAGTTGGGTATTTATACCATTCCTAGGTGCACGGGTATCACTGAAGCGAATCTTAGGTTGGTTATGAGATAATTTTTCACTGGCCCGCTTGTCACTTACGCGATCAGTAAATTGAATATGCGATAGCTGGGTACCTAAGAAATATTGTGTATGTTACACCATTATCACTTATGTGATATCCTTGTGATGTTCCATGGTTTCACGATACTTTCGATACATTAAACTAAGAAATATGCAAGTACTTAGGCCTATTTTAAGAGATAAGATGTGTTTGTCCTTTTTTGCTATAAACTAGGTTTTTTGAACTAAACATAAGAAAAAGAGTTAAAAGCTGAGTTTTGACCAACCTACGTCAGAACCTACTTGGTGTAGGAAGCTATGTTGGAACATACTTGACGTAGGTAGTAGAGTAGGAATCTGAAATTTGGGTTTCAGAGACGCTGCGAAGAAGAAGTTTACTAGCACCTATGAGGGGACCACATATGGGTCGTAGGTAGTACCTACACCCCATTGGTGTCAGAACAAGTGATTACCAGTTGCGATCCTGCAAAGTTTGAAGACTGACCTTCTACTTGGGGCCACCTAAGACCCGTAGGTTCCACCTACGACCTATAAGTGGCACCGTAGGTGGCTGATGACTTAGGTTTGCTCTTTTATTTTGGGAATGGATTCCTAGGGTTTCTATGTAATATAGAAATACTCGATTGATGTTTTTGTCTAAGTTCATGCCCTCATACTATTCAGGTACATTGTTTTAATTCCAGGATTGAGTTTTGATCTTGGGATTCATGTGTTCTTGGTTTTTGGTTGATTAAATAATTTGAATATTTGGGTTTTCTTCATAAATTATTTGTTAGATTATTATAATATTTTCTTTATTGAATTCCACTGAGTGTTTTGCATCTATTAATGGCTATTTCCCATAGCTAGGGTTGTGGGAACCCTATAAGAATAATGAAGTAGGGGAATTGTGAGGTTAATTCTTATCATTGTTTACACTTGGATTGTGATCTTCTCTAATTTAGTTGTTTTCTTAGTGGTGTACAACACTAGGAACTCACATGTATTCAGTATTGTCTTCACAAGGGAGATTAAGGTTAGAAAAAGTAGGTTAACACAATGTTTTGAGGCTATCAACCCTCGTCAAATAACCTCAGACCCACAAGGTGATAGTTAAATAAGGATCAAAGAAAAGGTTTAATAAAGCGACACCCTGATACTCACAAGGTGTAATTCCCTAAAGTTTCCTAACTAGCTTTGTCTCAAGAATGTCAAGTATTATCTTCTAAATTGAATGACGTTTATTCCATGGGGAATTTTTAAGATTTTCACTTTTTTTCATGTGAAAAATTCAATAAGCTTTCCATCGATATAAAATTTTCCTCAAATCTGATAATCGGTTAAGAAGTTATGACTATTTCAAGTTCCCATCATAAAACAACGACATATTGGTCAAGGGTGCGCCACACCACAAGATAAAATGGAAATTGTCCTTTTTCCAGTGTCCCAGTGTGATTTCTCCCTGTCGCGCCAAACTTACAGGTTGCAAATGAAGTGGCAACGCAATGGCTCCATGTCGGGTCATTTCCCTATTTCCCAATTGTCAAATTCCAGTAACACGATGCGATAGCACCGCATCGCACCAGGGGTCTAGGTTGGGAAATTTTCATCAATTTAAAAGACCCATCCAGGGTTAAAATGATCAATTTCCCACCCCTATTTAAGCCCTTTAACATGAGATTCTGTTATTTGGAACCCAAAATATACTAGTTTCTCTTAATTTTCTCTCAAGAACAAGATAGGGTTTCAATTGGGGATTCAATTTGAAGAAAGTCTCTTCGTCAATCTTCGCTAAATCAAGAACTAAGGTATGTCATATGTTGATTCATTGGTCTCTTTCACCCATGAATCTCAAGAATCTCTTTTTAAAATCAAAGATTTTTATATATACGAATGTTCATGATTTGATTGAATTGAAAAGTGGTGTTCATGTTGTTGTTTGATTTCATTCCATGTTATTGACTATTAATTAAAAAAATTGATTCTAGTATGTGAGGAATTATCCTGTATTCATGATAAACCATACAATTCTCAAGTTGATTGATGTATCCTTGATTATTAGATATGTTGATGATTGTATAACGATAGCATTATCCTCCTATGTTTGATTAAACGCCTATGTGAAGGAAAAGTGTCATACTAGTATTATAATATGAAATCTCCATTATGTTTGTCAAGTGTTTGATGAAATGTCTTAGCCAATGGATTATGTATTGTTGATGTTGGTCCTATATCAAGAAAGCCATGCTTTGTCAATTCTCTTCTATCGAGTTGTAGGAGTACTTGTACCTGAAAAATATAGCTGCATGCCTAGAGTCCGTGTATTGTTTTCATGGTATCCTTAGTCAAGCCATGATCCATAGAACTCAGTCAGTCATGTGAATCAAAAAAGCTCAGTAATACAGTAATCTTAGTACTATTCCGTCAATCAATGGAACTCAGTTAATTCAGTCTAGTTCAGTTCAGTAATCCATGATCAGCATCTACTCAGATAGGAGACAAAATTAGCATTGAGTGAACCAAAGGATGGGAACACATACTGTCAAATGAGGGTGTGATTCATAGAAGTCATCCTTGCATTCCAGAACTATGTATCCAGCATAGGTTAAGACATCAACACTGTCAGATGACGGTTGATGATGTGGATAAGTACTGTCAGATGAGGGCCCCACCGTTCTCTTTTAGGGACACTGTCAAATGAGGGTCACTCACAGCTTATCCATACCAGGGCCACAGTATTGAAACCCTTCTAATTGGGGTTATAGATTGGACCCTAACTCATCCATAATGGTGTATTAGGGGCATGTCGGTTAGATAACTACTTCCTACTCTTTCAGTTACAGAATCAAGACTGTAAAATACAGTCATTCAGTGTTAGTAATACAACTCAGATAGTTCTACAAAATTTACGAGTATCAGATATAGTTAACTCAAAACAGTATGAAACTCAGCTAGTTCCATCAGATTCAGAAGTGTCAGATACATTCACTCATGTCATCAGTTATGTCAGTCATCATAATTCAGTTAATAGTCATTTTAGTTATCAGTAAATTCATGTTACCATGATATTAGATATAGTTACGATGTATTCATGCTTGTATTTCACATTCATATTAGTCAGTTAGCTAGTATTGTTCATGCATATGAACCCTATTTATTTATCCTGCCTTCCATGCATACCAGTACACTCAAAGTACTGGCGCATTTTAGCTATGGTGTCTTATACCATAGGTTCAGAAGCACGAGCTCTAGAGCATCAGTAATATTCTAGTCTCATCAGTCAGAGTTAGCAGTGAGTCCTCATCTATATTCTACAACAGAACCGTAGGATAGCACAATATGGTCGAGACCCTTATCATGAGCTATCTTATGTAAATACACAAAACATGCCTCCACCAATTCCCCAAGAGACTGTAGATCAGAATACTAAGCAGTTATAAGAAGAGAAAATGTGAGGATAGAAAATGAGGTTGCCTAGTGTGCCACTCTAGAGGAAGAGAGAGCGAGATAGAGAATAATAATTAATCATAGAACAATACTCTACAGAGGTAGTAGGGGTGGATCTTAAGTATTTCCTATCTTTTAGTACTTTACACCATACGATGATCTAAATAAGGACATAGGATATGTTGAGCCTACTGATGTAGGTGCTATCATCCTCCTGCATTTCCACTGAGTGTGAAGTTTGACATTACTAGTGCTATGATCCAATTATTCATATGATAGGTATGTTTGCTATCTTGTCAACTGATGACTTCAAACATGCACCTGATTACTTTTATTAGAATTTTCACTTCATACACTATACCTGGGTTATATTAAAAAGCTCAGAGAATCAGGTGATTCCCTTTCTCTCTAACTAATGAAGCTATATTGTGGTTAGGGGAACTTTCTCGTGGATTCATTACTACTTGTAACTAGTTGTGTAGGAAGTTTTAAGACCGTTTCTTCCGTCCATTAGAATTCTACCTTTGAAGGACGCAATATATAATTTAAAGCTGTTGCATTCTGAATTGATGTGTGATGCAGGGTTTCGATTAAAATAGAATTTCATAATAATGCCGAATCATAGAATTATGGGAAAAAACTTACTTCAAATATTCTATCGACCCCTTAACACAAATTCCAAAGCTATGTAAGATACTACTACATATGGAGAATTCATGTGCCTTGGTTGGGAGGTAGGATAGAGATATTAGATCAGATCTCTCTCAGCAATTGAGGGTAGAATACTCAGGAAGTAGAGAGACACTAACACATATGCTATTGGGGTTTCTAGCAAGCCCAAAGTTGTTGATGACATAGTGGCATAAGAGGTATCTAAGCTAAGGATGGAGGTTGATTGCTAATAAATAAATTCGCGAAGATGAATTTCAAGAAGGTGAATGCAGTGGGTAAATAATGTAGGGACTCTAGATCATATGATTTAAATGTGGATGAAGAGGCTAAATATCTATATAGAGAGTTGGCGGGCATTTGCGACAAGGGCCAATCATCTGCTCAAGATAATTGAAACTATAGTCAAGGGAACCAAGGTTGGAACTATTACGGGGATAGGTACAAAGATCAGAGTAGAGAGAGGGATGGTGTTAGATACATTAGGATGATTATAAAGGAAAAGATCGTGAATATGTTCCACCAACCAATCATTATAGTGAATCAAGGATAGAGGCTAGTTTCCAAAGATAGTAAAGTGTTAGAAGAGCCAAGAAAATTGCCTTATAGAGATTAGGGAAGACATTTAAGATAGAATCTCATGCCACTGCGATCAAGAAATTGGAGCAGCAATTTGGTCAAATGTCTGCAACCTTGAATCAGCAGGATTCTGGCCATTGTCATAGCAATACAGTGCTGAA
Source organism: Capsicum baccatum var. pendulum (assembly GCA_030864225.1). Lineage (NCBI taxonomy): Eukaryota > Viridiplantae > Streptophyta > Magnoliopsida > Solanales > Solanaceae > Capsicum > Capsicum baccatum. The sequence goes on from CM061556.1 coordinate 132,671,241, forward strand.
TCTTAAGAATGACTGTCATTGTCTGGTCTTCACCACATAAAATAGTAAGGCCACTATTGACCCCCTAATGCCTTTTGATGGTGATCCAAGGAATGATATTGTTAATATTGATGAGAAAATTGAAGTGAAGCCAAAAAAATTAATAGGTGTTGATCATAGTGCTGAAAATGATAAAGGTAAAGAAAAGGTCGATGAACCAGTACTGAAGACTATACCAAGACCTTCCCTACCTTTAACTCAAAGGTTAATGTACAAGAGAGAACAAAATAGGTACAAAAAATTAATTGTTATACTGAAAGACTTTTCTTTGAATATCCCTCTTCTTGAAGCTCTCGAGCAGACAACTGGGCAAGCAAAATTTATGAAGAATTTTATGACAATCAAGAGAGATGTTAGTTATGAGGATATCGATGGGTTTCTTGACTATAGTGTGTTCACATTGCAATCTCTTGCATTTAAGAATGGTGATCGTGAAGTTTTCACTATTCCTTGCTCCATTAGGACATCTAGGTTTGCTAGAGCCCTGTGTGACTTGGGTGTATTAAATTGATGTCATTGGTAGTGGTCAAACATTTTGGATTAATACCTCTAGAGACAACACTGATGCAGTTATTGATGGTAGATCGTACGATGAAAAAGCCCTTGGGAATATCATTTGATGTTATGGTAAGTGTGTCCAACATTATCTTTTAGATAGACTTTGTTGTCTTGGATTATAAAGTTGACTTTGAGATGTCCATAATCAATGGAAGACTATTTTTGAGCACAATAAAGATTTGGTGGATATGGAGAAAGGGGAGCTTAAGTTCAGACTGAAAAATTAAGAGGTAACATTCAACGTGCGCAGAACTATAAAGCAACCAATCGACATGAGGGTGGTCTCAGTGATAAACTGTGTTGATACCCTTGGAGGAAACTTATTTGGCTACCTTGATAAAGTATCAGTATCAAGGTACTCGTATTATACTGAGCCATTAAATTAGGTGTTTCATTGTAACTAACCAATTGTATGTTTGTTAAATATGAGTAACCAACATAGCCACATCGTGCCACATTATTAAATAAAATGATGGGTGTGAGGCAACCCAGTATTTTAGTGTTCATAATGTTTTTATTTTTTAATAGGTACATAAATGTAAGAAACTACCTTCAACATAGTAAAACATCACGAAATACTGAAGCCCAGGTAAGGGTACTTGTTGACTAACTTATGGGGGTCGTAAGTCCTACTTAAGCAAGGTAAGTAAATCAATAAATGTCTAAGGGAAATTTGGAGTATTTTTGGGTTTCTGACTTTTAACTTATGAACCTAGTTATGTGGTCGTAAGTACCACTTATGTAACGCCCTGGAAAACAGGTCCCAGAGCGTCACACGGTTCTTAAGGCTATGAGTAGCCCCAAGCTTTCCCTTTGAGCCATTTTCATTTAGTTCAACACAAATCAACGGGATTTCTATAAATAACCCTCAAATATCAACAGAGTAATCATCATCCAAGAATAAAATAATTTTAGAAAGATAACAAAATACGACTTATTAGTCAACTCCCAACATCTATACTAGTCTGACAAGCCTCTAGGAAAATCAATAAAACCAGCGAGCCATTGAGACATGCCCCAACTGACTCATACTTAGTTATCAAATGTAAAAAATTCTGTGAAACCAACATCAGACATCACATCCTCGAAACATGAGGAATCACCAAAATAGAGAATGTAGAACATCGTTCTTGAAGAATCACTGCCGAACCTAGAACTGGGCACCTGAACCTACATTCTGAGAAAATGCAGCCCACATCCGATGATGTGGGTCAGTACCATGGAAAGAAATCAAGTATATGGGGGTGTATGCGGTTTTGTAAACATCATCATCATAAATATTTATAAGAAATAAGCAGGATGTATGAAAGACTCACATAGCCCGAAGAAAATCATCATAATCATGAGAGGATCAAATAAGTACAATAACACATGTGAGTCATCATACAATTTGTCAATCACTTTCAGTTCATCAAGAATATCGATTCTCATAATGTAAATATCATTTAAATCTTTCGAAAGCATAACTTTCATAATTCCACTTTCAAATCACTTCACCATTCACCAAAGAAACAAGGAAACCCACACACACTGGGAGATCCTATAACCAACATAAACCATGTGAGCTATATGGAGTCCAACATACAACCCACGTTGGGGAGAGCCGTCCTATCCTTGCCATTGGAGTAGGACTATCGATATTAAATCCACACAAACTAGTGATCACTATATAAATCATCCTCAGGCTCAGTCCTATGGGGGCACGTAGTTCTAGGGAAGTAAGTTCTCTTTATACCTCCCGCTCGGTCCTAAAGATTTCTCCCGAACTTAGCTGAGATCATTTCAAAGGCAATCCACATAAAACAATTTCAGTAATATATAAATATACATCGGGAGCCATCATGCTTCACATCTATCAAAATCAACCACGTTATGGATTTCTTTCATACTCGAGTTCAAAACAACTCCATTAAGATCAAAATGTCAAATCATTCAAAATATCTCAAATATTCAACATCAACGTGCTTATAACACACACTTTCTTAAAAAACACAATTTTCAATGGGGATTCATGACCCAAATATCAAAATCATGATAAATATCGTTCAAGATTCATGCTTTATATCTCCTCAAATGTAAATTCATCTTTCAAAATCATAAACATCAAGATTTCATAATAATCATCATAAGATATGGGCTCATGCTTCAAATTCATAAAAATCAAATAAAAATCATGTCTTTGTAAAGAAAATTACTTTTTGGCCTAAGAACGAAAGAGAGTTCTTGTTGAAAAATCCCACATACATTGAATGATGAACTTTAGATAGATACTCATTTTTGAGATGTTAATCCTGCCTTTGAATAATGGTGTTCTTGGAGTTCTTGGACTAGGAACTTGAAATCTTGAATAAATTTGCAGAAATAATGGTGAACTTTGGAGGTTCTTGAAGTTGGATGTAGGAGCTTAGGGTTTTCTTTTTGAGGGAATTTGATGAAATATAACATATAATGCTTCTAATAGTATTTAATATAGGGTTTGGATGGATTTTGGGTGAGGAGAAATGACCAAAACACCCTTAAAAATCAAATAATTCTCGAATCTGTCCTTTGGTGGACTGTTTTGATAATTTGAAATAGATCAACTATAACGTTTTACTCCAATATCCAAATTGATGAAACTAATATCATTAGAAAGAGGAATCTCATATATTTCCATTGATATATAGTATCTCACCCAGATCATTGTGTACAAGGAGTTATGATCGTTTGAAGTTGACCCAAAAATTCATTTTTGATAGACTGAAGTAGATCAATAATAACTTTTTGCTCTAGTAGAAAAATTAGATTAAACACATTTCATTGGAAAGAGGACTCGCAGAGCTTTCCATTGATATATTGTATATCACCCAGATCATTATGTACAATGAGTTATGATCTTTTAAAGTTGGAGGAAAAATATGCCAGGCCTCAGTACTTTTTCCTGCTTGTTTTACTGTTCACTAGTATTCAGGGTTCGATCGGAATGTTCATAACTCATCGCTCTGGTGTTTGTTTTGGATGATCCACATATCATTGAAAAGCTTATTCTATACTCTACGCAATGGTTCAATCGGAATGTTCATAACTCGTCGCTCAGGTATTTATTTTGGATGATCCACATATCATTGGAAAGCTTATTCTATACTCTACGCAATGGTGGGTCATAATTTAAGACATTTTGCACAAAATTTTTTTATAATTAATTCTAGAAGATAGAACCCAACACGTTTACGCACAAGATTTTAATGAAAAATTTCCTGGGGTATTACATATTACGACCTCATAAGTAGTGTGGTAGGAATCTGAACAAAATTTAAAAGGGACAAAAAATTTCTGCTACCTGCGCCCGGCCACATATGCATTGTAGGTGACACCAATCATCAATAAATGGTATCGTAGGTAGTAGCATTTTCTTGGCCCAATTTTTTTAAAATTGTGGGCGTTCACAAGAGGACCTGATAAAAAATTAGACTACCCATCCTCTTAAAAGCTTTAAAACCAGACCATTGGCCTCATAATCTCAACATTTCCAACACCCTCTACAACTTAAACTCTCCAACTTCATCACTAATTCTATTAAAGGAAAGACTCATCCCTTAGTCTTTCACCTACACACGTAAACAGTATATAAGAATAGGGTTTCTATATTTCCTCAAGTTTCTACTTCCATCTTGCACAATCAAGGTAAATTTCTTGGCTCCTATGAGTCTTACGTTTTGATATTAACAAAGAAAGAATGAGTTGGGACTAGACTACACTTCAAAATTATGTGAAATTCAAAGTAGTATTTTTAGGAGTATAGAATAATCAAAAAGTTGAAATGGGAGCATTGTTCTTCAATTAAAACTTTGTGATCATGCCTTAAATCGAAGTAGAAATTTAAAGGTTGATGAAACCCAAAATTCAAGTGTACCTTACTTGTGTTTTGAGAATTGATACAAGTAGTGAGTGCAAAATTGGAATTCAATGGGATGATCACATTATATAGAGATGTAAAATTTGGGGAAAATTCAAGTTTTTATAGTTTTTTATTTTTCTTTAAATTTTGCATTCCCTTATTCAGTTTCAAGGAACTAAGAACTTGTTTTCAAGTAATATGGCTCCCAAGGATACCTAGAAAAGGGATGACAGTAAAGGCTTGGGGATAAGTCCCCTAAGTGTAGTGGCTTAGTGGAGGACTACTCGTTTGTCATGGATTGGCCAGTAGCCCTACGGACTAGGTTCTAGAAGCAGGTTGTATCTACCACAATCATTTCAGCTACTTTTAGAGTTTAGCTCCCACCAAGAAGTTAATTTCTCTCCTACTATGGACAAAGTGTTGCTCACAACTCGCATTTACTCAAGCAAGGGCTCATGCGTTAACATTCATACCGGTTCCAAGGTCAGGGATGAAGTTGGCCAGGATGTTAAAACAAAACACTCCCTAGTCTTTAGAGAAATAGAATACATTTGATAATGAGTTTAAGGAGGATGAAACATAAGACCCCCAGTCCGAGGAGGGTTTAGAGGTTGAGTTAGCATTAGCAGAACCCCAATATTAAAAAAGTATGACTTAGGAATCATATCTAGGGTCATCATCTTTAACACAATCCAAGAGCCTCCTTGACAGGATTCTCAGCCTTCTAGTGCCCCACTGGCTAAGAGAACTTCTACACCTACACATACTTTGATTGTTCCAATAGTTAAGGTAAACTCTAGGTGGTGTGTAAAATCGGTGCATATGATTTATGAGTGGGGAAATTTCATTACTGAGGTAGTCGACCTATGAGTTCTATTAAGTAAGAGAGGAGGATTAAGTTATCAAAGATCATAGGGACACCAAACTTACAAACCATAGTTTATCGATACCAGCAGGGGTGGATCACTAGACCCAGGGTTTTTATAGCCATGCTATGGTCTGTGAGTTCTACAAATCTAATATAGCCATAATTACCTTTACAACACCTCAGTGTTGCAAAGGTGCAGTAGAACCTTTACTACAATCTATTTTGGTTAGAGGAGTACATGATTATATTTCACCAGTAGCCATCCACCAAGATATTTTTTGTGCCTAGTTTTGTGGCTCTGGAATATACTATTTAGTGTGATTATAGATTGATATTTTCATGGGAAAGATGTGAAATAAGACATAAAGATCATTTCAAGTAAAGGCTAGATTTGGAGAGATAAATCACAACCTAGTTTTTGATTTAGGAGATGATGTCCCCTGGATCGAGTGAAAGACAGAGATTCCAATGGTAGCACATAATAATTCTGCAATATTTGGTGTACCTGGCTTATTTTTAGTTGTGTTTTTACTGCTGTAGACAATATATTAACATGGAACCAAGCTGCATTGATTCTGAGTTTTATAGCTGGCTATGAGATTAACTTTGAAGCCATTATCAAGTATGAGTTTCATGAGCGAGCATTAAAGCACTTCCTTACTATGAGATTGACTTTGCAGCAATTATCAAGGATGAGTTACATGAGACAACATTCAAGGATTTGACCACTTTGCCCCTTTTTTCCTCATCCACTAATCGTGTAATGAGGTAGGATTTTTTAAGAAATGGATGTTAGTAGGAGATTAGAGGTGATGAGCATCACAAAAATGAGTATGATCAAGTACCAAAGAAACTTGATCCTTACGTAGACAGATCATGCATCTCTAATAGAAATTTTGGCCGTGTTGAAGCGTCCCTCAGTTCTGGAAGAGCATCATAGAGGCTGGATATGGATGTTGGGTTAGATGTTTTACATAGTTATGTAAATTGTATAGATGCACTCAAGATTGATACACAGTGGGAGGGGGCATGACATTCTTTTATATTAGCCCTATCCTCCATTTCTAAGCCAATTGGGGCATCTACTGTGCTTTCTCACCCCACTGCTATTACCATATCCACAACTACATAGTTCATTATAGTACCCCATGATTTCCTCTAGAGTCTAGTAGAGCGGAAGCATGCGACTACCACTTGCCTCACAGATGTTGACTTTGAACTTGCTTTTTTATATGGACAAATCTGGTCGTGGTTCTGGACAACATTAGAGACTGTTAAGTCTAGTTTAGGGCTCCACCTTTTGCTGAGACGTTGGAGTTCACTACATAGTTGCATGTCCACATTGATGATTTTGAGGGACGAGTGTCGACTTGATTTAGAAATCCACATACTCCTAATCTTGGTGAGATTAGAGAAAATGTGGACATACTACGATTAGAGTTATGCACTCTCTATGAAAGCCAAATTATAACTATTTCTCTAATAATCCCGTTATTTGCTCAGCTGATTACTCTGCATAGCCCTAGACATTTTGATTTGTTTATGAAGAAGAAGAGAACGGTCCCAGTTATTAGAACTAAAAGAGATAGGTTAGAGGTAATATAGGTCCCCTCTATTCCATTTAGACCATAAAATGGGTCACCTTTGTTTCTAGGGAATTGAGAGTAGATGATATGGTGCGACGATCTGATATTGCAGGTGCTTTAACTAGTAATGCTCAGCTACCACCACTAATACCACTTGAGATACCCCTAAATAGGGATGAGCATGAGCTAAATGCTTAGTGAATCCAAGGTATTTATTTAATCCCTTTCTTTATATTGTAGTCACACACTGGGACAATGCATAGTCTTTTAGTTTTATGTGGGGTGTGCCACAATCGTTGTGGCTTTTTGTTGTCGTGTGTGTTTTCCCGTTAGCCGCAGTATGATTGTAGAACTAGCACATCTAGGAAAATAAAACTGTGTCGTATTGTGTAGTTTTTGTTTAACTATGTGAAAAGTAAGTATGTAAGACAGTTGATGTGTTTTGGTTGTTTGTGGTTAAAGTGTTTTTAAGAAAAATTGTACTCCTTTGAATAATTTTTTTTGAACAATGTGATGTGTATATGTGTGACCATTGTGAATCTTATTATACCATTAGGATTAAGGACATAAATATTATAGCTAACATTTGCATGAATCAGATAGGTGGTAGTTTTTAATGATACTCTGTCCCATATGTGTTGAGATGCTTACTTTGTCCGATTATGTATTGAATCATGAACATACCCGGTTAGTATATCCTAGGTTGTAGGATAGTCAGTTAGTAAAGGATCATAGGTCATTCTTAAAAGTAGTCCACTTTTAGAAATGGCCTACCAAATGTGAATTATTAATCCCTTTATCCCTATTTTAGACTTTATAGACTATTTTTCTTATTTCAGCTTCCTGTGCAATCGAATTACAATGAACCTATTCTGGCCTTGGTCCTCCTTAGAAATTGCGTAATTCAACTCTAGAAAATCACCTAAGTGTAGAATGGTTATCATACGAGTGCATTATTAAGAAGTGTTTATGAAAAGAATATAAATAGAAAGAAATAAAAGTAGGGTAGGGTGTGGTAGAAAAATGGAAAAATAAAAGAAAAAAGAAAATAATTAAAAAGATATAATAAAAGAAACACACCCAACCTGAATGAGCAATAAAAGAATAAAAAGGGAGAAATAATGGTGGAACAAAAAAAAAGTTGATAAACAAGTGGTCTCCTCACGTAATTGTACTAGCATGGAGGCCTACTCACTAAATTACCAAATGTACTATATCAATCCCCAAGACTATGTTACAAGTCAAGAAAGTCCTATAGTGATCCTAATCGAACTATCTGAAAACTAAGGTAAAGAAAATAAGGGAAACCTTATGGTATTTGATGCACTTATTGGAACTTTCTTGCTAGTAAAAATGTCTCGTGATCATCCCTACATTACCATGCATTATCTTATAAAGTGAACTGGCACATATACATGATTGTTTGTTGATAATGTAATGTCATAACTTAATTTTCTTATGTAAAATTGTTATGCTACATAGATATACACAATTGGTTTTGAAGTGTTAAAATTTTAGGGGGTGATGTTCTTGAGTTTAAATTGAAATTGACTATCGTATCTCTCTTAGTTTTCTCTTGGTGAAGCCTTGTTGTGTTGTTTTATACTGTTTTATTTCTTGAGGATATGCAAACATCTAAGTTGAGGGTATTGATATTCCATGGTACCATGGGACTTTCAATGCTTAAAACAGAGATATATGCAAGGACATACACGTATTTTTGGAGATATGATGTGTTTTATGTCTTTGTTTTGGAGAAAACAAGGTTTTCATAGATAAACAAAAGAAAAGAAGCTGAATGTTGAGGTTTGACTGACCTACATAGGAACTGACTTGTCTTGGGTTCCACCTACATAGAATAAGTAGCCGAGTAGGTGTAAAAAAGTTGGGTTTTAGAGAAGCTGCAGATGATGATGCTTACTAGCACCAAGGATGGGACCAATAATGAGTCGTTCATCGTATCTACACCCTATAGATCTCTGTAGTACCCCATACTTTCTCCTAGCTTGAAATTGTCCCAAGAATGTTCGAAGCTTTCTTTGAAAGATGAATCCACTTTTGTACATGTGAAATTTTTAAGATTTTCACTATTTATCATATGGAAAATTGAATTAGCTTTCCAATGATACTAATTTCATCTAAATACGGTATTGGAGTGAAAAGTTATGGAAATTTTATCAAGGGCTATCAGAATTGCCTAGGTGTGACGGCCAGGTTGACGGACCGTCGATTAAGTGACGGACTGTCTCCTTGACCATCACAGCCAAGGCAGTGAGGAAACCTTCTGGATAAGGTGTGATGGATAGGTTGATGGACCATCAAAATATCGATGGACCATCACCAAAGTTGTTGCTACTTAGGCAGTGAGTCCTTTTCCTGGTCCATGTGCGATGGTCGAAATGACGGATCGTAGAGCCAGTGATGGACCATCGCACCCACTGTCGCATATCCCATTCAGCTATTTTAAAGTTGTTTTAAAAGAGGATTTTTGTTCTTTTACCACCTGTTTATATACCTAGTAATATCCGACCAAGGATCCAAATAAAATTCATTATTCTTCCACAACATCAAAAATTAGGGTTTTCTCCCTAAGAGCAATCCTTAAGCAACAAAATCCAAATCTTCTTAATGAACTAATAGATTCAAATTCTTCAAGTTCAAAAACTTCAATAAACTCACTACCAGGTATGCATAGTGTTCATTCATGGAGTCCTTTCGTCCATGAAGCCCAAAAATCTCTTTTCAAAGTTCAAGTATATGGATTTCTTTATAAATTTTACGTTGGGTTTGCTTTTGTTCAAATTGACAATGAATAATTAAATTCTAATCCATGTTGGGTGATCAATTTTATGTGGAATTAATTAGTATAGGTGTATATTCATGTGAACCTATGACTAAACCCTTGGATGATGAAAGTAGATTTGAAGCATGTTGTTTATTTGTTGTGTAATGTTGTCTACTTATACTATACTTACCATATGTTTGATTAAATGCCTATGTGAAGGAAAAGTGACCAACAAGTATGATATTATACAGTCCTCATGCATGTAAAAGTTTATGCATATCACATGTTTGATGAAATGCCTCAACAAATGAATTATTGATTGTGATGTTTGTCATATATTCAAGAAAGTCATGCTTTGTCAGTTTCTTTCCATCGAATCCAGGGGGCACTTGTACTCGATAATTTATATTTGTGCCTAGAGACAGTGTCATGTTTTCATGATATCCTCAGTCAAGCCATGTTCAGTAGAATTCAGTTAGTCATATGACTCATGAAAACTTAGTAAAACTCTGAAATCCCAGTAATATCAGGAAGCTCAATAATACAGAAATCTCTGTAGTATTTTCTTAGTCAACGAAACTCAGTTAACTTAGTCTAGTTTAGTTTAGTAATTCATTTACAATGTCTATTCAGATAGGAGTAGAAATTAGCAGCGAGTGAACCCAAGGATGGAACACACACTATCAGATGAGGGTGTGATATTTAGAAGTCATCCTTGCGTTCCAAAACTATGTAGCTAACATAGGTTGAGACATTGCCATATGAGGGTTGATGAAGTGGATAAGCATTGTCAGATGATGGCCCCACCATTATTTTTTGGGGACGCTGTCAAATGAGGGTCACTCTAACCTTACCCTTACCGGTGATGAAATATTGATACCCTTCCAATTAGGGTTACAGATTGGACCCTAATTTAGCTATAATGCATTATTTGGGGCATACGGTTAGATAACTACTTCCCACAGTTTCAGCTAAAGAAATTAGGACTGTCAGATATAGTTATTCTATCTCAATAATAGAACTCAAATTGTTATACAGAATTCAGGACTATCAAATATAGTCAACTCAAAATAGTATGAAACTTAGCTAGTTCCATCAGATTCAGGACATTTAGATACATTCACTCATGTTATAAGTTATATAAGTCATCAGAACTTATTAACCAAGCATGTTAGTTATTAGTAAATTTATGTTATCACGATCTCAGTTATTGTTACAATATATTCATGCATTCATTCTCACATTCATAATAGTCAGTTAGTCAGTATTTTGTATGCATATGACCCCCATGCATTCAGCTTACCTCACATGCATACCAGTATATTCCAAGTACTGATGCATTTGCGCTATGGTGTCTTATACCACAAGTTCAGAGACACGAGCTCCAGAGCATCAGTAGATTCTAGTCTCAGTAGTCAGAGTTAGCAGTGAGTCCTCATCTTTTGAGGACATGATCATTATTTATTAGTTGGAGTTAGTTAGGGACATGTCCCGTTAACTCATTCAGACATTTTAGTCATGATTTAGAGCCTTTTCAGACTATAGTATGTTTCAGATAGTTTATTTTAGTTTTTTTAGGTATTACCCCACCCAGATGTTATATTTTTATCATATATTATATCACAATGTTGAACCTTATGGCCTTTCAGTTCATGTTTTTGCATTATACATTATATTATGCAATATATAGGTACAAATATCAATCATGAGTTAGCTTGAGGTCCTTCAGGGTCATGAGCATCGCGTACCATTTTGGGTACCATATTTGGGGCATTACAAACTTTGTATCAGAGCCTAAAGTTAAATAGAGTCATAGAAAGTCTGTAAACAACATCTAGTAGAGTCTTGTACATTGGTGTGTTGCAAGCCACATTTATGTGCAGGACGCTGTAAGATGTTTTAGGAACAGTTTCCCTTCTTTCAGTAGTCAAGTAATTCCAGTGAGCATAGTCTCAATTCAATCTCTTAGTATAATTCGTTTATCCCTTTATTCCATAGAACATACCTCCCAGAAAAAGAAACAGGAATCAGTCAGCCCCTCAACTCGAGGTACCTTTGGGAGAACATATTTCTCATGCAGAGTTTAGAGCTGCATTCACTACTCTTCCCCAGTCAGATGCTGCTCAGAATGAACGACAAACTATCATTCCGGCCAACCCAGTGGCCAATTCAGCTGCATCCAGGATTTGGTACTTCAAGTAAATGAATCCTCCACCCTTTCTTGGGTCTAAGTCTTATGAGGGCCCATAGGAATTTATCGATCTGGTTCAAAAGGTTACTAACATTATGGGGGTGTCAGCTGTGTAGAGTAATGAGCTAGCTGCATATCAGTTGTAGGATGTTGCTCACATATGGTACAAGCAGTGGAAGTCATAAAGGCCAAATGATGCAGGGTCTGTTGAGTGAGAGGAGTTAGTCATCGTATTCTTAGAGAGGTTCTTTCCTCTAAAGATGAGAGAAGCTAAAGTGTTAGAATTTATCAAACTCAGGCAAGGCAACATGACGGTGAAATTGTATTCTCTTAAGTTTACTCAATTAGCCAGATATGCTCCTCATGTGGTTATAAATAGTAGAGCTAAGATGATTTAGTTTGTTTTTAGGGTGATTGATAGTGTAGTCAATGAGTGCGGGTCCACAAAATCGAATAGTGACATGAACATAGCCAGGATTATGACCCATGTTCAGAAGATAGAAGAGCAAAAAATTAAGATGAGGAAGAAGCAAAATAAGAGAGTAAGGATAGATAGTTTCAACTTTGCTCAGCCCAAATCAGAAGGAGGAAACCGTTCTTGATTTCATCCTAAGTCAGCAGTTCTAGCTCCATCTTCAGCTAGTGTTCCAACTTTGAAGTTCAGGGATGGTAATAGAGATAGGGTGCTAGGATCAAAGTCTCAGGGCAGTGTCAGTAATGCCCGAACTAATCCCTTTTATCAGACTTATGGTGAGAACCATAAGGATGCATGTAGAACTGGTAGCAATGTCTATTTCGGATGTGGAAAGCCAGGCCATAGAGTCATAGATTGTCCTAGTTAGGTTATAAGGGTCAGCAGAACTGTTTCTCAGTTCAGCCCGGTGGCCCAAACCAGCAGGGTCCCACCTCCATCGCTACTAGTGGGCAATACCCAAATAGACTTTATGCTGTCCAGTCTTGGAAAGATTTAGGGTCAGCCAAGCTACAAGGATTATGTTAGTAGAGTGTTGTTCAGAATCTAAGACATATACATTTTGGGATTTCTAGCAAGGTGTCTATTACAAGACATTTCAATATTTTAGTTAGAGTTCAGTGCCTGGGGCATATTATAAGTGTGGGGACATCAACCATTATTCTAGAGAGTGTCACTGATGTTAGACATTGGTACCTATAGCACATAGTATTCTACAGATTTAGGCAGTATCGTCCCCAGCTTAAGCTTGAATATAGTGTTGTTGGGGTAATCCCCAAGGTCCTAAAGAAGGTCCCGAGGTAGGTAGGATGGTTGATCGGTCAGGTGCCCAGATAGGTGGTAAGTAAGGTCATTTATATGTTGTACTTAGTAGATATGAGGCAAGTCTTAGGATACTATTATTATAGGTAAGAACTCTGTGTGCCATCAATTGGCTTTTATTTTTTTTGATTCAGGATCCATTTATTCTTATATATCTGCTTATTATGCACTTCAGTTTGAGGATTCTTGGGATTATTTATCTATGCCATTATGCGTATCTATTCCTATAGGTGATTCTTTAGTTTTTGATTGGTTTTATAGATCATGTGTTATGATCGTTCGAGGATTTGATTCTCAGGATAATCTTATTGAATTAGATATGATGGACTTTGATGTGATTCCGAACATGGACTGGTTATCCCCTTATTATGCTATACTAAATTGTTTTGCAAAGACTTTTACCTTACTCAGGCTCGGCTTACCCCCGGTTATATGGCATGGGTCAATTATACACGTTCCTATGGGAATTATTTCTTATATATTGGATAGGAGACTTATATCAAAGAGTTATGAGTCTTACCTTGCTTATATTTGTAATATTAGTTCGGGGATTTTTCCTTGGTTCTATTCCTATAGACCCTGAATTTTCTAATATCTTTCATATCGATCTTTTTGGTCATTCTCTAAGAGTGATATTTAGTTTATTGTTGATTAAGAGTCGGGCACCCAACCTATTTTTATTGAACATTACTATATGGCTCCTACCGAGCCTAAGGAGTTGAATTCTCCACTTTAAGATCTTCTGGTTGAGTTTTTTATTTGGTTATGTTTGTCACCTTAGTGTATTTTCTCTTGTTCCCAAATAAAAGGGATGGTTCTTTGTATATATGTATTAATTACTGGCACCTATATAGGATGATGATAAAGAATAGGTATCCTATGCCTTATATTGATGACTTGCTTAACAAGCTTCAGGGAGAGACATTATTCTCTAAGATTGACTTGAGATCCAGTTACCATAAGTGGAGGATTTAGGCTTAGCATATCCCAAAGACAGCCTTTAGCACTCGCTATGGCCATTATGAGTTCATGGTGATTTCTTTTGGGTTCACAAATGCCCCAGCCGCATTTAAGGATTTGATGAACCACATGTTCGGACCTTACTTAGTCTCCTTCATGATTGTGTTCATCGATTAAATTCTTGTGTATTCAATGAGTAGGGAGAAGCATATGCAACATTTGAGGTTTGTTCTCTACATTTTGAGAGATCATAGGCTTTTTGCCCATTTCTCAAGGTTCAAGTTTTGGCTCGAGTCGATTACGTTCCTAGGACATGTGTTGTCTAATAGCCTTTTTGGGATTGTTTTTGTCCTAAAAAATGCACCATTTTGAGAAAAAAACACTTTTTGTAAATAGAATGTTTTCTATACTTGCAAAAGTGCTTTTAAAAAGAAGTAGAAGTACTTACTGCTTCTAGCAAGAAGTGGAAAATTTTTGCTTTTACAAATAAAGCAAAAGCAGAAGTAGAAAATATTTCTTTTCATGACAAAAGAAAATCTATCGCTCATTATATATATATATATAGATATATATATGTATATATACGTGTATATATATGAATATAGACGTGTTTATATATCTATATATATGTAGATATACGTGTATATATATCTATATATATGTAGATATATACAATTTTCTTTTATAATTTATTAGCATATCTTATAAGTTTGATTAATGTTTGATTTTATAACGTTATACATCATATTTCTTTATTTCATTCTATTATTTACAAATTATATTTTAATTTTATACTCATTTTCTTTAAATAAAATAAAAAATATTGTTATGATGATTTAAGAATATATAACTCTTTATGTTTTATTATTAATGATAATGAATGACAAACAAATCATAGCTCAAGATCAAATGGTATTTTGGCAGTACTTGTAAATTTTTTTCTAAGATATTTAATTTGAAATAAATAATTTAAAATATTCTTATAGATATTCAAACAGAATATGTTTATCAAAAGCACTTTCGAAATTAATTTAAAAAATAAAAATTTCTTTTTTTTAAAAGCATATTTCTAAAAAGGTATTTTATATAGGTATTTTTCAAATAAGCAATTTTATAACAGAGATTCCAAACAGGCTCAAAGAATGGGATTATGATGGATCCAATGACGATTGAGGTTGTTCGTGATTGGGCCAGAGCAACATTTTAGTTTGAGGTATGTAATTTTATTAGTTTTTTAGGTTACTATTGGAAGTTCATCGAGGTTTTTCTACTATTGCAGCACGAATAACTAGATTGACTAGGAAAAAGGTTCCTTTTCAATGGTCTAAGGAGGGCAAGTCAATTTTTTGAAAGCTCAAGGATTTTCTCATCTTAGCTCTGATATTGGCTTTTTCTGTAGAGGGCAATGGATTTATTGTATATAGTGATGCTCTCAATATTGGTTTGGGTTGTGTCCTGATATAGCGAGGCTAAGTTATTGCTTATGTATCGAAGCAGCTGAAATTGCATGAGCTCAACTACCCCACACATAATTTAGAATTGGCGATAGTTGATTTTGCATTTATTATTTAGAGGCATTAATGGCATGGTATTCATTGTGAGACCTACACTAATCACCAAAGTCTTCAACACCTTATGATTATTAGAAAGCATTATTTAAGATAGTGCATATGGATGGAGTTGCAGAAGAATTCTGATGTTGAATTATATACCAATTGGGAAAGAAAAATATGGTAAAAAATGCCTTGAATTAAAAAGAGGTGGGCATGGGTAGCTTGTTTTTTATTAAGAATGCTAAGAGGCTATTCGTATTGGACATCCAGTGCTTAGCTAACATTATGGTGCGAGTTGATATTTAAAACTCTAGGATGATCCTTGCTAGTGTTGAGGCTAGGTCTATCTTATTTTAGCAGATATGATATCATTAGTTCCAAGATGAGGGACTATTTTTAATCTGTGATTAGGTGCTGAGTATGAGTCTAGGAGAGCTATAATCTATTCTGAGGGTATTATAAGATATAGTGGTCATATTTTTGTTTTGAGGGTTTGATTTTTGATTCAGTTAATACTATGTAAGTTTTACGACTCTAGATACTCTATTTGCACTGGGAAATGTAAGTTGTATAGGGAATTAAGGTGGCACTGCTAGTGGAATATCATAAAAAGTGATGTATCAGACATTGAAGCTCATTTCCTATGTTGTTAGCAGGTGAAGGTCGAGAATCAAAGACCTAGTGGATTGATTTAGTGATTTCCCATCCCAGTAGAAAAGGGAGAGGATCGCCATGGACTTTATTAGTGGTTTACCTCATACCTCATGGGTTTTGAATGCATTTGGTTTATTATACATAGATTGATCGAATTAGAACATTTCCTTCCTATTTAAATGTCTTTCAGTTTCGAGAGGGTTTCTCGTATCTATGTGCGTGAAACAATTTGCCAATGTGGAGTACCATATCTATTATCTTAGACAAAGGCTTTGGATTAAATTCTAGGTTCTAGAGGGCTTTCATGAAACAGTTTGCCAATGTGGAGTACCATATCTATTATCTTAGACAAAGGCTTTGGATTAAATTCTAGGTTCTTGAGGGTTTTTTAACAGGAGTTGGTACTCAGATGGATCTTTGCAATACTTTTCACCCTCAGATCGACTGGTAGTCAGAGCGAACTATTAAAATTCATGTGGACATGCTTATCTTGTGTTATGGACTTTGGAGAATAGTAGGATAAATACGTACCATTGGTAGAGTATGCCTATAATAATAACTACCATTTGAGTATTGAGATGGAACCATTTGAGGCACTATAGGGTAGGCATTGTTGATCTTTGATAGGATGGTTTGAGACCACTAAGGTTTGGCCTCGTGGTGCTAACTTACTTTGGGAGTTAGTCATTGGATAGAGTTAGGGTGATTGAGGATAGGCTGAGGGTAGCTTATAGTACGTAGAAGGATTATACATATCATAGACTTTGTATGTTGAGGTTTTGAGTTAAAAACGAGGTGTTACTTTGAGTATCGCCCATGAAGGGAATAATAAGGTTTGGTAGGAAGGGAAAGATCAACCCTAGATGTGTTGGACCTTTTGAGATATTTTATTGGGTTGGAGAGGTTACTTATTATTTGGCCTTGCCACCAGATTTTACCATTATTCATCTAGTTTTTCATGTTTCTATGTTCTGGCGTTATATCTCCGATTTGTGATAAGTACTCTATTGGTACTCAATTTAGTTTGATGAAAATTGACCTTCATAGAGGAGCTAGTCCTCATATTAGCCATAGATGTCATGAAGTTACTCTCCTAGCAGATTCTAGTAGTTAAGGTCCAGTGGAGACATCACTCTATAAAGGAGGCTATTTAGGAGATCGAGAGAGAAATATTGTCCTTGTATCCCCACATGTTTGAGATTTTAGGTATATCCTAAGACTTTACTTTTTCAGATTAAAGTCTCTTTAGTAATTGATATTATAATGATCCTCTAGGTCATTTTCTATGTTTCCACACCTTTTCACTATTTAGAGCATTCATATAACTACCCGAAGTCAATTATGACTTAATAGGCCTGACAGTTTGGTTATCAAGTTGTTTATTTGATTGTTAGATCTAATTGTATATTTTGAAGTTCACACCATTAAATATTGGCTATAAGGAGTAAACTATAGGTTAACGCCCTTAAACATTGAGTCCTAAGGTTTTCAGACATAATTCTAGCTATGGTATGGATATTGGTAAAAGAGGCCCTTGGGTTAAGGGCCCACATTTCATTAAATGACTTCGAATTGATATTTTGATGGCGCCGATGAGTTTGGAAATTTGAATTGGATAGGGTTGAAAAGTATATTTGCATTTAAAAAATTTTTAATGAATCCCGAGGGGTCAATGGAAACTTCGAAAAACCCATGTTTAGCTGGCGCATGGACTAAGCTGGTTCAACTGGTTAAGTGGACCCTTGATCTCTTAAGCGGTAGTTGCTGAAGCGGTCAAAGGGCAGCTTTAGAGATCAAGGATAATCACCACCCCTATCGATTAAGCGGAGGCCTGACAACTTTAGTAGACGTTGCTTAAGTGAAGTATTGTCTACTAAAGCAAAAGTTGGATTGGTGCACGTTTCTTTAAGCAACCATATGACACTTTAGCGGCGATATCTTAACCTGTCAAGTGACCATTTAGTTGGTAATTTTAGGGCCATAAAATTCTCCACTTCACTCGATTGTCTCTAATTTTCTCCAAGTCCCAAGAGCATTTAAACCCCAGAGCGATTAGAAAATATAGAGATTGATTCTTTGATGTTTTTGGGGTGTTGATGATCTTGGTCAAGTAACTATCTCATTGTAATCCTTGTATGTTCCTGTCTAATTCTCCGTTCAGTTCTCCAATTTTGTCTCAAATTCCTAGTTACTTCATGAGTTGAATTGAGTATCATTTGATCTTGGAATTTGCATTTTTTAGGGTAAATTATTCTTGATCATACAGGGATGTGTTGACAGTTTCAAAGTTATGATTCCTAAGTGGGTCCTACATGGTACTTTGACTCAATTTTGTACCCAAAACATTAAAATAAATTTGCACATCATTATTCATTTATTAATGTGTAGAACATTATTTTGACAGCGGGGCATCATGCAGAGCCTTATAAAAATGAAAATTCTCCAATTTAGCAAACTTTATAAGGCATTCTTTTGCGTCCAGGTAGGCTAGGCTTGCTCTCCTCTTAGATTAAGCTTTATCATGGTATTGGTATAAAGTTATGCTGGTGTTGCGTTAGAAATTACAAACTGATTGTATAATTACCAAAATGTGGATTATTTAGCCAGTTAATGTGTTGTATTTTGGCGAATTTGACTTAACTACCCATTCTTGGGTTTTATTGCCAGCTTAGGAATTAATGAGTCTTATTTATCAACTTGTAGTGGGATTTTTAATCTTTAGTCTAATTTGTGTTAGAAATTTCTTAAGAGTGGATTTTTGGGGTTAGATGTGAACCCCTCTAGCCCACTTTAGGTCAACACTAAAATTATCTTCTAAGCCTTCTCCTGTCATTCCATCTGCATTCTTGAGTCCAAGAACGATTTAAACATATTCTAATTATTCTTGGCTTGAACCTTAGAACCGATTCACGTACGCCAATTATGATATCTTGACAGTTTTGGTTCTAGCGATTGTGATATTTATTCTGGTTCAAGTCTAGTAATCGTGATACTATTTTTTGATATAAGTCTGACATGAGAGATACTATTTTGGGTGCATGTCTGTGTGTAACACCCCAATTTTCTAAACCGAAATGCTACACGGTTCTCATGACCCCAAAGGACCACAAGCTAACCCATGACTGATATCTGTACTACTAAGCTGAGTTGACTATATTTAAAAGCCTTGATTCTGTAACTAAAATTGTGGGATGTATTCATCTAACCGACATGCCCCAAGATAAGCTGACTAGGTTCTAATCTCTGCCATGACTGGAAGGGTGTCAGTACCGCACCACCAGTAAAGACATCTATTGTGGAGTCAATCCAAATCTAGCGGGTGACTCCTGGGATCAGTCCTATACATATAAATGTGCTAACGAGTGACCCTTTAGTAAGTCAGTCCTATCTAACAAGTGACTTCTCGTACCTATGCTGGCAACATAGTTCTGGAAATTAGGGATTGCTTCTAGGGATCTCAGTCCTATTCTAGCGGGTGAGCACCCTTTCCTAGGTCGCTCGATGCTGAATCCTACTCCCATCTGAAAGACACTAAACTGAATAACTGGGCTGAACTAAATAACTTAACTGAACTGATTTGCTAAACTTATACTGATTAACTGAACTGATACTAGTGGTATTATTTAGCGGATCTAAACATGTTTTTAATGGATTCCGATGGCGAACGAAATATAATGACTTCTGAGGACTAATTAAGGGTACTGAAGTTACTGAGATTTACTATGATTAATGAGGTTACTGAGCATTGAGATTACTGAGAATACTGAACTACTGAGATTACTGAGTTTTCCTGAGTCACATGACTAACTGCTTTCTATAGATCATGGCTTGACGGAGAGTATTGTGAAAACATGACATGTCTCTAGGCACATAGCTATATTTTTTGGGTACGAATACCCCCAGAACTCGATAGAGGAAAACTGACACGCACAACATGACTTGTTCACAAAATTAAAGTCCACAATTCACAATATCATAATAAGGGATTTCATACTAAGCATGGTTCTTAACAATCTATTTCATGGATGTAATTTCATACAAAATGTATATACTTGCATAGCTTTCAATATCATGCTCAATACATATTAAAACCACAATCCATAATATCATAACTTAGGGAATTTCATGAAGTACATGGGTATTCTTTATCTTGTACATGAGTGGGTTTTGCGAGTAAGCATAGCATAATTCCAGAAAACTAGTTCATGAGTAATCCAACAGTGTTCACAAGACACATTATCAACATGGATGACATTGAATCATAGAGGCCTATCATAAATCCTTCACTTAGTCACAATTTAGCTATAATGCATGATTTCTAGTCTCTTAGATATTTTATCAAACACCTTACATGCAGTCTTTAAGGCATAGTTGTATTCACAAACATACACCACTTTAATCCACCCAAATTCATGGGTTCTAACTATATGATCACAATCTTCCCAGAAGTTCATCAAATTCCCACTCTACAACACAAACCACAAATAACAACATGAATACGACCATATCACCACAAAACATTCATGATTTGTTATCAAAGATTTATTCTTGAACTCCATGAACGAAAGGG
The DNA here is from genome assembly GCA_030864225.1 of Capsicum baccatum var. pendulum. Taxonomy (NCBI): domain Eukaryota; kingdom Viridiplantae; phylum Streptophyta; class Magnoliopsida; order Solanales; family Solanaceae; genus Capsicum; species Capsicum baccatum. Next base: position 132,692,176 of record CM061556.1, read on the forward strand.
ATCCATAGATGAACACTATGCATACCTTAATGGCGATGAAATTGTTGAAAGATTGGACGTTCAAGCTTGATTATGCAACCCTAGTAGTTTTTCTCCTTTTTGTGCTGTTGGATAATAAACTTAAGATGTTAATAGGGTTGTAATGTGATTAGAAGATATAAATTTTGTGAGGTTAAGAATTGGGATGTGTAAGGAATGTTAAAAGACTTAATTATCCCCAGAATAACTCAAAAACTAAGTGTTTTTCGTGGCTGAAGTCATAAGTTTGCGTCGTACACCTCCTTGAACATGCTATAGTATGCGCCGCATATCCTATCGTATAAGCTAAGGTGTGTGTCGCACATGCTATCACACACTTGAGGGTGTGTGACGCAGAACCTGTCGCACACTTGTTCCAGTAGCCATGTGCGATTGTTTATGCATCGCACTCCAACTTTGCAGGGCCATAACTTCTTACTCGGGTGTTAGATTTTTATAATATTGGAATCATTCGAAAGCTAATTCAATTATATACAATTTTGTGGATCTAAATCTACCAAAATGTCATATATAAATCAAGTTATCCTCATTCAAAGGTCACTCTTGCGGAATCACACATTAAAACTTGATGGATCCAAAAGGTATTAGCTTACCTTACTCCGAGTGACTCACATGAGCATGATTAACACATAATAAGATATCTTATTGCTAGGATACTCATTGTAAATCATGTACTCAAATATGAGTCACAGAATACAAGGTTTCATACATAGGAGAACTGATTCATTTCTTGTCTTGGAAACATATGGGGTATTACACTGTCATTGAGGGGTTACTTATAATGGTTATGGGATTGGTTTTTGTATGGTGTTTATGGCATGAAAGGATTCATGGTCACTTTCTTTAGGTTAATATATTTTATTAATGTCTTCATCGATATTTCCATCATAGTTAAATTCATCGGGCTTATGGGGGACCAACAAGATTATTTATTTTTGTCTACACCATCAGGTCTTATGGGGGCCAGTAGGCTAAATTGGTCATGTTCGCATTTATATTATTTATTCAATTATGTAATTTTAGAATATGGAGTACTATTTTAGGTTTTCCCTTTTCCCTAACTTTAGTTTATTATCTCGCATCTATTGTACTTATATTATGATTTAGATTAGTCAATTAATGATGCCAATGGAGAACTTGTTGTTTTGGTACTCATATTGTACTTCTGTACTTTTTCTGATGCAAATTTGAGTACTATATACCATCTTTGATGTCTGTACTAGTGCTTGTTAGTGTTTGGAGATAGGGTGAGCCATCGGAGTCAGAGCTGACTTTTGCTCCTTTTCTAGTTTTGATGGTCTTTCTATTCAAGACTATTGTAAATTCTTTACTTATAGTACTCTTAATATTTTGTTAGAGGCTCTTATAATGACCTTACTAGGTCATGGGATATTTCTACTATTTTTCCATATTTATCTTCATTTGCCTCATAACCCTTTATATTTCATGGCTTGTAATCTCATTAAATGGGTAATTTTTGTAGTTACCTTATGTTCCATTGATTAGCTCATTATTTTTCATTCTGGGCTACAATTTGACTTATTAATGGTGGGTCAAAGTAGGTGACATCATGACCCATTAAATCAGGTCGTGACATGAGAGTACCAAGATTAAAGTAGAAGGGTACACAAGGTTCGTAGCTTAAGGGGTCATTTGTTTTTGAGTGAAGAGGATGGTTTAGAAGGGTTGTCAATATTATTTTCCTTATGTGCGAGATAATAGAGATGACACTCATCCTTTAGGTTTCAATAAGTTTAGATAGGGCCCTAATAGATACGTTTTCTACTGATTTACCAATTTTTTTTATCATGATAGAAACTTCAATTGTGTTATTTACTTCAAGCTGGGCACCATGATTATTTTAATTCCATTTTATAGGATGGCTCTGATAGAGTTGAAAATCTAGTTATATGGTTTTTTTTAGTAAGGAAATCATTTAACCCAGATTTTCATCATCGGGTGCTTTTGTGTTGTATAAGAAGAATAAAAAGCTTTATATGTATATGTATCGACTATCAACAGTAGAACAAGGTAACCATCAAGAATACATATCCTCTCTATATATTGATAACTTGTTTTATTAGCTTCGAGGTTGTTTAGTGTTTTGAAGATTTATTTAAGGTGTGGTACTATCTATTGACGATTGGGGATTTAGATACCCCTAAGACACCTTTCAAAACACAATACGGGCATTATGAGTTCTTAGTGATGTCATTTAGATTGATTAATGTCTCTTCAATGATTATAAAGTTTATGAAATGAGTATTTTGGCCCCATCGTGATTCCTTTCTTATTCTTTTAATCAATTTCATATTTGTGTTTTCCACGATTGACACAGATCATGTAAAGCATTAAAGGATTGTGCTCCAAAATTTGAGGGTGGAGAAGTAGTACACATATTTCTTAAAGTGTGAGTTTTGATTTTGTTCCATGTTATTCTTAGGGCATGTGGTGTCCAATGAGTCGTGTAATGAACCTTGAGGTCATTTTCTGCATTTTAACACTATTTTGTTATTTAGAGCTTTCCTATAGCTGCCCTAAGTCATTTATGACATGTTTAAGCCAACAGTTTGGTTAACGAGAAGTTTGTTTAGTCTTAGAGACAATTCCTTATTTTGAAGTTATTTATAGTAACGATTGGCTATAAAGCGTAAATTTAAGTTAACGACCTTGTATGCCAATTCTAACAGATTCCTTAGCTATATAATGTCAATTTTAGGCCAAAGGTACCTTTGGTTTAAGTCCCAAGACTTTTGGACTTATATTGGGCTATGGGATGGATTTTAGTAAAAGTGGCACTTGAGTGTCGGGCTCACATTTGATGTAAACAACTGTAGATAAACTTCTTGATAGTGTCGTTGAGAATGGAATGTCAAATTTTATGGGGTAGCATTGTGTTTTTATGTTCACACAATTCCAAATAAATTCTGAGAGGTCAATGGAAACTAAAACACAAGTTCAGTTAGTGCAATTGCCTAAGCGCTGGTCACTTTAGCTGCTAAAGTTTTGCTTTAACGGCCAAGGATAGTTACACCTTATCAATTTAATGAAGTTCTTATCTCTTTAGCAAGCATCATTATTAGATGTGCTATCTGCTAAAGCAAAGGTCGACCAGGTGCTGGTGTTGCTTAAGTAACCATATGCTGCTTAGCATCGATCACCTAAGAGATCAAATGGTCATTTTAGCGGTAAGTGCTGGGGCATTAAATTTTATCCTTCACCATATTCTATCCAAGTCCCAAGATATTTAAAACCATAGAGGGATTAGAAAATTAGGAGGTTGATCTTTTGGTGATCGTGGTGGGTTGGTGAGCTTGAGAAAGTTGTTTCCTCATGGTAATCCTTTTAAGTTATCATATAATTTGTGATTTAATCATAAATTCCCAGTTCTTTGATGGGTTGAATTGAGTATCATTTAAGCTTAGAATTTACTCATTCTTAAGGGTAAATGATCCTTGAGCATGGGGAAACATGTTGACAGTTTCGAAAGAGTGATTCCATAAATGGACCCCACATTATATTTTTACTCAAATTTAGACCTAAAGCATTAGAATATAATATGGGTATCATTATTATAATACTAATTCGTAGATCATTACTTTGATAGCGTGACATTATACAGAGGCTTGTTGGAAGGGGAAAACTCTAATATTGTGGACTTTACTGGGCATTCTTCAACATCTAAATAGGATAGGATTACACTCATATTAGATTTAGCTTTATAATGTTATAGGTATGATATTATTCTATTCTTGGGTTTGAAATTTTGAATATATCATGTAGTTAGAAAACTTTAGATTATTTAGTAGGTTAGTGAGCCGTATTTAGTTTGATTTAACTTAACTACCCATCCCTTAGATTGAAGTGTTATATTAGGACATAATGAGAACTTATGAAGTACCTTGTAGTTTGATCTTGCAACCTTAGGATAGATTGGGTTTGAAATTGCCTTAGAATAGACTTTCGAGGTTAGGAGAAGGCTCCTCTTTCCCACTTTAAGTCAAAATTATAATTAGCTTTTTGTAGACTTTATAGGTCTCTTCCCGTTATCTTATCTTATTTTCCTGAGCCCGAGGGGAACTTAGACATATTTTGAGTTGTTGTGGGCATATATTATGATGCTAAGAGTGAGTCAAGTCCGATGATTATGATATTATGTAACAACCCATTTCATCGTTATAAAACTATACATGTTAACTTCATGAAAAATCTTATTTTTCATTCCACAATATTAGCTTGAGTCCAAAATATCATAATTCTATTTATTGTGTCACCTCAAGCTTTTCGGCTAAGATTTAAATCTTTTGATGTGTCTAGATGGACTCAATACCAATGAGTTTAAGTATTCAAGAGTAATAACATCAACCCCTTATTTTGAAAGTTCTTTTGGTATGAATTAGGGTCGTACAATATCCCTAACACAAAGTAAAGTTCAAAACTTTCTTTTCGATACAATTTTGACATGGGCTTCTAATATAGCCAAATTCAAACGACCATATCTCATAAAATATAAATATTTATGAGACCCAAAAAATATAAAATTAAAGATCTTTGAGTCCTCTTTCCAACAAAATAAATCGTTTATTAATCAAAAGTCGAAGTAAAAAGTTATGACTATTTTACTAAGCCCTATACGGGCTTAAATGGGATTTAACTATAGCGAATATTCAGATGATATTTAAATCAGCTTCAGTTGTATTTTAGGTCTAAAACCCCCAAATTTTACTCCCCAACCCTGGAGAGGTGATTTTTCAAAAGACCTTCATTGAGGCGATTTTTTCATTATTTTCTTCATCTTTTAATCATTTCAATTCATAGAATCCTTAAAAAGACCTTTAATGGTAGAGTTTTTTTTTTTGGCGAAAACTTATAAACGTTTTCAATATGACCTAGATTATTCTAATTTGTAAATTAAAGATCCCTAACATGAATTTTTAAAACTAGATTATGAATTTTGATAGTTAGGAACCCTTAATTTCATAAAGATGACACCCTTAGCATAAAACTTCATTAATGGAAATGGATTAAGCTTAAAAGAAACTATTTGATTGTTAATTGACCTTGGAGAACTATATAAACCTTGAATTAAGAATACAATTAGAGGGTTTGAATCCCCAAGATATTTGTTTTAAGAGTAATTATTTAATTACTCTTATTGTTGTTTGATTTTTAGATGATTGATTATTTCAAGACATGAATAAAAAGAAAGTGTACCCTTGCTACGGATTGGTTTCACCAAAAGCTTGGGGTGTCTAGGTAGGCTAGGTTAATGATTCAAAGACTTTTTTATTTTAGGTTTTCAGAAAATAGAATTGATGGGAGGAAGTATGTCTAATCCTGCAGGCATAGAGTCGAGGTGGATGGAGACATAAGAACTTTACTTTAATCACATAAATTAAATTGTTGATTGATTATGTGATATTTTTGATATTATGTGTTATGTGCATAAAAGGACATTGTTGTAAATGTACTATGTGGAAATAATGTTATTTAGTTGTTTAGTGAAGAACCTAGTTGAGTTATAATGGTATTAAGTTGTATGAGTTATGCAATAATAAGATGAGAAGAATTATGTTAAGATTGAATATCGATGAGCATAGTAATATCTAAGGGTTAGATGACTTAAATTAGTGTGATGATTGTATTATGTGAAAATAGGTTGAGGATAATGATACGCTTGAATGTGCTGGTTATAGTTGGTGATGTTAGAACACAAGTTGTGGTATTTAAGAAGGTAGTTCTATTTTAATAATTAATGAGTAATTAAGTCTCCAATAGCAACTTGTATGCTTAAGTGTTAAATTGAGATTTATTTTATGATATTCATGTTTTGCTACTAATAAAAATACTTTATCTATTGGATACTTATTAGAGGCTAAATTGGTGATAATGATAATTTATTGAATTGTGCCTATGTGTTATTTGTTTGACAACGATTACCTCTTTGAATTAAATCCATGAATGCCTTAAGGATGATCATGATGAATTATTGAAATAATGTCCGTGAGAGGGTCAAAATGTTGATAATGAAAAAATATGATCAAATTGCCTTATTATTTTTAGCGCACTTATAAATTTAATACTTTGTATTTCTTCTTGAGAGATGATGTGAATTTGATAAAATGTGTATAATATAGTTATTGATGGTTAGGTACCATGTCAGTATAAATATGAATATTGATATTACTTATTTTTTAAGGTTTAGGTACCACATAAGTGTTAATATGAATATTGGTATTACTTATTTATGAAGGATCAGGTACCACGCTTGTACGCCTATATATATATATATATATATTACTTATTTATGAAGTATCAGGTACCATGCTACTACGAACATGGATGCTGATATTACTTATTTATTGAGGATCGAGTACCACACCTGTATGTCACATTGACTAAAATTGTCCCTTATAGGTTATGACTAGTTGTTCCAAAATAAGTCCCTTAGAATATGTGTACAGATTAGTGTTAATTTTTAATGTAATGGGGGTTTAATAAGATGATAATGAGCTAATGGTCTTCTAATGTTTTGTTTAAAAGGACATACTTGTTATTTATGAAAAGATTGTTAGTAGTAATGTGACCGACATTAAATTTCTATGTTGTTGTGAGATGTGATTGGATAGAATGCAACTAGCTGGCATGGTGATTATACTAATAATAAAGGAATTGATAATTAAGTGTTCCAAAGTGATGAATCCTATGAATAATTTCAAAGAAATGATCTCAAACTTAATTAATTGAATTAATCCTTTTTTCAATTGTATGTATATATTTTGTTAATGAGACTTGAGTTCTTTAATGTGTCTTACTAAAATATAGTTGTATTGTATTTCCGACTTGATTGTATCCTTGATATTAATTTTGTGACATGTTCTTGGAAAAGTTAAAATGTGTTTTTACTTTCTATATGTTGGTCAACTTGATTCATTCGTAATTATCATAATAATAGTTTACCTGAATAGCTATTTATTATTTCTTAATGTTATAAAAAAGTGGTTGATTGTTAGCCCAAGAGTTTAGTGTGAGTTGTCTATGATTATAAGGTTTATCCTATCCATGTGGGCAGTAAAAAAAGGCAATGTAAATAAAGGAGTGATAATGATGGTTTAGTGTAGCACTGTGGTGGATGGTGCGGATTAATAAGGTTGGACTATGCTTGTGGTGAATATAATCACGTTGCTAGAGTTGGAGAATTATAAATTATACAAGAAAATTGTTATAATGATATAACAATCTTTGTTGAATTACATTCCATTTAAGATGTCATGCTTTCTTTTGTTTGATTCTATTTTATGATTATATAAACTAACACTGGCTGACCGATGATGCCTACTAGTACGTGTGTCTTTAATGACCCTACTCTTCTACTTTCTTTCTTGGAGTGTACATTAGATAAAGGTTAATTTACAGTTACTCGATCGATGGCGATATTCAACACTAACTTCTTCACTTCTTTCATGGAAGATGCTGGAGTCTTTATGTTATTAGTTTTACTGTTTTTCTATTCTGTAATAGGTAGTTGTTGAACATGTTTTACCTGGTCTTAGGGTAGTGAAGTACAGTTCTAAGAACTTTTTGAAAAAAAATATTTATTGATGTTGAACTTACTTTATTATATTTAATCCTTTATTTTCATAAAAATAGAAGTCTTCTACATATTTTTAGTTGGGTAATAAGGGTTCTCCTACCTACTTAGATAGCGTAGGTGCTCGCACGGTCTTTTATTTTGGGGTGTGACATAATAAGACCAGTTCAAATCTGTCATCCATAATGATATTATTTTTTTGTTTGAGTCTGGTATTCATAATAATATTTCCAATTCAATCTTGGCATTGAGGGATTAATTATCATGGTTATGGAACTTGTTCAAGTCTAGTGATTATGGTATGGGAGGATCCATGATGACGATTTTGAGTTTTGGATGTTATATTAGTATTACTATCCAAATTTCCTTCTTGATAGCATCTTTCAGTCTTATAAGGGCCCAGTAGGATTATTTATGTTTTTATGCCCTTTTTGGGCTTATGGGTCCCTATTTATCCTATAGTAAGCCATATTCTCTTTGATATTATTTAATTAGTTATTTACTTTCAGTATTTAGAACACTATTCCACGTTGGCCCTTTTCCCTGACCTTAGTTTATTATCACATATCTTATTGTATTTATATTATTATTTAAATCAATCAAATAATGATTCCTACCGAGTACTCATTGGTTTTGTACTTATAATGTACTTCTACATCTTCTTTTGATATAAAACCAAGTACTAGCTAGCTATTGGCAATGCTGTTTGGAGATAGGATGAGTTTTTTGAGGTGGATCTTACTTTCTCTCCTTCTATTTATGATGGTCTTTCTATTTAAGGCTATTGTACTTTAGATACACAACGTACTCTTACTATTTTGCTAGAGGCTTTGTACTGACCATACTATGTCTTGGGATATTTTTTCTATTTTCCTTACTTATCTCCAATTGTGCTATATTGCTTATATTTTAGCTTGTAATCTAATTACTTGCATAATTTTTGTATTTACCATTGTTTCAAACAATTTGCCCTTTGCTTATTTTTATAGGTTGCGGTTCATCTTACCTACAGGTGGGTTAAAGTAGGTGCCATCATGACTCGAGAATTTGGGTCATGACAAGGGTATTAATGTGGATCGAGCTAAGGTTGAGGTTGCTTGATACTGGTCCAATCCTACTTCACCTACAAAACTTTGGAGCTTTATTAGGTTGGATAAATACTACAATCTATTTGTACATTGCTTCTATACTATTGTAGCTCTATTGATGGATTGACTCAGGAGATTGCTATCTTTTAGTTGTCAGATGAGTGTGATGAAATCTTTTAAATCTCAATAATTTGTTGACTTCATCCCCTATATTTACCTTTGTTGTTAATGACAATGGTTCTAAAGTATATTGTGATGCTTCAGGAGTTGGACTTGGGGTGTGTTGAGGAAAAAAGGAAAGGTTATAGCCTATGCTTTGAGCCAATGAATAACCATGAGAAATACTACCCCACTTGTTTCTTTGATTTGGCAGCAAAAAAGGGAACGTGATGGCCTTGTTATATTTATTTTAAGAGTGTAGTGGAAATACTTGTACGCAGTTTGTTATGAGATGTTTACCGGCCGTCGAAACCATTAGTATATATTCAACTAGAATGATTTGAATTTGATACAATGTAATTAGTTGGAGTTATTAAAGGACTATGACATAACAATCATGAATCATTTGTGTAAGGCAAATATAATGGCAGATGCCTTGAGTAGATGTTAGTGAGTATGGGTGTTCTTTCTTTTTTGGTGGCCTAGCCACAACTGTAAGTTATGAATGTTCAGTGTCTATCCAATAGCTTCATATGACTTAATATGTCTGAGCCTGTCAAAGTTCATATCTTTGTTGAGGTTCATTCCTTTTTGATAGATTAGACAAAGGATAGATAGTTTGAGGATAGGAACTTGTGTAATGTTCAAGCTAAGGTGATATATGGTGAAGTGAAGGAATCGATTATTGATACGAAATTGACTATGATGATCAAGCATCGGATTTTGGATCCTAGAGTGGGTGACTTGACTAAATTGATCATGGAGAGTCTCCCATTTAAAGGTACTATATTCATCTTAGAGAAGTAGAAATGTATCATGACCGTAAGACCATTTTTGGTGATGTGGAATGAAAAGGGACTTTATGGAGTATATGGCAAAGTTTTTGAATTGCAACCTGATGAAGCTTGAGCCCTAGAGACAGTGGTATATATAACTCAAGAATGCTTGTACATGAGTGGAAGTAGGAGTTCTTCACTATGGAATTTTTGGTTGGTTTGCCTTATACTTTATTAAATTCTTTTCCAAGTAAAAATGTGAAAACATCCCTACTTTCTTTAGTGAAAATATGGTATACTACAAATTCTAATATTTGTTATGCTTACATTACTTAAGATGATATTTTTATAATATAGTGTTTGGTTGGATGTTGTAAAATTTGACTCATATTTGGGTGATTATGGTTAGATCTAAATCAGCTTATCTATACTGATAAAGTGAACTACAATGTAGAGAAGTTGGCCAGGATCTATATTCTAGAGATAGTTTAGTAGCATGGTGTACCCATTTAATCATATTAGATAGTGGTATTTAGTTCACTTCATACTTTGGGAGTTCTATACAACAAGGGTTAGACATTTTACTGGATATTAGTATAACTTTTCACTCTCAGACAGATTGTTAGTTAGAGCAGATTATTCAGTTTTTGGAGGACATGTTTCATACTTCTATATTAGTTTAGCATAGAATTAATTCTTTTTTTTTATTTTATTTATACTTGTTATTCTATCTTATTTACATATTCGTACATTCTAAATATGTACTGACAGTTCTACATTATAAGGTTTTGTATTCTTTTAAATACAAAAATTATTGGACATAGTGGCAACCTCCATAGTAGCCACTATTGTGTATTAGCAAAGTAGTTGGTGAACTTTATTGTCCCTAGATCCAGTTTAGAGATAATATACTCATAGTAGTATATATTTGCACTATAAACCTTAATTGAGGACTTGATAGTTTCATAGCTTCCTTTTCGGTTATATGCTTTTGGACACTATAGTAGGACTATTTTGTATCAATCAGTGATAGGTCATGGTATATGAATGTATCATCATTATCAGTTATCATTAGTACATAAATCTTTGTAATATTAGGCCATGACATATGCATGCATCATCCTTATCAGTTTACATTAATAAACATATATTTGATATATAATCTGTAATCGATTATCTGCATAGTATATATGTTCATATGGTACTTATCTACACCATCCAAATTTAAGGTGTGATAGTATAAATAAAATGATCAGAATATATGTAGGCATCAGCATTGTGCTGTTATGTCCAATAATCGGGCTATGTTGGCACCTACTATAACTGCCTGTAGGAAAGCAAAAGCCATAACCAAATATGATAAGTAATACGTTCATAACAATAACAAAAATATAAATGGGGACAATGGACCACTATATACATATACAATATAAAATAAATGAAGTGGGCCCTAGGAGAAAACAAAGAAAGAAAAATTAAATAATAATACCCAACCCCAGACCTGGTTTCACTAGCATAAGTGCAACTATGTCAAAGAGTAGCAATATATATCAATACAAATATATAGAAAATATACTAAATTCAGATATTTATATAGAAGGAATAAAAATAAGTCTCAAGACTCTATTAGGTCACCGCAGGTTATAGAATGAATAAGATGAACAAAGCTAACTCGATCTAGGATTTGCATGAAGAAAACATACAGAAGTGTTTCATGAGCACCAAATCACCAAGCACTCAATGGATATCATAGCTATACTAAGCTCAAAACATAATTCCCAATATAAACTAAAAGAAAAGAAAACTTGCTCAAAGAAAAATACAGTTAATCTAAAGATCAAAAAGGTGCAGCAAGAATATTATTAGTACAACCACCAGTAGGGGAGATATCATCGTCCGACCAGGATTATTTCATGAAAAACCACAAAAACACAAAATAGATAAATATGACAATTAAAAATTTATTTTACATCACTTTCACCCACTTATGATATCTCTCTCTCTCTTATATTACCTGAGAGTAATTTTGTTATTGTTCACACTGACTTAGTTGTATCCAATTCATTACTAGTAGGAATTTGTAACGCTGATATTTCCCATATACTATTACACTTAATGTCTCCAGTAATACATCACTTTTTACATAAAAAATAATTCATCATACTCCTCCACCCACAACTCATGAAAACCCAACAAAATGAGAATTAGGTTCAAAAAACTAGAACATACAATTATCGATTTAAAATATAAATGGTCATCAATTAGAACTCAATAATTAAGTAAGCTTTCAAATCATCAAGTAGACATTTAATTTATCAAGTTTGATTTTACTTCATCACGTAGACATTAAAGTCTATATGTAAGCATTCAATTCATCAAGTAGACATTCAAGTATTCACGTAAGCTTTCAATTCATCACCTAGACATTCAATTCATTAGGTAAGATTTCAATTCATCAAGTAGACATTCAAATAAACAAAAAGCTTTAATAATGATCATATCAATAATTTCATACATGGGTAAATTACACCCGTTTCAACTTGAAATATAGGACATTAAGACATTCATCACATATTACCAAGTTGTCATATCAAGGATCTCCTCACACAAGAAATCACAGCATAGTATACAACATAAATTGGTCACCAGAAGGAATAATAAGTATCTCCTTAATAAAACTTGCCCAGACAAGAAACTATAATATCTCATCAAATAACTGATCGACACAAGGAACAATAAGATATCATTAAATATAAAACAATCCACTAACATAATCGTCAAACTCTCCAGTCATACTATACATGCATGATATAGGACTTATGGTTGCCCACTAGACATAACCTTTAGGTTATGAGGTTTTTCCATGTACCAAATCATAATAAAAACTCTATGTCTTTCCACCTTTATCCAAAACCAAATATTGTACCACCCTTATTTTAACATTACTCCTTTATACCACCTTAATCCAACAACTAGAATCAAAGATCATACGTGCAACATCAATTATTTCATCATATCAAATATAATTCATCAAGCAAGTTTATTATTAATGCTCTTTAAACTATTTTTTAAAATTTTATCTCTTAAAAACATGTCCCAAAAACAAATCAATAGTTTATTTATTCAAGCATTATAAAATAACAACTTATCAATCATAAGTATGTCCAAAAACTAATCAACAAATAATCAATTAAGCGCATAACTTCAATATAAAATTAAGTCTAAGCACCAATTTTATAAATATGTACATAAATGCATACTTCCATGAGTTTACAATTTATCCCTAGATACAACACAATTAAATCCTTAACTTCCATCTTAATTAATGTCATACCACAATTAAACTGCAATAAATATACAACATACAATAATAACCATAGTTTATTCATCTTACTATAAGTTATGTTATACTGTCTAGTCAACACTTTCTCAAACCTTATGATAAAACACTATTTTTTTTAGTCATACTCAACACATCACACACAAATAGATTACCATTATATTATACACTACAAATTTTATTTTACAACAAACCATGAAAGTCATTCAAAAATATATCACAACTCAAGGTATTTATATATAAGCACATTGTAACACATATTATATCTTTATATCATTAGTTTTGTTTTTATCCACACTAACATAATGCCCAATAGTATAATCACATATTCTCCAATCAATTCTACACAATATATATGTTTAACAAAGTAGAGTCTACTATTCATAAATCATAATATATCTCGATGTAGAGTTTTTGCAATAAGCAAACCGTGAATGCTCTTTCTTTCCTTCACATTTTTAGAATGCTTAATCATATAATAAACACAAAAAATAACAATAATTACTTAAATACTCTTAAAATAATTTTTTTGGAAATTCAAACCCCCTAATCCTACACTTTTTATTGGTCTATAACATCACCTAAGGATTTGATCATTAAATATTTCTATCATACTCATATTATCCCAATTAATGGAGTTTCTACTCCAATTACCCTTTTTTTAAATAAGTATTCAAGATAGTGATTTTATTCTTTAATAACTCGGGGTTTTCTACTAACATTAATCATGTTCTAAAACCATAATTTCACACTAGATAGAGTTAGTGTAGGATGTCGAATTAATTCTAGGTGATAATTCCCAAACCCATAGGTTTCTCTCCAAAATATCAAGAACCTAGGGTTCAAAATTTCATGAATCTAGGGTTTTATTTTGGAATTCTACTATTAAAGATCATTCTAAAAATTCTAAGATATAATTGGATTAATATTAGTAAAAGATGGATTAATATAAGTAAAAGATGAAGGAAAATTTATCACAACAATTCCTTTTAGCATAGCCTTGGGAAAATTGCCTATATAGTGTTGTGGAATGATGTTTTCAGTTTATAACTTGAAAATTTTTAAAGAGGGGCTTATAAATTGCTAAATTGTCATTGCAGTAGCCTTACTACAGTACCCTAATCCTATTGTGTGGCATTAGTTTTTTAGCATAAATACCATTCAATAAAATAGACATAAATTTTTACTTTGATGTTGTATTATCAAATGGATGGTGGAATTTTAAAAAGTCTCAAAGACCTTGAATTTGGTAGACCATGGATGATGTAACTCTTTATATTCTATGATAAGTTATTCTTTATAGTTGACCCTAGTATAAACTTACAAACAAAACTGGTACGGACACTTCAGACTTAACATTGTGATAGGTGTTTTTAAAAACTTAATTTATAGCCTATAAAATTCCACACTAAATAATTTATCTTAATACTCATGTAAATATAAATTTTATTGAGTATTACATACATAGGAGAGCTCAAATCATAGCTTAAAAGCTTGAGATGGTAGAATGAACAAAGTAATTTCTATTTTGGACTCAAATGCACATTGGAGAGTGAGATAAAAAATTTCATGCCCTTAATGTAGATAATTAAGTAATAACTGAATGAGATGTTACATTTACACCTTTTCTTTAAGTAACCAAAATCCTTATTAAAAATATCATTTTTGAAAGACCAAACTAGAATTTAACATTATGAATTCCTAATTTTTCCTAAAAATTAGGTGCCAATTCTTAACAAAATTTAAAATTAGAGATTTGCCATAACTCTGAATCTGAGCTAATGATGGAACCTAGCCCAAACTAAATTTTATAGGTAAGCTTAATTCCCTAAGATATAAAAAGACAAAATAAAGATAAATAATACTTAAATACAAGACCTGTAATGCCTCGAGTCTATGCCCCGGATGCTATACGGTGCTTACGACCTCATTGGACCACAAGCTAATCCATGACTGATATCTACTGTGAGCACCAAATAATAATACTAAAATAAATGCAAAATTACATTGAATTTCCATAAGGTTTATAATCTAGATACTAATAAATAATAACATCTGGTAAAAATATTTGAAAAACTAAACACTGTCTGAGCTGGTCTAGTCTGAAAGCCTGTAACTGAACTTTCTGAATATGGAGTTAATGGGACAAGCCCCTAATAAAATCCAACTAATGCACTACTGAAACTACTGAAATGCTAAAATAAAAACATCTCCTCGATAGATGAGGATTCACTCCTAAAGCTACTACTACTGGCTAAATTTGTCTAAGCGCGATTGAGAACCTTAGCATCCAAACCTATGATATGAGACATTATAGCACAAACAAAGAGTATCCATCAGTATGTGGAATGTACAGGTATGCTAGATGAGGTAAGGCTGAATGCAAGGGTTTAAATGCATGAACAGTAACTGACTGAATGGTATAGAGTAACCAAATATGAGAGTACATAGATAAATGAACCTGGTTTAAATACTGAGTATTTAATGCTACGCACATACATATATATATATATATATATATATATATATACTGTATCTAAGCTTTTATAAAGCTAAGTACTGAGTTATGATAACTGAGTAACTGATCTCTAAAATTAGTGATAACAAAATTACAGATACTGAGTGACTATGTCTGACAGTCCTAATTCTGAAGAACTAAACTAAGTTCTAAACTAATATTGAAAATGAGACTGTACG
This sequence comes from Capsicum baccatum var. pendulum, assembly GCA_030864225.1. Classification (NCBI taxonomy): domain Eukaryota; kingdom Viridiplantae; phylum Streptophyta; class Magnoliopsida; order Solanales; family Solanaceae; genus Capsicum; species Capsicum baccatum. Next base: position 132,707,866 of record CM061556.1, read on the forward strand.
AGGTAATCATCTAATCGACATGCCTAAATCTTAGTGAATAGGGGTTCAACCTGTGACACCAGTTTGAAGGGTTATAATACCATGCCACGGGTACTAATACTGGAAAACTAGGATGCCAATCCTAACTAATGGGTGACACCTGGGTGGAGTCAAGCCTAATCTAACTACAGTAACCCATATTTCTACCTAACTTAAAATCATCCTAAAAATGTTAAAGACTTTATTTAAAGGATGAATCCACTTTTATATATATGGAATTTTCAAGATTTTGACTTTTTGTTGCGTGGGAAATTTAATAAGCTTTTCATCAATACAAAATTGACCCAAATCTGACACTCGGGTGAAGAGTTAGAGCCATTTTAGTAAGACAGTGAGCCACTTGAGCCATCAACACATCGCGGAGTATGCCAAAATGGCAATCATCAAAGTCCAATGAGACTCCACAATTATGGCGTATCGTGCCAAGGCTCAAATCCATAGTTTTCAATTTCTAGTGTCTCAACACGATACCACCGCATCGCGGTAAGATTCCAGGTCATATCCAGTATTGCAATGCAATCTCACCGTGTCGCACCGTCAACCTAGTTCCCAGTTAGAAATATCCAGTGGCATGATGCGATAGCATCGCATCGCACTAGATTCCCAAATTGGGTTTTCAGTGATGAAAAATAAAAACTTTCTAAGGGCAATTGGCTCTTTTTCCATGACCCAGATTAGTCTTTAACAACAAAATTATGCCGTAAAAACCCTATTATTAGGTTCAGAGTTAGTTGGGGACATGTCCCATCAACTACACAGTTTTCAGATAGTTTAGAGACTTTTAGACCACAGTACATTCAGATAGTTTATTTCAGTTTTGGGTATTTCTATACCCATTCATATGTTGTTTTATCAGACATGTTCCAGTGTTGAACCTTACAGCCTTACACATTATATTTCACATTTATATAGTATATTATGCAGTGCTCTATTACAGATATCAATAATGGATTAGTTTATGGTCCTTTGAGGTCATTTATGGTCCTTTGAGGTCACGGGCAACGTGTAGCATTTCGGGTAGTAGACTCGGGGCTTTACACTAACGAGTGATTGCTGGGAGATAGTCAAGCCTAGTCTGATGGGTAACTCTTAATCCCATGCTGGCTACATAGTTCTGGAGTACATGGACTTCTACTAACGACTCTGTTTCTCTTATGGGGAAGTCGTCAACTCTGCACTCCCTCGATTTTAAATCCTATTCCCAACTGAAAGACAATGATTATTAAACTGAGCTAAACTGGACTTATATTGAGCTTTACTGAGTTTCAAAACTGATTGAGCTTACTGAATTCTGCTAACAGACCGAGTACCATTGATTGTGACATGACTGATACTAGTTTGTAACTACTGTAGCTCTAGATAAACAACTATATTTTTAGGTATTAAATGCCCCCTGGACGCGATAGCATAAAAAGTAAAATATAACATGATCTTGAAAACAATAAAAATATTCACTTGTTCATAATTCATCCATAGAGATATTTTATCAAATACCTGCAAGGCATAAGCTTGTAAATTATTGGGATAACATAATGACATCATGATTCCACTATTTACTTCACATAGGCAATTTAGCAAATATTTGGGGAGCATGCATTATTCACATGATAATGGCAAACACATGAACATCATGATACATTAATCAATTTGTAAATTCAAGGGTTTATCAAGATAATCACATATTCATCACATATGCTATTCAATTTTTATGAAACTATCAATTAAATCATGGATTGAAACCTAACTAATATCATGAACATAATTCAATCTTATTCAAACATGAAAATCATGAATCTCCGATCTTATATGTTTAAAAAGGGTTCTTATACTGCTTGGGTGAATTGAAACCATAAGTGAACACCTAACATACCTGAATCTTATGGATTCATAAAGTTCTTGAAGGATTTATGGAGGATTAGTCTTGATTCTTGAAACTAGGGTTTTTCCTTTTTGAGAGAAAATACTTTATTCTTGAGAGAAAGTGAGGAAATAATTACCTGTTAGGTAATTTATGGCTTTAATCTCGTGCTTAGAATGATTAGGGATTTTAGGAATTGACCAAACAACCTCTGAATTAAAATCATAAAAAATAAAAATCTTGATTTTTTGATGTTGGCGCAACGCAGTGGCATCGCACTAGCTTACTAGAATTTGGACGACTGCGAACTGGAAGTTTGGCGTGACGTTGCACCATTACGTTGGCTCACTGCATGCAAATCTACCTTTTGGCGCAATGCACCGTGACTGTGCAGTTACACTGGTAAGTGAAAATTAAGAAATTGGTTGGTGGTGTGATACAGTGGTATGTTACAAGCTCACTTGAAAATGACCATTGCCATTTGGCTGGTCTCCGCGACGTGCTGGTTGCCAATTTGGCACACTACATTATAATATGCTATAACTCTTCACCAGGGTATCGAATTTGGGTGAATTTTATATCATTGAAAAGCTGAATGAATTTCATAATCATTGGTAAGCTCTAAACTTAAAAATACTGAGTATTTTAAAATTTTACATAGGAATACTCATGAACTGAGAGTTAAATGAAGCTAGAGAAGTATGGGGTATTGAAATATCTCCCACTTGGGAACATTCATCCTCGAATGAGACTGATTAAGTTTAGGAATACTGATAGACTGACTTTATACACTAAACATGTATATTTGATACATGAAATACATGACTGAAGCTACTGATAAGTTGAATTTTCATACTGAACATGTATATCTAATGCATGAGCACATGACTGAACTATTCATGAATGCATAACTGAATATGCAGTGGTAATGGATACCATGTATATAACTGTTACTGGACATGGAACTGTGTAAAGCTAAGGAAGACTATTTTCTCAAGATGAAAATACTAATAAACCTAAGATCATTTACTGAACATGTATGAACGGGAACATGAGAACATGACTTAGTCTGAAACATGATACATGGACTGAATATCATGAACTGAACTAATTCCTTGAATACATGCCACGCAATAGGAATGGTCATACGACTGAGATTGGAATAAGAGATTCAACTTAAGAGTACCCGTTACTTCAATCTGGATCTTGTTACATAAAGGGAAAATGGAAGGTTTAGGACATGAAAGCTGAGATACTGAGGAATAACTAAGACAATGCAAGGGGCACCTACGAACATATTCGTGACTAAATAACTGCGATCTAAAAATGAGGCATGATACATTAATAGAGCTAAACTCGTAACTACTTGGTTGCTCTATCTTAGATTGGGCATATTCATGAGACTTTGATGGGAAACCATACAAATTTTTTTCCTAACTACTAAACTGAATTGTTGGTTTTAAAGACTAACTCATACTTAAAAATTATATTCAACTAGAGCATTTCTTGGCAATCTTTCTATAATGTTCTACTGACTTTAGGGAGCAAGGAGATCTTGGCATGGTCTAAATAAAACATTTGAATGAGAAATCACCACATAGCTAAAGTTCTTTAATATGGGCATTGATAACTCTGCCTACTGAGGTCTAAACAGGACTAAATTCTTGTACTATGTTAAATCCTATGCAAATCTTCGAAATGTATTTAGCCCCTTACATATCATCATGACATTCAAGCCTATCATCATAACTACAAAAAGTATGCAACAATCTTTTCTTAACATGAAACATTTACTCTTTTCCATCTAAAAAGCTACTTATCACTATATTATTTAAAAAAGAGAGTTCACTGAAGGTTAAAACATAAGGACCTGAAGCATGAATGGACATTATACAGAACTTGACACTTAACTGAGGCCTGGGGAATAGAATATCAACCTCATGGATTTATCAAGAGATCTAGACTGAGGATATACATGACATAAATCTGAATTTAGCTGATCATTAGAAGTGTATCATGAGTCATAGAAACTGAGCATGATGTAAAGTATAACATGAGTACATAGGTCAAGAGCTACATGACCTGAGTTTGGAGTTTTTGTATTCATGGAACATGATTCATAACACTGAGTGAACTGGAACTCGTTATACTAGAAATGGTAAGCTTACATGATTTTTGATAATGTGCACAAAGATGAGCTATGATTATAGAGTTGATGTATACTGTGTGAATAGATATCATGATAGCTGAAGTGTAAACCTTTGCACTAAGGTAAGGATGGGTTGGGCATCAACCTCTCCCACTGCCTTTCTACACGTACTGACATTAATACTAAAATCTTAAAGTATAACTTGGTTATTTGCTCTACCATATCACCCTTAGCTTAAAGCCATTATTATAAGTTTGTGAACCCCTTAATAAACTCTAAACAAAACTAAAACTACTTTACTCTGGAGCCTGAGATTTAACAATACTCATAAACACTAGACTCCTTATGAAGGACTACTCTTCATAATTTAAGGTCTACTGCTAGTACTTCCTTCTAATACATGATTCTTAGCTTTCTGTTGCCCCAACAACCATCATATAACAACCTCAACACAAACTAACTTAGAATTCTCAACTTTTTTTTGTACTAGTTCAATCAAGAAATTCTAACTTAAATCAATTGAAACTGAGGTACTACCCCCTTCATTCAATGAGTGGTCCATTAGGAAACTGAAATGGAATGACTCTATTACTAAAATTAACTTAAAGGCAATTTCTGTATACTCGTCTGGCTAGAATAGATTTACCTACTGTGGTAAGAACTAAGAAAGGTTTTGTTAAGATTTCTAGTCTGACTAAAAGTTGACTGCTATGCAAGGAGTTACAAAATACAGAGAAGCTCTTGGATCTAATAAGGCGTAATTATGTAAATGAAAGATATGTAACGTACCATTGACCACGTCAGAAGAGATTTCCTGATCTTGTTTTGAGTGAAGTGCATAAAGCCTATTTGGGAGTTGCCTATTGGAGGAACTAGAAGTGGCACCCTACTGATTTGGGTGTTCAAACTAAGCTGAAGGACAATTGTACTGACCCTGTGAACATGAATGAGGACAATCTCTAACTCTATGTCCTGTATTGCCACACTTGAAACAAACAACACTTTTAGCTCTGCAGACATCCTGATGGTTTCTGCCATATGTTTGACAAAGAGGATTTGTTCGAGTACTGCTGACACTACCTTGAGATTTAGAGCCTGGTGGCCCATCTTTGTTACCATTTTTTTAACTTAGGTACTAAAGCAATGGCTTAGGACAGAGTTGGAAGTGAAGGTTTTAGATGAAATTGGAAATAGTAACCACCCTCTGACTTAGGCTGATTGAAATTAAAACTACTTGTTCTAGATCCCTTGTTCTCCATCTACCTCTTCTTATTCTTAGCCTCTTATATTTTTTAGCATGGACCATAAGCCTAGATAGGTCCATCTCCTTAATTAGCATCACTGTTCTACACTCCTTAGCAATACTTTCTGACATCCCAGACATGAACTTGCTCATTCTGGATCTACTTTCTATTGCAACATGGGGAGCATATAGTAAACATTAGGGTATACTCTTTCAAACTCATACTACCCTACCTGAGATTGATGAACTCTAATACCTTGGATTCTCTCAGCTCTATAGGAAAGAATCTATCCAGGAAAGTAGTAGCAAAGTTTTCCCACTCTATGGGCTCTGCATTTGTGCCCCTATATACCTTTCACTTCTTAAACCATGTATGAGCTACATCTTATAGCTAATAGGTAGCTAAATCAGAAATCTCACTGGAAGTCACTCCTAAAATATCTGTAACCTTCTAAACCTGATCGATAACCTCATATGGATCCTCTTATGACTTAGATCCTGAGAATAGGGGAGGATTCATTTGGGTGAAGTCCTGAATCCTGACTATAGTAGTATTGGCCACTGGGTTGGCTTGAAAAGGAGATGGTTATTCATTTTGAGTTGTCAGGAAATTGTCTAGAGTGATGCTGCTCTGAATTCTGCATGGGAGACATGCTCGCCTAGAGGATCTGCCTGAACGGGCGAAGGTGCTGACTGATTTTAAGTTCTTATTTCATTAGTCTTTTTGGGAGGCATGTTCTATAACATGAATGAAGAAAAGGATTAGACTAAGAATTTATCTTAAGCTCATGCTCCCTTGCACGACATAATTACTAAAAGAAGGAAAACTTTTAATAAAACATGTCATAGCCTCCCGTCCATAAGTGTGGTGCTCTACACACCCATGCACAAGACTCTATTTGATGCATCTTTCAGACTCCCTAGGACTCTGTTGAACCTTAGGCTCTGTTACTAAGTTTGTAATACCCCGAGTCTGTACCACGGATGCTACACGGTGCATACATCCCTGAAGGACCACAAACTAACCCAGGACTTATATCTGCTGTAAGCACTGAATACTGATACTAAAATAAATGACAAATTAGGTTAAATTTCCATAAGGTTCAAAATCTAAATACTGATAAATAATATTATCTGGTAAAAAAAATTGAAAAATAAACACTGTCTGAACTAGTCTAGTCTGAAAGCCTCTAACTGAACTGTCTAAATATAGAGTTGATGGGACAAGCCCCCAACTAACTCTAACTAATGTAATACTAAAACTACTGAATTGCTGAAATAAAAACATATCCTCAATAGATGAGGAGTCAATACTAAATCTGCCATTACTGGCTATATTTGTCTAAGCGCGGTCGACAATCTGAGTGTCTGAACCTATGATATGAGATATCATAGCACAAAAAAGAGTATGAGTCAGTACGTGGAATGTACTAGTATGCTAGATGAGGTAAGGATAAATACAAGGGTTCATATGCATAAATAATAAGTGACTGATTGATATAGAGTAACCGAGTATGAGAGTACATGGATATCTGAAACTTCTATAAATACTGAGTATTTAATACTATGCATATATATATATATTGTATCTGAGCATTTATGAAGCTAAGTACTGAGTTTGGATAACTGAGTAACTGATATCTGAAGTTATTGATAACTTAATTACTGATAATGAGTGACTGTGTCAGAAAGTCCTGATTCTATAGAACTAAACTGAGACTAAAACTAAGACAGTGGGAGGTAATCATCTAACCTACATACCCCAAATCTGAACTGATAAGGGTCCAACCTGTAACCCTAGTTGGAAGGGTGCTAATACCGTACCACGGGTACTAACACTGGAAAAAATAGGATGCCAAACTGAAGTAATGGGTGACACCTGGACGGAGTCAAGCCTAATCTAACGAGTGACCCCTGGGAGGTAGTCAATCCTAGTTTGATGGGTTACTTATCACCCTGTGTTGGGTACACAATTATGGAGTACAGGGACTACTACTAACGACTCTACCTCTCTGACGGGAAAATCGTCATTCCTGCACTTGCTCGATTCTAAATCCTACTCCTAACTGAAAGATACTGATTATTAAATTGAACAGAACTGGACTGATATTAATCTTTTTAGAGTTTGAAAACTGACTGAGTTTATTGAATTCTGCTAACAGACTGAGTACTACTGACTGTGAAATGACTAATACTATTATGTAACTACTATAGCTCTATATAAACAACTAGATTTTTGGGTATTAAATACCCCCTGGACCCGATATCATGTAAATTAAAATATAACATGATCATAAAAAGTATAACAATGTTCACTTGTTCATAATTCATCCAAAAAGATATTTTATCAAACACTAGCAAGGCATAAGCTTGAACATGATCGGGACCACATAATGACATATCATGATTCACTATTGTAAATTTTTAAATCCAATGGTTCATCAAGATAATAACAAATTTATCACACATGCTATTCAATTTTCATGAAACTTGAAATTAAATCATGGATTCAAACCTAACTAATATCATGAACATGATTTCAATGTAACTCAAATATGGAAATCACTAATCTGAGATCTTATATGTTTAAAAAGGTTTCTTAGACTTCATGGGTTAATAGAGCCCATGAATGAACACCCAACATAACTGAATATTATGGATTCTTGAATTTCTTGAAGGATTTTTGGAGGATTAGTCTTGATTCTTGAAGCTAGGGGTTTGCCCTTTTGAGAGAGAATACTTTATTCTTAGCAGAAAGTGAGGAAATAATGACATGTTAGGTTATTTATGGCTTTAATACCATGTTTAGTCTGATTAGAGATTTTAGGAATTGAACAAGTAACTACAGAATTAAACACACAGAAATATAAAAATACCAATTTTGAATTCTGGTGTGATGCGGTGGAATCGTGCTAGCTTACTATAATTTGGACGACTGGGAACTGGAGGTTTGGCGTGATGTATTGCCATCGCACCTACTCACTGCATGTGAATCTACCTCTTGATGTGATGCTTCATGATCATCGAGTCACACTGGAAAGTGACAATTTAGAAATTAGCAGGTGGCACAACGCAGTGGTATTGCATTTGCTCACAGAAAATTGACCATTGCCATTTGGCTGGTCTCCGCGATGCCCTGGGTGCTAATTTGGTACGCTGCTTTAAAAATTATGCTATAACTCTTAGCCCGGGTATCAGATTGGGTGAATTTTATATCGTTGGAAAGCTGACTGAATTTTCTATGCATTGGTGAGCTTCAAATTGAAAAATACTGTGTGTTTAAATTTTTTTACATAGGAATACTCATGTACTAAGAATTAAATTAAGCTAGAAAATAATGGGGTATTACAAGATATTAGGATAATTTCATGCTAAATTTATAAACCAACTCTAAAATCAGTAATTAATACAACTCAAATTCAAAAATGTAGTTTCATGAGTAAAGAGCACACTAAAAGCCAACATAATGTATGAAAATACATGACTCTGTCTTTGAATATGAAATAAAGAAAAGATAATAATGAGAAGGAATTATAGAACATGCTTCGAAAGATGAGCTAACTAGTACTCCAAACCCTCTAAAATTACCATGAACTCAAGCTCCACTGGTTTCTCTAAAACTAGGATCTACACTTAAAGAATAGAGAAAGTAGAAGTGAGTATGATCAATTTGCTCTTAGTACGCATTAAAGGAAAATCAAGCAAAGTAGAAAAATAAAAATATAAAGGATACAAATTAAAGCGTCTTTCGACCATCAAGGACTATTTCACTTTAACTCTTTCGAGCTTAAAGCGTATCTAATGGTACAAATTCTCCAAGAGGTTAATCTAGTTACGGCACTAACTTTTTAACAGGGGTTGGTGCCCTATTACCTTGACATTATCTCTTTTCCAGACATGTAACCTTTCTTTCGAACAAGTTAATGCTATACTGGCGTATTCTATATGTTTGCAACCACAAGAATTTAAATTAAGATGAAGAGAGTAATGATATAAGTAGCATACGTGTCAAGAATTCACAAACTCATAGCAATAGATAGTATCTCATAAGGCTTCTATAACCCTAACAGAGAAGTTTAGCTACTAATGATTGCAACGGAGATCACAATAAATATCATCATGATCTCACGTTGGTCACAAGGGTCGTGCTTTCTCTGTGAGAAAGTGTAACGTGAATTAGGATCAAACGTTGAATGAAAAATACTTGAATTAATTAATGAGTGAATAAGAATTTATTAGAATGGGAAGGAATAGAAGGAGAAATAAGAAGAGAATGAATGCTGAAAACGTTCAGCAAAATAGGGTTTTTATAACACCCATATCCTATTCCTACTAAGCTACTGCATACTTATCCTAATCTTACTAGGTTACTGAATTCTTTTCCTAATCCTACTAAGTTACTGCTGGTCCCCAAGTCTTTGGAAATGCTGTTTTTGCCCGGGACAAGTTTTCCATGCATCACTTTCAGTCCATAGGCGTCCAAACGCTGCTCTCCTTCTTTTGTGAAGCTTCCTTTGGCGTCAAGTTATCCATAAAATGCTGAAATCTTCATCATTTATATCTGAAAACTTGCTAATCACGTTGGTTAGCTCACTTACAGGAAAAAGGACTAAAAGTGCATGAATTATATATTTTGTCCTCAAAACTTGGCTAAAATATGGGTACATTAAGGCGCTTTAGGCGTGTAAATACGCCTAACATCAGTTCCTAATAATATAAACAATATATCTATAATAAAAGTACATAGTAATTAAACCATAGATATAAATAAAAAGGATACTAAATTACACGATATCAAACCCACAAGATGCAGATAATGAAACACATAATATGATAAGGATGCAATATCTCAATGTCACCTCGTATACACCGTTCAAGTATGATGTTCTAGGATAAGATCCATAGGGGGTTCAGACCTCATTTACTGTCAAAATTTAATCAATTAACCTTACCATCACTAGGTTAAAGAATTTTATAAAGTTTCTTATTTTCTTTCGACATCAATATTTCTTAGTTGAATCAATTCTACGAATATGTATAAATAAAATGAGGATACATCGTCATAAGTCATAACCAAATTAATATCATGTAATGAATCAAATTAATTATGGTGTGAATGAGCTTAAGTTATCTCAAATATCAATAAATAATGATAAATGTAATTGCATGGAAATACAACAGTAGAGTGTCTTGTAAAAGATCAATTATATCAATCCAAGCCTACACTCATGCATTACCATTATAGTACAGAAAAAATAATTCTCCAATATGACGACCACCATCCCCCATATACGCATCTCAATGATAAAAGTCTCTTATGTCAGTAATAAGATTCACACAATACCCAACACAAACAACATCATTAAATAATAATATCCAAAGATAAATTGATAACGCTCAATCTACAGCTCTCGTAGGAGTGTAAAACAGTCGTTAGCAAATATAGAACCCAACCTGGGTTGGGTGTCGATCCCACAGGGAATAGCTTGGCCAACAAGTAAGCAAAATTACTAAACTTTTGGTGCAAGTCTCGTAAAAGGGGGGATTGTAATGTGTAACGAAAACAATAAAGTAAAAGCTGAAAATAATAAAGTAAAGAGAGAAAGATTGTTACGTAAGTTGTAAACAATGAGAATTGAAGCGTTGGGGTTATGTCCACCTTCTGAGGTATACGTCTCTATCGGCTATGAGTGTGTAGAGTCTTGACATGCAATTGCTTATAGAGAATTGTAGTCGATGGTAAATCCAAGCGTCTCTCGACCTGAACAAGGACTATTTCACTTTAACTCTCTCGAGCTTAAAGCGTGTCTAACGGTACGAATTCTCCAAGAGGTTAGTCCAGTTACAACACTAGCTTTTTAATAGGAAAGGGTGTCCTACTACCTTGACATTATCTCTTTTCCAGATAAATAACCTTTCTCTCGAACAAGTTAAATGTTAGACTGGCGTTATTCTATGCGTCTGCAGCCACAGGAATTTGCATTAAGATGAAGAGAATAATGATATAAGCAATATACGTGTCTCGAACTCACAAATTCACAGCAATAGATAGTATCTCATTCGGCTTCCATAACCCCAACAGAGAAGTTTAGTTACCCATGAGTGCGAAGGAGATCACGATTTGCATTGTTATTGTTGAGTAATGGCGTGTGGATTAGGTGATAGGCGTGTGGCGTGATTCCTTAGCAAGTAACGATTCTCTTGTTGTGGAATTTAAGAATAGAATTAATGGAAATATTCGAAGAGTTGTAATTGAGAAGTAGAATGTGTCTCTCCACTGAGGGAGGACTTGCCTCTCCACTAAGGGAGGACTTAATTAAAAATCTCTAGCATGATAGGGTATTTATAATACTCCTATCCTACTCCTACTATGCTAATGAAATAAATAACCAAATCCTACTAAACTAAGGAAATACTTAACCCATTTGTTCTAGGTTAATGTAACATTCTCCTAATCCAAATAAACTAATGAAATACATAACCCAATTGTACTAGGTTAATGTATCATTGTCAAAATCCAGCTTTGTATTTGTAAGTCCCCAAAGTCTTCAAAAATGCTGTTTTAGCCCGGAACAGATTTTCCATGCAGCAGTTTTGGTCCTTAGGCGTGTAGACTTCCTTCCCTTCCTTTGTGAGCTTTCTTTTGCGTCAAGTAAGCCATAAAATGCTGTATTTTGCATCATTTATACCTGAAACTTTCCTAATCATGTTCGTTAGCTCATTTACAGGAAAAAGGACTAAAAGTGCATGAAATATATAATTTGTTCTCAAAACTAGGCTAAAATATGGGCAAAATATATTGATATAGGCGTGTAAATTCGCCTATCATCAACACCCCACACTTGCAGCTTTGTTCGTCCTCGAACAAAATATCATGTCCTTCTAAGCATCAACTTAGGGTTTTTACAGCAACAACACAAAACATTCTTCAAGACAAGCACAAAAATTATCAACAAAGAGTAGCTTCCCGATTATAAGTAGAAACAGTTTAACCTCTAGCGTAGACTAGTGATGGTGATCAACTCGCATGCAAACGTTAAGGTACATAGAATTATATACAACTATCCAAAGCTCATCAACCATGTGTGTCTCACAATATAGTACCCATAATTACTCACAAGTATAGCATATTTTTCAAACATGGGTATCAAAATATCCTTGCTCTCTCTCTCACAAAGAATTCATATGTAGCAACTGATGACCATAGGCTTGCCCTTAGTGTAATACTCTACTAAATGTCAGAATGTTAAGAATAGGATCAAGTAGGTCTTTTGATGGTTGTAATGTAGGCTAAGGGATGGGTAGGACTATTTTGGCCAAGAATAGTGACTAGGTTCCTAAGCGCTTTTAATACATCACTTTGTATCATTGACACTTTTTTCTTTCAACCTTTCTTTATTTGATTCTTCCACCCTTGTTCTCATCTTTTGTTTTTCAATTTTAAGCACAACTCACTTTTCAGCTTTCTTTTCCTTTTTCTTTTCACAACATATCTCTTATGATAGCACTTTCTTTTTCATAACACATTCAAGCACCATTACAATTTAAAGCATCATACTCACCCAATTTCCTCTTATGTTGTCACATGACTTTTTCACTTTAAAGCACTTAGGAATTTGGATCAAATTACGGTCTTGAAAAAAAATGGATTAGGCTTACATACAAGGTTGTCAAAGAAATAGGCTAAAGGCTCAAAAGGGTTTAACTAGGATGATGTCCATGGGTAGGTAAAACAAAGGTAAACATGTATAGGTTGCCAAAGAAATGCCTAAATCATCTCCTAAACTTACACTCCTTATTTCCGCTTTGCATACATACCAGGCAAGTTCTAGCATCAGCCACAAACATAGAATATACTGTTACCTCACACACACAAGGCACATGGTTGACTTGATTGGAAGTAATATAGACTCTCGACCCAACAAGTGAAAGAATTGAACCACTCAATATCACATAATGAGTCACAACTAGAACCTAAACATCTCAATAGTCATAATTGTAGCACATACTCTTGTTATAATCTCATGCTGCCTATTAGAATTATTTCATGCGAAGCTAAAAAAAATTTACTACTAAAAAAACTAAGCAAATAAACATGAATAAATGCAAATGAAGATCGAGAAGTATAGCATGCAAATACCATCACCCCACACTTAAACGGGGCACACTGTCCTCAGTGGAAAATAAATAAGAAGAACTTGGTTAGTCGGACTCATTCTCTATGTCTGGGGTCATACCCCTTGCATCGGAATCATCATCAGAGTCATCATCCTTAGAAGTTCCTCATAAGTATCCCACTTAATTCCAAGAGTGAGTTGAGGTGTTTGCATCAAGGAGGGTTCTCCTTGCTCTCTTTGGCCTCTTTTCTTGCCTTTTTGTGAAGTGGTAGCCTTTTCTTTGCCTTGTCTTGCTTTGGGTGCCATTGTACCTGAGACTAGAAATAGTGTTAATGGTAGCACAATCTCAATGGTTACAATCTATACACAAGCAGTAGGGGTACCACCCCACACTTAGTTTTGTTGATACAAATCAGTGAAGTGAAAGTGGTCGATTACTTAGACTTCATTGACATACGTTTTAGGATTATATTCTGACAAGAAACTCAGCAATGCATCACTTACTTGCAGCCATTGGACTACTTTCATGGTAGATATAACAACACTACTACATAGGGGTAACCACATGGTATAGTTTCTATCAATAAACTCAACCTCCTATGTCGGTAGGTAGTTATAAGTCTTATTCCGATGAACGGGATATTCTAACATGTAAGTATTCAAGTGACAAGATTATGCAATGTTCATTACTATAGCAATTCCGAAAGTAGTATAACAATGCATCAAAATCAAATTCAAGTCGGAAATAAGTTAAGAGCATCCTAACGTACATGTTCACTCACTTGGTTTTGTATCAACAATTCAAACACGTTCACATCACCAATACTTTTTTAGGATTTAGCAATTCATAATAGGTGTAGTAAAGTAGTACTTACAAAATTTAAATGAAGAACAAAGTAGTACTTACTTGGTTGAAGCCTTTGGATGATGTTCTTGTGAAGAAAAAGAGCAAAAGGAAACTTTTTGATAGGATTTGGAGACTATAGGTGGTGCATGAGCTAGGTTTCCAATGTGTTTTTGGTTCAAGATTAAGTCTCATATTTGTAAGAAAAGGTTGGGTTGAGTTTTGACCCATTAAAATCGGATTTGGAGACCAAAAGTGACCATAGGCAGTGCCTAATGCTTTGCCTAGTTGAGCAGAATGCCATAGCATATGCCATGCATTTATTTAAGAATGTCATACACTATGCGGCGCATTGTCTATGGCATTTAGAGACATATGCGCCGCATAGTCTATGGCATATGAGATCCTGAGACCTAATGCTATAGCATAGGCGGCGCATAGTCAAAAGCACACTTAGGAATAGGCGGCGCATAGTGTATAGCACACTAGATTCCGAGACCTTAGGCTATAGGATAGGTTTTGCATTGTTCGTGGCCTAGTTTTACCTAGTCCTAGCCTTCCTCGATGCCTATTTAAGCATGAGTAATGCTCAATCCATACCCTTATGCATCCTTATACCTATCTTACCACATTTACCATTCAATACATCCAAATCGTCAATTGAAATCAATCTCCTCGTTGAATACTTCTTGCACCTATTTTTGCTCAAAACCAAACGAAAACGATTAGTACGATGGGTTGCCTACCACCAAGCGCCTTAGTTTTGGTCGTGGCACGACTCTTATTTTTGGATTTTCATTAATTAAAAACAAGACAAGTACTAGAATGAAAGAAAACGATAAACGATAAATGAAAAATGATAAACAATGGTTTGCCTCCTATCTAGCGCCTTATTTATTGTCGTGGCTCGACATAGTTATCTCTAGTACTTAGACTTCGTCGAGATAAGTGGGATCATTTTCTGAAAGGATTTAGACGACAATGAGGCTTACCTGTGGGCATGCGATCTTTTTTGAGATGGCTCCTACGTTTCTCCGGAGAGTCACCAATTATATCATCAATAGTCCAGCCCATAGCTCTCTTGTACCTTATCAGAGCAGAGATGAGAGCCTCTACGTGCTTTTCACTTAAATCATCGGCACTCTCTGGAAGTATATTTCTACTTTCCAAGAACACATACCTTAGATAATCGGGAAGCTCTTGCGATTCTAGCATTGGTGGCTCGTCAAAGGGAGTCTTCGCTTTTGGTTGATTCTTGAGATCACAATCTGGTTGCTTAGGATTATAAGGCTCTATTTCTGTTAGAGCACTCATAAGTTCTTCATAACCTTCATTATCTTCATGCTCAACTTTCAGTGGCGCAGCAGTCAATGGCTCAACAGTAGGCTGTTTCTCTATAGATAATGCTTTCGTATCCTCATGATGAACATCAGCTACAGATAACTCATTCATATTGCTGGGCTGCTTCATTGTTTTGCATATATCAAACCGTACCACTTCGTCGTTAATTCGAAACAAAAGCTCATTATCTTTCATGTCAATAAGCACACTTCCAGTTGCAAGGAAAGGACCTCCCAAGATTATGGGAACTTCAGAATCCTCCTTACAATCCAGAATAACGAAGTCGGCAGGAAAGATGAATGAAGAAACTTTCACCAACACATCATTCAAGATACCCACAGGTCATTTTACCGACCTATCAGCCATCACGAGCCTCATATTGGTTGGTGTCGGATCGCCTAGCCCCAACTTCTTGTAGATGGATAGTGGCATCAAATTGATGCTAGCACCAAGATCGCACAATGCCTTGGCAAAATCCAACGATCCAATTGTGCAAGGAATAGTGAAATCTCCAGGATGTGCCTTCTTTTGAACTAACGACCTTGTAGCGATTGCACTACAATGATGAACATTATCCGCCAACTCATAACTTGCTACCCGCTTCTTTGTCAATAGGTCCTTCATAAACTTCGCATATCCAGGCATTTGTTCAAGTGCCTCCACTAATGGAACATTGATGGTCAGCTGCTTCAACATAGTCATGAATTTGCTGAACTTTGTGTCATCCGCCACCTTCTTCAATCTTTGGGGAAAAGGTGGTGGTGGGTATGGAAGTGTTCTCTCCACGGTTTTTTTCTCCTCTTGCTTCTGTTTTTCCACTTTTTCAGGCTGCACGTCACTAGGTGAAACGTCCCTGACGTTGGGAGTAGTTGTTGCGGCTTCTTCTCCTTTTGTAACGTCACTAGGTGTAATGTCCATGTCCGCAACTTCGTCAACCACTTGCTTGCCTTTTGCTGAAGTTTCCAGCACCTTACCACTTCTGGTAGTGATGGCCATGCATGACCCATCATTCTTTGGGTTTTGCACAGTATCGCTTGGTAAGGTGCTAGCCTTTCTTCGATTGAATGCTGCTGAAAGTTGGCTCAATTGCTGCTCTATTTGCCTGATAGAAGTGGAATGAGAATCAACTAGTTGCTTCATGGAGGACAAATCATCAATCACCTCCTTAACTCCTGCGCTAGTTGCTTCCACTCCTTTCAATAACTTAGCCATCATGTCTTCCATACTCCCAGAATTAGATATGGTGGTATCACGTCTACCAGGGGGAACGTACAAACCACTCTTTTCATTATTTTTCTTCAAACTACCTTGGTCTTTGCTTCCAGATTTATCATAATAGTTCCGACCTTGGTTTCCTTGAGCATTCCCACGGAAACCCCCCTGATTGTTCAAGTAGTTGGCCTCCTCTTCAGAATCAGATTCGTCTCTTACTTTTAGCGCTACAGCTTTCACTTTTTCGGTCTTCCCTGATAATAAGTGCTTTGTCAGAAGATCCAATTGTGTTTTCATGTGCGCCATGTCTTGCTCACGTTCTTCTTCTCTTCTTCTTTGGTCTGCAGACATGCCAATAGATAAAGTGGGGCTTGCTACCTCAGAATCCCTGGTATGCCAAGCTCTACTTTTTTTTGTCATCTGGTCTAGCATATTGCTTGCCTGAACAAAGGTGAGGTCCATTAATGATCCTCCAGCCGCATTATCAACCACTGGCTTAGTCCCCGAATTCAAAGCTCTATATAATATCTCCATCAAGTGGACATTGGTCATATGATGGTTTGGGCACTGCATTAGCTTCGTCTTGAACCTCTCCCATGTAACGTGGAGAGCTTCAGTTGGAAGCTGTCGAAAAATGGTGATCTCATCTCTCAACTGTGCTCTTTTGGATGGCGGAAAGAATCTTTCTAGGAAAGCGTCTTTCAATTGCCTCCAATTAGTAATCGAATCAGGAGTCAGCCCATTCAACCATAGAGTTGCCTCCCCAGACAGAGACAATGGAAATAGACGTAATCGAATTGCATTCTGACCAACACCAGGATTGTCAAATGACTTGCATGGTAGAAATAAAGTTGATGAGATGCATATTCGGATCGTCGCCTGCTAGTCCACCAAATAATCCCTTGAGTTGCAAAAGCTGAATCATGGTGCTAGTGATGTTGAACTTTGCTCCGGGCGCTAATGGTGGAATAATAATGGCTCCTGTAGCACCAGCTTCATCAAGATCATCATCATCATCATCAAACGGTATGTGCACAGCTCGGCGTTCGGGCCTAAATCGCGCTTGACGATCTCTCCTTTGCATGGGTGCCGCCATTTCAGCAGTATGCCGTGGGTTTAGTAGCTCTTCATCGCCCAGATCCTCATCGTCAGGATTTGTTGCTCGCCTACGGTTATCAATATTCTGTTGATGCACTTGAGCAGCCATCCTTTCAATTTCACGTTGTTCCTCCATTGATGCACTAAATAATCCTAAAAAAAAACAAAAACAACAACTAAAAGTAAAAGTACGAGAATCTTTGACCAAAGGGTCTAGTAATTATCACGAACTTGATTGACACTCGTACTCCCCGGCAACGGCGCCAATTTTTGATAACGCTCAATCTACAGCTCTCGTAGGAGTGTAAAGCGGTCGTTAGCAAATATAGAACCCAACCTGGGTTGGGTGTCGATCCCACAGGCAATAGCTTTGCCAACAAGTAAGCAAAATTACTAAACTTTTGGTGCAAGTCTCGTAAAAGGGGGGATTGTAATGTGTAACGAAAACAATAAAGTAAAAGCTGAAAATAATAAAGTAAAGAGAGAAAGATTGTTACGTAAGTTGTAAACAATGAGAATTGAAGCGTTGGGGTTATGTCCACCTTCTGAGGTATACGTCTCTATCGGCTATGAGTGTGTAGAGTCTTGACATGCAATTGCTTATAGAGAATTGTAGTCGATGGTAAATCCAAGCGTCTCTCGACCTGAACAAGGACTATTTCACTTTAACTCTCTCGAGCTTAAAGCGTGTCTAACGGTACGAATTCTCCAAGAGGTTAGTCCAGTTACGGCACTAGCTTTTTAATAGGAAAGGGTGTCCTACTACCTTGACATTATCTCTTTTCCAGACAAATAACCTTTCTCTCGAACAAGTTAAATGTTAGACTGGCGTTATTCTATGCGTCTGTAGCCACAAGAATTTGCATTAAGATGAAGAGAATAATGATATAAGCAATATACGTGTCTCGAACTCACAAACTCACAGCAATAGATAGTATCTCATTCGGCTTCCATAACCCCAACAGAGAAGTTTAGTTACCCATGAGTGCGAAGGAGATCACGATTTGCATTGTTATTGTTGAGTAATGGCGTGTGGATTAGGTGATAGGCGTGTGGCGTGATTCCTTAGCAAGTAACGATTCTCTTGTTGTGGAATTTAAGAATAGAATTAATGGAAATATTCGAAGAGTTGTAATTGAGAAGTAGAATGTGTCTCTCCACTAAGGGAGGACTTGCCTCTCCACTAAGGGAGGACTTAATTAAAAATCTCTAGCATGATAGGGTATTTATAATACTCCTATCCTACTCCTACTATGCTAATGAAATAAATAACCAAATCCTACTAAACTAAGGAAATACTTAACCCATTTGTACTAGGTTAATGTAACATTCTCCTAATCCAAATAAACTAATGAAATACATAACCCAATTGTACTAGGTTAATGTATCATTGTCAAAATCCAGCTTTGTATTTGTAAGTCCCCAAAGTCTTCAGAAATGCTGTTTTAGCCCGGGACAGATTTTCCATGCAGCAGTTTTGGTCCTTAGGCGTGTAGACTTCCTTCCCTTCCTTTGTGAGCTTTCTTTTGCGTCAAGTAAGCCATAAAATGCTGTATTTTGCATCATTTATACCTGAAACTTTCCTAATCATGTTCGTTAGCTCATTTACAGGAAAAAGGACTAAAAGTGCATGAAATATATAATTTGTTCTCAAAACTAGGCTAAAATATGGGCAAAATATATTGATATAGGCGTGTAAATTCGCCTATCATCATAAATATCATTGTAAAATGCTCAACCCACAAAATACATTACATAAATGATGAACTGCCCAGCCCAGTCTAAACAAATTAAGCCGTAACATTCCTCAAAAGTTAAAATTCAAGCTTTGACCTCTCAATAAGAAGCCTTTCCCATTCATGCAGCCTCGTATCAAATCCAATCTATCAAGAACATAATATACATATAAAAATAAGTTTCTCAATACCCATATGGGCATATTTTTTTTGGATAAAAATCACTTTTCGACTCCAAAAATAAAAGGGTAATACTATAACTTTAATAAAAATCATGTTAACCATAGTATAAGGGTTCTAAATGTCAAAATCCATCAAAAAAAAGTTTTTATCAAGTTTTGAATTATTGAATCTCCATATTCTAACTTTACCAGACAAAGCCCCAAAATTCTAAGTTTTGAAGTAATTTTTAAAATAAAATCATTGGATAATGATAGAAATAAGGTTTAAAAGTTTGCTAAAGTAAGTTTGATTAAATCCCCTTTGAATTGCCATACACGACGTCTCAAGGTCATAAAATGGTAAAAATAGAGTTGGATTCGTAAAAATGGGTTTGTATAGGTTTTGTGAATAGGGACTTCCGAATATGGTAAATGCCTTCACTTTCACAAATGCTAATGACCCATGCTTACCACAATCGGGATGTTCTTTTCACAAATGCAAAGGAGAAATAACCCGACCAAACCTTGATTACTCTTTGCAAAACCAGCCATGACCTTGAGTTTGTGATACCCATGAGAATCCTTCTAGCGAATGCAATGGGACACCCCACAAATGTGAGGAATAAAAAATTCCAGCACTATATGATGGTAGTTCACCTAAGGGAAAAGAATAAGATTTCTTCAAACAGACTCCCTATATTCATTCGGGACCCTATAGAAATTAACCATTAGTGTTACTAGGCTAGTTTCAATGTTCTAGACTCAATGGAACCATAAATTTTACCAAAAGAATATATTTTAAATAAGTTAAAATCCCCCCTTCAAAACCACTTTAAGGTAAAATAACTATTTTATCATCTAAATGCTTAGAATCAAAATAAATACTTAAAATTCACCAACTATGTTTCTAACCAAAAATTGATATTTTAGATTTAATGGAACAGACATAATTACCATCAATTTTCATAATATAAAACATTGATTGAATTCAAATATAACTCTTTATATGTTACACAAAATTTCATACTTGTATAAATCACACTCGAGTGCTTAAAAAAATATGATAACTATCTCCACAACTCATAAATGATATAAAGCAATGGTATGGAATGGAAAATTATTAAAATACATAAAAGAAGAATATAAATTTTACCATGAGGGTTATTGCATAATTAAAACCATTTTATGTTGTGAAATGTTTTTGCTATTTCAGAACAGGGTCCAATAATCACAACTAATATAATCATTGGATTTTGAGTCTATATTCTAATATGATAAGATTTAATTCATAAAGTAGTGTTAGAAACATAGGTAGAACTTGGAGATGATTTTTGAAATGCCTCCTTCTTTGTGTCAATACAATCATGATTAAAATACCCTAGAACATGGTAGTTGTAGCCCCTCATCTTTTTCTTATTGAAAACTTTTCCTTCTTGGAATTCGCCTTTTGCTTTTTCATAAAAGGTACTTCTTCAGTATCCATACACATTTCATTCCTTTTCTAAATTTTCTTACGCTTAAATCTTGAAGACTTTATACCACCTAATTCCTCAAAAAGTCATTAGCAACAACACTAATCTTCTTGGATTCAATCCCAAAATAAAGGCAATATCAGAAAAAGATTTTATGATATCATTGTGATTTGTGGTAATATTTATATCTTCCTAAATATTTAAAGAGATCAAACACTACCTAAACCTATCAGATCAGATCAAATCTCAAGGTTATTTCCTTGATTTATGTGCAATCCTAGCATTTTGAGCCTTTCTACAATACCTGCAGGTCACTTATCACTTGTTGGAAATATTAGTTTAGTTATTGGATAGTTTGTTTGGGTATTAGGCTTATTTTCCTATTAATGAATTGATCTTCTACCAAAAATCTTAGTAAACTAACTTGAATGAGAATTCTAAAAGATCCATCAACTTTAAAACATTCATTTAAGGTTAGGAGGACCATTGGTATAAGTCCTAAGGATTTCGAACTTATTTTTGTCTATTGGGTGGATTTTATGAAAACAAAACTAAATGTGTGGGACCTGTATTTATTCAAACAGATCTAGGATAAAAGTTTTGGTAGTTCAATTGAGTTCGGAATACCAAATTTATCATAGTAGTGACACGAACTGAGTTAGGGCGTTGTCTTAAAGGGCACCTATAGTCCAACCTGTACTGGAGACCACCTCGATACCCAATAAAACAATTAACATATACCATGAGTCAGATGAATTCCCAACATATAACAAGATAGAAAATTAGAAGGTATAATGACTTTGGAATATATATACTTACTAGACCATCCAAAATAAGTCAACCAATGTGACAACCAACCAACCAAACCAAAAATCATAATCAAATGTGTGTGTGTATATATATAATAACCATTCCATATGCACATCCATAGTGGTCCATAAAAAGCCTTTAAATCAAACTGAAGATTATCTAGTCGGGACATTCTCTCGATCATAGCAAAAAATCAAAGTCTATGAAAAGACAAGGAGTGTGTAAAGTAATCCGTGATATTAAATATATCCCTTCCAACCTTTGGAAGACCACCACTTTAACCCAACACCGATGCTCCTCCAATCCGATCAATGAGTAGGAGGAGTAGTATGGTCGGTTCCTAGATCGCATTATGGATACAGCTGCCCAAAGTTTGTTTAGCAGGTGAACACTAGCAAGCATTCAGGATAAGGATAAAATAATCCAAACCTTTAAAACGAAGTAAAAAACCATATGCATACAAAAACATACATATACATATACATATATAATCTATACCGGGAGAGGGAATAGGGTTTAGCATGCCCTTGAAAACATTATGCATGGTATGTGTAGCTTAACTGTCATAATCCACTCATGGGATACAGGTCCAATCTAATTTTGCAATGCAATTTCACATCATCGTGCCATTAGTCCAGTTCCCAATTAGTAATTTTCAGTGGCATGATGCGATAGCAATGCGTCGTAATAGGTGCCCAAATTGGGTTTTCAATGGTAAAAAATAAAAACTTTCTAAGGGCAATTGGGTCTTTTTCCATGACCCAGATCATTCTTTAACCATGAAATTATGTCCTAAAAATCCGATTTATCACTTTTCCTCACTTTCTCTCAAGAAAAAAATGTTTCTACCTCAAGAGGGAAAAACCTATCTCAAGAAATCATGGCCAATTCCAGCAATTTTCCAAGAACTTCAAGAATTTAGATTTCCAGTTACGTCAAGTGATGATTCATGGGTTCCTTTCACCCATGAAGCTCAAGGATCCCTTTTTAATACAAATATTATATATTTAGGAATATTCATGATTTATTTGAATTGGAATTCATAGTCGTGTTTTTGTTGGGTTTTGATCCATGTCATAGACTATTAATTTCAAGAATTGATCTTAGTGTATGGTGATTTACGTGGTATTCTTGATTAACTCTTTAAATTGCAAGTTGAATTATGCAGCTATGATAATTTGATTTATTGCTTATTGTATAATCAAAGCAGGCTCCCCATGTGTTTGATAAAATGCTTATGTGAAGAAAATACTGCCTTCATAGAATATTATTATGAAATCCCCATTCATGTACAAGTTAGTGCATTTAAAGTGTTTTATGAAATGTCTCAGTCAATGAATTATTGATATATATAGCCATTGTTGTGCTTTCAAGCTTGTTCCATGATTTACTTTTATTTTATCAAGTCTTGGGGGTATTAAATACTCGACAATTTAGCTATGTGCCTAGAGCCAGTGTCATGTTTTCATGATACTCTCAGTCAAGAAATGATCATTAGAATTCAATCAGTCATGTGACTTAGGAAAACTCAGTAAACTTAGTATCTGTCCTGTACCATTCAGTAATCTCTGTTATCTCACGAATCACAGAGATCTCAATAAGTCATTAAGTCTCAGTAGTATTTAGTTCAGACATTAGTAAACTCAGTCATCTAGTAGAAATTAGTAGCATTCTATCAGTTAATAGAATTTAGTAGTATTCCATCAGTCAACGGAAATCCAGTGAACTCAGTTCAATCTAGTTAATCAGTAAATTTAAGAACAAATTAGTCCAGCCCAGTATGAACTAGGAAATCTATTCTATGTCTATTTAATTAGGAGTAGGATTCAACACATAGTGAACCCAGGGATGCGGACACATATGTCAGCCAGTAGAGGGTATGATCCTTAGTTAAAATCCTTGCATTCTAGAACTACGTAGCCAGCATAGGTTGAGATGTACCCCTATGAGTCTAGGGAATATACATCTCATTTGAGTTTTTCCTTACAGGAAGGTTTACTTACAACTTGTCTTTACCCTTGGCACGATACCGACACCCTTCCAGCTGGGGTTACAAGTTGGACTGCACCAGTTCAGATTAAGGGCATGTCGGTTAGATGCTTACCTCCCACAGTTTTAATTTTAGATTTAGTCTTAGTAATAAAACTTAGTTTAGTTCTACTGATATCAGGACTGTCAGACACAGTCACTCAACTCAGTATGGAACTCAGCTAGTCCCATCAGAATCAGGACTGTCAGATACAATCATCAAGCTCTATATACACTTAGATCAGTTATTTATAATTAGGACTATCATAAATAGTGTTTCAATTATCAGTTACTAGAATTCATGTATGTATTCTCACATTCAGTAGACTAAGTAGTTAGAACTCAGTATTCAGTCCAATCATGACCTCAGTTACAATAACGTTTTTATGCATGTATTCTCACATTCATGTATATAGTCAATTAGTATTGTTCATGAATATGAACTTTTTACATTCAGCCTACCTTACTTGCATACCAATACATCCAATTGTACTAACGCATTTGCACTATGGTGTTTTGTACCATAGGTTTAGAAGCACGAGCTCCCGAGCATCCTTAGTAGATAAGATATTCAGCAGCCAGACTAGAAGTGAGTCCTCATTATTCAAGGAAAACATAATTATTTTATTAAATTTATTATTTTAGTAGTTCGGAGTTAGTTGGGGACATGTCCCATCAACTCTACATATTTCAGATAGTTTAGAGGCTTTTAGACTACATCATGTTTCAAATAGTATATTTTAGTTTAGGGTATTGTTATACCCCTTTACAAACATTGTTTTATATTTAGTATTATTTCAGTTTTGAACCTTATGGCCTTACAACTTATGTTCTACATATATATAGTACAATATTTAGTGATTAGTTACAGATATCAGTCATGGGTAAGCTTGTGATCCTTTAGGTTCATGAGAACCATATAGAATTCCAGGTACCAGATTCGGTGCATTACAAACTTATATCAGAGCCTAAGTTCACTAGTATCCTAGGAAGTCTGAAAATCCGCATGTAGAGTTTTATGCATGGGTGTGTTGTGCACCACACATATGTGCAGGAGGCTATGAGATGTTTTAGGAACAGTTTCCTTTCTTTTTGAGTATTCATGTCCTGCCAATGAAAATAATCTCCAAGTATTTTCTTAGTCTAATTTGCTTATTCTTCTCGCTTACAGAATATGCCTTCCAAAGGGGCTAGAGAAAGTAGAAACCATAATCAGTCAATACCTTAGCCCGTTTAGGCAGATTCCCTGGATGAACATGTTTCCTATGCAGAATTAAGGACTGTGTTTAATACTCTAGCCAATTAAGTCACAACTCAGAATGAACGGCTAGCAGCTGTTCCAGCTAACCCAATGGCCAATTCAGCTGCAGCTAGGATTTGGGACTTTACCCGAATGAATCATCCCTTATTCTTAGGTTCTAAGTCTGAAGAGGATCCATAAGAATTCCTTGACCAGGTTCAAAAAGTCACAGACATCATGGGAGTGACTTCCAGTGTGAGTGTAGAGTTAGAAATTTATCATCTACAACATGTAGGCCATATATGGTTTAAATAGTGAAAGGTAGACAGGGGTACATATGTAGAGCCAAAATGGGAAGAGTTTGCTACAGCCTTCTTAGATAGATTCATTCCCATCGAACAGAAAGAAGCCAAAGTGATAGAGTTCATCAATCTCGAACAATGTAGCATGAGCATAAGAGAATACTCCCTCAAGTTCACCCAGTTATCCAGGTATGCTCCCCATGTAGTAGCAGACAGTAGATCCAGAATGAGTATGTTTGTGTCTGGGGTTTTAGGTAGAGTGGTAAAGGTGTTTAGGACTGCTATGTTGATTAAGGAAATGGACATATCTAGACTTATGGTCTATGCTCCACAGATGGAAGCACATAAACTTAAGAAGAAGGAGAGACAGAATAAGAGAGCCAAAATAGGTAGTTATAGTTTTTCTCAGCCAGGGTCACAGGTGGTAATCATTCTCAGCCTGGCTAGAAGTTTTTAGTTCCAGCTCTTTCCTCAGCTAGTGCTTCAGTTCCTAAATTTAGAAATGGTAGCAAAGATAGGGTGCTCGGATCCAAATATTAGAATTGTACAAGCATTATTCTTGCTCATCCACTTTGCGAAGAATGAGGTAAGTATTATAAGGATATATGTAAAGCTATCAGGAATGTGTGTTTCAGATGTGGTAAGCCAGGACACAAGGTTTGATACTATCCTAAACCCGGTCCACCATGTCAGCACGATTATCCTTTAACTCAGTCCAGTCGCCAGAATTAGTAGAGTTCTATTTCTAGTGATTTTAGTTTGCAACACCCAAAAAAACTCTATGCACTTCAGTAACAACAAAATTAGGAAAGCCCTCCTGAAGCAGCCACTGGTATGTTACAGATCCCTTATTTACATGTTCATGCTTACTCAAATTTAGGGATATCTTTTTTTATTTTATAACTTTTGACATACTAGTACACTTTAAGGTCAGATTAGATTTTAACAGGACCTTCTCAGTCTCTACCCCAGTGGGTAAAATCATCATAGCCCAATGATTATATGGTAATTGTTCGGTTATAATACCTTAGAAAGCCAAGCATTCAGGTTCTAGTAATAATACCATTATGGGTAGGAAATCAGTAAGGAAAGATGATTCCCGTCCCATTCCTATCTTAATGTGAAGTTTTTTATTTCAACTATCATGAGACTTACGCATGTTTCATGTCACAATTCCATTCACCCAGCTTATATTCATGTGCTTTCCATAAAATAGTATTTATTTTAAGTTCCCAGTATGAGGAGTTTCGGCTTACTTAGTGTTACAAATCATGTTCCATGAGTACAGAAACATCAAACTCAGTTCATATAGCTCATGACTCATGCACTTATGTCCTATCTTACAGTATTTTCAACCCCCCATGACTTATGCTCCATTCCTATTGATCAGTAAATCTCATATTATGTTACGTTAACTCTCAGTTTAGGTACCTCGATGGATCCATGATATTATTGTTCCATCCCTAAGTCCTCAATTACAATATCATTCAATAGTTATTATCAGGTAAAGGACTCATATAGTACTACAAAACCATGGCTTTTAGCTATTAGTTACTTAACCATCAGAATTCAGTATGTCCGTATCAGTCTAAACCTCAATTATCAGGAAACCATCCTTCAGTCCCAGTTATAGTCTTAGTTATGGTTACAGTCTCAATTACCATCTTAGCTATAATCTCAATCCCAGTCCTAGTCCAGTCATATCATAAACTCAATTCACTTTTAGGATTACCCAAACATAGCATATGTCCACCAGTCATAAAGTTATTGGTATTTTAGTACCTCAATTTACAGAATCTTTCCATATCATGTTGGACAGTTGGTCTTGCGTTCTTAGGGTAATACAATTTTTCACTCATTTATGCTTAGTTACCTCAGGTTGCCCAAGGAGTCATTATCTCTTATGTATAATACTCTATAGTCTAAGTCCAGCCTTTCAGGAAAAGTATAGTTCAGCCTTACTGGCCCAGTACTCCAGCATAAGTCATTCAGTTAATTAGATCAGTTAGTATATTTATGCATTCGTGATCAACACCATATGAACCTTTTCAGTAGTATTAGTTATAGTGCATAAGGTTTAGTAACTTTATCTTAGATGATGGTTCATAGGCCTTGACTCCTAATACAAGAATCCTAGCCATGTAGCGATCTCCCATTCATATGTCCTACTCAGACCAAACAAAGATTCACTTTCTCTCTATAGTTATTATAACACTATAGAAAAAGTGAAATAGAAATGCTCCAGTCAAGAATAATTTTTTAGCATGAGTTGGTCTGTAGAGCCAGTAGTTCAGTTTGGCAGTCAGGCGAACAAGTTTAGACGATGTGGTTTCCATCTTTCTATCCAGTCGCACTATCCAGAGTCTCATGAATATGATCATCCTAAGATGGAATAACTAGGTAGTTGCGTGTTCATCCTATTTCATGCCTTATGTCTTAGTTTCAGATCTCTGATATTTAGTCATGATTAAGTTAGGTGCCTTTTGCATCACCTCAGTTTTCCTTATATCTTAGAAAAGTCAGCCCAACATTATTTAAGGGGGCATAGTGTCCCAAGGGGGAGATACACTATAATTCTTGGAGAATTTCATGACATAAACTTGCCACTCTCTTCTCATAATGAATCCAGTTTGGGGTAAGGGGTGCTCATGAGTTGACCCTCAAACTCCGATCACAGTCGTAAGCCACCTATTGAAGGTACTCAGTTCAGATCACGATATTCAACTTATGTATAATGTTATAGACTCAATTCCGTTCTCATATTTATGCTCATGTATATTTAGTAATTAATCTGAGGCTCACTAACATTTTTAGTTTAAGAAAACAGTCTTCCTTGAACTTATTTAGTTTCATTCTCATATTTCCATCATAAACATGGTATCAAGAATTTCCATTACAAACCTGGTATTAATTACCATTGTATATTCAGTCATACAGTCATGTGTTAGTTCAGTTATGTATTCACGCATCATATTTGCGTGATCAAATTATCAGTACTCTTACTTATATAGTCATGCATCAACAAAGTTATAAAATCATGCATCAGATATGCATACTCAGTATAAATCTTAGTAATGTCAGTCATGTACTCATGTCCTAGTTGCTCAAGTTCAGTATGTACTCCAGCTTATTGTTTCTCCCATTTCAGTAAGTCTCATTCAAGGATGAATGTTCCTAAGGGGGAGATATTGTAATACTCCCTATTTCTACCTAGCTTAAAATCATCCAAAAATGTTAAAGACTTATTTGAAAATATGAATCCACTTTTATTGATTTGGAATTTTCAAGATTTTGACTTTTTGTTGTGTGGTAAATTGAATTAGCTTTCCATTGATATAAAATTTTCCCAAATCTAACACCCAAGCAAAGAGTTAGAGCCATTATAGTAAGACAGTGTGCCACTTGAGCCATCAACGCATCGCGGAGCATGCAAAATGGAAATCGTCAAAATCAAGTGGGCCTCCATGATTATGGTGCATCGCACCAAGGCTCAAATCTAGAGTTTTCCATTTCCAGTGTCTCTGCGTGATACCACTGCATCGGGGTAAGATTCTAGGTCCCATCCAGTATTGCAACGTGATTTCACTGCGTCGGACCATCAGCCCAGTTCATAGTTGGCAATTTCTAGTGGAACTATGCTTTAGCACTTCGTCGCGCCAGGTGCCAAAATGGGGTCTTCAGTGACGAAAAATAAAAACTTTCTAAGGGAAATTGGGTCTTTTTCCATGACCTAGATCAACCTTTAACCACGAAATTATGCCCTAAAAACCCTATTATATCACATTTCCTCACATTCTCTCAAGAATAAAAGCCTCTCCCTCACGAGGCAAAAACCCTACCTTAAGAAATCAAGGCTAATTCTAGGAATTTTTCCAAGAACTTCATGAATTTAGATTTCCAGGTATGTCAAGTGTTAATTCAGGGGTCCCTTTCACCCATGAAGCTCAAGGATCCCTTTTTAATTCAAAGATTGTATATTTAAGAATGTTCATGATTTATTTGAATTGGAATTCAAGTTCATGTTGTTGTTGGGTCTTGATCCATGTCATAAGCTATTAATTTCGAGAATTGATCTTAGTGTGTGATGATTTACGTGGTATTCATGATAAACCCTTCAAATTGCAAGTTGAATAATGTAGCTATGATAATTTGATTAATTGATTATTGTATTACCAAAGAATACTCCCCATGTGTAAAATCCCTATGTGAAGAAAATAGTTCCTTCATTAGCATGTTATCATGAAATCCCAATTCATGTACAAGTTATTGCATGGAAAATGTTTGATGAAATGTCTTAGTCAATGAATTATAGATATATATATAGCCATTGTTGTGCTTTTACGCTTGTTCCATGAATTAATTTTAGGCTATCGAGTACTGGTTTATTAAATACCGTACAATTTAGCTGTGTCCCTAGAGCCAGTATTATGTTTTCAGAATACTCTAAGTCAAGCCATGATCAGTAGAATTCAGTCAGTCATGTGACTCAGGAAAATTTAGTAAACTCAGTATCAGTCCAGTCCCATTCAGTAATATGAGGAATCTCAGTGATCTCAGTCAGTCATCATATCTTAGTACTATTCAGTTCAAACCTTAGTAAATTCAGTCAGCTAGTAGAACTCTCTAGCATTTTTTGGTTAACAGAATTCATTAGTATTTCGTCAGTCAACAAAAATACAGTGAACTCAATTTAATTTAGTTAATCAGTAAAATCAGTAACAGATCAGTCCAGCCTAGTATGAACTAGGAAATTAGTGATGTTTCTATTTAGTTGGGAGTAGGATTTAGTACTGAGTGAACCCAGGGATAAGGATACACACTGCCAACAGTAGAGGGTATGATCCTTAGTAGAAATCACTGAGTTCCAAAACTATGTAGCGAACGTAGGTTGAGATGTACCCCTGCGAGTTTAGGGACTACACATCTCATTTGAGTTTTTTCCTTGTAGGAGGTATTGACACCCTTCCAACTGGGTTTCAGGTTAGACCTCACTAGTTTAGATTCGGGGCATGTCGGTTAGATGATTACCTCTCACTGTCTTAGTTTCAGATTCAGTCTCAGTAATATAACTTAATTCAGTGCTACAGATATCAAGACTGTCAGACAAAGTCACTCAGCTTAGTACGAAACTCAGCTAGTTCTATCAGAATTAGGACTATCAAATACAGTCATACAACTCCATATACCACTTTGATCTTTTATTTATAATCAGGACTATAAGAAATAGTCTTTTAGTAATCAGTTACTAGTAAGCTCAGATATTAGTAAATCCATGTGGTCAGTAGACTCAGTAGTTAGAACTAAGTATTCAGTCCTATCAAGACCTTAGTTACAATTACGTATTCATACATGTATTATCATTTTCATGTATATAGTCAGTTAGTATTTTTCATGCTTATGAACCCTTTGCATTCATCCTACCTCACTTGCAGACCAGTACATTCAATCTTACTGATGCATTTATGCTGTGGTGTTCTATACCATAGGTTTAGAAGCATGAGCTCTCAAGCATCCTTATTAGATTAGACGTTCAGCAGCTAGACTAGCAATGAGTCCTCATCATTTGAGGATATCATGATTATTTTATTAAATTTATTATTTCAGTAGTTCGGAGATAGTTGGGGACATGTCCCATAAACTCCACAGATTTTAGACAGTTGAGAGGATTTCAGACTACAACATATTTCAGACAGTTTATTTCATTTTTAACCACCAATAATCTTCCAATGGCTAGAAAAGGTCTACCCAGTATTATGAGCATCTCAAGATAGACCTTGCAATCATCAATTTCAAACTTTGGTAGATATATAAAATTTTCTTCCTTTACCAACACATCATAAAGAATATCCATATGCTTCTTGATAGAATAGATGCTATCAACAACTACATAGATGTCATCTTGGGAGTTCACAGACCCAACTGTTGCTATATAGCTAATGGCATCAAGTTAGAACTCACTCTGAGATGACAAAGAGCCTTAGATAAACTAAAAGTGCCAATTGTAAACAAAATCGTGAAAGCTTTTTGATTGGATTTCTTTTAAACCAATTATCTTATGGCAATGGCACTGCAGTGATAAAGGTTATTTAATGGCTCATAACACACTAGTCTCTTCTTAGTAACTAGGTTGTTCACGAACTTTGCAACCCTAAAATTTGTTCCAAATAATCAATAAATGGAACATTTACTTATAACTTCTTGAACATGACCATAAGCTTACTTATTTGGCCATTTTGAACCTTTTTCTTCATCTTGTGTGGAAATTGAGTAGGAGGACTAAGAATTTTTTATATAGGCATCTCTGCCTCCTTCCATTTTGTCCGACTTAACTCTTTTTCATCCATCAATCAAGGTTGTTGTTCTATAGTGAACTTGTTCTCACCTACTTCTTTCTCCTTCTTAGAATTTACTAGATAACTTTTTGAAACACCATCATCAATAATAAATTCATCCTTGGATGTAACATCATCCACATGTAAATAAAATACTGGATATGGCTCGGGGAACACTTTACCCATTTTTTATGGTATAGCTAGACAAGTTCAATCATTCCTATATAACTAAAAACACTTAAACCTTTCCTTTGATTAAAAGATACAATTAATTAATTCATTTGGTACTAAGGGATGAGATTGACATAGATGATACTTTCCAGATGAATGGGTCTTATAAGCATCTCATGAAGTAATCCCCCGGTTATCTAACTCGAATTGCTTAATCAGAGTGGAAAGTTAATCCACTAGATGAATCATAGTTGATAAGTTACTTCTTATCTCTTAAACACCTACACCTATCGATCTCACCCATTTTAGAAATTTAGATAGCATTGCTTCCATACAAATCTTCCCTAAATAATTGAAAGCATTATCATATCTCTTAGGTCGAAAATACAACCCACATCAGTCACCTTTACACTTCTAATTCCCTTGTTCGTCGTCTCTATAGCTAGCCTTGTTATAATAGTTATCCCTTCAATAGTTACAACCTTAATTTCGTTGGTCATTTTTCCTGATAATCCCTTAGTTATAAAAATAGTTAGCTTCTTCTATGCAATCAAATTTGGTTTCTTTACTATGGGGCCCATCTTTCATGACTTCATAATATTACTAAACAATAATTTTTTGTTAAGTAAACCCATTTTTATTTTCACATAATCAATGTCTTTGTAATGCTCTTCTTCTCTTCGGCATTACTCTGCTGATATACCTACTGAATATCTGTTGCTTGCAACTCTAGAATACCTAGTATGCTGATCTATACTAGTTTTTGTCACGTTATCAAATAACTCAATCGCTCTAGTAAAAGCAAAAGCCATAAAAGAACCACCTATTGCATTATCAATTGTTGTCTTTTTGTTTGAATTTTATGCTATATTAAATATCTCTATTAAGTGTCCATCATCATCTTATAATTAGGACACTAAATCATCTTCGTCTTGAACCTCACTTATATTTTATATAGATCCTCATTATCTAATTGAAGGAAATAGTTTATCTTATCACCCAACTATAACTTCTAGAAGGAGAAACGAACCTTTCTAGGAAATTTTATTTCAACTGTCTCTAGTTTGATATATAATCCGGTGTGAGGTCATGCAATAACAACGTATACTTCCCTAATAAAGACAATGGGAACAATCTTAATTAGATTACATTTTGCTTAACTCTAAGATAGTTAAAGGACTTGCGAATGTTAAAAAAATTCACCAAGTGCATGTTTGCATCATCACCGGGTAGTCCATCGAGCAACCCTTTCAGCTTTAGCAATTTTATTGTTATACCTGTGATATGAAACATAATTTTTGGAGAAAATGTAGGTAACAAAATTTCTCTTGTAGCACCAACTACATAAAAATCATCATCATAAAAAAAAAACTAAGCCGCAAGCAATTATCGTCAGTTGCCTGATACTTGTTGATTTTGGTTGGCTGATGAGACATTGTTAGAATTTCGTCCGTTCAAAAGTTTAGACAACTCCTCATCTCACAGGTCCTTAATATGATCTTTTTTCATATGACCCAAAGTATTAACTTTCTATTACTTCAACTTAACGGCAACTAGTGAAGCCAATCATTCTACCTCTTATTCTGTTTTTATGTATTTCCTTAGAGTACTATGGAATTCATTATAAAAAGGTAGTAGAAGTCACTTGAATGATAATTTTGTGGCATACACTATAAATAGCCTACTAACACAAAAACAACAAATAAAAGTAAACTTAGGAAAAGAGACTAAAAGTCAATTAACACACATAAACTTAATTGACAATGGTATTCCCCGAAAGTAGAGCAAAAATTTAATACACCCAAACTACGTCTCCCTTGAAAAAAGTGTAAGAAATCTTTGTAATATATAACCCAATAAAGGTTGGGGTCAAATTCCACAGGGAATACGCTGTTAATCAAGTTATTTGTAGTATAATTGACAATATGTCATCAATTTCTACAAAATAAGGGGTTGTATTAGGGAATAAAGAATTAATCTCATTTATGTTAAAATACCAAAGTAGCTTTTATAACATATCAGAATAAATAAAGAACAAAGTAGGATTACATTCACCTTGGTGTTCAATCACTTCTGAACAATGGGTCATAAGAATCTATAGCAGTGCATGCAATTATAGTATAATTGATGCCAATTGTACATATATATGTTTCCCAACGATCAACAGTGTTTACACTTTAATTCTTTTGAACTTAAAGTGATGAAATACTAATTCATTGTATGACCTAAGAGATTAATTGAGTTAAAGCATTAATTATTAATTAGAGGTAGAAAATTGTAAATTCTTGTTACTAATCCTTTTTCCCAATATTAAATTCTTTACTCAAGGAAATGAAGTTCTAGGGGTTATTCTAAAGTTTGAAACCCATTGAACCCATTAAACTGAAGGGAAATGCAATGTAATCACAACCAACAGTACAAATTCAAAAACCCATAATCCTAAAAGTGAATTTCAAAAAAGGATTCCATAACCCTAGTTATGGATTTTAGCCTCCCATGACCAAAAAATAGATGGGAAATATGGATTTCATAATAGATGAATTAGAACTTACAAAGTAGAAATTTAAAATATAAATCTATGGTTAAACTAAAAATGTTGTGTTTCTAATATCCAAAATCATTTATAGAGAACTAAGTACATTAAAAAATTAGTTCAATATAAAAAGATGCAAATTCTAAACCTTAGACTAGGTATAGGTTCTAATAAAGTAGGGATTTTAATTTTAAATCTGCTGTGTATCATCATAGTATTAGACTTAGGTGAAAACTCGAAAATTGGGTGACATTTTGCTAGATGAATCATTAATTATAGCCAGATTAGATCTGATCTATTGTAGCCTTGACGCCTACAACGATGGTCCATCACTCATCTAACATCACATTATCCAAAGCATCACTTATCTTGACGTCTCTACTGTTTTTAGTTTAATGTGAAATCTTGGGTAATGGTCCATTGAATTCTTGATGACCCATCAGTTAGACCATCACCGTACTTCAGTTTTACACCTCGTTTTTGCTTATTGTTGATGAATATGATCAATGATTTTTAGTGCACTAATGACTGTTATGTACTATGTTGCATACATCATTAGATTAAATTTCCCATTTTTTCTTTTGAGTTTTATGACTAATCACAATTCCAAATTACATTAAAAACACCAACTGTTGTTAGAAAATAAGAAATTATCCATCATTGAAGATGTAAAATATGATATTCTGAGTTGGTACATCAGAACTTTTTAGATAGAAGTTGAGTCTATTGGTGTATATTGCCAATTATACAACGTGATACCAACATTAATTCCACAAAATTTTGGAGCTAATGTAGTCTTATAGGATACCATGATTTAAGTATTGAGTTTTTTACCGAGTCTGGCACAAACAAGAGAAATCTTTGTCATTCTTTATGGTCTCAGACTAGGATAGTTTTTAGAATCCAAAAAAATTATCAATTTAGGGATTTTAGACTCTTTATGTACATCCATATATTTTTGTGGATTTAAATATTGATGTTTTGCTAGTCAGACTTATTGTTTCTCCAATTCTTGCTAGACCAATGATGACTATTAAGGAGTAAAAGATGTTTGATAGATTTGTGAGATTGGTTTCTCCTAAGTCACTAAATCACCTAAGGATGGCATGCATGAGTTAGTTTTATACTAAAGTTGTTTAACATAATTTTGTCCCCCTGGTGTGCATTAGACTACATTTTAGAAACTAGAGGTATCAAAGAAATGATGGAGATCTTATCTTTGTTCTTTTTAGTGGGTTCATATTATATGATATGGATAAAGTTCTTTGAGGTTATTCTTGCAAAGTATGTGCCTTGCATCTTGAGAGAGAAGTTGAGAGATGAGTTAGATAAAGGTACCATGTTAGTTGTTGAGTATGAGATAATTCCCAATACACTTTCTAGGCATTCTTGATGAGTATTCAGTAAGAAGAAAAGTTGCTTAGGAAGCTTATATAGGACTTGGCTACCCCACTTAAGTTGGCCACAACATTGTTAGAAATTAATAGGACACCTTTTAATGGTTTGTGGATCATACTAAGAGTGATGAGGGTATCCATTAGTGTGCCTATGGAGGCATGAATAAAAGGGTTTGTAGACATTGTGGCTTCAGTAATTCATCTTCTTGAGGTAGTATCTTCACATGTCGGGGTTATCATTTTCAGCATAAAGGGCTAATTCATATAGCTTTATTTATTTCCGATGGTGGTTAATATTTTCTAGTATTTTAGTTTATCAAACATCATTTTGTACCACCAGAGGTTATCAATCAGAATTTTCAAGTCGTGCGGAATGATCTATTTTGTTTAGACTTTCCCATCAACCTACTACAAGTGGTGTTTGTTTTGATTTTTGAGATTTTGGTTGTTTTCCTCCTGATTTCTCTAGGAACATGTAATGTTTCCCACCAAAAAGTTCTCAGATATAGACTTAGAAATAACTAACACTATATGCTAAGGGAGATGCATAGGTTGGCAGAGGTTGATTTTGAGGTTGCAAGGGGTGTCATTCACCTGATCATTATGGTCATAGAGTTACTCAGTCTTGGGGAGAACATTTTTAGTCTGATGCATTCCTAGCTAGACTATATGAATAACCCAATTAATGAATAATTATGGCACCTACTATATACCACTAGTAGGTTTGCCAAACCGCAATATGAAGCTATAAGTAATAGGCTAATTTTATAGAAAATTGCCGACAATGTTGAAATCAGCAATTTAAGACATGTAATAGAAACAACATGATTAATATAATTTAAAATAGAGATAAAACATAGAAAATATCATACGACTTAGTAGTGTCAGTATAAGATCTACAAATAGGCCACAAGTTCTAAAATAGACAAATAAAACCTGTCTAAAAAATGAATGAATATACATAGATAATATGAGTAAAATGGAGCTGCTCCGACTCCGAGAGATCACCCTATCTAGAGAATCCAAAAAAACACGATCATAAAAAAAATGACAGTAACTAGTACTTGGATCATCACCATAAAGATACAAAAGTGTAGTGTGATTACTGAAACCATAGGTACTCAATATCCATCATCAGCCGACTAAGCTAAATTATGAAATAGATATGATAAAATGTGAGATAAAATAAGATAAGAAAAGGTAAAAGGGAAAACCTGAAAATAAACTCCTACACTACTATGCAAAATTAAATCAATAAATTTGAATTAATAACATAAGGATTACACAAGTATATTTAATCAATTTTCCCCCATATTCCAATAAGTGCAAAATGTAAATAACCCAATGCAAGCCCCCATAAGCCTAGAGGTTACACAAAAAGAAAAGAAAATAATTGAGTAACAATAATTTACCAACAATCATATCATGACCAAGAACCTATCCATACTTTATCACATTATAAACAACTCACAATGTAAGACTCGAATAAAAACTCAATAGCATCGTCATCAATATCATCATTTGCTGCACTTAAACTGAAACCCATATTTCCATTATCAAAATCAATTTTTGAACTTAAACTAGAACTCATATGATCAATATCATAATCTATTGTCAAACTTGAACTAGAACTCATATTATCAATATCATAACCAGTTAGTAGACTTAAACTGAAACTCATATCATTAATATAATAATCAATATAAATAAATTATCAAATTTTACCATAATTAGCATCAATTCTTAAAGTCAAAGCATCATGATCGTTGAGTATCAAATCTCCTTAAATCCCCTATTAAGTATTTTAGAATGTAAACTAAGCATTTTAGTCTTCTAAAACTAGCTCAAGTCTTTGCCTAAGGTAGTTCGAAGGGCCCACTTAATATCCCCAAAATCAATAATAAGGCAAATTCTAACTAGGACTCGGTTATGGTATATAAATCAAGTTTTAGATGTTGAACAAGCCTTAAAGACTCATATGATAGCAATTTATCCTCATACCTAAGAAATTATTTCAATTATGTCTAAAATTATGATTTTAATATAGGTAAAATAGCCTATCTTATCCATATAATATCAATCATACCTCTAACACCTAAATCTTATTCCATATCTAGAATATAATAAAAATCATACTATAACACAGCTCAATCAATGAGGAGGTTAAACCAAGCCTACCTGGTCACCAAACATGTAATAACCATTTAGGTCATTTTCCATATTTATGATTATTTCTGTCTTTTAGGCTTCCCTATAGCTGCCGCAAGTCATTTATGACTTGGTGGGAACGATGATTCACTTACTGGACAGTTTATTTTATTTTTAGAACCAATTCTTTATTTATAAGTCTTCATAGGTTTAAAATGGCCATCGAGAAAAAACTTTAGTGAAACAACCTCCAATTGCAAATCCAACTTTGCCAAGGCATTCAAAATATTGAATTTAGTATGGTTACATATTTCATTTATAAAAATTAGATTTCAAATGCATCCTGAGGCCTTGGCAAAAACTTACTAAGATTCTATATTTTGACCAACTCTCAGTGTAGGGAATACTATGATTGTGTAGGGCTAAGTTCGATCGTAATGGTCGAGATCACAGTAAGCATTTTTCTGCGATCACACCAACTGATATGTAACACCCTATAATTTTGGGCTAGAATTTGAATTATTGTTCCTATGTGTGTAAACTCTAATCCTATGATTTCTCTATGAATATAAGAGTCATGACCTTTCATCTTATGTATAAAGTGTTTTATATGTGAATCATGAACATAGGAAGCACTTAGACCAAAGTTGAGTTTACAATACTTTTATAAATTGAGTTTTTGTATTTTATCCGACAAGAGTCAACTTCAAACGAGTGCATATCATATAATATAATGATTCAGGGGACCTAACATGTATGAAATTAATGATCTCTGAGTCTTCTTTCACACACATCTAATTTTACCATAAGTCGATATTGGAGAAAAATGTTATGCTCATATTACTTCAAAGTGTCTATTTATCAACTAAGTGATGACAAAGCTAACAAGGCATCACTTTGTTGATGACTAATTTTATGAGCCATCAACTAAGTGACAAGCCATTAGCTCTAGTGATCATACTAGGTCAGTAAATGGTAAATCCCAACAAGAAGTGACAACTAGGGTAATGAGCCATCACCTAATTGATGTGTCATCAACCTTGTCATTAATTGAAGAATTTCAATAATTTTTATGGTTTCTTTCGGGGTATTTTGGTCTTTTCCTTACCGTAAACCCTACCTCCATGACTTAAATAACCCTATACATAATAGTTTTACATCATTAATCAGTTTTTAACGTTTTCTATCCTCTCCACTCTCAAATAAAAAGAAATTAGGGTTTCTTCTAAGGAATAAGAAATTCAAGCATTCTTCCCCAAGAATACAAGAATTCAAGTTCAAATTTCAAGCTTTCATCAAGAAATAGATAAATTGAGGTTTGTGGGATATTCATCAATGGCTTCCTTCAACCAATTAAGTCCCGAAACTTCAAGTGTGGATTTTAATCTTCTTTTGCAAAATTATCCATATAAATCATGAATTTATTACATGTCTTCTTAGATATTAGAATTCAAGACATTTCAACATGTTTTTTGAGGTAAATTAGATTATTTCATGCTTTAAATTTCTATTACCCATGTCATATTAAAGTGATTTATTACTAAATCTTTAATTTATTTATTAAACCATGCAAATATGTTGTCCTCTAATTTTCAACATATTCCCATGTTCAAATTCATGTTTCTCAATTATTTATTGAAATATCTCATGTTTTGGGTCTTTAATTATGATTTCATATGCTGTTTTACGTGTTGTTGTTGATGCTTTGTAATCATTAAGGGATGGCAGGTTATGAACACCCAATACCTACCTATTTATTTACATTTCATACCTCTCAAGTAATGCGTTAGTCAACTCATGATTTTATTGTTAAACTTAGTTTCTTATGATCATGTTGAGCACTATCACTTATATGTTTTTAATTACTTCAAAATCTGTATGCACTATTGTGTTCAAAATACCATGACTTGATCTGTTATCAGTGCATGCCTAGTTAGAATTTTTGTATCTTTCAGTTGGGAGAAGGATTTAGCAGTAAGTGGGAATTGTGGGTTTATGGTATCCTACTTCCCTAGAAACTATGTGCCATTGTAGGTTTAGAGGACTCACTAGAGAGTGTTTCCCCTTTCCCAATATGGGCTCAATTTATTAATCACTCTAATTTAGGTATTATAAAGATAGAAAGGATAAAAAACCCTCCTCAACATGGGTCATACGTTGGACTTAATAATAGCTAACATGGATTATGTCGGTTACATAATAGGTCCCACAGTTTTAGTTAGTATTCACTTGATCTCAGTTCATATTTGCTTGACCAAGTAGTCAGATTTTAATAATTATTCACTCAATTTTATAGATTATTCATGTTATTCAGATCAAAGCAGTACATGCTATACATGGTTATGCATTCTCATTTTTACATGTTAATGTTTTCATTCTTAGTATCCTTAAATGACCCTCATTTCAGTTTTACAGTATGTTTATCTTTTCATGAGATTTACATATAGTATTCATGTTTAACCATTTCCTAGATTTAGTACTATTTATTCTATGAAAGTAAAGATTTAAGAAACAAAGTGTAGTAATTCACCAGATTATTAGTTTATATTTGTTACTCATGTTTTAAGATACTTCATCTTTTAATTGATTTCAGTATCTTGGTCAGTCTACCTGTACTTAGCATATATATTTAAATATTATGTATCTATCTAGTTTTACTTATCGCATTCACCCCCACTTACTCAGTTCATGCCAGAAGTACTGACCATAGTGATGTCTATGTGTCCATATTATTTCATAATATATGTACCAGAAGTAGTCCACACACTAGGCTCAGACAGTTTTGATCTATCATCTAGTGGCATGTCCCAGCTATAAGTAGTTTGCATGGTAGAGGCTTCATAGATGGTCAATTAGAGTCATGATATGTATTTTAAGTTCTTTCTTCAGATTTATCATGTTGTAAACTTAATCAGTATTACATTTTTTTAGACTTTTTCATAACCATGTTTTCGCTCAGCAAATTTAGTTTTTATACAAATTAAATATGTTGCTCAAGTAGTATTCTAATTCATGGGTTAGATTGGGATCATTTTTGGTTCCTAGCTCTATGTTAATACTAGGGGTAGTGTCGAGTTATGAGATAAGATCCTGGGTTTTCAAAAGGCCAGTTTAGGATGGAAATTGCCAATTTCTCCTTTGTGTTCTGAACCATAAACTCCAATAGGAAGTGTAGAGGTTAAAGTGAGTCTTGGGTAGTTATTGGGAGCTTGGCTAACTTGTCTATTCGTGATTAACATTGAATCTAAGGTATGAATCCTTCATTTATTTGATTGAATTTATGCCTATTTTACCCCAAAACTGCTAATGACTTATGTCTTAATTTTAGCCCCAAATATATGCATTGGCATCAAGGTGGACCTCTATCTATTCCTCTTTGTAAATTATGTGTGAAATATATTGAATATGCATTTGGGTTATAGGGTTGATTATACATACAGTAACTTGTCTTATCTTATTGATGCTTTGGGGGTTAGATGAGGGTTTTAAACTCATAAGATGATATGTTTATAAGCCTTTTGTATCCTATTTCCTTCACTCTCTAGTTTAGATTAGTTGTAGCATGGTTATCATGTAATTCTATGATTGGGTTATGGTTTTACCATTTGAAGGCATGAATGGTGGATTTAACATTATTGGACTAGTAAGGTAGTCTTGAAATTATAACTTGGGTATAGTGGACTTGATTAACCTGGTTGCTAGTTGAAGCTTCTATCGTAAACGTGAATGTGTCTTACTTGATATCCAAAGGTTTAACTAGATACCTTAGCCTAGTTTGGGACATGTTATTCCTAATTATGGAAATTGAAGTATAAAAGTGTGATTATCTGGCCCACTTTTTCCTAGACTTTTGTTAACCTTGTGGCTTAGTTACAGATGTTAGATATAGATGATGATAGTAAGACTTAGTATAAGGTTACTTTATGACTTGGTAGCTTGTATTGATGTTCCCCAGATTGGGGGTTTTTAGCTATGACTATGATACTCCCTAAGGAAGTGATATTAGACATTTAGAGTTGATATTCCCTTTAGATATGTTATGTGGCCTATAGAGATCCTACGTTTCTCTTAGACTTGATAATTGGCCTATAGAGATGCTATTTCCTCATAGATATGATTGTTGTACCCATAGAGATGTTATTTTCTCTTAGATATGATTGCAGTGCCTACAGAGATGCAATCTTCTTTTTGTTATGACAGTTGGGACTATAGGGATGGTATTCCTCTTACATATGACAATTTCCCTAGAAAGGTAATATACCTTATAGTCATGATGTATGACATACTTATATAAGATATCCTATGTGAGAGAGGATTACTTGCTTATTGAAATTATACCTTATTTGTGCGAGATGTATCCTATGTTAGAGACAATTCTGTGCTTAATTATATCATGCATCCTATATGTGAGATGCCTCATATGTGTGAGATAACTAGAGATATGTTATGACTTTTAAATATGATTATTGATTTGAATTACGGATATGTTTATGGGCCTAAGTTCATGGTTATGATGTTGTGATTATTTTGAGTATATTATTGGGCAAAGGGCAGTGTTATGATAATTATTTGATATTAGAAAAGTTCTTATCATTGTAAGGGATACGATTATAGCTTATGGATTCATATGTATGTTTTATATACACATCTCTCTGGTCTAGGATGAAGGAAGATGGGGTATATTGCTATGATTTATTTGATTGGATAATAATGATGACATGCATTGATTCGTACATTTATGATTATTGTCTCAATAACTTATGTAATTTTAGATGAAATCTGATCTTATGATTGTCTACTAAATTAAAGGTTTAGACATACGGTAGTTAGTTGTCTATAAGAAGACTATAACACTTGGTGTCTAGGAATCAAATGTATTAGTTAATGAATCTTTCATAGTTGAGATAAGGTAGTTAGTGATGATTTGTAAGTTCCTAATAATTACATTGGGCTTAGCATAGCAAGGATTATTGTTATTAATGCCGAAGTTTATAATGTCGATTATTTGTTAAATGAGGAGTTATGTATTAATGAGTCTAGATAAAAATTGATGTTGATAATAAGAGGTGGCTAGTTAGTAGCAATTAATAGTTGCTAAATGGTTGATTATTTAATAGTTAAATGAGGATTAGTTGGTTAACATTGGTTAGTTAATGAATGAAGTTAGTTAATAAAAGATTGTTAGATGATAAGCGGCTAAGTGTTGTCTAATAATGGTTAACGATTACATGAGGATTTGTTGATAATATTGAATAGTGGATATATGGAAATTATGGTCTAGTGATGAACCATAGCTAGAGGTTAGATGTCTTCTATCTAATAAATAATGGTTAGTTGTTATCCCTTGAATAAGGGTAATATTTAGACTAATAATTAGAGGTCATGTTAAGACTAGTGAACTAGTGGTTTCATTATAAATGGCATTGGTTAGCTAAAAACGGATAGTGGGGAAGTATTGTCTAGATAGCCAATTTGTGGTGATATGATTATATTATGAGTATATTAGTATATGTTATCCCGTAATGTTAATTGTGATGATATATTGATACCCGAAAGGCCAGAAGATACTATTATGACAAAATTGATACCCGACAAGGTTGGAGGATATCATGAATATATATTGATAGCCGGCAAGGCCAAGGGATACTATAATGATGATATTGATACCCAATAAGGATGAAAGTTATTATGATGATATGTTGATACTCGGCAAGGTTGAGATGATATATTGATACCCAACAAGGTTAGAGGATACTGTGATAGGTGTATTGAGACCCAACAAGGTTAAAGTCTGATTACGTTGATGCTAGTCATTATGATGAAAGTTATCGAAAGTTGTGATATTGATTGTGTACCTTGCAATATTCATGCATGCGAATCAGCTATCACCGCTATGCACTTTTATCTATCAGCTGGTATGAGATGGTTGCATAAACATCATGAAGAATATGCCTTGTGTTGTTGAGTGTTGATTGGACCTTTCGAGTCTAGGGCGGTGGGCATACGCATAGGCTTGGTTAGGTATATGGCTGCCCGAAGAAGACGGTTATTCGCACTATTATTGATATTGTTATTATTAATGTTATGATCATTATTATGGATTGCTTGTGACAGATTGGTCATTGATTTGATATCAAAA
The DNA here is from genome assembly GCA_030864225.1 of Capsicum baccatum var. pendulum. Taxonomy (NCBI): domain Eukaryota; kingdom Viridiplantae; phylum Streptophyta; class Magnoliopsida; order Solanales; family Solanaceae; genus Capsicum; species Capsicum baccatum. Next base: position 132,752,236 of record CM061556.1, read on the forward strand.
TTTGAGGTATGTTTTCAATATCTTTTATCTTATAATTTTATTGTTGTGCACGATCAAATCATGTCTAGCCATGTTGATTAGAAACCTTGAGTATGAAAGTATTGAATCCTAATAGTATTATGACTAGGTTTTAGAATGAGAATATGATAATCTTGACTACTCTTTGAGATGACCTTATGATTATGTGGATGTATATATATATAGCTAAATGAAACTATTTCACTACCGTACATCCCATCCTTCGCTTATTCATATTGTATATTTGTTTCTTAATCTTTTATATTAAAGTGTGTCTTTCTTTCATACTATATTCATATATTGACCTGGGATATTTAGTGTAGTATGGACGTATATTGAATGTAGTTGGAATAGGGTAGTTGTTCCTTATTATTCTCATTGACTTGTTGTGTTAGACTCTTGGTCTTGAATAGGGTAGTTGTCCCTTATTATTCTTATTGAGTTGCTATATAAGCTCTGGACTCTTTGCTGTTGTTTCCATTCTGTTTATATGCTGTATATATATTCATTATCTTTTGAACTTTGTTGGCAGTTGCCTACTGAGTACTATTTTGTTGGTACACATACTACACTTCTGTAGCCTTTAGATCATAGTATGGGTTATTGTTGTTGATTAGTGCATCATGCAAAACAACTATGGTTTAGAGACTTAGGGTGAACTCCTAACGTCGGAGTATTACTTATCCCTCTCTATTATGTATTAGAATAGTCTCTATATGGAATTCAGAGATAAGTTGCATCAGAATATTTTGCCTTGACAATTTGTTTTGTACTCTATATATATTAGAAGCTCTTATACTGATACCACAAAGTTTTGGGATGTTCTTATGTATTGATTTGTACTTTGTATATATTCTGAATCATTTTCCTTATGTTGATTGAGTAGTCTGTTACTAGCCATTTTGGATTATGGGGTGGCTTGCCCACTGGTGGGTTATGGTAGGTGCAAACATGACCTGAGAAATTAGGTAGTGACATAACATATGCCCAAAGAATCTGCTAAACCAATAATTTTCTTTTGAAGAAGCTCCCACAAGGTTTTGTTCTATCAAAATCATAATATACTCATCAAATCAAGAACAATGATACCATATTATACTATTGTCTTTCTGGCCTAAATATCATGTAAAATCCCATATGGGGCCCATTCACAAAATCATACATTTGAAACCAACACAACGTCCCTCTATGCTCAAGGAACATTTACCCTCAAGAATGGATGAATTTCAAGCTCTAATGGTGATAAAATCAAGCCACTAATCTTTTAGGGATTTTAGAAGAAAATGAAGGATTTAACCCCAAAATAGATGGAAGCTTACCAAAAATTTTAAAAGGGAACGCATATATAATCTTCATCTAACCTCCAAAATCACCCACAAATGTTTTCCATATAATTTCCCAATTTTAAGGGTCTCAATATCTTAGGAAGGAACAAAAACAGGCTAAGTTGGGTATTTATACCATTCTTAAGTGCACGGGTATCGCTGAAGCGAATCTTGGGTTGGTTAAGTGATAATTTTTCATTGGCATACTTGTCACTTACGCGATCAATAAATCAAATATGTGATAGCTAGGTACCTAAGAAATATTGCGAACGTGACATCCTTGTAATGTTCCATGGTTTTACGATACTTTCGATGCATTAAATCGAGAAATATGCAAGTACTTAGGCCTAATTTGAGAGATAAGATGTGTTTGTCTTTTTCTACTTGAAACTAGGTTTTTGGAATTAAACAGAAGAAAAGGAGTTAAAAATTAAGTTTTGACTAACCTACGTCAAAACCTACTTGGTGTAGGAAGCTATGTTGGAACATACTTGGCGTAGGTAGTAGAGTAGGAATCAAAAATTTGGGTTTCAGAGAAGCTACGGAGAAGAAGTTTACTAGCACCTATGAGGGGACCACCTATGGGTCGTAGGTAGTACCTACACCCCATTGGTGTCAGAACAAGTGATCACCAGTTGAGATCCTGCAAAGTTTGAAGACTAACCTTCTACTTGGGGCCACATAAGACCCGTAGGTGCCACTTATGACCTGTAACTGGCACTGTAGGTGGCCGATGACTTAGGTTTACTCTTTTATTTTTGGAATGGATTCCTAGGGTTTCTATGTAATCTATAAATACTCGATTGATGTTTCTGAATAAGTTTATGCCCTCATACTATTCAGGAACATTGTTTTAATTCCAGGATTTAGTTTTGATCTTGGGATTCATGTGTTCTTGGTTTTTGGTTGATTAAATAATTTGAATCTTTGGGTTTTCTTCATAAATTATTTGTGAGATTATTATAATTTTTTCTTTATTGGATTTCATAGAGTGTTTTGCATCTATTAATGGCTATTTCCCATAGCTAGGGTTGTGGGAACGCTATAAGAATAATGAAGTAGGGGAATTGTGAGGTTCATTCATCTTATTGTTTACACTTGTATTGTGATCTTCTCTAGTTTAGTTGTTTTCTTAGTGGTGTACAACACTAGGAACTCGCATGTATTCAGTATTGTCTTCACAAGAAAGATTAAGGTTAGAAAAAGTAGGTTAACACAACGTTTCGAGGATATCCACCCTCGTCCAAGAACCTCAGACCCACAAGTTGATAGTTAAATAAGGATCAAAGAAAAGGTTTAGTAAAGTGAAACCCTGATACTTACAAGGTGTACTTCCCTAAAGTTTCATAACTAGCTTTGTATCAAGAATGTTAAGTATTAGCTTCTAAATTTAATGATATTTATTCCACGGGGAATTTTCAAGATTTTCACTTTTTTTTTCATGTGGGAAATTCAATAAGCTTTACATCGATATAAAATTTGGCTAAATCTGATAATCGGTTAACATGTTATGACTATTTCAAGTCCCCGTCGTAAAACAACGACATATTGGTTAGTGGCGTGCCGCGCTACAAGATAAAATGGCAATTGTCCTTTTTCTAGTGTCCCAGTGCGATTTCTCCCTGTCGCGTCAAACTTACAGGTCGCAATTAAGTGGCAGCGCAAAGCTCTACGTCGCATCATTTCCCTATTTCCCAATTGTCAAATTCCAGTATCACGATACAATAGTGCCGCGTTGTGCCAGGGGTCCAGGTCGGGAAAGTTTCATCAATATAAAAGACCCATCCAAGGTAAAAAGGATCAATTTTCCACCCTTATTTAAGCCCTTTAACACGAGATTCAGTTATTTGGAACCCAAAATATACTAGTTTCTCTTAATTTTCTTTCAAGAACAAGCTAAGGTTTCAGTTGGGGATTCAATTTGAAGAAAGTCTCTCCATCAATCTTCACTAAATCAAGAACTAAGGTATGTCATGTGTTGATTAATGGGTCTCTTTCACCCATGCAGCTCAAGAATCTCTTTTCAAAATCAAAGATTTGTACACTTACGAACGTTCATGATTTGATTGAATGGAAAATTGATGTTCATGTTGCTGTTTGATTTCATTCCTTGTTATATACTATTAATTAAAAGAATTGATTCTAGTACGTAAGGAATTACGTGGTATTTATGACAAACCATTAAATTCACAAGTTGATTGATGTATCCTTGATTATTAGATGTGTTGATGATTGTATAACTATAGCATTCTCCCCCCATGTTTAATTAAATGCCAATGTGAAGGAAAAGTGTCATAGTAGTATGGTAATATGAAATCTCCATTCATGTGCAAGTTACGTTTGTCAAGTGTTTGATGAAATGTCTTAGCCAATGGATTATGCATTGTTGATGTTGGTCCTGTACTCAAGAAAGCTATGCTTTGTCAATTCTCTTCTATCGAGTTCTAGGGGTACTTGTATCCGAAAAACATAGTTGTGTGCCTAGAGTCTGTGTCATTTTTTCACAATCTCCTCAGTCAAGACATGATCCATAGAACTCAGTCAATCATGTTACTCAGGAAAGCTCAGTAATACAGTAATCTCAGTACTGTTCTATCAGTCAACAAAACTCAATTAATTCAGTCCAGTTCAATTCAGTAATCCATTATCAGCATCTCCTCAGATAGGATTCAAAATTAGCACGGAGTGAACCCAAGGATGGGAACACACACTGTTAGTTGAGGGAGTGATTCTCAGAAGTCATCCTTGCATTCCAGAACTATGTAGCCAGCATAGGTTGAGACATCAACCCTGTCAGATGAGTGTTGATGAGGTGGATAAGCACTGTCAGATGAGGGCCCTGCTATTCTCTTTTAGGGACACTGTCAGATGAGGGTCACTCATAGCTTATCCTTACCAGTGGATCGGTATTGATACCCTTTTAATTGGGTTTATAGATTTGACCCCAAGTCAGCCATAATGGCGTATTAGGGGAATGTCGATTAGATAACTACTTCCCACAGTTTCAGTTACAAAATCAGGACTTTCAGATATAGTCATTCAGTCTCAGTAATGGAACTCAGATAGTTCTACAAAATTTAGGAGTATCAGATATAGTCAACTCAGAACAGTACGAAACTCATCTAGTTTCATCAAATTCATGAGTGTCAAATATAGTCACTCATGTCATCAGTTATATTAGTCATTAGAATTCAGTTAACAGTCATGTTAGTTATCAATAAATTCATGTTACCACAATATCAGATATAGTTACGACGTATTCATTCTTGTATTCTCACATTCATATTAGTCAGTTAGCTAGTATTGTTCATGCATATGAACCCCATGTATTCAGCTTACCTTCAATGCATACCAGTATATTCAAAGTACTGGCGCATTTGGGCTATGGTGTCTTATACCATAGGTGCAGAAGCACGAGCTCTAGAGCATCAATAATATTCCAGTCTCAGCAGTCAGAGTTAGCAGTGATTCCTCATCTTTCGAGGACATGATCATTTATTTATTATCTTATTAATTAATTTATAAGTTGGAGTTAGTTGGGGACATGTCCCATCTACTCCTTATCCAGACAATTATGTTTTAGAGGTATTTTAAACTACAGTATGTTCAGATAATATTTCAGTTTTGGGTATTCTATTACCCCACTCAGATGTTATATTTTATCAATTATGCAGTTTTGAACCTTATGGATTTTCAGCCTCTATTTCTGCATTATATTGAGTATTTTATACAGTATACAGGTACAAATATCAGTCATGGGTTAGATTGTGGTCCATTGGGGCAGTGAGGACTATGTAGTATTCTGAGTACCACATTTGTGGCGTTACATAAGGTAAAAGGTGAGATTTACCAATTTGTTCATAATATAGTTGGTGATGCATATCTTGCCAGGTTTTGCAAGCGTAGCATTGAGATAGTTGGCTTGACCAAGAGAAGCCTACAAAATTAGGAAGCTGGGGGGACACAGTCCTAGTGTTCATCTCAGTTTTTAAACAACTGAAAGCATTCAAAAATTGTTACTTGTTACTCTTTACTACAATCTCCCCCATTTAATTTTTTACATTGTCCGATTAATTCTACAAGTTTGAAAGATAGATTCGACCTATTCCCTATAGGATCGACCCCAACCTTATTGGATTACTTTAATTTTACAATGACAACACTGTATGTTCTTAGTGGGGGGTAGAGTTTGGACAATATCAAATTATACTTCTGCTATTGGGAAATTTGGTTGCAAATTTATTGATTGAAGTTTTTGAGGTTTTTGGGTTTAATTTTTTTCTTAGCGCGTATGCTGGTGTGATGCCTAGTACTAAGAGTCAAGGGATATCCATGATCCTATTTGATCCTGAGCAAGAAAGAATCCAACAACAGAACCATAGGATAGCACAATATGGTAGAGTCTCTCATCATGATCTACCTCATGTAAATACATAAAACATGCCTCACCCAATTCCCCAAGAGACTGTAGAGCAGAGCACTAAGCGGTTATTAGAAGAGGAAAATGTGAGGAGAGAAAATGAGGCTGCCTAGTGTGCTGCTCTAGAGGTAGAAAGAGCGAGATAAAGAATAATAATTAATAATAAAGCAATACTCTACAGAGGTACTAGGGGTGGATCTCAAGTAATTTCAATCTTTTAGTACTTTCCACCATACGATGATCAAAATAAGGACATAGGATATGTTGATCCTACTGATGTAGGTGATATCATCCTCCTGCATTTCCACCGAGTGTGAAGTTTGACATTACTAGTGCTATGATCCAATTATTAATATGAAAGGTATGTTTGTTGTCTTGTCAACTAATGACTTCAAACATGAACCTGATTAATTTTATTGGAATTTTCACTTTATACACTATACCTAGGTTATATTAAGAAGCTCTGAGAATTAGGTGATTCCCTTTCTCTCTAACTAATGAAGCAACATTGTGGTTAGGGGAACTTTCTCGTGGATTCATTACTACTTGTAACTAGTTGTGTAGGAATTTTTAAGACCGTTTCTTCCCTCTATTAGAATGCTACCTTCGAAGGATGCATTATATAATTTAAAGCTATTGCATTCTAAATAAATGTGTGATGCATGGTTTCAATTTAAATAGAAGTTGATAATGGTGCCAAATCATAGGAATATGGCAAGAAACTTACATGAAATATTCTATCAACCTCTTGACATAAGTTCAAAAGCTATGTAATACTACTACATATGGAGAATTGATGAGCCTTGGTTGGGAGGTAGCATTAGAGATATTAGATCAGATCTCTCTCAGCAACTGAGGGTGGAATCCTATGGAAGTAGAGAGACACTAACACATATTCTATTGGGTTCTCTTCTAAGCCTAAAGTTGTTGATGACATAGTGGCATAAGAGGTTTCTAAGCTAAGGATGGAGGTTAATTGCTAACAAATCAATTTGTGAAGATGAATTTCAAGAAGTTAAATGCAGTGGGTACGTAAGGTAGTGACTCTAGATCATATGATTCAAATGTGGATGAAGAGCCTAAATATCTAGATAGAGAGTTGGCAGGCATTTGAGACAAGGGCCAATCATCTGCTCAAGATAATTTGAACTATAGTCAAGGGAACCAAGTTTGGAACTACTATGGGGATAGGTACAAAGATCAGAGCAGAGAGAGGGATGGTGATTGGATAGATAACGATGATTATAAAGGAGACGATCGTGAATATCTTCCACCAACCAGTTGGTAAAGTGAATCAAGGATAGAGGCTAGTTTCCAAAGATAGTAAAGAGTTAGAAGAGTCAAGAATATTTCCTTACAGATATTAGGGAATACATTTAAGATAGAATCTCATGCCAATGTGATCAAGAAATTGGAGCAGCAATTGGGTCAAATGTCTGCTTCCTAGAATCAGCAGGAGTCTTGCAATTATCAAAGAAATACGGTGTTGAATCTTAAGAATGACTTTCATTGTCTAGTCTTCACCACATGAAATGGTAAGGCCATTATTGTTCCCCAAATGCCTTTTGATGGTGAGCCAAGGAATGATATTGTTGATGTTGATGAGAAAATTGAAGTAAAGCCAAAAAAATTAATAGGTGTTGATCATAGTGCTGAAAAAGATACAGGTAAAGGAAAGGTCGATGAACCAGTACTCAAGACTATACCACGACCTTCCCTACCTTTAACTCAAAGTTTAATGTAAAAGAGAGAAGAAAATAAATACAAAAAATTCATTGCTATACTGAAAGAGTTGTCTTTGAATATCCCTCTTCTTGAAGCTCTGGAGTAGACAACTGGGAAAGCAAAATTTATGAAGAATTTTATAACAAATAAGACAGATTTTAGTTATTAGGACATCGATGGGTTACTTCACTATAGTTTGTTCACATTGCAATATCTTGCATATAAAAATGGTGATCGTGAAGTTTTCACTATTCCTTGCCCCATTAGGACATCTAGGATTGCTAGAGCCCTGTCTGACTTGGGTGTATTAAATTGATGTCATTGGTAGTGGTCAAATATTTGGGATTATTGCCTCTAGAGACAAAATTGATGCAGTTATTGATGGTAGATCGTACGATGAAGAAGCCCATGGGCATATCATTTGATGTTATGGTAAGGGTGTCCAACATTATCTTTTAGATAGACTTTGTTGTCTTGGATTATAAAATTGACTTTGAGATGTCCATAATCAAGGAGAGACTATTGGTCACGATAAAGAGTTGGTGTATATGAAGAAAAGGGAACTTAAGTTCAGACTAAATAATAAAGTGGTAACATTCAATGAGCGCAGAATAAAACAACCAATCGACATGAGGGTGGTCTCGGTAATAAAATGTGTTGATGCCCTTAGAGGAAACTTATTTGGCTACCTTGATAAACTATCAGTAATCAAGGTACTCACATTATGCTGAGCCATTAAAGTAGGTGTTGCATGGGAACCAACCAATTTTATGTTTGTTAAGTATAACCAACATAGCCGTATCGTGCCACAATATTAAATAAAATGATGGGCGAGAGGCACCCCACTATTTTAGTGTTCATTATGTTTTTATTCTTTAATAGGTACAAAAATATAAGAAACTACCTACAACATGGTAAAACATTTCAAAATACTGAAACCTAGGTAAGGGGACTTGTTGACTGACTTATGGGGGTCGTAAGTCCAACTTAAGCAAGGTAAGTAAAGCAATAAATGTCTAAGGGAAATTAGGAGTATTTTTTTGTCTTTGATTTTTAACTTATGAAACTAGTTATGTGGTCGTAAGTACCACTTACGACCTTATAAGTGGTGTGGTAGGAATCTGAACAAAAGTTAAAAGGGACAAAAAATTTCTGCTACCTGCGCCCGACCACCTACGCATCGTAGGTTACACCAATCGGCAATAAATGGTATCGTAGGTAGTAGCATTTTCTTGGCCTAATTTTTTTAAAATTTTGGGCCTTCCCAAAGAGGACCTGATAAAAAATTAGACTACCCATCCTTTTAACAGCTTTAAACCCAGACCAGTAGCCTCATAATCTCAACATTTCCAACACCCTCTACAACTTAAAGTCTCCAACTTCATCAATAATTCTATTAAAGGAAAGAATTATCCCTTAGTCCATCACCTACACACCTAAACACTATATAAGAATAGGGTTTCTATATTTCCTTAAGTTTCTACTTCCATCTTGCATAATCAAGGTAAATTTCTTGGCTCCTATGAGTCTTACATTGTGATATTAACAAAGAAGAAATGAGTTGGGACTAGAATACACTTGAAAATTATGTGAAACTCAAAGTATTATTTGTAGGAGTATAGAATAATCAAAAAATTGAAATGGGAGCATTGTTCTTCAATTAAAACTTTATGATCATGCCCTAAATGGAAGTAGAAATTTTAAGGTTGATAAAACCCAAAATTCAAGTGTACCTTACCTGTGTTTTGAGAATTGATACAATTAGTGAGTGCAAAATTGGAATTCAATGGGATTATTACATTATATAGAGATGTAAAGTTTGGGGAAAATTCATGTTTTTATAATTTTTTATTTTTATTTAAATTTTGCATTCACTTATTAACTTTCAAGGCACTAAGAACATGTTTTCAAGTAGTATGGCTCCCAAGGCTACCCAGAAAAGGGATGACAGTAAAGGATTGGGGATGAGTCCCCTAAGTGCATTGGCTTAGTGGAGGACTACTCATTTGTCATGGATAGGACAGCAGCCCTACAGACTAGGTTCTAGAAGCAGGCTGCAGCTACCACTATTATTTCAGCTACTTTTAGATTTTAGCTCCCACTAGGAACTTAGTGTCTCTCCTACTATGGACAAAGTGTTGCTCACAACTCGCATTTACTCAAGAAAAGGCTCATGCGTCAGCAGTCATACTAGTTCCTAGGTCGGGGATGAAGTCGTCCAGGATATTAAAACCAAATACTCCCTACTCTTCAGAGAAAAAGAACACATTTGATAATGAGTCTATGGAGGATGAAACATAGGAACCCCAGTCCAAGGAGAGTTTAGAGGTTGAGTTAGCATTATTATTAGGCCAATATTAAAAGGGTATGACTTAGGCATCATATCCAGGGTCATCATATTTAACACAAGCCAAGAGCCTCCTTGATAGGATCTTCATCCTTCCAGTCGACCACTGGCTTAGAAAACTTCTATACCTATACACACTTTTATTGTTCTAATAGTTACGGTAAACTCAAGGTGGTGTGTAAAGTTAGTGCAGATGATTTATGAGTGGGGAAATTTCATTACTGAGGCAGTTGACCTATGAATTCTATAAAGTAAGAGAGGAAGATTGAGTTATCAAAGATCATAGTGACAACACACTTGCAAACCATATTTTATCGATACCAGCGGGGTGGATGACTAGACCCAGGGTTGTTATATCAATGCTATGGTTTGTCAGTTCTACGGATATAATGTAGCCATAATTGACTTTACAACACCTAAGTGTTGCAAAAGTGTAGTAGAATCTTTACTACAATCCATTTTGGTTAGAGGAGTACATGATTACATTTCACCAGTAGCCATCCACTGAGACATTCTTGTGCTAACTATTATGGCTGTGGCATGTACTATTTAGTGTGATTATAGATTGATATTTTCATGGGAATATATGAAATAAGAGATATAAATCATTGGAAGTAAAGGCTAGATTTGGAGATATAAATCACAACCTAATTTTTGATTTGGGAGATGACGTCCCCTGGATCGAGGGAAAGGGAGAGATTCAAAAGGTAGCACATAATAGTTCTGCAATGTTTGGTGTTCCATGGCTCATTTTTCACTATTTTTGAGTGCTGCGGACAATCTATTAACATGGAACCAAGCTGCATTGTTTCTGAGTTTTATAGTTGGCTATGAGATTAAATTTGCAGCCATTATCAAGTATGAGTTTTCACGAGAAAGAATTAAGTCACTTCACCAAAATGAGATTGACTTTGTAGCAATTATCAAGGATGGGTTACATGGGACAGCATTCAAGGACTTAACCATTTTGCCCCTTTTTGCCTCATCCACCAATTTTGTAATGAGAGAGGAGATTTTAAGATATTGGATATTAGTAGAAGATTAGAGGTAAAAATAAGTATGATCAAGTACCAAAGAAACTATATCCTTAGGTAGAGAGCCATGCACCTCCAATAGAAATTCTAGTTGTGTTCGAGCGTCCCTCAGTTCCGGCAAAGCATGGTATAGGCTGGATATGGATGTTGGGTCAGATGTTTGACAAGGATATGTAAATCCTATAGATGCACTCAAGATTAATACACATGGGGAGGGGGCATCACTTACTTCTATGTTAGCCCTAGCCTCCACATCTTAGCCAATTGGGGCATTTACTATGCTTTCTCACCCAACTGCCATTACCACATCCACAAATATATAGTTCATTATAGTACCCTATGATTTCCTATATAGACTAGTAGAGTGGAAGCATGCGACTACCACTTGACTCACAGATGTTGACTTTGAGCTTGCTTCTTTATATGGACAAATTTGGTCATGGGTTCGAACAACATTAGCGACTATTAAGTCTAGTTTATGGGCTCCACTTTTTTCTAAGACGTTGGAGTTCACTACATAGTTGCATGCCCACATTGATGATTTTGAGGGGCGGGTGTTCGTTTGATTTAGAAATCGACATGCTCCTAATCTAGATGAGATTACATAGAAGGTGGACACACAAAGAGTAGAGTTACACTCTCTCTATGAGATCTAAATTCTAACTATTCCTCTAATAATCCCTTTATTTGCTCAGCTAATTACTCTATGTATCCCCAGACATTTTGATTTACTTATGGAGAAGGAGGGAATAGCCCCAGTTATTAGCACTAAGAGAGCTAGGTTGGAGGGCATACAGGACCTCTCTATTCCCTTTGATCAGACCATAAAATGGTCCACCTATGTTTCTAGGGAATCCAGAGTAGATGATATAGTGCGACTATCTGATATTGCGGGTTCTTTATCTATTAATGCTCAACTATCACCACCAATGCCAGTTGAGATACCCCTAAATAGGGATGAGCATGAGCCAAATGCCTAGTGAATCCAAGGTATTTATTCAATCCCTTTCTTTATATCGTAGTCACGCACTGGGACAATGCATAGTCTTTTAGTTTGGTGTGGGCTATGCCCCAATCATTGTGGGTTTTTGTTGTCGTGCGTGTTTTCTCATTAGCCGCAGTATGATTGTAGAACCAGCACGTCTAGGAAAATAAAACTATATCGTATTGTGTTGTTTTTGTTTAACTATGTGAAAAATGAGTACGTAAGACAGTTGATGTGTTTTGGTTGTTTGTGCTTAAAGTGTTTTTAAGAAAAATTATACTCCTTTGAATAATTTTTTTTAAACTATGTGATGTGTATATGTGTGACCATTGTGAATCTTGTTATACCATTAGGATTAAGGACATAAATATTACAGCTAACATTTATATAAATCAGATAGGTGGTAGTTTTTTATGATACTCTGTCCCATATGTTTTGAGATGCTTACTTTGTCCGATTGTGTGTTGAATCAAGAACATAACTGGTTAGTCTGTCCTAGGTTGTAAGATAGTCAGTTAGTAAAGGATCATAGGTCATTTTTGAAATTAGTCCACTTTTAAAAATGACCTACCAAATGTGAATTATTAATCCCTTATCCCTGTTTTAGACTTTATAGACTATTTTTCTTAGTTCACCTTTCACCTTTGCAAAGGAATTACAATGAACCTATTTTGGCCTTTGTCCTCGCTATCCATTGTGTACTTCAACTCTATAAAATCACCTAAGTGTAGAATGGTTGTCGTATGAGTGTGTTATTAAAAAGTGTGTATGAAAAGAATGTAAATAGAAAGAAATGAAAGTAGGGTTGGGTGTGGTAGAAAAATGGAAAAATAAAATAAAAAAGAAAATAATTAAAAAGAAATAATAAAAGAAGCACACCCAACCTAAATGAGCAATAAAAGAATAAAAAGGGAGAAATAATGGTGGAATGAAAAAAATGTTGATAAACAAGTGGTCCCCTCACATAAATGTACTAGCATGGAGGCATACTCACTAAATTACCAAATGCACCATGTCAATCCCCAAGTCAACGTTACAAATCGAGTAAAGTCCTATAGTGATCCTAATCGAACTATCTGAAAAGTAAGGTAAAGAAAATAAGGGCAAGCTTATGGTATTTGATGCACTTATTGGAACTTCTTTACTAGTGAAAGTATCTCGTGATCATCCCTACATTACCATGCATTATGTTATAAAGTGAACAAACACATATACGTGATTGTTTATTAATAATGTAATGTCATAACTTAATTCCCTTATGTAAAATTGTTATGCTACATAGATATACACAATTGGTTTTGAAGTGTTAAAATTTTAGGGGGTGATGTTCTTGACTTTAAATTGAAATGGACTACCGTATCTCTCTTTGTTTTCTCTTGATGAAACCTTGTTGTGTTGTTTTATTATGTTTTATTTCCTGAGGATATGCAAACTTCTAAGTGGAGGGTATTGATGTTCCATGGTACCATGGCACTTTCAATGCTTAAAATAGAGATATATGCAAGGACTTACGCCTATTTTAGGAGATATGATGTGTTTTGTGTCTTTTTTTATAGGAAACAAGGTTTCTGGAGCTAAACAAAAGAAAAGAAGCTGAATGTTGAGGTTTGACCAACCTACATAGAAACTGGCTTGTCTTGGGTTCCACCTACATAGCATAAGTAGTAGAGTAGGTGTAAAAAAGTTAGGTTTTAGAGAAGTTGTAGATGATGATGCTTACTGGCACCTAGGAGGGGACCACTAATAGGTCGTAAGTAGTATCTACACCCCATAGATCTCTGTAATACCTCATACTTTTTCCTAGCTTGAATTTGTCCCAAGAATATTAGAATCCTTCTTTGAAAGATGAATCCACTTTTGTACATATGGAATTTTTAAGATTTTCACTATTTATCATGTGGGAAATTAAATTAGCTTTCCAATAATACCAATTTCATCTAAATACGGTATTGGAGTGAAATGTTATGGACATTTTACCGAGGGCTGTCAGAATAACCCAGGTGTGATGGCCAGGTTGACGGACCGTTGATTAAGCAACAGACCTTCACCTTGACCGTCACAACTAAGAAAGTGAGACAACCTTCTGGATAAGGTGTGATTGACAGGTTGATGGTCCGTCAAACTTTTGATGGACCATCACCCAAGCTGTTGCTACTTAGCAGTGAGTCCATCTCCTTGTCCACATGTGACGGTCGAAATCAATGACCATCGCACAACCCATTCAGCTATTTTTAAGTCATTTTCAAACGGGCTTTTTTTCTTTTACCACCCATTTATATACCTAGTAATATCCGACCAAAGCTCTGAAAAATTCATTATTCTTCCACAACATCAAAAATTAGGGTTTTCTCCCTAAGAGCAATCCTTAAGCAAAAAAATCCAAATCTTCTTCAAGAACTAGGAGATTCAAATTCTTCAAGTTCAAAACCTTCAAGAAACTCACTACCAGGTATGCATAGTATTCATTTATGGAATATTTTCGTCCATGAAGCCCAAGAATATCTTTTCAAAGTTCAAGTGTATGGATTTCTTTTTGAATTTCATGTTGGGTTTGCTTTTGTTCATATTGATAATGACTAATTGAATTCTAATCTATGTTGGGTGATCAATTTTATGTGGAGTTGATTAGTATAGGTGTAGATTCACATGAACCTATGACTAAACCCTTGTATAATGTTGTCTACATAAACTATGCTTACCATATGTTTGATTAAATGCCTATGTGAAGGAATAGTGACCAACAAGTATGATATTATGCAATCCTCATAATATTATGCATATCATATGATTGATGAAATGCCTTAATAAATGAATTATGTATTGTGATGTTTGTTATGTATTCAAGAAAGTCATGGTTTGTCAGTTTCTTTCCATCGAGTGCAAGGGGTACTTGTACTCGATAATTTAGTTGTGTGCCTAGAGACAATGTCATGTTTTCATGATATCCTCAGTCAACCTATGCTTAGTAGAATTTAGTTAGTCATATGACTCATGAAAACTCAGTAAAACTCTGAAATCCCAGTAATATCAGGAAGCTTAGTAATACAGAAATCTCTGTAATATTTTGTCAGTCAACGGAACTAAGTTAACTCAGATTGGTTCAGTAATTCATGTACAGTGTCTATTCAGATGTGAATAGAACTCAAATTATTCTACAAAATTCAGGACTGTTAAATGCAGTCAACTCAAAATAATATGAAACTTTGCTAGTTCCATCAGATTCAGGACTGTTAGATACAATCACTCATGTTATCAGTTATATCAGTCATGAAAACTTAGTAACTAGTCATGTTAGTTATCAGTAAATTTATGTTATCACGATCTCAGTTATTGTTACTAAGTATTCCTGCATGCATTCTCATGTTCATAATAGTCTGTTCGTCAGTATTGTTTATGCATATGAACCCCATGCATTCAGCCTACCTCACATGCATACCAGTACATTCAAAGTACTGACACATTTACGATATGGTGTCTTATACCATAAGTTTAGAGACACGAGCTCCAGAGCATCAGTAGATTCCAGTCTCAGTAGTCAGAGTTAGCAGTGAGTCCTCATCTTTCGAGTACATGATCATTAATTATTAGTTGTAGTTAGTTGGGGACATGTCCGATCAATTCCTTATTCAGAGAGTTCAGTCATAATTTAGAACCTTTTCAAACTATAATATGTTTCAGATATTATATCTCAGTGTTGAACCTTATGGCCTTTCAGTTCATGTTTCTGCATTATACATTATATTATGCAGTATATAGGTATAAATATCAATCATGAGTTAGCTTGAGGTCCTTTGGGGTCATGATCACCGTGTTGCATTTTGGGTCCCATATTCGGGGCATTACAACCTTTGTATCAGAGCCTAAGGTTAAATAGAGTCCTAGGAAGTCTGAAAGCCGTATCTAGTAGAGTCTAGTACATGGGAGTGTTGTCTGACACATTTATGTGCAGGAGTCTATAAGATGTTTTTGTAATAGTTTCCTTTCTTTTAGTATTCAAGTCATACCAGTGAGTATAGTCTCAAGTCAATCTCTCAGTATAATACGTTTATCCCTTTATTCTACAGAACATGCCTCTAAGAAAAAGAAACGAGAATCAGTAAGCCCCTCAGCTTGAAGTATCTTTGGTTGAACATATTTCTTATGTAGAGTTTAGAGTTGCATTCACTACTCTTCCCCAGTTATTTGCTGGTAAGAATGAATAATCAGCTATTATTCTGGCCAACCCAATGGGCAATTCAGCTGCAGCCAGGATTCGGTACTTCACCTGAATGAATCCTCCATTCTTTCTTGGGTCTAAGTCTGATAAGGGCCCACAAGAATTTGTCGATCAGGTTCAGAAGGTTACTAATATTATAGGGGTGTCAGCTGTGTAGAGTGCTGAGCTAGCTGCATATCAGTTGCAGGATATTGCTCACACATAGTACAAGTAGTGAAAGTCAGAAATGCCAGATGATGCAGGGTTTATTGAGTAGGACGAGTTAGTCACCGCATTCTTAGAGAGGTTCTTGCCCCTAGAGCTGAGAGAAGCTAAAGTGTTAGAATTTATCAACCTCAGGCAAAACAACATGACGGTGAAACAATATTCTCTTAAGTTTACTCAATTAGCCAGATATGCTCCTCATGTGGTTGCAAATAGTAGGGCTAAGATGAGTTAGTTTGTTTCTGGGGTGATTGATAGTATGGCCAATGAGTGCAGGTCTGAAAAAATTGTATAGTGACATGAACATAGCCAGGATTATAACCCATGTTCAGTAGATAGAAGAGCAAATAATTAAGATAAGGGAGAAGCATAATAAGAGAGCAAGGACAGGTAGTTTCAACTTTGCTCAGCCCAAATCAGAAGAAGGAAATTGTTCTTAATTTTGTCATAAGTCAGCAGTTCCATCTCCTTCTTCAGCTAATGCTCCAACTTCAAAGTTTAAGGATGGTAATAGAGACAGGCGTCAGGCTCAAAGTCTCAGGTCAGTGTCAGTAATGCTTGAACTAATCCCCTTTGTCAGACTTGTGGTGAGAACCACAAGGATGCTTGTAGAGCTGTTAACAATGACTTTTTTGGATATGCAAGCCAGGACATAGAGTCAGAGATTGTCCCCAGTTAGGTTATCAGGGTCAACAGAACCTTTCCTTAGTTCAGTTCGATCACCTAAACTAGAAAGGTGCCACCTCCAGCGCTACTAGTGGGCAACACACAAATAGACTTTATGCTGTCTAGTCCTGTTAAGATCAAAAAATTCTCCTGATATGGTTACTGGTATATTACAGATCTTTAATATTCATGTTTATGCTTTGCTAAATCAAGAAGATTCTTTGTCTTTTGTTACTCCCTAAATAGTAGTTAATTTTGGAGTCAGTCCCAAAATTCTAGCAGAGCCATTTTTAGTTTCTACCCCAGTGGGTAAAACTATCATAGCTCGGTAGGTATACAAGAACTGCCCGATTATGATACTTCAAAAAGTCATATCAGTAGACTTAATCGAATTAGATATGATTAATTTTAACGTCATTCTCAGCATGTATTAAATTCATTCCTGCTATGTCATAGTTGACTATAGAAATAGAATAGTTCAGTTTCTATTTCTAAGCGAACTTGTCTAAGAGTGGAAGGGTAGTGTATCTGCCTTCAGAAGTCAGCTTGTTTCCTACCTTCGGGCATGAAAATTATATCTAAAAGATGTTTCTAAAATGTTGTTTGAGCTAAAGACACTAGTTCCGAAACTCCCAGTATTGAATCAGTCCTAGTAGTTAATGAATATTCAGATATCTTTCCCGAAGATCTTCTAGGAATTTCTCCCAATAGGTAAATAGACTTCGGCATTGATTTTCTTCCAGATACTCAGCCTATATCTATTCTTCCATATAGAATGGCACCACTAGAAATCAGAGAATTGCAAGAGTAGTTAAAGGATCTCTTAGATAAGGGATTCATCAGGCCTTATGTGTCTCCGTGGGGTGCACGAGTTTTATTCATGTGCAAGAAAGATGGGTCTCTCAGAATGTATATTGATTACTGTCAGCTCAATAAAGTCACGGTCAATAACAAGTATCCTCTTCCTAAAATTGATGACTTATTCGACAAACTTCAGGGTGCTAGTTATTTCTCTAAGTTAGATCTCAAATTTGTCTATCAATATCTCAGAGTTAGAGAATATGACATTCTGAAAATAGCTTTTCGTACTCGGTATGGTCACTTCAAGTTTCTAGTTATGTCATTTGGTCTTACTAATGCCCAGTAGCTTTCATGGACCTAATGAATTGTGTGTTTATACAGTACTTGGAAAAGTTCATCATAGTCTTCATAGATGATATTCTGGTCCATTCCTGCAGTGAGCGTGATCATGCAGACCATCTCAAAATTGTACTTCAGACTCTCAAAAAATCATCACTTGTTTGCAAAATTCAATAAGTGCAAATTTTTGCTAAGGTCAGTAGAATTCCTTTATCATATCATTTACGGTGATGGAATTAGAGTAGATCTTTAGAAGACCAAAGCAGTAAGAAACTAGCCCAGGCCTATCTCTCCATCAGATATCAGGAGTTTCTTGGGTTTGGATGGCTATTACAGATGGCTTGTTGAGAGATTTTCTTTTATTGCATACCCTATGTCCTATTTTACTCAGAAAAATGTCAAGTTTCAGTGGTAAAATCCCCACGAGAGGATTTTTCAGGAGTTGAAGACTCGACTTACCTTAGCTCTAGTCTTAGCTCTTCCAGATGGTCCTGATGGTTTTGTGGTGTATTTTGATGCATCTAGAGTAGGTTTTGATTGTTTCCTCATGCAACATGTTAAGGTCATCGCCTACGCCTCTAGATAGCTTAAACCTCATGAGAAGAATTATCCTACTCATGATTTTAAGTTAGCAAACATAGTTTTTGCTTTAAAGATTTGGAGGCATTATCTATATGGAGTTCATGTAAATGCATTCACAGATCATAAGAGACTTCAGTATGTCTTTACTCAGAAAGATCTCAATCTTTATCAGAGAAGGTGGTTAGAGCTCTTGAAAGATTATGACATGAGTGTCCTTTATCTTTTGGGCAAGGACAACGTCGTTGCCAATGCTCTCAGTAGACTGTCCATGGGCAGTGTTGCTCATGTTGAGGACAGTAAGAAGAAGTTAGCTCAAGAAGTCTATCCACTTGTCAGACTAAGCGTTCACTTAGTCAATTCAAAAGAGGGTGATATATAGGTCAAGAGTAGTTCAGAATCATCTCTAGTTTCCAAGGTAAAAGAAAACCAAGATAGAGATCCCAGCCTTTTCAAGTTAAAAGAGTCAGTAAAGGATTAGAAAGTTGAAGTTTTCTCCCAAGGAGGAGATGGTGTTTTATGGTGTCAGGGTCGTCTGTGTGTTCTAAGTGTAGAAGAATTAAGGCAGTGAATTCTTGTAGAAAGCCATGGTACACGCTACTGTATTCATACAGGGGCCAAAAAGATGTATCGCGACTTATGGGAAATCTACTGGTAGACTGGAATAAAGAGAGATATTACAGATTTTATGGCTAAGTGCTCTACCTGTCAGCAGGTTAAGATTGAGCATCCAAAGCCTAGTGGGTCCATATAGGAGTTCAGTATTCCTACTTAGAATTCGGAAGAATTGAACATGGACTTTGTGATGGGTTTGCCTCATACTCATCGCTAGCATGATTCAGTTTGGGTCATTGTAGACATGATGACCAAATCAACTCATTTTTCCTAGTCCACACCTCTTATTCAGCCAAGAATTAGGGTAAAATCTACATCAGAGAGTTGGTCAGATTGTAGAGTGTTACGTTATCCATTATCTCAGACAGAGGTACTCAGTTTACCTCTCATTTCTGGAAAGCGTTCCAAAGGGGTCTTGCTACCCAAGTTTATCTCAGTACAACCTTTCATCCTCAGAAAAATAGTAAGATAGAAACGACCATTCAAACCCTAAAAGATATACTAAGGGCGTGTGCAATTGATTTCAAGGGTAGTTGGGATGACCACTTGCCTTTGATTGAGTTTGCATAAAACAATAGCTATCATTCCAGTATTCAGATGGCTCTATTCAAATCTCTCTATAGTAGGAGATATAGATCTCTAGTTGGTTGGTTCAAATTTAGTAAGGCCTTAGTTATAGGGCCTGACTTAGTATTCGATGCCCTAGACAAAGTCCATTTGATCAGAGAAAGACTCGGGGCTGCCCAGAGTCGACAGAAGTCTTATACAGATGTTCGTAGAAAGGATCTCGAGTTTGAGATTACTGACTATGTTTATCTAAATATCTCTCCCATGAAGGAAGTAAAGAGGTTTGGCAAGAAGGGAAAGCTCAGTCTTCAATATGTTTGTCCCTTCAAAATTCTCAGTCACTTTAGTAAGGTAGCTTATGAGCTCGAATTGCCTTCAAATCTAGCCTTAACTCATCCAGTCTTTCCTGTCTCTTTGCTCAAGAAGTGCATAGGTGACCCAGCTATTGTAGTCCTTTTTCAGAGCATAGATGTTCAGAATAGCCTCTCTTATGAAGAGATTCTATTCAAATTCCTAGACTATCAGACTCGTAGACTGAGGAACAAAGAAGTCCCTATTGTCAAAGTTCTTTGGCAAAATTAGTCCGTTTAGGGATATACTTGGGAAGTATAAGCAGATATGCGAACCAAGTATCCTCACCTCTTTTTTGCCAACTCAGCTCAACCTCAAGGTAACAATTCTCCTTAAGCTTTTCAATTTCATGTTCAAACTTCAATAAGAAGCTTGGTATACAGTTCATGTTCAAAATTTTATCACAAACTTGGTATTAAATACCATTTCATATTCAGTCGTGCATTCATGTATCAGTTCAGTTATATAATCATGCATCAGATATGCATTACTATTGTGAGAACCTTGGTTCATCAAAAATCTCAGCCATGTATTCATGAATCAGTTGCACAAGCATTAGATATGCATGCTTACTATGATATATTCAGTTATCAGTCATGTCAGTCATTAAATAGTGTTTCAATCATTCATGTTCAGTATATACATCAGTTTATCTTCTCCCCTTATTCTCAGTCTCAGCCGAGGGCGAATTATCTTAAGGGGGAGATATTGTAATACCCCATATATTTTCCTATCTTGAAATTATCCCTAAAATATTAGAAGCTTTCTTTGAAAGATGAATCTACTTTTTTATACATGGAATTTTTAATATTTTCACTTTAAATCATGTAGGAAATTGAATTAGCTTTCCAATGGTACAAATTTTGTCTAAATCCGGTATCGAAGTAAAAAGTTATGGACGTTTATCAAGAGCTGTTTGAATGGCCTAGGTGTGACGGCCAGGTTGATGGACCATCGATCTAGCGATGGACCATCACCTTAACTATACATCCAAGGTAGTGAGGTAACCTTCTGGATAAGATGTAATGGAAAGTTTGATGGATCGTAAAACTTGCGACGGACCGTCGCCCAAGCCGTCACTACCTAGGCAGAGAGTCCTTTTCTTGGTCCACAAGCAACGGTGGAAATGACTGATCATCGAGCCAGTGATGGACCATCACACCCACCGTCGTACATATTATTCAGTTATTTTTAAGTCATTTTTAAAGGGTCTTTTTGGTCCTTTACCACCCGTTTATATAGCAAGTAATATCCGACCAAGGCTTCAAAAAAAATTCATTAATCTTCTACAACATAAAAAATAAGGGTTTTCTCCCTAAGAGCAATCCATAAGCAAAATAATCCAAATCTTTTTCAAGAACTAAGAGATTAAAACTCTTCAAGTTCAATAACTTCAATAAACTCACTACCAGGTATGCATATTGTTCATTCATGGACTCTTTTTCTCCATGAAACCCAAAAATCACTTTTCAAAGTTCAAGTGTATTGATTTCATTATGAATTTCATGTTGGGTTTGCTTTTGTTCATGTTTATACTGACCAATTAAATTCTAATCCATGTTGGGTGATAAATTTTATGTGGAATTGATTAGTATAGGTGTAGATGTATGTGAACCTATGATTACACCCTTGGATGATGAAATTAGAGTTGAATCATGATGTTTATTTGTTGTATACTGTTTTCGACATATACTATGCTTACCATGTTTTTGATTAAATGCCTATGTGAATAAAAAGTGCCCAACTAGTATGATATGATGAAATCCTCATGTATGTAAAAGTTTATGCATATCACATGTTTGATGAAATGCCTCAATAAATGAATTATGGGTTATGATTTTGGTCATGAATTCAAGAAAGTCATGCTTTGTTAGTTTCTTTCCATAGAGTCCTAGGGGTACTTGTACCCGATAATTTAGTTATGTGCCTAGATACTGTGTCATGTTTTCATGATATCCTCAGTTAAGCCATGTTTAGCAGAGTTTAGTTAGTCATCTGACTCAGTAAAACTCAGTAAAACTCAGAAAACCCAGTAATCTCAGGAAGCGGAGTAATATAGCAATATCTATAATATTTCTTCAATCAACAAAACTCAGTTAACTCAGTCCAATTTAGTTCAGTAACTCATGTACAGTGTCTATTTAGATGGGAGTAGAAATTAGCACCGAGTGAGCCCATGATGGGAACACAAACTGTCAGATGAGGGTGTGATTCTTAAAAGTCATCCTTGCATTCCAGAACTATGTAGCCAGCATAGTTTGAGACATCAACACTATCAGATGAGGGTTGATGAGGTGGATAAGCACTGATAGATGAGGGAGCTACCATTATCTTTTGGGGACACTGTCAGATGAGGGTCACTAGCCATGTGAGTTATCAGTAAATTCATGTTATCACGATCTCAGTTATAGTTACTATGTATTCATGCATCCATTCTCACGTTCTTATTAGTCAGTTAGTTAGTATTGTTTATGCATATGAGTCCCATGCATTCATCCTAACTTACATGCATACTAGTATATTTAAAGTATAGACGCATTTACGCTATGGTGTCTTTTACCATAGGTTTAGAGACTGGAGCTCCAGAGCATCAGTAGATTCTAGTGTCAGCAGTCAGAGTTAGTGGTGAGTCATCATCTTTTGAGGACATGATCATTATTATTAGTTGGAGTTAGTTGGGGACATGGTCCATCAACTTCTTATTCAGACAGTTCAGTCATGATTTAGAGTCTTTTCAGACTACAGTATGTTTCAGACAATTTATTTTAGTTATTTTGGGTATTTCATACCCCACCCAAATGTTATATTTTTATCATTTCAGTTCATGTTTTTGTACTATACAGTATATTATGTAGTATACATGTACAAATATCAGTCATGGATTAGCTCATTATTCTTTTGGGTCATGAGCACCGTGTAGCGTTTTGGGTACCAGAACTAGGGAGTTACAATCTTAGAGAAAGTGATGACAAATTGAGATCCTATAGGGATTATGATTGACCACCTCTGTGGGGCTATCTATGGCCTGTAGGTTCCACCTACAACTCATAAGTGGAACCATTACAAGACGTCAACTAGTTTTCTTTGTTTGTTTTAGAAAGGATTCCTAGGGTTTCTATGTCATCTATAAATACATTTTTGAGGGTTTTTATTAATTTACACACTCGTACTATTAAAAAATATTATTTGGATTCCTGGATTGACATTTTATCTTGGGATTCATGTGTTCTTCATTTTTTGTTAAGTAATTTGAGACTTTAGGTTTTCTTCATAAATTATTTGTGAGATTATTCTTATGTTTTGTTTATTGAAGTTTATGAGGTTTTTCACAACTATGAGCAGCTAATTCTATTGGCAAATGTTGTTGGAAACATAGTAGAATAACAATGTAGGGTAAGAGTGAGGTTCGCCTAGATCATAGTTTATACATGTATTGTGATCTTCTTCACTTAATTTATTTTCTTAGCGGTGCACAACACTAAGAAACAACTTGTATTTGAGATCATCTTCACAAGAGAGATTAGAATTGGTAAAAAAGGGTTCAATAGTTATTTGAGGCAATCAAACCTCATCTAATAACTTGAGTCCCACAAGAAAATTGTTAAACTAGGACCAAAGACAAGAGTTAGTAAAGAAAAACCCTGAGATTCATAAGGTAAAGGGTAAGATTTCCCATTTTGTTCATAATATGGTTGGTGATACCTCTCTCATAAGATTCTGCAAGCGTGGCAGCGCGATAGTTTGATTGAGCATGAGAAACATATGATTTAGGAATCCAAGAAGAACATATTCCTAGTGCTAATCTCAAATTATTTACAACCAAAGGCATTCAAAACTTTTACTTGTTACTTTTTTCTATAAACTCCCCCTATTTATATTCCTAAATATGGTTACTTCTTTAATTTCGATAGATAGA
Source organism: Capsicum baccatum var. pendulum (assembly GCA_030864225.1). NCBI lineage: Eukaryota > Viridiplantae > Streptophyta > Magnoliopsida > Solanales > Solanaceae > Capsicum > Capsicum baccatum. The sequence goes on from CM061556.1 coordinate 132,776,344, forward strand.
TTTGACCTATTCCTTATAGGATCGACCCTAACCTAGTTGGGCTACTATAATTTGACGAGTGTATTTTATCCACTTGAAGGGTATAGTTTTAGTTATATCACCCTTCTTATATTAAAAAATTTGCTTAAGCAAGAAAATTTATTACATAAGCGATAGGTGATGCGGCTTAGAAAATTGATTAAGCAATCATAGGCATCCCTTAAGTGATGCACCAGTGCTAGCAATTTTTCCAAGTCTTGGCCAACCCTCGGGATTTACCCAGAATATAGTATATGAAATAGACTATTCTACCATATCAAATTAGATATTCTGGACTCAATGATGTAGTTGAAATTTCTATCCACGGTTGTTCCGACGAAAATTGAATCCCACACCCACTTGTAATATTTCTTAACTTTAGGTCAATATCCTAAAATTAGTTTGGGAACCTTTGATCTTGACCATAGGGTCCTCCTAATGGTAAATTAATCTTTCAGAATTATTGGAATTATCAGCATTGGCATATAAAGGCATTTGACAGAAGATTTCATCCAATAGACGATTTAAACTAATGAAGGCTTCATAATAGGAAGCTAACTCTAAACAGCAAACAAACTACTCAATAACTACACTATCAGTTCCACCAAGTCATAAATCACTTGGGGAAACTATTGGAAATCTCTAATAGTAAAAATTAAGTGGAAATATAGAAAATGACCTAAAGTCTCATAAAAAATATAGTTATTATAAGAATCATCCAGTTTTTTAATCAGCATGCGTTAGTGTTATTTTATCAAGGTTCTACTTTCTACGATGTTTCTATATATTTTATATTTATTATTGATGTGATGTGTGAGTCTCTTATTGTGTATTTTCATATTACTACTCAAATAAGTGATTTTTAATGGTTGAATAAGTATATCAATCATAGGTTGTGATTCTGTTAGAGTATGATTCTTAGATGGACTCGATTATTCTGTATTAGTGGATTTTGATGGGTTTTAGGGAATGAATCAACTCTCTCTATATCCTCTTATTTTGGTTTTTTATGTCAATACAAGTACTTTAGTCATGTTGAGTTGTAAAATCCTTCTAAGTTATTTTATGCATTTTCACACCTTTTCATCATTTAAAGCTTTCCAACAACTGCCCAAAGCTATGCATTACTTGCTGGATCCCACAGTTTGGTTATCGAGCAATTTTCTTTGTTTTACACCCCATTATCAATTTTAAAGTTTCATTGTTAAGAATTGGATATGTTAAATACCTTATATACCAATTCTGGCAGTTTTATCATATAATGAACAATAATTTTAGGCTAGGAGACCTTTGGTTTGGGTCCCAAGACTTTCAGACTCAATTGGAGCTATGGAATAGATTTGGGTAATTGTGGTCCTTGGTAGTATGGTCCATATTTCATAAAAATAATTCTGGATGGAAATTCTGAGGGTGTTATTGAGTTCAAAATGCTAAATTCAAAAGGTTGGCATTATTTTTTGCATTCACGGGATTCCTCATGAATCTTGAGTGGTCATTGAAAACTTAGCAAAGTTTAAGTAAAACTGCTACATGGACTCAGCTGGTACAACTATTTAACAAGACCTTTATCCACTTAACTGGTAGTCTCTTATGTTTCCAAAGGGTCACTTTAGAAGACAAGGATAGTCCTTACCTCTATCACTTTAGAAGAGGCCTGTCCACTGTATCAAATGTTTTGTAAGTAACTTGTTGTCTGCTACATGCAGGTCGGCTACGTGCAGGTGTAACTTAAGTAGCCATGTGCTACTATATCAGTGATCTATCAAGTAGTAAAGTGACCGCTTAAGTGGTACCTACATGGGTATTAAATTCTATCCATGACCATTTTTCTCCCACTTTCTACAAATCCCAGATCATTTATTTATATATTTGGTAATTCATTAGTAACCGTTCATGACTACTTATTTGGTTTACCTATTGGTGCGTTATAGTAGGCACTATCATGACCTAAGAAATTAGTTCATGACAAATTTACATCAGAACCTTTATTTTAGTAGTTTGTTAGTATAAGAGAGAAGTGTTAGAAGAGTCAAATAGATCAGTATGGAGACGTCTGTAAACTATCTTATGAAGGCTACATGGATATATTAGAAAATTCACTTCTTGACTATTTATCATGTATTAGCATTGCATGAAGCTCTAACACATTCTTTGACTATAGTTTATCCTTGAAGAATGATGCAACGTTGACAATAAATACATATAAAACTTTAACACGCATTAATAGTTTTGGTATAGTGTCATACTAGAGAGTAAAAAATGTATATCGTAGATCTTCAGTATAAGGCAAAAGAATTTTGGGCCAGCTTAGACTCTGATTGAGCTTGTGATTATTTCAACCCTTTGAGGTTAAGCATTAAGGATACCAAGTATATTATAGATCTCTTACAGTCATGTGTGGAATTTGATTCATCAAGCAGTTCTATGACCAAAGTTGGGCCTATTGGTGTTCATCAAGGTTTTTTGCTAGTTTTTTACTATGAAATTTGGCATCTCAAGTGGGCCAGACTTTTTTCTATTCTATATCCTTTCAAGTAGGACATTAGTACATAGATGGGTAGAGGACTAGTATTTTCACTCCGTTAGGTGTCAAAGCTCTTGAAAGCAACTAGATCTTTATTCTCTCAAGTTGTGGATGATGCGAGGCCCATATAGAGAGTATGTATTAAAAACATGGAGGTGGCGGCAAGAGTCCATGCACTTTGTATTGTGCTATTAGATTTTAGACAGAAGTGAGGATCCTTAAGGTAGAGTACAACTTAAATTGCAACCTATCAACTCTATGCTGGTAGTAGTTTAGTCTAAGAGTGGTCCTCAGAATTAGCTGTGATGATCATAGCTGCTAAAGTTTGCATCAGACCCTACTAAGTTTTTGGTATAGGTCTTCAAGTTGTGATAACCATTTTGGATTATGTGGGGCAGTATGTCAAAGTATTCTAAGAACTTGTTTTGGTTGTGTCGTGATGGGACACTAGATTAGAGAGTTCCTCAGATATGAGATAGTTGATTGGAAAAAGATAGTAAGTATTCCTCACCATCCTAGATTTTCTGATACTGTCTATCATTGCGAGAAGGAAGGACAATATATTAGAGGTTGCTCACAACGTAAGTGACCAGCCTTTTTAGCCTTGTTTGTATTCGTTCCACATTTGTTCATCAAAATTATGCTATGAATGCAGAAAGATTAGTTATTAGTCTCTAAAATATCCTCAACTTGGTATTTTTTTTATTTAGTTTATTTGGATAATACTCATAATATTGTGGAATCTTTTACTAGAGATAGAATGCATAACACCTCAGTCGATGATTTAGATAGTTGTTCCGATATGGTCTATTTGGATTTATTCTCCCAATGCCCATAAGGCATGTAATTTCAAATTTTATCTTGATAGGTGTATTGTCATTTCCCCAAAGTTATCATTAATTATATGCATTGGGTTTTCATACCCATTGATGATTATATGCCTTGATGAGTTCATAATAACTTTTTTGTGCCTTGTAATTAAATTTAAGATTATAAGACTACTCTGTGGTTTATTTCCTTTAGTAGTGGATGGAGTAGATCTTTATTTATATTCCCTCTATAAGTATTGCATTTGGAATTGAGTCCTACTTATATTGGCATATTGGTTGTATTGTTGCCATCGAGTGGTAGATGATATCAATATTTATTTTGATATCGCCTATTTATTATATTGATCTCAATATTGTTGGTACTCTTGCTACCATTACTTAAGGTTATTGATAATATTTGGTATTATAACTTAATGTGATTTATCCTTACTAGGTAGTTGTATAAAATCATGCTGTCTAGCTAGAATTTCATTGTTCTTGTGATTCTTATTCAGTGACTAGAGTAGATATAGCCCTATTTGATAATTTTCTCCATATAGTGTAGTGGGGTTGATTATTTTCCCTCTTGGTTAGATATGTAAGATTTAATAGGGAAGGTATTATGGATTGAAGGTATGATGACTATCCTTGGATTTGTATGGTTCTTAAGTGGGAAATTCAAGTAAATTGGCCATTATTAAGTTTGAGATACTTAGACTTGCCTCCTGGGTTATAAAGACTTTTTGATGTCTATCATTTTATATATAGCTAATTTTTAGCTTGACGTTTTTGGGTTAATTCTTTATTTTGGCAAATTCATCGCTCGATAGTGGATTTAATTTTGAGATTGAGGTTACTTGTGTTCATTTCTTAGATTTATTGGATTCGTCTCCAGGTGATGGTTTGCCCTTACTATAAGTATGGAGTTGGAAGCCCTATGCATGCTGTGATATGGTTTATCTAGTGGAGTTTGAGAGTTAGAGAAAATTGACCTATCCAATTATTGTTTTTTACGTTGGCAATATGGGAATTCTTTATCTTTAGCTGCTAATTTTATGGTGGAAGTCTTGACTTTGACCCTGGTTTAAAGATTGGTGTATTTCTTCAGTGATGATGTGATTCTTAGATTGATTTAGGAAATTTCTATCTTAGAGTTTGTTTTGCATAGTAAGGCTTGGTGGAGTGATTCTCCCTTTTGATATGTGTCTATGTCTATTCTTTGCCAAAATGGAGTGTTGGTTCAGTTAGTTTCTAGCCTAAGTTGCCTTTCTCTTAGTTGCTTGAGGTTTGCCATTCTGGTGTGGTTTACAGCCTTCAGGTTTCTTAAGTATGCTTTTATAGTTCATGACCTCTAGCAAATACGGACAAGAGCTTATGGGTTTTAGCTGATGATTTATCTTCTATTGCAATTTTATTCTTCAGCTATGTTTCAATTAGATCTCGGCATTATATCGAATAGAAATGCCTAATTTAGATAGTATGGTTGAAGTTAGCATTTTTCATTGGTTCAGATTTGTTGGGTCAAATTCAAATGTGATGCCTTGGAATAGTGATATGAAGGTTATGATAGTTTTGAAATATTAATATCTACCTGTCTTTAAGTTTTGTTTGGGTAGTTGACATCAAGCGGGTTAACATTAGTATTGAGACATCATCTTAGAGTTGTGGAGCTGAGTGCAACCTTTATTATAGATATATCTTAATTCATATATCATGGATAGAATGGTTGAGCCTACTCAGTAATTACCTTTTCGATCTTCTGGACTTGAGATAGATTATAGTTGCTAAGAGTTAGATGATAGCCCATGAGATCGGCATATGTTATTCATCTTTGACCTAAAGATTTCAGTCTTCTTTAATAATTTTGGTTGATATAATTAGTGGGAATAATATGCCTGGGTTAGATTAAGTATGGCTTCACTCTTAGTTGATGCGACATCCTGGAGAAGAATGTTCAGTGATGAGTATTTGTTCTTTGATCTTTTGGACTCCAATTTTATTACCATCTAGATTAGCTATATTATTTACATATATTGCATCCCTTGATAATCTCTGTTTGTGTGCTCGAACAATACCTTATACACTTATTTGTGTATTTATCGTGTGAACTTTAAGTGTATCTACTTTAGTTCAAGTTATCTATGCTGAGATTTTCCTAATAAAATTTAGATGATTTTGCTCCTGGTTTGGAGTGGATAGGAGGTGTAAGTAGTAAAGGAAAGTTAGATTTAGATTTAGAGTTAGTGATATGACTCATATCTCGAGATAGAATCAATTTGTTGTGGTTTAGATTTGCATTCATTAGCCTTTTTTGTTCAATTAAAGGCTAGTTAGTGGTTGAAGTTGAGTTCTGGCTATTTGGAAGTGAAATGAGGGTACTGGTTGAAAACGGGATACCTATGGCAGAGTCCCATAGAAGTTTTCGCTGTTCGTGGTGGTTATCTTTGAAGTCATGCTTTGAATAAGTAGGCCTAGTGCCTTATCCTTTAATGTTTTAAGATTCTTTCTATTCATTGACTTTTAGGGATGAAAGTGCTCTTAGTAGTGTATTTTTTAATGACCCTTCAGGTTAATTCTCATATTTCATCTTATTTTTGGTATGTGAGCTTCCCTAAAGCTGCCCCAAGTGAACTATGACTTTCTGGGAATGATGGTTAGGACCTGGGCAGTTCGTTTTGTTTTTAGAACCAATTCCCTATTTAGAAGTCTTTGTTGGTTCCAAATGGCCGTCAGATTAATGCTTCAGTAATATAATGTTGGTTGCAATTTCCTACTATGCTAATAGCTCTAGAATAATGATTTTTGGCTAGGTAGACCTTTGGTTTGAGTCCCAATGCACTTGAGCTAATTTCGACCTATTTGTTAGAATGTTGGAAATTTTTGAATTAGGGTATGGGACACACACTTGGTCTAAATGACCTTGTATAGAAAATCCAACTCTGCCAACACATCCAAAACATCAAATTTGGTGTGGTTATATAGTTCATTTGCAAAAATAAAAAACTTGAATAATTCACGAGGTATCTTTGAAAATTTTAAAATTTTTAGTATTTTAAAGGATCTGGTGCAATAGAGATGGAAAAATGTGGATGAGGATTGCATTATAGTGATTGCAGTGAGCCTTAAGGAGATCATACTAATCCGACATCTACCCATTGACAACGATTGTGATATCTCTTTACCTGGGGAGTCTATACATAGACACCATGGTCACGATTTAGGTAATTTTCTCTTTACCCTTGAGAGATAAAATCCATAAATGGGTATAATGACTCATAATTGATCATTATAGGTAACTTAAGAGATTGATTATCCTATGTTATTGCAAATATCTTTGAATTTAAGATAAAAATCCTTCAAATTCATGCTTGGATTTCTTGATTTGGACCCAAAACCCAATTATAGCTTAGTGCTTTGTTTTAGTGTCTTCACCCATTTCTTTAGGGGTATGATTCCTTGTTCTTGTATGAATGTTGGGTTGACCTCAAAAAAGCATATTTTATAAGTAGGACCCACTTGCAATTTTTGGTATTGTTTTTCTTAGGGAAGTATTTTCCCAATAGCCTTAGAGAATGCCCGATAGATCAGTTGTTGAGATTGGAGTAGGGATGTATTATTATCCTACAGTATTAGGCCTTGTTCCATAAGTTAGCCAGGCATGATTCAATTATTTTACCAACCATGTATTCAGAAATTTTATGTTTTGTTTAGGGACTGAAACTCTATCTTCGCATGGCTGCACAGAAATTGGTTGCCGTTGGTAAGTCTTTTATCGAGGTTTCTGATTAGACCATGGAAGAGATACATCACAAGGCCTAAAACAAAAGCAATAAAAGGTCATGTTACCAGAGTATTCTTAGTAGGAGCCAGAGTGTCTCACGGTTCAGAGGCAGAGGTTCTCAGGGTAGGTACCCTCTACATCAGTCCTGCCATCTTATAATATCATCCACGCCTTACTTTATATTATGATTAGGGTCAGCCCATCTGCAATGATTATGTTAGTGGAGTAGCGTTCAGACTTTAAGAGATATACATTTTGGAATTTCAAGCAAGTTGTCTATTCTAGAATATTTTGATATTTTGGGTAGAGTTCAGTGCCTGGGGCATGTTATGACTGTGGGGACTTCAACCATTATTCTACAGAGTGTCACCGATTTTGGAAATTTGTACCAATAACATATAGTATTCTACAGATTTAGGCGGTGTCGTCCCCAGCATGAGCTTGAATGTAGTGTTGTTGGGGTGATTCCAAAAGTCATAAAGAAGGTCCTAAGGTAGGTAGGATGACTGATCGTTTAGGTGCCCAGATAGGTGGTAAGTAAGGTCATTTATATGTTGTACCTAGTAGACATGAGGCACAGTCTTAGGATACTATTATTATAGGTATGAACTCTATGTGCCATCAATAGACTTTTATTTTTTTTTGATTTAGGATCTATTTATTCTTATATATCTGCTTATTATGCACTTCAGTTTGAGTATTCTTGAAATTATTTATCTATGTCATTAGGCGTATCTACTCTTGTAGGTTATTCTTTAGTTTTTGATCGAGTTTATAGATCATGTGTTATGTTCGTTCGAGGATTTGATACTCAGGATAATATTATTTTATTAGATATGATGAACTTTGATGTGATTCTGAACATGGACTGGTTATCCCCCTGTCATGCTATACTAAATTGTTTTGCAAAGAATTTTACCTTACTCAGGCTCAGCTTACCTTTGGTTATATGGCATGGGTCAATTAGACACGCTCCTATGGGAATTATTTCTTATATGTTGGATAGGAGACTGATATCGAAGAGTTATGAGTCTTACCCTACTTATATTCGTAATATTAGTTCGGGGAATTCTTCATTGCTTCTATTCCCATAGTCTGTAAATTTTCATTTATCTTTCATATCGATCTTTTTGGTCGTTCTCTAAGAGTGATATTCAGTTTATTGTTGATCAAGAGTCGGGCACCCATCTTTTTTTTACTGAACCTTACAATATAGCTCCTGCCGATCCTAAGGAGTTGAATTCTCAACTGTAAGATCTTCTGGTTAAGTGTTTCATTAGGTTATGTTTGTCACCTTAGGGTATTCTTCTCTTGTTCCCGAAGATAAGGGATGGTTCTTTGCATATATGTATCAATTACTGGCACCTAAATAGGGTGATGACAAAGAATAGGTATCCTATGCCTCATATTGATGACTTTCCTAACAAGCTTTAGGGAGAGACATTATTCTCTAAGATTGACTTGAGATCCAGTTACCATAAGTTGAGGATTTAGGCTTATCATATCCCAAAGATAGCCTTCAGCACTCGCTATGGACATTATGAGTTCCTAGTGATTTCTATTAGGTTCACAAAAGCCCCAGCCGCATTCAAAGATTTGATGAACCACATGTTCAGACCTTATTTAGTCTCCTTCATGATTGTTTTCGTCGATTAAATTCTTGTGTATTGAATGAGTAGGGAGAAGCATATGCAACATTTGAGGTTTATGCTCTAGATTTTGAGAGATCATAGGCTTTTTATCCATTTTTCAAGGTGCAAGTTATGGCTCAAGTTGGTTACGTTCCTAGGACATGTGGTGTCTAATAGCCTTTTTGGGATTGTTTTTTTTCCTAAAAAATGCACCTTTTTGAGAAAAAAACACTTCTTGTAAATAGAATGTTTTTTATTCTTGCAAAAGTGCTTTTAAAAAGAAGTAGAAGTAGTTACTGCTTCTGGCAAGAACTGGAAAATTTCTGCTTTTACAAATAAAGCCAAAGCAGAAGTAGAAGATTTTTCTTTTCATGACAAAATAATCTATCACTCATTTTATATATATATATATATATATATATATATATATATATATAGATAGATAGATAGATAGATAGATATATATATATATATATGTATATATATATATATATATGTATGTATGTATATATATGTAGATATATATAATTTCCTTTTATAATTTATTAGAATACCTTATAAGTTTGATTAATGTTTGATTTTAAAATATTGTACATCATATTTCTTTATTTCATTCTATTATTTATAAATTATAATTTTATTTTTAACTCATTTTCTTTAAATAAAATAAAAACTATCATTACGATGATTTAAGAATATATAACTCTTTATGTTTTATTATTAATGATAATGAATGACAAAAAATCATAGTTCAAGATCAAATGGTATTTTGGTAGTACTTGTAAATTTTTTTTTGAGATATTTAATTTGAAATAAATAATTTAAAATATTCTAATAGATATTCAAACACAATATGTTTATCAAAAGAACTTTCAAAATTAATTTAAAAAATAAAAATTTCTTTTTTTAAAAGCATTTTTCTAAAAAGGTATTTTATATAGGTATTTTTTAAATAAGCAGTTTTATAACAGAGATTCCAAATGGGCTCTAAGAATGGGATTATGGTGGATCCAGTGATGATTGAGGTTGTTCGTGATTGGGCCAGACTAACATTTTAGTCTGAGGTACGTAATTTTATTATTTTGTTAGGTTACTATTGTAAGTTCATTGAGGGTTTTTCTACTATTGCAACACGAATGACTAGATTGACTAGGAAAAAGGTTCCTTTTCAATGGTCTAAGGAGTGCAAGTCAAGCTTTCGAAAGCTCAAGGATTTTCTTATCTCAGCATTTACATTGGATTTTTTTGTTGAGGGCAATGGATTTATTATATATAGTGATGCTTTTAATATTGGTTTGGGTTGTGTTCTAATATAGTGAGGCTAAGTTATTGCTTATGTATCGAGGCAGCTGAAGGTGCATGAGCTCAACTACCCCACCCATAATTTGGAGTTGGCGACAGTAGATTTTGCATTTATTATTTAGAGACATTAATGGTATGGTATTCATTGTGAGACCTACACTAATAATCAAAGTCTTCAACACCTTATGATTATTAGAAAACATTATTTAAGATAGTCCATATGGATGGAGTTGCAGAAAAATTCTGACATAGAATTATATACCATTTGGGAAAGGAAAATATGGTAAAAGATGCTTTGAATTAAAAGTAGGTGGGTATGGGTAGCTTGTTCTTTGTTAAGAATTCTATGAGGCCGTTCGTATTGGACATCTAGTGCTTAGCCAACATTATGGTGTGACTTGATATGTAAAACTCTAGGATGATCCTTGCTAGTGTTGAGGCTAGGTTTACCTTATTTTAGCAGATATGATATCATTAGTTCCAAGATAAGGGACTATTTTTAATCTATGATTAGGTGCTGAGGTATGAGTCTAGGAGAGCTATAATCTATTCTGAAGGTATTATGAGATATGGTGGTAATATTTATTTTTTGAGGTTTTGAGTTTTGATTCAGTTAATACTATGTAAGTTTCACGTATTTAGATACTCTATTCACACTGGGAAATGTAAGCTGATAGGAATTTAAGGTGGCACTGCTAGTGGAATGGCACAAAAGGTGATGTATGAGACTTTGAAGCTCATTTCCTATGTTATTAGTAGGTGAAGGTCGAGAATCAAAGCCTAGTGGCTTGATTTAGTGATTTCCCATCCCCATTAGAAGAGGGAGAGGATCGTCATGGACTTTATTAGTGGTTGATGATAGGCGAATTTACACGCCTAAAGTACTATATTTTACCCATATTTTAGCTAAGTTAAGGACAAATTATATAATTCATGCACTTTTAGTCCTTTTTCCTGTAAGTGAGCTAACAAACATGATCAGCAAGTTTTCAGGTATAAATGATGCAGATTTCAGCATTTTATGGATAACTTGACGCCAAAGAAAGCTTCACGAAAGAAGAAAGGGGAATCTTACACGCCAAGGACCAAAAGTGGCGCATGGAAAATCTGTCCCGGGCAAAAACAACAATTCTGAAGACTTTGGGGACTAGCAGTAACTTAGTAGGATTATGATAATGATACATTAACCTAGTAGGATTGGGTTAAGTAATGCATTAGCTTAGTAGAAATAGGATATGGGTATTATAAATACCCTATTCTGCTAGAGATTTTTAGACATTCCTCTATTATTCTAGTTCCAAATTCTCTTTCTAATACATTCTACTTCTGACAATTCTTCTACTTTCAATTGTTAATTTCCGCAACAAGAGAAACGTTACTCAAACAAAGGATTCACGCCATTCTCCCCCCTATACCTAACGTGAGATCTTTATTTTGGTACAATGATAATGTCTATTGTGATTTCCTTTGCACTCATGAGTAGCTAAACTTCTCTGTTGGGGTTATGGAAGCCTTATGAGATACTATCTAAGGCTATGATTTTGTGAATTCGTGACACGTAGGCTGCTTATATCATTATTCTCTTCATCTTAATCTAAATTCTTTGTTGCTGCAGACGCATAGAATACGCCAGTATAGCATTAACTTGTTCGAAAGAAAAGTTATATGTCTGGAAAAGAGATAATGTCAAGGTAATAGGGCACCAACCCCTGTTAAAAAGTTAGTGCCATAACTGGATTAACCACTTGGAGAATTTGTACCATTAGACACGCTTTAAGCTCGAAAGAGTTAAAGTGAAATAGTCCTTGTTAAGGTCGAAAGACGCTTGGATTTACCATAGAATACATTTCTCTATAAGCACATGCATGTCTGAATTCTGCATAACTCATAGCCAATAGAGACGTATAACTCATAAGGTGGACATAACCCTAACTCTCAATTCTCATTGTTTTACATCTTACTAAACATTCTTTCTTTTTACTTCGCTATTTTCTGTTTTTACTTTACTATTTTGATTACATTATTTGCACATTAAAATCCCCCCTTTCACGAGACTTGCACCAAAAGTCTAATAATCTTTTCTTACTTATTGACCGGCTATTCCCTGTGGGATCGATACCCAACCCAGTTGGGTTATATATTTGACAACAACCGCTTTACACTCCTATGAGAGCTGTAGAATGAGCGTTATCAAAAATTGGCGCCGTTGCCGGGGAATACGAGTGTCAATTAAGTTTGTGATAATTACTAGACCCTTTGGTCAAAGATTCTCGTACTTTTACTTTTAGTTTTTCTTTTTGTTCTCTGCAAGATTTTATTCAGTGCATGCCCCATACTCGAAGTTCTGGTCAACCGTTATTACCTATCAATCCTGAACCACAACGTATTGGCAGAATGGAGGCACAACACAAAATTGAAAGGATGGCTGCTCAACAGAAACAGGCGAGACAAGCTGCTCTAGCCGCCGCTCAAGTGCATCAACAGAATATTGATAACCCCGGGCGAGCAATAAATCCTGACGACTAGGACCTAGGTGATGATGAGTTACTAAACCCTAGGCATGCTGCTGAGATCGCAACACCTGCCAACAGAAGAGATCATCAAACAAGGCTTAGGCATGAACGCCGACCTGTACAACCAGCTTTCGATGATGATGATGATGATCTTGATGGAGCCGGAGCCACAGGAGCCATTATTCCTCCACCATTGGCACCCGGAGCCAAGTTCAACATCACAAGCACCATGATTCAGTTATTGCAACTCAAGGGATTATTTGGTGGACTAGCAGGCGATGATCCGAATATGCATCTCATCAACTTTATTTCTACATGCAAGTCGTTTGACAATCCTGGCATTGGTCAGAATACAATTCGATTACGCCTATTTCCATTGTCTCTGTCTGGGGAGGCAACTCTATGGTTGAATGGGCTGACTCCTGATTCTATTACAAATTGGAGGCAATTGAGAGACGCTTTCCTAGAAAGATTCTTTCCGCCATCCAAAAGAGCACAATTAAGAGATGAAATCAGCAACTTTCGGCAGCTTCCAACCAAAGCTCTTCTTGAAACATGGGAGAGGTTCAAGACGAAGCTTATGAGGTGCCCAAACAATCACATGACCAATGTCCACCTAATGGAGATACTATACAGAGCCTTGAATTCAATAACTAAACCAGTGGTGGATAATGCGGCTGGAGGATAATTTATGGACCTCACCTTTGGGCAGGCAAGCAATATGCTAGATCGGATGACGAAGCAAAGTAGAGTTTGGCATACCAGGGATTCTGAGGTAGCAAGCCCTACTATATCTATTGGCATGACTGCTGAACAAAGGAGAAGAGAAGAAGAATGTGATCAAGATATGGCGCACATCAAAACACAAGTGGATCTTCTTAGAAAGCATCTATTATCAAGGAAGACCGGAAAAGTCAAAGCTGTTGCGTTAAAAGAAAGAGATGAATCTGATTCAGAAGAAGAAGCCAACTACTTGAACAATCAGGGGTGTTTCCGAGGTAATACCCAAGGAAACCAAGGTCAGAACTAATATGATAAATCTGGAAACAAGGACCAAGGTAGTTGGAAGAACAAGAATGAAAAGAGTGGTTTATACGTTCCCCCAGGAAGACGTGACACCACCACATCTGGTTCTAGAAGCATCGAAGATATGATGGCTAAACTGTTGAAAGGAGTGAAAGCAACCAGCGCGGGTGTAACGAAGGTAATAAATGATTTTTCCTCAATGAAGCAATTGGTTGACTCACATTCCACTTCAATCAAGCAAATAGAGCAGCAATTGAGCCAACTTTCAGCAGCACTCAATCAAAGAAAGGCTGGCACCTTACCTAGCGACACTGTGCAAAATCCAAGGAATAACGGATCATGCATGGCTATTACTACCCGAAGTGGTAAGGTGCTGGAAACTTCATCCAAAGGCAAGCAAGTGGTTGACGAGGCAGCAGACATCGATGATAAGGCAAAAGGAGAAGCTGCCGTAGATACCACCCACGACGTCCATGACACACACCGAGTACGTTGCAGCCTAAAAAGGCTGAAAAATGAAAGTAAGAGAAGTAGAAAGCCGTGGAGAAAACAATTCCTTATCCACCACCACCTTTTCCTCAAATATTGAAGAAGATTGCGGATGATACAAAGTTCAGCAAATTCATGAATATTTTAAAGCAGCTGACCATTAATATTCCGTTGGTAGAGGCACTAGAACAAATGCCTGGGTATGCGAAATTTATGAAGGATCTTTTGACAAAGAAGCGAGCAGCAAGCTCTGAGTTGAAGGATACTGTTCATCACTGCAGCGCAATCGCTACCCGATCTCTAGTTCAGAAGAAGGCTGACCCCGGTGCTTTCATTATTCCTTGCACCGTTGGATCTTTGAATTTTGCCAAAGTATTATGCGATTTAGGAGCCAGCATCAATTTGATTCCATTATCTATTTATAAAAAATTGGGGTTGGGTGATCCTACTCCAACCAATATGAGGCTCATAATGGCGGATAGGTCAGTGAAATGACCTGTTGGTATTCTATGTGATGTATTGGTAAAGGTTTCTTCATTCATCTTTCTGGCAGACTCCGTAATTCTGGATTGTGAGGCATACTCAGAAGTTCCCATAATCTTGGGGCGCCCTTTCCTTGCAACAGGAAGTGTGCTTATTGACATGGGATCTAATGAGCTTTTATTTCGGTTGAATGATGAAGTGGTCCGCTTTGATATATGCAAAGCAATGAAGCAACCCAGCGATATGAATGTGTTCTCTGTAGCTGATGTTCAATATGAGGATAAGAAAGCATTATCTGTAGAGAAACAACTTACTGTTGAGCCGTTGTCTGCTGCGCTACTGAATGTTGAGCATGAGGATGATGAAGATTATGAAGAAACTATGTGTGCTCTAACAGAAATAGGGTCCTATTCTCATACTCCTAAACAACCGGACCTTGATCTTAAGAATCAACCGTAACCAACAGCAAAGACTTCCATCGAAGAGCCACCAATACTAGAATCGAAGGATCTCCCCGATTATCTAAGGTATGTGTTCTTGGGAAGTGGAAAGATACTTCCGGTAAGTGTGGCGGATAATTTAAGTGAACAGCACGTAAAGGCTCTCATCTCTGCTCTAAAGAGGTATAAGAGAGCTATGGGTTGGTCTATTGATGATATAATTGGTATCCCTCCTGGGATATGCATGCACAAGAGTCATCTTGAAGAAGATTGCATGCCTACAAGTAAGTATCAGCGTCGTCTGAATCCATTCAGAAAATGATGCACCAGCTATCTCGACGAAGTCTAAGTAATCGAGATAGCTATGTCGTGCCGCGACAATAAATCAAGCACTTGGTGGGAGGCAACCCATCATTTTTAATTGTTTTTGTTGTTTTTGTTTTCTTAGGATTTTGTTGTGCCACGACCAAAACTAAGGCGCTTGATGGGAGGCAACCCATCGTTCTAATCGTCTTTGTTGTTTTTGAGTAAATGTAGGTGCAAAGAGGTGTAAAACGGGGAGGTCGGTTTCAAATTTTGATGTGGACGTATTGCATGTTAAAGGTGGTAAGTTAGGAATGAAGAAGCAAAAGGCTATGGATTGGGCATTGCTTATGAAAATATAGACAACAAACAAGGCTAGGCCTATGTAAAACTAGGCCACGGACAAGGCAAGGCCTATGCTATGGCCTAAGCTCTCGGAATCTAGTGTGCCATAGCATAGGTGCCGCCTATTCCAATGCCTTTTGTCTCTGAATCTCATATGCTATGCAAAAGGCGCCGCCTATGCTCAACAATTCTTTGCAAAAGGCGCCGCCTATGCCAAGCATAGGCAAAGCTTTAGGCGCCGCCTATGGTCACTTCTTGTCTCCAAATCCGATTTTAAATGGGTCAAAAACCGACCCAAGCCTTTCCTATAAATAAGAGACTTAGTCTTAGACCAAAAACACATTGGAAACATAGCATACGCGCCGCCTATAGCCTCCAAATCCTCTCCAAAATTTTCCTTTTGCTCTTTTACTTCACAAGAACATCATCCAAAGGCATCAATCAAGTAAGTACTTCTTTGTTCTTCATTTATATTCCGTAAGTACTACACTACTACGTCTATTATGAATTGTTAAATCTTGAAATAGTAGAAGTAACTTGAATGTGGTTAATGTGTTGTGTTACAACTAAGTGAGTGAAAGAATACGTAAGAATGATCTTAACATGTTTCCAACTTGAATTTGATTTTGATGCACTGTCATACTTTTGCGGAATTGACAAGGTCACAAAAATTGCATAATCTTGTCAATAGAAAGCTTATATGTTGGAATAACTTGTTCATCAAGATGAGAATTATGGTTGACTACCAACATAGGAGGTTGTGATTATTTCTAGATGCTATACCTTGATTCAATCCCTATGTAGTAGTCTTGATATATCAAACATGAAAGTATTGCTAAGAATACAAGAAGTATGACTGCACTGATTTTATTGTTGGAATATAGCACCTAAAACGTATGCCGATGAAGTCTGAGTAATCAACCACTTTCACTTCACTAGTCTGTACCAACAAACTAAGTGTGGGGTGGTGCCACTACTGCTTGTTTATAGATTGTATCCATCGAGATGACGCTAACATGAACATTGTTTTAGTCTCAGGTACAATGGCACCCAAAGCAAGACAAGGCAAAGATAAGGCAACCACTTCCCAAAAAGGCAAGAAAAGAGAATGCAAAGAGCAAGGAGAGTCCACCTCGATGCAAGTACCATGCCGCATGTTCGGAATTAAATGGGTTTTAGAGGAGGAAGCAAAGGAAGGGTATAGGAACAACAAAGAGAAGAAATATGTTCATGTGGACTTGATAAACAAGGAAAGCCTAGTAAAGAAAGAACCGCAAATGTTGGCCAAGATCATGGCGTTACATCTTGATTTCATCTTCCGAGACATGGGAGAATGCAATCTCAATTTAACAAGAGAATTCTATTCCAACTGGTCACCAAAAACCACAGGAAGCGAGGTCAAGATTCGGGGCCAAGTTTTACAACTCAATGCGGATTTCTTCAACTCCTTTCTTGGATTGCCTGCTGTTGATCCATCACCATTCAAAGAGCTGTACAGTAGACCTCCATATAGAGTCATTCGACACACACTCTGTGGAACAAGGTCCATGGCACGGTGGAGTAGACACAAGGACATCGGACGACACAACACCTTTCCATATGCTCCTTTGAATAGAGAAGCAAGAATATGGTTGCGCATAGTCAACCCTTGCCTAATTCCAGGGACTCAGTACACAAAGATAACATGAGATAGAGTGTGCTTGGTATACGCATTAATGACTAATGTCCCTATCAACATTGGGGCAATTATTTGATCCACAATGCAGAAAGCTAGGCTACACAAGAGGTCCCACTTCAGTTTTGGCAATCTGTTGACCGCAATATTGAGGAAGGAAGACATCGAAGAGGAACCAGCTGATCATAAACTCCCACACAACCCAAAGAAGGTTGACCTCATGAAGGTTAAGGATGCTAAAACTACGCATGGCGTCAACCTTACCACTTCAGAAAGGCATGCTCGAGATGAGAGTTTCTTTCGCCATCTTTATGGCATGACTCAGTTTACAATGATGAGCGGTGGCCATGTTCCAACTGCTGCAGAGCTCCAACAGCTGGATTATGACTACCCAATGAATAAGCACGCGAAGGCGATGTGTGGAGTAGGAACATATTTTGAGGAACCTCTTGATGACGATGTGCCGACCGATGATGATCGACGAATGCCAGACTCTGACGTGGAGGAGAATTCTGATGACAACGAATCCAATGATGATTCCGACAAAGGGGGTATGACCCCAGACATAGAGGAGGAGTCCGACTAACTAGGTTCTTCTTATTTATTTTCCACTGAGGGCAGTGTGTCCCGTCTAAGTGTGGGGTGTTGGTATTTGCATGCTAGCATTTATGTTTGTTTTGTTTTTCTTTTTTTAGTAGTTAATTTTTTTTATTATTTAGTAGTTAACTTCGCATGAAATTATTCTAATAGGCAACATGAGATTATGACAAGAGTTTGTGCTAAAATCATGACTATTGAGACGTTTAGGCTCTAATTGTGATTCACTATGTGATATTGTATGTTTCAATTCCTTCATCTATTGGGTCAAGAGTCTATGCTACTCCCAATAAAGTCGACCATGTGCCTTGTTTGTGTGAGATGATAGTATATTCTATGTTTGTGGCAGATGCTAGAACTTGCCTGGTATGTATGTAAAGCGAAATAAAGAGTGTGCGTTTAGGAGATGATTTAGGCATTTCTTTGGCAACCGATGATTGCTTACCTTCATTTTATCTATCCATGGACATCATCCTAGATAACCCCCTTTGAGACTTTAGCCTATTTTCTTTGACAACCTCATATGTAAGCCTAATCCATTTTTTCAAGACCATAATTTGATCCAAATTCCTAAATGCTTTAAAGTGTAAAGTCATGTGACAAAATAAGCTTTAGAATGTAATGGTACTTGAATTTATTATGAAAAATAATTGCTATCATAAGAGGTGTGTTATGAAAAGAAAAAGGAAAAGAAAACTAAAAAGCTAGTTATGTTTAAAATTGAAGAACAAAAGAGGTGAGAAGGGGTGGTAGATTAAAAGAAAGTAGAATAATTGTTTGAAAGAAAGCATAAATGGCATAATGTGATGTATTAAAGCGCTTAGGAACATAGTCACTATTTCTGGCCAAAATAGTCCTACCCGTCCCTTAGCCTATATTACAACCAGCAAAAGATCTATTTGATCCTAAGCTTAGCATTCTGATATTTAGTGGAGCATTACACTAAGGGCAAGCCTATGGTCATCAGTTGCAGCATATGAATTCTTTGTGAGAGCGAGAGCAAGGATACTCGTATACCTATGTTTCGATAAATATACTATACTTGTGAGTGATTATGGGTAATATATTGTGAGACACACATGGTTGATGAGTTTTGGGTAGTTGTGTATGATTCTTTGTACCTTAACCTTTGAATACGAACTAACCATCATCATGAGTCTATATTAGAGGTTAAAATTGTTTCTAGTAATGATCAGAAAACTATTCTTTGTTGATAATTGTCGTTCTTGTCTTGATGAATATTTTGTGTTGCTACTGTGAAACCCTAAGTAGATGTTTAGATAGACATGATATTTAGTTCGAGGACGAACAAAGCTTTAAGAGTGGGGTATTGATGATAGGCGAATTTACACGCCTAAAGTACTATATTTTACCCATATTTTAGCTAAGTTGAGGACAAATTATATAATTTATGCACTTTTAGTCCTTTTTACTGTAAGTGAGCTAACAAACGTGATTAGCAAGTTTTCAGGTATAAATGATGCAGATTTCAGCATTTTATGGATAACTTGACGCCAAAGAAAGCTTCACAAAAGAAGGAAGGGGAATCTTACACGCCAAGGACCAAAAGTGGCGCATGGAAAATCTATCCCGGGAAAAAAGAGCAATTCTGAAGACTTTGGGGACTAGCAGTAACTTAGTAGGATTAGGATAATGATACATTAACCTAGTAGGATTGGGTTAAGTAATGCATTAGCTTAGTAGAAATAGGATATGGGTATTATAAATACCCTATTCTGCTAGAGATTTTTAGACATTCCTCTATTATTCTAGTTCCAAATTCTCTTTCTAATACATTCTACATCTGACAATTCTTCTACTTTCAATTGTTAATTTCCGCAACAAGAGAAACGTTACTCAAAAAAAGGATTCACGCCATTCTTCCCCCTATACCTAACGTGAGATCCTTATTGTGGTACAATGATAATGTCTATTATGATTTCCTTTGCACTCATGAGTAGCTAAACTTCTCTGTTGGGGTTATGGAAGCCTTATGAGATACTATCTAAGGCTATGAGTTTGTGAATTCGTGACATGTAGGCTGCTTATATCATTATTCTCTTCATCTTAATCTAAATTCTTTGTCGCTGCAGACGCATAGAATACGCCAGTATAGAATTAACTTGTTCGAAAGAAAAGTTATATGTCTGGAAAAGAGATAATGTCAAGGTAATAGGGCACCAACCCCTGTTAAAAAGTTAGTGCCGTAACTGGATTAACCTCTTGGAGAATTTGTACCGTTAGACACACTTTAAGCTCGAAAGAGTTAAAGTGAAATAGTCCTTGTTAAGGTCAAAAAACGCTTGGATTTACCATAGAATACAATTCTCTATAAGCACATGCATGTCTGAATTCTGCATAACTCATAGCCAATAGAGACGTATAACTCATAAGGTGGACATACCCCTAACTCTCAATTCTCATTGTTTTACATCTTACTAAACATTCTTTCTTTTTACTTTGCTATTTTCTGTTTTTACTTTACTATTTTGATTACATTATTTGCACATTAAAATCCCACCTTTCATGAGACTTGCACCAAAAGTCTAATAATCTTTGCTTACTTATTGACCGGCTATTCCCTGTGGGATCGATACCCAACCCAGTTGGGTTATATATTTGACAATGACCGTTTTACACTCCTACGAGAGCTGTAGATTAAGCATTATCAGTGGTTTACCTCATACCTCTGGGGTTTGAAGGCATTTGGTTTATTATACATAGATTGATCGAATTAGAACATTTCCTTCCTATTTAAATATCTTTCAGTTTTGAGAGCATTTCCCATATCTATGTGCATGAAATAGTTTGCCAATGTGGAGTAACATATCTATTATCTTAGACAAAGGCTTGGGATTAAATTCTAGGTTCTAGAGGGCTTTTTAAAAGGAGTCGGTACTCAGATGGATCTTTGCAACACTTTTCACTCTCAGATCGACTGGTAGTCAGAGCAAAATATTAAAATTCTTATGGACATGCTTCAATCTTGTGTTATGTACTTTGGAGAACAGTAGGAGCAATACTTACCATTAGCAGAGTATGCCTATAATAATTACTACCATTTAAGTATTGAGAAAGCACCATTTGAGGCACTATATGGTAGGCATTATTGATCTTTCATAGAATGGTTCGAGACCACTAAGGTTTGGCCCCGTGGTACTGACTTACTTTTAGAGTGAGTCATTGGATAGTGTTAGGGTGATTCAGGATAGGCTGAGGGTAGCTTATAGTAGGTAGAAGGATTACGCATATCATAAACTTTGTACCTTGAGGTTTTGAGTTAGAAACAAGGTGTTTCTTTAAGTATCACCCATGAAGGGCATAATAAGCTTTGGTTGGAAGGGAAAGCTCAACCCTAGATATGTTGGACCTTTTGAGATATTTTATTTGGTTGGAGAGGTTACTTATGATTTGGCCTTCCCCCCAGATTTTACCATTATTTATCTAGTTTTCCATGTTTCTATGTTCTAGCATTATATCTCCGATTTGTCATAAGTACTCTAGTGGTACTTAGTTTAGTTAGATGAAAGATTGACCTTTATAGAGGAGCCAATCTTCATATCAGCCAGGGATGTCATGCGGTTACTCTCCTGGCAAATTTTAGTAGTTAAGGTCTAGTGGAGACATCACTCTATAAAGGAGGCTATTTAGGAGATCGAGAGCAAAATATTGTCCTTATATCTCCACATGTTTGAGATTTTTGGTATATCTTAGGCCTTTACTTTGTTATATTAAAGTCTCTCTAGTAATTGATATTATAATGATCCTTTAGGTCATTTTCTATGTTTCCATACCTTTTCACCATTTAGAGCATTTGTATAACTACCCCAAGTCAATTAAGACTTAATGGGTATGACAGTTTGGTTATCAAGCTGTTTATTTGGCTCTTATATCTAATTGTATATTTTGAAATTCATAACATTAAACATTTGCTATAAGGATTAAACTATAGGTTAACGCCTTTGTATGCCAATTTTGACAGTTCCATAAGATCCCAAGCATCAACTTTATGATAGGGGAACCTTTGGTTTGAGTCCTAAGGCTTTCGAACATAATTTGAGCTATGGTATGGATATTGGTAAAAAGTGGCCCTTGGGTTAAGGGCCCACATTTCATTAAAATGACTCTGAATTGATATTTTGATGGTGTCGATGAGTTTGGAAAGTTGAATTGGATAGGGTTGAAAAGTATATTTGCATTCACAAAATTTTTAATGAATCTTGACGGGTCAATGGAAACTTTGAAAAAACCATGTTTAACTGGCGTATGGACTAAGCTGGTTCAACCGCTTAAGTGGACCTTTAATCTCTTAAGCGGTTGTTGCTGAAGCGGCCAAAGTATTGCTTTAGAGAGCAATGATAATCACCGCCCCTATTGATTAAGCGGAGGGCTGGCAACTTTAGTAGATGTCGCTTATGTGTAGTATTATCCACTAAATCAAAAGTTGGATTGGTGAACGTTTCTTTAAGCAACCATATGATACTTTAGCGGCAATATCTTAACCTGTCAAGTGACCATTTAAGTGGTAACCATAGGGCCATAAAATTCTCCACTTAACTCGATTGTCTATCATTTTCTCAAAGTCCCAAGAGCATTGAAACCCTAGAGGGATTAGAAAATTTTGAGATTGATTCTTTGATGATTGTGGGGTGTTGATGAGCTTGGTCAAGTAACTATCTCATTGTAATCCTTGTATGTTTCGGTCTAATTCTCCATTTAATTCTCCAATTTTGTCTCAAATTCATTGTTTCTTGATGAGTTGAATTGAGTATCATTTGATCTTGTAATTTGCATTTTTTTAGGGTAAATTATCCTTCATCATATAGGGATGTGTTGACAGTTTCAAAGTTATGATTCCCAAGTGGGTCCCACATAGTACTTTGACTTAATTTTGTACCCAAAACATTAAAATGAAATATGCACATCATTATTATTTTATTAATGTGTAGAACATTATTTTGACAGTGGGGCATTATGCAGAGCTTTATCAAAAGGAAAAATCTCCAATTTAGCAGACTTTATAAGGCATTCTTCTACGTCCAGGTAGGCTAGGCTTGCTCTCCTCTTAGATTTAGCTTTTTCATGGTATTGGTATAAAGTTGTGCTGGTGTTGGGTTAGAAATTATAAACTGATTGTACAATTAGCAAAATGTGGATTATTTAACCAATTAATCTGTTGTATTTAGGAAAATTTGACTTAACTACCCATTCTTGGGTTTTATTGCAAACTTAGGAATTAATGAGTTATGTATCAACTTGTGGTGGGATTTTTAATCTTTAGTCTAACTTGTGTTAGAAATTTCTAAAAAGTGGATATTTGGGGTTAGATGTGGGCCCCTCTAGCCCACTTTAGGTCAATACTAAAATTATGTTATAGTAGGCTTAATAGTCCTTCTCATGTCATCCTATCTGCATTCTTGAGTCCAAGGAGGATTTAAACATATTCTAATTATTTTTGGCTTGAACCATAAAACCGATTCACGTATGAAAATTATGATATCTAGACAGTTTTGTTTTGAGCAATTGTAATATTTATTTTGGTTCAAGTCATTAATTGTGGTACTATTTTTTGATTTAATTCTAACATAAAAGATACTATTTTGGGTTCATGTCTATCTGTAACACCCCAATTTTCTGAATCAGAATGCTATACGGTGCTCATGACCCCGAAGGACCACAAGATAACCCATGACTGATATCTGTACTACTAAGCTAAGTTGACTGTGTCTAAAAGCCCTGATTCTGTAACTGAAACTGTTGGATGTGTTCATCTAACCGACATGCCCCAAGCTAAGCTGACTGGGGTCCAATCTCTGCCCTGACTGGAAGGGGGTCAGTACAGCGCCACCAGTAAAGTCATCTGCTGTGGAGTCAGTCCTAATCAAGTGGGTGACTCTTGGGATAAGTCCTATACATATAAATGTGCTAACGGGTGACCCCTGAGTATGTAAGTCCTATTTAACAGATGAAATCTTGTACCTACGCTGGCAACGTAGTTCTGGAAAATAGGGATTACTTTTAGGGATCTCAGTCCTATTCTAGTGGGTGAGCCCCAATCCCTAGGTTCGCTCGGTGCTGAATCCTACTCCCATCTGAAAGACACTGAACTGAATAACTTGACTGAACTAAATAATTAACTGAACTAATTTGCTGAACTGATACTGATTAACTGAACTGATACTAGTGGTATTATTTAGCGGAGCTAAAACTTTGTTTACTGGATTCTGATGACGGACGGAATATAATGAGTTTTGAGGACTGATTAAAAGTACTAAAGTTACTGAGATTTAGTGTGATTACAGAGGTTACTGAGCATTGAGATTACTGAGAATACTAAATTACTGACATTACTAAGTTTTCCTGAGTCACATGACTGACTGATTTCTATAGATCATGGCTTGACTGAGAGTATCATGAAAACATGACATGGCTTTAGGCATACAACTATATTTTTTGAGTACGAATACCTCCAGGACTCAATAGAAGGAAACTGACACACACGACATGAATTGTTCACAAAATTAGAGTCCACAATTCACAATATCATAAATAAGGGATTTCATACTAAGCTTGGTTCTAAACAATCTATTTCATGGAAGGGAATTTCATACAACATGTATATACTTGCATAGCTTTCAATATCATGCTCATTACATATTACAACCACAATCCATAATATCATAACTTGGGGAATTTCATGAAGTACATGGGTATTGTACATGTTGTACATGAGTGGGTTTTGCAAGTAAGCATAGCATAATTCCATAAGACTAGTTCATGAGTAACTCAACAGTGTTCACAAGACACATTATCAACAAAGATGACATTGAATCATAGAGGCCTATCATGAATCCTTCACTTAGTCACAATTTAGCTATAATGCATGATTTCTAGTCTCTTAGGTATTTTATCACACCTTACATGCACTCTTTATAGTATAGGTGTATTCACAAACTTACACTACTTTAATCCACCCAAATTCATGGATTCCAACTATATGATCCCAATCTTTCTGGAGTTTATCAAATTCCCACTCTATAACACAAACCACAAACAACAACATGAATACAACCATATCACCACACAATATTCATGATTTTTTTATGAAAGATCGATTCTTGAACTCTACGAACGAAAGAGATCCGTGGATGAACACTACGCATACCTTAATGGTGATGAAATTGTTGAAAAATTGGACCTTTAAGCTTGATTATGCAAACCTAGTAGTTTTTCTCCTTTTTATGCTCTTGGAAAATAAACTTAAGATGTTAATAGGGTTTTAATGAGATTAGAAGCTATAAATTTTGTGAGGTTAAGTATTGGGACGTGTAAGGAGTGTTAAAAGACTTAATTATTCTCAAAACAACTCAAAAACTAAGTGTTTTTCGTGGGTGAAATCATAAGTGTGCGACGCACACCTCATCGCACATGCTACGGTTTGCGCGAAAAATTCTATCACATAAACTAAGGTGTATGTCGTACATGCTATCGCATACTTGAGGGTGTGCGCCACACAACTTGTCGCAGACTTGTTCCAGTAGCCATGTGCAATTGTTTATGCATCGCACTTCTACTTTGTAGGGCCATAACTTCTTGCTCGGGTGTTGGATTTTTATAAAATTGGAATCGTTGGAAAGATAATTCGATTCTTTACAATTTGGTGGTTTTAAATCTACCAAAATATCATATATAAATCAAGTTATCCTCATTCAAAGGTCACTTTTACAAAATCAAACACTAAAACTTGATGGATCTAAAAGCTATTAACTTAATGTGGATCCAACTAAGATTGAGGTTGCTTGATATTGGTCCAATCCTACCTCACTTACAAAACTTTGGAGCTTTATTAGGTTGGATAGATTCTACAATCTATTTTTCATAGCTTCTATACTATTACAGATCTTTTGATGGATTGACTCAGAAGATTGTTGTCTTTTAGTTGTCAGATGAGTGTGATGAAAGCTTTTAAATCTCAAGAATTTGTTGACTTCAGCGCCTATATTGACCTTTGTTGTTAATGGCAAAGGTTCTAAAGTATATTTTAATGCTTCAGCAGTTGGACTTGGGGTGTGTTGAGGAAAAAAGAAAAGGTTATAGCCTATGCTTCGATCTAATAAATAACCATGAGAAACTCTACCCCACTCATGTCTTTGATTTGGCAGTAAAAAAGAAAATGTGATGGCCTTGTAATATTTGTTTTAAGAGTGTAGTGGAAATACTTGTACGCAGTTCGTTATGAGATGTTTACTGGCCATCGAAACCTTTAGTATATATTCAACTTTAATGATTTGAATTTGATACAATATAAGTAGTTGGAGTTATTAAAGGACCATGACATAACAATCATCAATCATTTGTGCAAGGCCAATATAATGGCAGATGCCTTGAGTAGATGTTAGTGAGTATGGGTGCTTTCTTTTTTGGTGGCCTAGCCACAACTGTAAGCTATGAATGTTTAGTGTCTATCCAATAGCTTCATATGACTTAATATGTCTGAGCCTGTCAAAGTTCATATCTTTGTCGAGGTGCATTCCTTTTTGATATATTAGACAAAGGATAGACAGTTTGAGGATAGGAACTTGTGTAATGTTCAAGATAAGGTGATATGTGGTGAAGTGAAGGAATCGATTCTTGATACAAAATGGACTATGATGATCAAGCATCAGATTTTGGATCTTAGAGTGGGTGACTTGACTAAATTGATCATGGAGAGTCTCACATTTAAAGGTACTATATTCATCTTGGAGAGGTAAAAATGTCTCATGACCGTAAGAACATTTTTGGTGATGTGGAATGAAGAGGGACTTCATGGAGTATATGGCTAAGTGTTTGAATTGCCAACAGATGAAGCATGAGCACCAGAGACAGTGATATATATGACTTAAGAATGCTTGTACATGAGTGGAAGTAGGAGTTCTTCACTATGGACTTTTTGGCTGGTTTGGCTTATACTTTATTAAATTCTCTTCTAAGTAAAAATGTGAAAACATCTATGCTTTCTTCCAACAATAAGTAGTCATTTAGTAGTATGTATAGAAATTGTGAAAATATGGTATACTACTAATTCTAATATTTGTTATACTTACATTACTTAAGATGATACTTTTCTAATATGGTGTTTGGTTAGATGTTGTAAAATTTGACTCATATTTGGGTGATTAGGGTTAGATCGAAATCAGCTTCTCTATACTGATTAAGTGAACTACAATGTAGAGAAGTTGGCCAGGATCTATATTCTAGGGACAGTTTAGTAGCATGGTGTACCCATTTCAATCATATTAGATAGAGGTATTTAGTTCACTTCATACTTTGGGAGTTCTATACAACAATGGATAGACATTTTACTGGATATTAGTATAACTTTTCACTCTCAGACAAATTGTTAGTCAGAGCAGATTATTCAGGTTTTGGAGGACATGTTTCATACTTATATATTAGACAAGAATAGAATTAATTCTTTCTTATTTTTTATCTTATTTATACTTGTTATTCGATCTTATTTACTTATTCGTAAATTCTATATATGTATGATGTTGGGCATATTTATACGTCTAAGCACCATAATTTACCCATATTTTAGCTAAGTTTTGAGGATAAAATATATAATTCTTGCACTTGTAGTCCATTTTCAATTAAGTGAGCTGACCTATGTGATTAGCATGTTTTTCAGGTACTAATGAGGAAGATTTCAGCACTTTGTGGACCTCTGGGCAGCAAAGGAAAACTTCACATAAGAGGAAAGGTAACTTTTGGACTGAATGTGATACATGAAAACTTTTTCCCGGGCAAACTCAGTATTTTTAAATACTTAAGGATGCAGTAGCAACTTATTGGACAAGGATTTTATTAAAAACCTTATTGTTGAATTTTTAGCATTAATCATTCATTATTCAATTATTCAGATTCTGTAATATTTTTGAAGGCAGAGAGAGAGAGTGACGAACGGCTCAAGGAAGCGAAAGTAGAGAGGTAAATGTTTTTCCCTCTTATTCTTGCTATTCATCTTCATCGCCGGGATTGTTCTAATTTTGGTATGATGATTATGTCTAGTTTGATTTCTGTTGTATCAATGAGTAGCTAAACTTCTCTGTTAGGGTTATAGAAACCTTGTAATATACTCTTTATTGCTATGAGTTTGTGAATTTATGATGTGTCATTCCACTTATATCATTACTCTCTTCGTTTTGATTGAATTCTCATGGTTGCAAACATAGGGAATGCGCCAGTATAGCATTAACTTGTTTGATAGAAAATTTACATGTTTGGAAAAGATAGTGTGACAAGAAAATAGGGTTTCCAACCTCTATTTACACGTTAATGCCTTAGCAGGATTAACTTCTTGGAGAATTCGTACCATTTGTTATACACTTTAGGTTCGAGAGAGCTAAGGTGAAATAATCCTTGATGGTTGAAAAACACTTGGATTTAGAATTAGAATACGACTCTCTATAAGTGCATGCATGTCTAAATTCCGCATTACTCATAGTTAATAGAGAAATAAAAACTACAAGGTGGACATAACCCTAACCTATCATTCTCTGTCATTAAATATTATTACATATATCAACTCATTCATTACTTTGATAATATTAGTTTGTGCCTAAACCAAAACCCCCTTTATCTTGGAACCTTCGACCAACAGTCTACTAATAATCCCACTACTTAGTGACCAGAGTATTCCCTGTGAGATTCGACACCCAACCCAGTTGGGTTCTATATTTGACAGCGACCGCTTACGCTCTCTAACGAGAGTTGTAATTTGGGCGTATCAATGTACTGACAGTTCTACAACATAAGGTTTTGTATTCTTTTAAATACAAAAATTATTAGGCATAGTGGCAACCTCCATAGTAGCCACTATTGTGTAGTAGCAAAGTAGTTGGGGAACTTTATTGCCCCTAGATCCAGTTTAGAGATAATACACTCATAGTAGTATATATTTGCACTGTAAACCTTAATTGAGGACTTGATAGTTTCATAGCTTTCTAATCGTTTAGATGCTTTTGGACACTATAGTAGGACTATTTTGTATTAATCAGTGATAGGTCATGGTATATGAATGTATTATCATTATCAGTTATCATTGGTACACAAATCTTTGAAATATTAGGTCATGATATATGCATGTATCATCCTTATTAGTTTACATTAGTACACAGATAATTGATATATAATCTGTCATAGATTATCTTCATAGTTATATGTTCATATGGTACTTATCTACCCCATCCAAATTTAAAGTGTGACAATATAAATGAAATGATCAGAATATATGTAGGCATCAGCATTGTGCTGTTTTGTCCTATAATCGGGCTATGTTGGCACCTACTATAACTGCCTGTAGAAAAGCAAAACTCATAACCAAATATGATAAGTAATAAGTTATTAACAATAACAAAAATATAAATGGGCACAATGGACCACTATATACATATACGATATAAAATAAATGAAGTGGGCCTTGCGAGGAAACAAAGAGAACAAAATTAAATAATAATACCCAACCCCAAACCTAGTTTAACTGGCACAAGTGCAACTATGTTAAAGAGTAGCAATATATATCAATACAAATATATAAAAAATATACTAAATTCAGATATTTATATAGAAGGAATAAAAATATGTCTCAAGACTCTATCAGCTCACCGCAGGTTATAGAATGAATAAGATCAACAAAGCCGACTCGATCTAGGATCTGCATGAAAAAAACATACAGAAATGTTTCATGAGCACCAAATCATAAAGCACTCAATGGATATCATAGATACACTAAGCTCAAAACGTAATTCCCAATATAAACCAAAAGAAAAGATAACTTGCTCAAAGAAAAATCAAGTTAATCTAAAGATCAAAAAGATGTAGGAAGAATATTATTAGTACAACCACCAGTAACGGAGATATCATCGGATGACCAGGATTATTTCATGAAAAACCACAAAAATCCAAAATAGATAAATATGACGATTAAAAATTTATTTTACATCACTTTCACCCACTTATGATATCTCTCTCTCTTATATCACCTGAGAGTAATTTTATTATTGTTCACACTGACTTAGTTGTATCTAATTCATTACTAGTAGGAATTTGTACCACTGATATTTCCCATTTACAATTACACTTAATGTCTCCAATAATACATCACTTTTTACATCAAATATAATCCATCATACTCCTCTACCCACAACTTATGAAAACCTAACAAAATGAGAATTAGGTACTGCAACTAGAACATTCAATTGTTGATTTAAAATATAAATGGTCATCAATTAGAATTCAATCATTAAGTAATCTTTCAGATCATCAAGTAGACATTTAATTTATCAAGTTGGATTTCTCTTCATCAAGTAGACATTAAAGTGTTCATGTAAGCATTCAATTCATCAAGTAGACATTCAAGTATTCACGTAAGCTTTCAATTCATCACCTAGACATTCAATTCATTAGGTAAGCTTTCAATTCATTAAGTAGACATTCAAATCATCAAAAATCTTTAATAATGCTCAATCAATAATTTCATACAGGGGTAAATTACACCATTTCAACTTAAAATATAGGACATTAAGACATTCATAATCATATTACCAAGTTGTCATATCAAGGATCTCCGAACAGAAGAAATCATAGCATAGTATACGACATAAATTGGTCACCAGAAGGAATAATAAGTATATCCTCAATAAAACTTGCCCTGACAAAAAACTGTAATATCTCATCAAATAACTGATCGACACAAGGAACAACAATATATCATTAAATATAAAACAATCCACTAAAGTAATCATCAAACTCTCCAGTCATACTGTACACGCATGATATAGGACTTATGGTTGCCCACTAGACATAACTTTTACGGGATGAGCTTTTTCCATGTACCAAATCATAATAAAAACTTTATGTCTTTCCACCTTTATCCCAAACCAAATATTGTACCATCCTTATTTTAATATTACTCCTTTATACCACCTCAATCCAACAATTAGAACCAATGATCAAACGTGCAACATCAATTATTTCGTAATATAAAATATAATTCATCAAGAAAGTTTATTATTAATGCTCTTTAAACTATTTTTAAAAATTTTATCACTTAAAAACATGTCCCAAAAATAAATAAATAGTTTATTTATTCAAGCATTATAAAATAACAACTTATCAACCATAAGCATGTCTAAAAACAAATCAACAAATAATCAATTAAGAGAATAAATTCAATATAAAATTAAGTTTAAGAAACAATTTTATAAATATGTACATAAATGCATACTTCCACGAGTTTACAATTTATCCCTAGATACAACACAATTAAATCCTCAACTTCCATCTTAATTAATGTCATACCACAATTAAACCGCAATCAATATACCACATACAATAATAACCATAGTTTATTCATCTTACAATAAGTTATGTTATACTGTCTAGTCAAGACTTTCTCAAACCTTATGATAGAACACTATTTCTTTTTCAGTCATACTCAACATGTTGCGCCAACTTACAGTATAGCAAATAAGTAGTCATAACACATCATACACAAATGGATTATCATTATATTATACACTACAAATTTTATTTTACAACAGATCATGAAAGTCATTCAAAAATATATCACAACTCAAGATATTCATATATAAGCATATTGTAACACATATTATATCTTTATATAATAAGTTTTGTTTTTATCCACACTAACATAATGCTCAATAGTCTAATCACACACTCTCCAATTATTTCTACACAATGTATATGTTTAACAGAGTAGAGTGTACTATTCATAAATTATAATTTACCTCAATTTAGAGGTTTTGCAATAAGCAAGCTATACCATGAATGCTCTTTCGTTCCTTCACATTTTTAGAATGCTTAATCATATAATAAACACGATAAAATAACAATAATTACTCAAATATTCTTAAAATAAATATTTTGGAAATTCAAACCCCCTAATCCTATACTTTTTCTTGGTATATAACATCACCTAAGGGTTATTTGATCATTAAAAATTTCTATCATACTCATATTATCCCAATTAATGGAGTTTCTACTCCAGTTACCCTTTTTTAATAAGTATTCAAGATAGTGATTCTATTCTTGATTAACTCGGGGTTTTCTACCACCATTAATCATGTTATAAGATGATAATTTCATACTAAATAGAGTTATTTTATGATCTCTAATTAATTCTAGGTGATAATTCCCAAACCCATAGGTTTCTCCCCAAAATCTCAAGAACCTAGGGTTCAAAATTTCATGAATCTAAGGTTTTATTTTGGGATTCAACTATTAAAGATCATTCTAAAATTTCTAAGATATAATTGGATTAATATAAGTAAAAGATGAAGGAAAATTTATCACAATAATTTCTTTTAGCATAGCTTTGGGAAAATTACCTATATAGGGTTATAGAATAATGTTTTGAGTTTATAACATGAAAATTTCAAAGGGGGTCTTATAAATTGCCAAATTGTCATTGTAGTAGCCCCACTACAGTACCCTAATCCTATTGCATGGCATCAATTTTTTAGAACAGATTCCATTTAATAAAATAGACATAAATTTTTACTTTGATGTTGTATTATCAAATGGATGATGGCATTTTAAAAAGTCTCAAAGACCTTTAATTCAGTAGACGATGGATGACGTAACTCTTTATATTTTATGCTAGGTTATCCTTTATAGTTTACCCTAGTATAAACTTACAAACTCAACTTGTACGGAAACTTCAGACTTAACCATTGTTATAAGGGTTTTTAAGAACTTAATTTATAGCCTATAAAATTACACACTAAATAATTTATGTTAATACTCATGAAAAAAGTAAATTTTATTGAGTATTACAAAAAAAAAAGAGATGAAATCATAGCTTGAAAGCTTGAGGTGGTAGAATGAACAAAGTAGTTTGTATTTTGCACTCAAATGCATATTGGAGAGTGAAAGATAAAAAATTTCATGCCCTTAATGTAGATAATTAAGTAACAACTGAATGAGTTGTTACATTTACACCTTTTCTTTGAGTAACCAAAATCCTTATTAAAAATTTCATTTTTAAAAGACCAAAATAGAATTTAACATTATGAATTCCTAATTTTTCCTAAAAACTAGGAACCAATTATTAAAAAAATTTAAAACTAGAGATTTTCCATAACTCTGAATCCAAGCTAATGATGGAACCTAGCCGAACCTAAATTTGGTAGGTAAGATTAACTCCTCAAGATATAAAAAGACAAAGTAAAGATAAATTATACTTAAATACAAGACCTGTAATGCCCCGAGTCTTTACCCCGAATGCTACACGATGCTAACAACCCCAATGGACCATAAGCTAACCCATAACTGATATCTACTGTGAGCACCGAATAATAATACTAAAATAAATGCAAAATTAGGTTGAATTTCCATAAGGTTCATAATCTAAATACTAAAAAATAATAACATCTAGTAAAAATATTTGAAAAACTAAACACTGTCTGAACTGGCCTAGTTTTAAAGCCTCTAACTGAACTGTATAAATATGAAGTTGATGGGACAAGCCCCCAACGAACTCCAACTAATGCACTACTGAAACTACTGAATTGCTGAAGTAAAAAAATATCCTCGATAGATGAGGACTCACTCCTAAAGCTGCGACTGTTGACTAAATCTATCTAAGTGTGGTTGAGAACCTTAGCATCCGAACCTATGATATGAGATATCATAGAACAAGGAAAAAGTATGCATTAGTATGTTGAATGTACAGGTATGCTATATGAGGTTAAGCTAAATGCAAGGGTTCATATGCATGAACAGTAACTGACTGAATAATATAGAGTAACCAAATATGAGAGTACATGCATAATTGAACCTGGTGTAAATACTGAGTATTTAATACTACGCACATACATATATATATACTGTATCTGAGCTTTTCTAAAGCTAAATGCTAAGTTATGATAACTGAGTAACTGATCTCTAAACTTACTGATAACGAAATTAGAGATACTGAGTGACTATGTCTAACAGTCCTAATTCTGTAGAACTAAACTGTGTTCTAAACTAATATTGAAACTGATATTGTGTGAGGTAATCATCTAATCGACCTACCTAAATCTTAGTTAATAGGGGTCCAACCTGTCTCACCTGTTGGAAGGGTAATAATACCATGCCATGGGTACTAACAATGGAAAATCAAGATTTCAAGCCTAACTAACAGGTAACACCTAGGTGGAGTCAAGCCTAATCAAACTACAATACCCCATATTTCTACCTAACTTAAAATCATCTTAAAAATGTTAAAGACTTGATTTAAAGGATGAATCCACTTTTATATATGTGGAATTTTTAAGATTTTGACTTTTTGTTGCGTGGAAAATTTAATAAACTTTCCGTCGATACCAAATTCGCCCAAATCTGACACCCTAGTGAAGAGTTAGAGCCGTTTTAATAAGAGAATGTGCCACCTGAGACATCAACACATCGTGGAGTATGCTAAAATGGAAATCATCAAATTCCAATGATCCTCCACGATTATGGCGCGTGATGCCAAGGATCAAATCCATAGTTGTCAATTTCTGGTGTCTCAGTGTTATACCACCGTATCGCTATAAGATTCCAGGTCCCATCCAGTATTGTAATGCAATTTCACCACGTCACGTCGTTAGCCTAGTTCCCAGTTGGAAATATGTAGAGGCACGATGCGATAGAGTCGCGTCGCACCACGTTCCCAAATTGGGGTTTTCAGTGATGAAAAGTAAAAACTTTCTAAGGGCAATTAGCTCTTTTTCCATGACCCAGATCAGCCTTTAAACACAAAATTATACCCTAAAAATCCTATTATATCACTTTTCCTCACTTTCTCTCAAGAAAAAGTGCCATTCTCCCTCAAGAGGCAAAAACCCTATCTCAAGAAATCAAGGCAAATTCCTAGAATCTTTCCAAGAACTTTAAGAATTTAGATTTCCAGGTATGCATAGTGTCGATTTATGGATTCCTTTCATCCATTAAGTTCAAAAACCCTATTTCAAATTATAAATCATGATTTTTATGTTGTGGGTTGTTTGCAACCATTTTTATCTTATTGTATGATTCCCAAGTTGGGGTCTTTATGTGTTTTTTTTATAAAACTACGTTAGCATGCAAGTTGAAATCTATGAATTGAGTTCTTTATGATCTGTAATTTGATGATTACAACTATGCCCTAAGTTGTGCATGTAAGGTATTTGGTAAAATGTCTAAGAGGATAGAAATTGTGTATTATAGCTCAATTGTGATATGTATGATAAGTGCATATTTTACCCTTATGTTTAAATGACTCCCATGCTATTGATGTACAATGTAGATGTTTATTGAAATGCTCATGATGTTAGAGTATGAAATTATGACATTGATTATATGCATTCCTACCATGTATGCGATTATGATAACCATGTACTTCCTGAAATCCCCAACTTATTATATTATGGATTGCTGATGTTGGTCATTTATTCAAGAATGTCATGCCTTGCCAGTTTCCTTCTATCAAGTCCTGGGGGTACTTGTACACGACAATTTAGCTGTGTGTCCAAAGCTAGTGTCAGTTTTCACAATACTCTCGGTCAATCCACGATCATAGAATTCAGTCAGTCATATGACTTAGTAAAACTCAATAAATTCAGTATCAGTACAGTACTCAGTAATCTCAATAATCTTAATAATCTCATTAATCAAGTAATCTCAGTACTCAAAAATATCAATCAATTATTCTTAGTAGTATTCCATCAGTCAACAAAATCCAGTGAACTCAGTTCAGTCTAGTTAATTAATACAATCAGTAATAAATTAGTCCAATCCTGTTCAGTTTCTTTTCAGATGGAAGTACGATTTAGCATCGAGTTAACCCAAGGATAGGAATACACACTGTCAGCAGAGGGTGTGATTCTGTAAAGCAATTCTTGCATTCCAGAACTATGTGGCTAGCATAGGTTGAGACATCAACACTGTCAGTCGATGGTTGATGAGGTGGATTAACACTGTCAGATGAGAATCCCACCATTCTCCTTTGGGGATACTATTAGATGAGGGTCACTCATAGCATATCCTTACCAGTGGTGAGATATTGACACCCTTCTAATTAGGGTCACAAATTAGACGCCAACTCAGTTATAATAACTTATTAGGGGCATGCCGGTTTGATGAATTCTCCCCCCAGTTTTAGTTACAAAATTAGGACTGTCAGATAAGTCTCTCAGTCTCAGTAATAGAACTCAGATAGTTCTTCAGATATTAGGACTGTCAGATACAATCACTCAGTACAGTATGGAACTCATCTAGTTTCATCAGAATTTAGACTATCAAATACAGCTACTCAGTATCAGTTATCTCAGTATCAGTATTTTATGTTATCAGTATTCAGACTCAGTAGTAAGTATTACCAAGTATTCAGTAGCAGTTACTTATCCATGCATGTATTTTCACATTCATGTTATACAGTTAGTTAGTATTGTTAATGCAAATGATCCCTTTGCATTCAGCCTACCTCACTTTCATACCAGTTCATTCAATCATTCTAATGCATTTTTGCTATGGTATTTTAATAACATAGGATCAGAAGCACAAGCTCCAAAGCATCAGTAGCATTCCAGTCAGCAGTGAGTTCTCATAATTTGAGTATATTATTATTTAATTATTTTATTCCTTTAGTACTTAGTTTATTTCAGTAGTTCATAGTTAGTTGGGGACATGCCCCATCAACTATACAGTTTTTAGACAGTTTAGAAACATTTAAACTATAGTATGTTTAGATAGTTTATTTCAATTTTGGGTATTTCTATACCTGTTCAGATATTGTTTTATTAGACATATTCCAATATTGAACCTTACGACCTTATAGATTATATTTCACATTTATATAGTATATCATGCAGTGCTCTGTTATAGATATCAGTAATGGGTTAGTTTTTGGTCTTTCGAGGTCATGGGCACCGTGTACCATTCTAAGTACCAGACTCAGGGCTTTACACCAATGGGAGACTATTGGGAGATAGTCAAGCCTAGTCTGATGGGTGAATCTTAATCCCGTGCTAGCTACATAGTTCTGTAGTACATGGACTTCTGCTAACGACTCTGATTCTCTGACGGGGAAGCCTTCATCCCTCTACTTTCTTGATTTTAAATCCTACTCCCAACTAAAAGACACTGATTATTAAACTGAACTAAACTGGACCTATATTGAGCTTTACTGAGTTTGAAAACTGACTGAGTTTATGGAATTATGCTAACAGATTCAGTACTACTGATTGTGACATGACTAATACTATTTTGTAACTACTCCAGCTCAAGATAAATAACTAGATTTTTTGGTATTAAATGCCCCCTAGACTCGATGGCATGAAAAGTAAAACATAACATGATCTTGAAAACAAGAACAATGTTCACTTGTTCATAATTCATCCATAGAAATATTTTATCAAACACTTGCAAGGCATAAGCTTGTAAATGATTAGGATAACATAATGACATCATGATTCCACTATTTACTTCACATAGGCAATTTAGCAAACATTGGGGGAGCATGGATTATTCACTTGATAATGGCAAACACATGAACATCAAGATACATTAATCAATTTGCAAATTCAAGGGTTTATAAAGATAATCACATATTCATCACATATGCTATTCAATTTTCATGAAACTAGCAATTAAATCATGGATTGAAACCTAACTAATATCATGAACATGAATTCAATCTAATTCAAATACGGAAATCATGAATCTTCGATCTTATATGTTTAAAAAGGGTTCTTAGACTGCATGGGTGAATGAAACCCATGAATGAACACCTAACATACCTGAATCTTATGGATTCTTAAAGTTCTTGAAGGATTTACGGAGGATTAGTCTTGATTCTTAAAGATAGGGTTTTTCCCTTTTGATAGAAAATACATTATTCTTGAGAGAAAGTGAGGAAATAATTACCTGTTAGGAAATTTAGGGCTTTAATCCCATGCTTAGGATGGTTAGGGATTTTAGGAATTGACCAAACAACCTCTGAATTAAAATAATAAAAACTAAAAATCTTGATTTTTTATGTTGGCGTGACGCAGTGGAATCACGCTAGCTTACTAGAATTTGGATGACTAAGAACTGGAAGTTTGGCGTGATATGGCACCATTGCGCCAGCTCACAGCATGCGAATCTACCTTTTGGCATAACGCACCATGATTGCGTAGTTATACTGGAAAGTGCTAATTGAGAAATTGGCTGGTGGTGCAATACAGTGGTATCTTGTTAGCTCACTTAAAAAATTACCATTGCCATTTGGCTGGTCTCCATGACGTGATGGGTACCAATTTGGCACACTACTTTACAATATTCTATAACTCTTCGTCAGAGTATTGGATTAGAGTGAATTTTATATTGTTGGAAAGCTGATTGAATTTCATACTCATTGGTAAGCTCTAAACTTAAAAATACTAAGTAATTTTAAATTTTTACGTAGGAATTCTCATGTACTGAGAGTTAAATAAATCTTGAGAAGTATGGGGTATTACAATATGTCCTACTTGGGAAAATTCACCCTCGAATGAGATTGATTAAGTTTCGAAACACTGATAGATTGACTTTACACACTGAACATGCACATATAATACATGAATACATGACTGAAGCTACTGATAAGCTAAATTTTCATACTGAACATGCATATTTGATGCATGAGTACATGGCTGAACTATTCATGAATGCATGACTGAATATGAAATGGTACTAGATACAAATTTTATAACTGTAACTGGATATAGAACTATGTAAAGCTAAAGAGGAATATTTTCTCAAGATGAAAATACTAATGAACCAAAGATCATTTACTGAACATGTATGAACGGGAACACGAGAACATGACTTAGTCTGAAACATGATGCATAAACCAAATATCATGAACTGAACTAATTCCTTGAATACATTCCACACAATGGGAATGGTCATACAGCTGTGATTGAAATAAGACAGTCAAATTAAGAGTACCCGTTACTTCAAACTGGATCTTGTTACATAAAGATAAAATGGAAGGTTTAGGACATGAAAGCTCGGGTTTATAGTGCATCTTTTCCTTGGGACAGTTTGTTCCCTAAAGAATGCTAACTTGGCTGAGATACTAAGAAAAAACTAAGAAAATGAATGGGACACCTACGAACTGATTCGTGACTAAATATCTACGATCTAAAACTGAGGCATGATACATTAATAGAGCTAAAATCGCAACTACCAATTTCTCTATCTTGGATTGGGCATATTTGTGAGACTTTGATGGGAAACCATACAAACTTATTTGCCTGACTGTTAAACTGAATTATTGGCTTTACAGACTAACTCATACTGAAAACTTATATTCAACTAGAGCATTTCTTTGCAATCTTTCTATAATGTTCTACTGAATTTAGGGAGCTGGAGATCTTGGAATGGTCTAAATAAGACATCTGAATGATAAATCACCATATGACTAAAATTCTTTAATATGGTCATTGATAATTATACCTACTAAGGTCTGAGCAGGACTGAATTCTTGCACTATGTTCAATCCTATGCAAATATTCGAAATGTATTTAGCCCCTTACATATCATCAGGACATTCAAGTCTATCATCATAACTACAACAAGTATGCAATAATCTTTCCTTAATATGAAATATTTACTTTTTCTATCTAAAAAGCTTCTCATCACTACATTATTTGAAAAGGAGAGTTCACTGATGGTTAAAACATGAGGACCTGAAGCATGAATGTACATTATACAGGACTTGACAGTTAACTGAGGCCTAGGGAATACAATATCAACCTCATGGATTTATCAAGAGATCTAGACTGAGGATATACATGACATAAATATGAATTTAGCTGATCATTAGAAGTGTAGCATGAGTCATAGAAACTGAGCATGATGTAAAGCATAACATGAGTACATGAGTCATGAGATACATGTCCTGAGTTTGGAGTTTCTGTATTTATGTAACATGATTCATAACAGTGAGTGAACTGGAACTCCTTATACTAGGAATGATAAGCATACATGATTTTTGATAATGTGCACAAATATGAGCTATGATTATTGAGTTGAAATATACTATATGAGTAGATATCATAATAGCTGATGCGTAAAACTTTGCACTGAGGTAAGGATTGGTTGGGCATCAACCTCTCCCACTACTTTTCTACACATACTGACATTAATACTAAAATCTAAAAGTCTAACTTGGTTACGTGTTCTACCATCTTCCCCTTAGCTTAGAGCCATTATTCTAAGTTTGTGAACCATTTAATAAACTCTAAATCATACTAAAACCACTTTACTCTGGAGCCTAAGATATAACAATACTCATAAATAGTAGACTCCTTATGAAGTACTACTCTTGATCTTGATCTTGTTTTGAGTGAAGTGCATAAATCCTATTTGGGCATTACCCATTGGAGGCACTGGAAGTGGCACACTACTGATTTGGGTGATCAAACTAAGCTGAAGGATGATTGTACTGACCCTATGAACATGACTAAGGACAATATCTAACTTTATGTCTTGGCTTGCCACACCTGAAACAAACATCATTTCTAGCTCTGCAGACACCATGATGGTTTTCGTCATATGTCTGACAAAAAGGATTTGTTCTAGTACTTCTTACACTACCTTGAGATTTCGAGTCTAGTACCCCATCTTTGTTACCATTTCTAAACTTAGGTACTGGAGCAATGGCTGAGGATAGAGCTGAAAGTGAAGGCTTTTGATGAAACTAGAAATAGTTAACACCCTTAGACTTAGGCTGATTGAAATTGAAACTACCTATTCTAGATCTCTTGTTCTCCCTCTCTCTCTCCTTATTATTAGCCTTTTCTATTTGTTGAGCATAGACCATAAGCCTGGATTTTTCTATATCCTTAATTAGTATCATTGTTTGGCACTCCTTAGCAATACTTTCTGATATCCCAAACATGAACTTGCTTATTCTTGACCTACTTTCTATTACTACATGGGGAGCATATAGTAAACTTTAGGGTATACTCTTTCACACTCATACTACCCTTCCTGAGAGTGATGAACTCTAGTACCTTGGCTTCTCTTAGCTCTAAAGGAAAGAATCTATCTCAAAAAGTAGTAGCAAACTCTTCCCACTCTATGGGCTCTGTATCTGTGCCCCTATCTACCATCCACTTCTTAAACTACATATGAACTACATCTTGTATCTAATAGGTAGCTAAATCATCACTCTCACTGGAAGTCACTCCCATAATATCTGTGACTTCTGAACCTAATCGATGAACTCATGTGGATCCTCTTATGACTTAGATCCTGAGTATATGGGAGGATTCATTTGGGTAAAGTCTTGAATACTGACTGTAGCAGTATGGGCAACTAGGTTGGCCTGAAAAGGAGATGGCCATTCATTTTGAGTTGTCATAGAATTTGCTAGAGTAGTGAATGCCACTCTGAATTCTACATGGAAGACATGCTCGCCTAGGGGATCTACCTGAACAGGCATAGGTGCTGACTGATTTCAAGTTCTGATTTTTTTTAGTATTTTTGGGATGCATTCTCTATAACATAAAGGAAGAAAAGGATTAGACTGAGAATTTATCTTGAGCTCATGCTCCCTTGCACGACATGAATACTAAAAGAAGGAAAACTTTTAATAAAATATCTCATAGCCTCCCGTCCATAAATATGGTTCTTTACACACCCATGCACAAGACTCTATTTGATGCATCTTTCAGACTCCCTAGGACTCTGTTGAAACTTAGGCTCTGATACCAAGTTTGTAATACCCCAGTATGTACCCCATATGTTCCACGGTGCTTACAAACCTAAAGGACCACAAGCAACCCATGACTTATCTCTGCTATAAGCACTGAATACTAATACTAAAATAAATGAGAAATTAGGTTTAATTTCCATAAGTTTCCAAATCTTAATACTGATAAATAATAAGATCTGGTAAACAAAACTGTAAAATAAACACTGTATGAATTGGTCTAGTATGAAAGCCTCTAACTGAACTGTCTGAAAATGGAGTTGGTGGGACAAGCCCCCAACTAACTCTAACTAATGCAATACTAAAACTATTGAATTTCTGAAATAAAAACATATCCTCAATAGATGAGAACTCAATAATAAATCTGCCACTACTGACTGGATCTGTCTAAGCGTGGTCAAGAATCTGAGTGTCTGAACCTATGATATGAGACATCATAGCATAAAAAAAGACTATGTGTCAGTACGTGGAATATACTGGTATGCTAGATGAGGTAAGGATAAAAACAAGGGTTCATATTCTTAAACAATAAGTGACTCATTGATATAAAGTAATCGAGTATGAGAGTACATGGATATCTGAAACTGCTATAACACTGTCACGGGTACTAACATTGGAAAAAATAGGATGCAAAGCTAAACTGACGGGTGATATCTGGACAGCGTCAAGCCTAATCTAATGAGTGACCCCTAGGAGGTAGTCAAGCCTATTTTGATGGGTTACTCATCATCCTGTGTTGGCTACACAATTATGGAGTACAAGGACTACTACTAATGACTCTACCTCTCTGACAGGGAAGCTGTCATCCCTGCACTCACTCAGTTCTAAATCCTACTCCTAACTAAAAGACACTGATTATTAAATTGAACAGAACTGGACAGATATTAAGCTTTACTAATTTTGAAAATTGACTGAGTTTATTGAATTCTACTAACATACTGAGTACTACTGATTGTCACATCACTAATACTATTAGGTAACTACTATAGCTCTATATAAACAGCTAGATTTTTGGGTATTAAATACCCCCTGAACCCGATAGCATGTAAAGTAAAACATAACATGATCTTAAAAAGTATAACAATGTTCACTTGTTCATAATTCATCCATAAAGATATTTTATCAAACACT
This sequence comes from Capsicum baccatum var. pendulum, assembly GCA_030864225.1. Classification (NCBI taxonomy): domain Eukaryota; kingdom Viridiplantae; phylum Streptophyta; class Magnoliopsida; order Solanales; family Solanaceae; genus Capsicum; species Capsicum baccatum. The sequence goes on from CM061556.1 coordinate 132,819,163, forward strand.
TGCAAGGTATAGACTTGTACATGATCGGGACCACATAATGACATGTCATGATTCCACTATTGTAAATTTGTAAATTCAATGGTTTATCAAGATAATCACATATTTATCACACATGATATTCAATTTTCATGAAACTTGCAATTAAATCATGGATTGAAACCTAACTAATATCATGAACATGAATTCAATATAACTTAAACATGGAAATCATTAATCTGAGATCTTATAGGTTTTAAAAGGTTTCTTAGACTTCATGGGTTAATGGAACCCATGAATGAACACCTAACATACTTGAATATTATGGATACTTGATGTTCTTGAAGGATTTCTGGAGGATTAGTCTTGATTCTTGAAGCTAAGGTGTTTCCCTTTTGAGAGAGAATACTTTATTCTTAGGAGAAAGTGAGGAAATAATGGCATGTTAGGTTATTTATGGCTTTAATCCCATGTTTAGGCTAATTAGAGATTTTAGCAATTGAACAAATAACTACTGAATTAAAGACACAAAAATATAAAAATCCTGGTTTTGCATACTGGCGTGATGCGGTGGAATCGCGCCAGCTTACTATAATTTGGACGACTGGGTACTGGAGGTTTGGCGCAATGTGGCACCATTACACCAGATTACTGCATGCGAATCTACCTCTTGATGTGACACTCCATGATCATCGAGTCAAATTGGAAAGTGACAATTTGGAAATTGGCAGGTGGCACGACGCAGTGGTATCACATTAGCTCATTGAAAATTGACCATTGCCATGTGGCTTGTCTCCGCAATGCGCTGGGTACTAATTTGGCACACTACTTTAAAAATTATGCTATAACTCTTCGCCAGAGTATCAAATTGGGTGAATTTTATATCATTTGAAAGCTGACTGGATTTCCTACGCATTGGTGAGCTTTAAACTGAAAAAAACTAAGTATTTTAATTTTTTTACATAGGAATACACATGTACTGAGAGTTAAATTAAACTAGGGAAATACAGGGTATTACAAGATATTAGGATAATGTTATGCTAAATTTATAAACTAACTCTAAAATCAATAATCGATACTACTCAATTTCAAAAATGTAGTTTCATGAGTAAAGAGCACACTAAAAGCCAACATAATGTATGAAAATACATGACTCTGTCTTTGAATATGAAATAAAGAAAATATAATAATGAAAAGGAATTCTAGAACATGCTTTGGATGAGGAGCTTACTAGTACTCCAAAAACTCTAAAATTACCATGAACTCAGGCTCCACTGGTTTCTCTAAAACTGGGATCTACACTTAAAGAATAGAGAAAGTAGGAGTGAGTATGATCAATTTGATCTTAGTAGGCATTAAAGGAAAATCAAGCAAAGTAGAAAAACAAAAAATTATAAAGGATACTATAAGCACGCTTCCACCTATATATAAAAAAGTACCCACTGATGGCTCAAGCCGTGTTGTTCCTAATAATATAAAAAATATATCTATAATAATAGTACATAGTAATTAAACCATAGATATAAATAAAAAGGATACTAAATTACACGATATTAAACCCACAAGATGCAGATAATGAAACAATGATATGATAAGGATGCAATATCTCAATTTCACCTCGTATACATCGTCCAAGTATAATGTTCTAGGATAAGACCCATGGGGGGGTCAGATCTCATATACTATCAAAATCTCATCAATTAACCTTACCAACACATCCCTAGGTTAAGGAATTTTATAAAGTTTCTCATTTTCTTTTAACATCAATATTTCTTAGTTGAATCAATTCTACGAATATGTATAAATAAAATGAGGATACATCGTCACAACTCATAAGGTAAAATAACTATTTTATCATCTAAATGCTTATAATCAAAATAAACACTACAAATTCACCAACTATGTTTCTAACCAAAAATTGATATTTTAGATTTAATGGAACAGACATAATTACCATCAAATTTCATAATATAAAGCATTGATTGAATTTAAATATAAATTTTTATATTTTACACAAAACTTCAAACTTGTATAAATCATACTCGAGTGGTCAAAAAATTATGATAACTATCTCCACAACTCATAAATGATATAAAGCAATGGTATGGAAGGGAAAATTATTAAAATACATAAAAGAAGAATATAAATTTCACCATGAGGGTTATTACATAATTAAAACCATTTTATGTTGTGAAATGTTTTTGCTATTTCAGAATAGGGTCCAATAATCATGACTAATATAATAATTGGATTTTGAGTCTATATTCTACATAGAATACTATTTAATTAATAAATTAGTGTTAGAAACATAGGTAGAACTTGGAGATGAGTTTATAAATTCCTCCTTCTTTGTCTCAATACAATCGTGATTAAAATACCCTCGAACATGGTAGTTGTAGCCCCTCATCTTTTTCTTATTGAAAACTTTTCCTTCTTGGAATTTTCCTTTTGTTTTTTCATAAAGAGTCCTTCTTCAGTATCCATACACTTCTCATTCCTTTTCTAATTTTTCTTATGCTTAAATCTTAAAGACTTTATACCACCTAATTCTGAAAAAGAAATTAGCAACAACACTAATCTACTTGGCTTCAATCTCAAAATAAGGGCAATAACAGAAAAATATTTTTTGCTATCATTGCGGTTTATGGTAATCTTTATATCTTCCTAAATATTTAAAGAGTTCAAACACTACCTGAACCTATTAGATCAGATCAAATCTCAAGGTCATTTCCTTGATTTATGTGTAATCCTAGCATTTTGACCGTTTCTACAATACCTGCATGTCATTTATCACTTGTTAGAACTATCAGTTTAGTTATTGGATAGTTTGTTTGGGTATTAGGCTTATTTTTCTATTAAAGAATTGATCTTGAACCAAAAATCTTAGTAAACTACTTTGGATGAGAATTCTAATAGGGCCATTAACTCTAAAACATCCGTTTAAGGTTAGGAGGACCATTGGTGTAAGTCCCAAGGATTTTGAACTTATTTTTGGCTATTGGATAAATTTTATGAAAAGAAAACTAAATGTGTGGGACCTGTATTTAGTGAAACAGATCTTGGATAAAAGTTTTGATAGTTCAATTGAGTTCAAAATATGAAATTTGTTATGGTAGTGACACGAACTGAGTTGGGGAATTATCTTAATGAGCACTTATAGTCCAACCTCTACCGGAGACCACCCCGGTACCCAATACAACAATCAACATATACCGTGAGTCAGATGAATTACCAACATATACCAAAATAGAAAATTAGAAGATATAATGACTTTGGAATATATCTAATTACTAGACCATCCAAAATAACTCAACCAATCTAACAACCAACCAACCAAACCAAAAATGATAACCAATGTGTATGTGTCTATATATATCATAACCATTCCATACACACATCCATAGTGGTCCATACAAAGCCTCTAAATCAAACCAAAGAGTATCTAGTCGGGACATGCTATCGATTATAGCAAAAAATTAAAGTCTATGAAAAGACAAGGAGTGTGTAAAGTAATTCGTGACATGAAATATATCCCTTCCGACCTTTGGAAGACCACCACTTCATCGTAACACCGGTGCTTCCCCAATCCGATCAATAAGTAGGAGGAGTAGTATGGTTGGTTCCTAAATCATGTTATGGATACATTTACCCAAAGATTTTTTTGCAGGTGAACACTAGCAAGTATTCTTGATAAGGATAAAATAATGCAAACGTTTAAAACCACGTAAACAACCATATACATACAAAAACATACATATACATATATAATCCATATCAGGAGAGGGAATAAGTTTTAGCATGCCTTTGAAAACATTATGCTTGCTATGTGTAACATAACTGTCATAATCCACTAATAGGATACATGGGCCTAATGTTCCCCATGGACGAGCCTCGATATGTGTAGTCTCTTGAACCAGAGATACCATCAGAGTAGGGGATTCTGGTGTACTCTTTGCTATCGATAATACATATATACAAGTATTACGGTATTATCAGGTACTTCTCAAGTATATTGTCACCATAACCCATTCTCATGTCAGCAAACATGAGTTTCCACTGTCTGTTCTTTGTACTCACACTTTCACGATTAGATATCATACCCTAACATTATTTCCTAATTAAAACCATAACCACACAACCAAACAACCAATTCTAACAACAAAAACAAAAACATATTACTCATTATATTCCTACCAAGTTGTGTTGGGGGAGGGTAAGTGTAATACCCCGTATTTCTACCTAGCTTAAAATCATCCCAATAATGTTAAAGACTTACTTTAAAGATGAATCCACTTTTATAAATGTGTAATTTTCAAAATTTTGACTTTTTATTATGTGGGAAAGTGAATTAGCTTTCAATCGATATCAAATCTGCGCAAATCCGACACCCGGGTGAAGAGTTAGAGCTATTTTAGTAAGACAGTGTACCACATGAACCATCAATGCATCGCAGAGCATGCTAAAATGGGAATCGTTAAAATATTATGGGCCTCCTTGATTATGGCGCATCACGCCAAGGCTAAAATCAATAGTTTTTAATTTCCGATCTCTCAGCGGGATATAACTACATCACGATAATATTCCAAGTCCCATCTATTTTTGCAATACGATTTTACCACGTTGTGCCATCAGCCTAATTTTTAGTTGGTAATTTCTAGTGGCATGATGCGATAGCGATGCGTCGCACTAGGTGTCCAAATTGGGTTTTTAGTGGTGAAAAATAAAAACTTTCTAAGGGAAATTGAGTCTTTTTCCATGACCCAGATCATTCTTTAACCATGAAATTATGTCCTAAAAACCCTATTTATCATTTTTCCTCACTTTCTCTCAAGAACAAAATCTCTCTCCCTCAAGAGGGAAAAACCTATCTCAAGAAACCATGGCCAATTCCAGGAATTTTTCCAAGAACTTTAAGAATTTAGATTTCCAGGTATGTCAAATGTTGATTCATGGGGTCCTTTCACCCATGAAGCTCAAGGATCCCTTTTCAATTCAAATATTGTATATTTAGGAATGTTCATGATTTATTTGAATTGGATGGTCGTGTTTTTGTTGGGTTTTGATCCATGTCATAGACTATTAATTTCAAGAATTGATCTTAGTGTGTGATGATTTATGTGGTAATCTTGATTAACCCTTTAAATTAAAAGTTGAATTATGTAGCCATGATAATTTGATTTATTGATTATTGTATAATCAAAGCATGCTCCCTATGTATTTGATAAAATGCCTATGTGAAGAAAATACTGCCTTCATAGCATGTTATTATGAAATCCCTATTCATGTACAAGTTAGTGCATGTAAAGTGTTTTATGAAATGTCTTAGTCAATGAATATTGATATACATATCCATCGTTCTACTTTCAAGCTTGTTCCATGATATACTTTTATGTTATCGAGTTCTGGAGGTATTAAATACCCGACAATTTAGCTGTGTGCCTAGAGCTAGTGTCATCTTTTCATGATACACTCAGTCAAGAAATGATCAGTAGAATTCAGTCAGTCATGTGACTTAGGAGAACTCAGTAAACTCAGTATCTGTCCGGTACCATTCAGTAATCTCAAGAATCTTAGTGATCTCAGTAAGTCATCATGTCTCAGTAGTATTCAGTTCAGACCTTAGTAAACTCAATCATCTAGCAGAAATTAGTAGCATTCTATCTGTTAATAGAATTCAATAGTATTCCTTTAGTCAACGAAAATCCAGTGAACTTAGTTCAATCTAGTTAATCAGTAAATTTAATAACATATTAGTCTAGCCTAGTATGAACTAGGAAATCAGTTCTATGTCTATTCAGTTGGGAGAAGGATTCAGCACTGAGTGAACCCAGGGATGAGGACACACACCATCAGCAAGCTGAGGGTATGATCCTTAGTTACAATCCTTGCATTCTAGAACTACGTAGACAACATAGTTTGAGATGTACTCCTACAAGTCTAGTGACAATACATCTTATTTGAGTTTTTCCTTATAAGAAGGGTTGACATAAGTGCTCTCTATTATAGAGGGTTTACTCACAGCTTGTCTTTACCTGTGGCACGGTACAGACACCCTTCCAGCTGGTGTTATAGGTTGGACTACACCTGTTTAGATTTGGGGCATGTCGGTTAGATGATTACCTCCCACGGTCTTAGTTTTAGATTTAGTCTCAGTAATAGAACTTAGTTCAGTTCTACAGATATCAGGATTGTTAGACATAGTTACTCAGCTCAGTATGGAACTCAGCTAGTTCCATCAGAATCAGGACTGTTAGATACAGTCATCAAGCTCTATATACACTTACATAAATTATTTATAATTAGGACTATCAAAAACAGTCTTTCAGTTATCAGTTACTAGTAAGCTCAGATATTAGTTAATCCTTGTGGTCAGTGAACTCAGTAGTCAAAACTCAGTATTCAATCCTGTCATAACCTCAGGTATAGTTACGTATTCATGCATGTATTCTCACATTCATGTACACAGTCAATTTGTATTGTTCATGCAGATGAACTCTTTGCATTCCGCCTACCTCACTTGCATACCACTACATCCAATCGTACTAACGTATTTGTGCTATGGTGTTTTGTACCTTAGGTTTAGAAGCAAGAGCTCCCGAGCATCCTTAGTAGATAAGACATTCAATATCCAGACTAGAAGTGAGTCCTTATTATTTTAGGATAGCATGATTATTTTATTAACTTTATTATTTCAGTAGTTCAGAGTTAGTTGGGGATATTTCCTATCAACTCTGCATATTTCAGATAGTTTAGAGGCTATCAGACTACATCATGTTGCAAAGATTTTATTTTATTTTTCGGTATTGTTATACCCCTTTACGGACATTGTTTTATATATAGTATTATTTCAGTTTTGAACCTTTTGGCCTTATGGCTTATGTTCTGCATATTTATAGTATATTATTCAGTGCTCAGTTACAAATTTCAATCATGGGTAAGCTTGTGGTCCTTCAATTTCATAAGCACCGTGAAGAATTCTAGGTACTAGATTCGGGGTGTTACAAACTTGGTATCAGAGCCTAAGGTTCACTAGTATCCTAGGAAGCCTGAAAAGCCGCATCGAGTATAGTCTTATGCATCGGTGTATTGTGCACCACACTTATGTGTAGGAGGCTATGAGATGTTTTAGGAACAGTTTCCTTTCTTTCAGTATTTATGTCCTGCCAGTGAACATAATGTCCAATTATTTTCTCAATCTAATTCTCTTCTGCTTCTCTCTTATAGAATATGCCTTCCAAAGAGGCTAGCGAAAGGAGAATCCGTAATCAGACAGTTACTTAGCCAGTTAAGGCCGATCCTCTGAATGAACATGTTTCCTATGCATAATTAAGGCTTGTGATTACTACTCTAGCCAATTCAGTCATAACTTCAAATGAACGGTCAACTACTGTTCCGGCTAACCCAATGGCCAATTCAATTGCATCTAGGATTTGGGACTTCACCCGAATGAATCATCCCTAATTCTTAGGTTCTAAGTTTGAAGAGGATCGACAAGAATTCCTTGACCAGGTTCAGAAAGTCACAAACATCGTGGGAGTGACTTCCAATGAGAGTGTAGAGTTAGCCATTTATCATCTATAAGATGTAGCCCATACGTGGTTTAAATAGTGGAAGGTAGAAACAGGTATAAATGTAGAGCCAATAGAATTGGAAGAGTTTGCTATAGCCTTCTTAGATAGATTCTTTCCCATAGAACAGAAAGAAACCAAAGTGATAAAGTTCATCAATCTCAGACAATGTAGCATGAGCATAAGAGAATACTCCCCGGTCCACCAAGTCAGCATGGTCATCCTTTAACTCAGTCCAGTCGCCAGAATTAGTAGGGTGCCATTTCAAGTGTCACCAGTCAACACCTAAAAAAACTCTATGCACTTTATTATTGACAAAATCAGGAAAGCCCTCCTGAAGCATCCATTGGTATGTTACAGAACCCTTATTTATATGTTCATGCTTATTCAAATTTAGTGATATCTTTTTTTATTTTCTAACTTTTGACATACCTGTACACTTTAAGGTTAGAATAGATTTTAACAGGACCTTCTCGGTCTCTACCCCAGTGGGTAAAATGCTCATAGCCCGAAGAGTATACGATTACTATCCGATTATGATATCTTAGAAAGCCAGGCCTTCAGATTCTAGTAGTAATACCAGTATGGGTAGGAAATCAGTAAGGGAAGATTATTCCCGACCCTTTCCTATCTTAATATGAATTTTTGTACTTCAACTATCATGCTACTTATGCATGCTTTATGTCACAATTCCATTCACCCAGCTTATATTCATGAACTTTCCATAAAATATTATTTGTTTTAAGTTCCCAGTATGAGGAGTTTCGACTTACTTAGTGTTACGAATCATGTTCCATGAGTATAGAAATATCAGACTCAGGTCATGCATCTCATGACTCATGCACTTATGTCCTGTCTTACATTATGTTCAACCCATATGACTTATGCTCCATTCCCAATGATCATTAAATCTCAAATTATATCACATCTGCTCTCAGTTTAGGTACCTCGGTGAATCTGTGATGTCGATGTTCCATCCCTCAGTCCTCAATTATAGTGTCATTTAGTAGTCAGTATCCATTAAAGGACTCATATAGTACTAAAAAACCATGGCTTTCAGCTGTTAGTTACTTAACCATTAGAATTCAGTACGTTCGTATTAGTCTAAACCTCATTTATTAGGAAACCAGCCTTTTATCCCAGTTATTGTCTTAGTTATGGTTACAGTCTCAATTACGATCTTAGCTATAATATCAATCCCAGTCCTAGTCCAGTAAGATCATAAACTTAGTTCATTTTTAGGATTACCCGAACATTAGATATGTCCACCAGTTATAAAGTTATTGGTAATTTAGTACCTCAATTTATAGAATTTTTTCAAATCATGTTGGATGGTTGGTCTTGCGTTCTTAGGGTAATATAGTTTTTCACTCATTTATGCTCATTTACCTCAGGTCGCCCAATCAGTCATTACCCTTTATGTATAATACTCTATAGTCTAAGTCCAACCTTTCAGGCTAAGTACAGTTCAGCCTTACAGTCCCAGTAGTCCACCATGAGTCGTTTAGTTAATTAGATCAGTTAGTATATTTATGCATTTGTGCTCAACTCCATGTGAACCTTTTTAGTAGTATCAGTTACAGTACATAAGGTTAGTCACATTATCTTAGATGATGTTTCATAGGCCTTGCCTCCTAATATAAGAATCCTAGCAATGTAGCGATCTCCCATTCATATGTCCTACTCAGACCAGACTAAGATTCTCTTTCACTCTACAGTCATTAGAACTCTATAGAAAATGTTTATAGAAATACTTCAGTCGAGTATAAGTTTTCATCATGAGTTATTTCGTAGAGCCAGTAGTTCAGTTTAGCAGTCAGGCGAACAAGTTCAAATAATGCGGTTTCCATCTTTCTATCCAGTCGCACTATCTAGAGTCTCATGAATGTGAGATCATTCCAAGATGGAATAAATAGGTATTTGCGTGTTCATCCCAATTCATACATCATATCTTGGTTTCAAATATTTGTTATTTAGTCATGATTTAGTTCATAGGTGTCTTTTGCATCACCTCAGTTTCCTTATATCTTAGAAAAGTCAGCCTAACATTCTTTAAGGGGGCATAGTGTCCCAAGGGGGAGATACACTATAATTCCCCAAGACATTCATGAAATAAACATGCCATTCTCTTTTTGTAATAAATCCAGTTTGGTGTAAGGGGTGCTCATAAGTTAACCCTCAAACTCTGATCTCAGTCGTAAGCCACGTATTCAAGGTACTCAGTCATGTATAATGTTCTAGACTAAGTTACGTTCTCATGTTTCCACTCATGCATATTTAGTAACTAATCTCAGGCTTACTAGCAATTTTAGTTTAAGGAAACAGTCTTCCTTGAACTTATTCAGTTTCACGCTCAGATTTTAATCAGAAACATGGTATCAAGAATTTCCATTACAAACCTGGTATCAATTACCATTACATATTCAGCCATGCAGTCACGTGTCAGTTCAGTTATGTATTCACACATCATATTTGTGTGATCAACTTATCATTAATCTTAGTTATGCAGTCATACCTCAGCTCAGTCATAAAATCATGCATCAGATATGCGTACTCAGTATAAATCTAAGTAATGTCAGTCATGTACTCATGGCCTAATTGCTCATGTTCAGTATGTAATCTAGCTTATTCTTTCTCCCATTTCAGTAAGTCTCATTCAAGGATGAATGTTCCCAAGGGGTAGATATTGTAATACTCCATATTTCTACCTAGATTAAAATCATCCAAAAATGTTAAAGACTTACTTGAAAAAGATGAATCCACTTTTATAGATTTGGAATTTTCATTATTTTGACTTTTTGTTCTGTGGAAAATTGAATTAGCTTTCCATCGATATCAAATTCACCAAATTTGACACCCGGGCAAAGAGTTAGAGCCATTATAGTAAGACGGTGTGCCACTTGAGCAATCAACGCGTTGTGGAGCATGCAAAATGGTGATCGTCAAAATCAAGTGGGCCTCTACGATTATGGCGCATCACACCAAGGCTCAAATCTAGAGTTGTACATTTCCGGTGTGTTTGTGCGATACCACTGTATCGGGGTAAGATTCCAGGTCACATCCAGTATTGCAACGTGATTTCACTGCGTCGCACCGTCAACCCAGTTCCTAGTTGGCAATTTCCAGTGGCACGACGCTTTAGCGCCCCTTCGCGCTAGGTACCCAAATGGGGTCTTCAGTGATGAAAAATAAAAACTTTCTATGGGAAATTGGGTCTTTTTCCATGACCCAGATCAGCCTTTAACCACGAAATTATTCCCTAAAAATCCTATTATATCACATTTCCTCACTTTTTCTCAAGAACAAAATTATTCTCCCTCAAGAGGCAAAAACGCTAGCTCAAGAAATCAAGGCCAATTCCAGGAATTTTTCCAAGAACTTCATGAATTTAGATTTCCAGGTATGTCAAGTGTTGATTCATGGATCCCTTTAACCCATGAAGCTCAAGGATCCCTTTTCAATTCAAAGATTGTATATTTAAGAATGTTCATGATTTATTCGAATTGAAATTCAAGTTCATGTTGTTGTTGGGTTTTGATCCATGTCATAAACTATTAATTTCAAGAATTCATCTTAGTGTGTGATGATTTACGTAGTATTCTTGATAAACCCTTCAAATTGCAAGTTGAATTATGTAGCCATGATACTTTGATTTATTGATTTTTGTATAACCAAAGCATGCTCCCCATGTGCTTGATAAAATGCCTATGTGAAGAAAATAGTTCCTTCATAGCATGTTATTATGAAATCTCCATTCATGTACAAGTTAGTGCATGTAAAATGTTTGATGAAATATCTTAGTCAATGAATTATGGATATATATAGCCTTTGTTGTGCTTTTACCCTTGTTCCATGAATTACTTTTATACTATCGAGTCCTGGGGGTATTAAATACCCTATAATTTAGCTGTGTCCCTAGAGCCAGTGTCATGTTTTCAGAATACTCTAAGTCAATCCATGATTAGTGGAATTCAGTCAGTCATGTGACTCAGGAAAACTCAGTAAACTCAGTATTAGTCCAGTCCCATTCAGTAATCTCAGGAATCTCAGTGATCTCAGTCAGTCATCATGTCTTAGTAGTATTCAATTCAGACCTTAGTAAACTCAATCAGCTAGTAGAACTCAGTAGCATTTTTTCATTTAACAGAATTCAATAGTATTTTGTTAGTTAACAGAAATCCAATGACTCAGTTCAATTTAGTTAATCAGTAAAATCAGTAACAGATCAGTCCAGCCTAGTATGAACTATGAAATTAGTGATGTGTCTATTTAGTTAGGATAAGGATTCAGTACTGAGTGAACCCAAGGATAAGGACACACACTGCCAGCTAGTAGAGGTATGATCCTTAGTAGCAATCACTAAGTTCCAGAACTACATAGCTAGCGTAGGTTGAGATGTACCCCTACGAGTCTAGGGACTATACATTTCATTTGAGTTTTTCCTTACAGGAGGGGTTGATAGAGGAGCACCCTGTCAGAGAGGGTTTACTCATAGATAGTCTTTCACCATAGGATGGTACTAACACCCATCTAACTGGGGTTTTAGGTTAGACCCCACTATTTTAGAGTTGGGGCATGTCGGTTAGATGATTACCTCCCACTGTCTCAATTTCAGATTCAGTCTCAGTAATAGAACTCAATTTAGTTCTATAGATATCAACACTGTCAGACAAAGTCACTCAGCTCAGTACGGAACTCAGCTAGTTCCATTAGAATCAGGACTGCCAGATACAATCATCCAGCTCCGTATAACACTTATATCGTTTATTTATAATCAGGACTATAAGAAATATTCTTTTAGTAATCAGTTACTAGTAAGCTCAGATATCAGTAAATCCATGTGGTCAGTAGACTCAGTAGTCAAAACTCAGTATTTAGTCCTATCAAGACCTCCGTTACAGTTAGGTATTCATGCATATATTATGACATTCATGTATACAGTTAGTTATTATTTTTCGTGTATATGAACCCTTTCCATTCATCCTACGTAACTTGCATACTAGTACATTCAATCGTACTAACTCATTTATGCTGTGGTGTTTTATACCATAGGTTTAGAAGTATGAGGTCTCGAGCATCCTTAGTAGATTAGACGTTCAGTAGCCAGAGTAGTAATGAGTCCTCATCATTCACGGATAGCATGATTATTTTATTAACTTTTTTATTTCAGTAGTTCGGAGATAGTTAGGGACATGTCCCGTCCACTCCACAGATTTCAAATAGTTTAGAGGCTTTAAGAATACAACATATTTCAAAAAATTTATTTTAGTTTTCGTTATTGTTATACCCCATTAGAGACATTGTTTTATATTTAGTATTAGTTCAGTTTTGAACCTTATGACCTTACAACTTATGTTCTGCATATTTAGAGTATATTATTCAGTGCTCAGTTACAGATATCATTCATGGGTTAGCTTGTGGTCCTTCAGGGTCATGAGCATCCTGTAGCGTTTCGGGTACTAGATTCAGGGTGTTACAATAAGTGAACTCAATACACACGACTACCTCAAATCTGAGATAGAAAGGCTATTTCTGATAAACCTCAACTCAAAATAGAGCAATCTAAGATAAGGATCAGTAATAGAAAGAATAGTAAAAGAAGAATAATAGGGATTAGCAAACACAAAAATATCATAAATAAGATACTAAATGTAACACACCAACAAATACCAGACCCTATATTTTGACTAACGTTTTACACTAATCAGCATCCTCCATAACTTCCTATCCAAGGTCATGTCCTCAGTAAGCTAGAGCTGCTCCATGTTATGTCTAATCACCTCCCTCCAAGCAACTAATTCCATTTATTTTTATCTAAGGGTAGAAGTAGTGGTATCATCATACCGACTATAGCTTGAATGCAATGTCCTAAGCCAACCTTTTGAGATTCTCATGTACCCCACAGGTTACATTGTTAAGTTTACTTGGGGAATTCTGATGTAACCCACAAGTACATCATTATTAGTCTTTCTTGGGTATTCTCATGTACCCCACAAGTATTTAATTATTAAGTTTTGTGTGTTTTATTCACATGTACCCAACAAGATATCCATCATTCCAATAAATTTCATTATTTCATTCACTTGAGGAATTCCCGTGTACCCCGCAAGGTTTTCATTTACATCAATTTCATTGCCACAAAAGCCTTACCATTTAACGGACCCAAACCATCCAAACCATTCAAAACCATTTAAAACTATTCAAAATCATTTCAACCAATTTAGGGTTCCATAGACAGACCATACCATGCATAGCTTTAATGAAAGTTCAATAATTGAGCCAAACATTCTCATAAGCATTTTATCAAACATATTAAGGGTGTACCTTTCCCAAGACAAAACACAAGGAATAAACCATAAATTTTAGGTTTATCCATACCTACTTGTCAAACCACAACCAACAAGCACCAACATATGCAAACAACCACAAAAACATGTAAAACCATACTTTAAACCAAAAGTATACAATATCAATAATGTACATCCAAAACCCTCAAACTGGTTTTCAAAAACACCAACTATATGATTCATAATCAATGTTTAAAACACATTAAAACATACCTTTATTTAGAAATAACAATGAGGGAGAAGTACATGCCTTATAAAAGAAGATTCACAAAAGGAATCTTTACATTTGAGCCCTTTGAAGAAAACTTGTAGAAACCCTAACCTCCAATCTTCCAGAGAGAGTTAGAGAGCGTATTTTAAGCGATTTAATCCATCCAAAATGAGTTATGAGAGGACACCAATGGTTATATAATGTGGGGACATAAGGGTTTTTGGATTGGAAATGCCCAGAGTGCTCCTAGCTCAAAAAGTTAATAATGTGCACGCAGGAGGGTACAACTACCCCCCTTAGACGTACCCTTGGGTACAAGTGGTACCCTAAATCCTACCCTAGACCACACCATGGACCATTAAACTGATCATCATATGAAAAAACATGCCAAACTTGTATACTAAGGTATGAGAAGTGGACCTAGCCCATACCGAGGACAAATTCCACTAGGCTAAGTAATAAGTATCATATGATTTGGCATCATACACCTTGTATCCTACCATACAAATAGTATAATGCTTTTAAATAGCATGGACAAAAAATCCCAAACATACTTCCTGACATACATGAGTTAGGCCCATAGCTGTGACCTAGAATACATGTAGTAAGTTCAAACCATACTTTCCCAGAATATCCAAAACTCAAGAAAAATTTCAAGGGACTAAGTTTAGGGTGTTTCATTCTCCCCCATTTAGGATCATTCATCCTCGAATGACGAGTAAGGGAAACCACAAGATTGAGATAACAAATTAAACTTCCCTTCAACCTAATTATAAGACAAATGCAAAATTCAAGACGAGAGGATCATCATAGACTCCAAGCATGATTTATAGCCCGACAACTTCCTCCCGACCTCTAACTAAGTTAGAAAACAAATATACAAGGAAATACACCCTTCTTTTAACCATGTTAGAAAGCAAAGATGGAACAAAGAACACATACCTTACACATAAATTTTAGAAAGAAAAATCAATGTGGATAATCGAACATCGTGTCCTCTTCCGCAACGCAAATTGCTTCCTCGTACTTTTGGTTCTACCATAGAACCTTCACCGAAGCCACACCATTTGTTCGTAGTTGGCAAACTTGAAAAACTAAAATCTTTATTGGGACCTCATTAAATAAAAAAGATTCTGAGATGACAATACCACCAAAAGTAAACAAATAACGAGGGATTTCCCATACCTAAACTAACACATGGAATATTGGATGAAAGGAACCCATGCAAGAGGGCAAGTCAACTTCATCTTAGAACTCCCCTGAGACACATTACTAGGAAAGCCAGAGTCTAGCTATACACCACTTCCACATTCAAGCCTATCCATAGCTAAGAGAGGTTAACTTATGCCACGACACTCTATTCCTTACACCCGCCCAAAACACTATTCTACTTCCATAATGATTTTAAGTACCCAACACAATGATTGGCATATCAATCAACCTCAACATTAAAGCCTACCTCTTTTATTGTAGTGGTACTTTCTACCCTTCCATGGATTTAGTACTCTATCATTTTACCATAAATATACTCACTACTTATGCCTATTTCAACCATTCCTTATTACAACAACCTTACCTTATCCTCCAAAACCTTAGCTCTAATAGTATTTAGAAACTCTCTCTCACTCAGGGACTTTTACCTCTTATCTGATTTAAAGCATTCCCATACCTCCAAAGCTACTACTACCCTAGGTAAGACCCTATAAAAGAGATACAACACCATAGGAACGAGGTACTTCATAGTAAACACCTAGGTCATTAATGAAGAATAATCCCAACACAACACACAATAGTAGGAGTATTTTGGGTTGGACACCAAAAGACACATGATTTCATGTATCATAGGTAATACAATGTAAGGTCAAGATTCAAATCCAGGGAATAAGGTAAAAGAAAAATTCAAACCTCTGGCATAAGCGCTACTCGAATGCATGAAACACCAAGAGAGTGCTCTCTTAACTAATCTAGGAGAGAATTGCAACAATAGAAGTAAATGTACCCAAACATTCCTTGAAGTCCACCACTAAAAGAAAATTTAAGATTCACCCTCGTCGTCACCTTACTATACCATGAGCATAACACTATTCTATAACGGGTATCAATAAGAATGATCACTATGGACAATTATTTCTTGTATATCTGAAACCTTATCCATCTAATTATTACCTAGAGCCCAGCATAGTCTTTCGTAATACATTCTCTATCCCAACCAATTACATAACCACCAATCTACGAGTTCAACCTGAACCCCCAACCTATATGTCAAAACTCTCCCACTATTGTATTCCTAAGTCACCAATCTTACCTCTTTCTGCACACTTCATTGAACCTTTCAGTCTACCATTATAATTTTAGCATTGTTATTCCCGAGCTGAAATACTTCCTTCATCAACATCAACATCTAAAATTTACACTTAGTAACTATCAACCACCATGCACTATCTAACAAAGCAAGCCATATAAAATATACATATATAGTCCACCCCATGAGAAGGATGCCCTAAATTCCTTATTCACCCACAAACAACCAATAACTTTTTAGAGGAAACCATACCTCTTATACATGAAAGAACCAAAGCACCCCATGGAGAAACACTATGTTGAATAAAACTTTTATCTAAAGGGTTCATTAATTGCTCCTTAAGCTCCTCTAACTTGACCAAAACCATTCTATAAATAAAGAATAGTAATTGGACAAGCATCCGAAACAAGGTCAATCCCAAACACAATCTTTCCATTGAATGACACCATGAGGGTCACCAGGAAGGACATCAAAAAACTCCTTCACCACCAAAACCGAATGCATAAAAGGAATTTTTGAGTTAGAATGTTTAACCTAGACAAAATAATAGAGACACCCCTTTGGAGTTTAATCACTAAGCTCTAAGATTTGATAGAACCTTTCAGTTAATAGCTAGGGAACCATCCTCCTAATAAAAACTAACTCACTTGCGATATTAAAGACAATCTTACGGGTCCGCCAGTCTAATGACACATAGCACGAGTGCAACCAATCCATCCCCAAAACATAATTGAAATCCACCATATCTAATTTAAACAAATCCAACAGTCTCCTCTACTACCAACCAATACCACACACCTCTATAGACTCTTCTACAAATGACCAAGTCACTTATCAGGTTAGAAATAGAAAAAAGGTCCAAAATACCCTTAGGGCTAAAACCAAATTACACAGCCACAAATAGGGTCACTTACGGGAGAGGTGACCTCAAACTATGTAAACCATACATATTATGAAAAGATAGTTTTCAACATACCATTGTCAGCATCAAAAGATGCCTCGAACACATGAGGGATAGTGAGGGAATTAAGACAGTCTCGGCCAGTTCATGAGCTAGAAGTTACACCCCTCGGTGCTCAAGCTATACAAATGGTAACTGGTACCCTATTTTCCTAAGCGGCAATCCTTATAGGACACTTCCACTGTATATAACCTAATTGACCATAATTAAAATAATGATTCCTCTCTTCCTAGCTGATTATGGGCGTATTTATACCCCTAAGAACCATAATTTACCCATATTTTAGGCTAAGTTTGGAGGATAAAATATATAATTCCTGCACTATTAGTCTATTTTCCTGTAAGTGAGCTAACCTACGTGATTAGCATGTTTTCAGGTATTAATGATGAAGATTTTAGCACTTTGTGGACCTTTGGGCAGCAAAGGGAAACTTCGCATAAGAGGGAAGGCAGCTTTTGGCAGCTTGTGGACTGAATGTGATGCATGGAGAACTTGTCCTGGGCAAAAGCAATATTTTTAAATACTTAGGGGTGCAACAGTAACTTAGTAGGACAAGGATGTTATAAAAACCTTATTTGCTGAATTTTTCAGCATTCATTCAATTATTATTCATTTGAATTTTTTAGTATTATTCAAGTTACAGATTCTATAAGTCTAAGACAGAGAAACACGGCTCTCTTGAGAAAAATGGCTAGAGGAAAAACGCTACTTGGCTATTGACGTAAAAATTATCCCATCGCAAAGATTATTCTAGTTGTGGTATAATGATGATGTCTATTGTGATCTCCATTGTAATCATGAGTAGCTAAACTTCTCTGTTAGGGTTATGGATGCCTTGTGATGTACTATCTATTGCTATGAGTTTGTGAATTCTTGATAAGTATGCTACTTATATCATTACTCTCTTTGTTTTAATTTAATTCTCATGGTTGCAAACATAGAGAACACGGCATTATATCATTAACTTGTTCGAGAGAAAAGTTATATGTTTGGAAAAGAGAGTGTGACAAGGAAATAGGGCTACCAACCCCTGTTTACACGTTAATGCCTTAATCGGATTAACTTTCTTGGAGAATTTGTACCGTTAGTTATACACTTTAGGCTTGAGAGAGTTAAAGTGAACTTATCCTTGATGGTTGAGAAACACTAGGATTTACCATTAGAATACGAATCTCTATAAGTGCATGCATGACTAAATTCCGCATTACTCATAGTTAATAGATACGTAGAACTCATAAGGTGGACATAACCCTAACTTATTATTCTCTGTGATTAAATCTTACTAAACAAAGCATTCCATTGTTACTTTAATAATAGTAATTCATGCCATAATTAAATCCCCCCTTTTCCGTAGAATTTTCGACCAACAGTCTACTAATAATTGCAACACATAGTGACCAAGTATTCCCTGTGGGATTCGACACCCAACCCCGTTCGGTTCTATATTTGACAGCGACCTCTTACACTTTTGTACGAGAGCTATAGTTTGGGCGTTATCAAATTTTGGCGCCGTTGCTGGGGAATACGGTTGTCAACTAAGTTTGTGATAGTTACTAGACCCTTTGGTCAAAAAAATTCTCAGATTTTACTTTTAGTTGTTGTTTTTGTTTTATTCAGGTTTGGTTGAGTGCATGCCCAACACTCGAAGTTCAGGCAGAATGGATGCACAATGAGAAATTGAAAGAAGAGCTGCTCAACAGGAGTAGGCTAGATTAGCTGCATTGGCAGCCGCTCAAGTGCATCAACAGAATATTGATAACCTAGGTCGGGCAATAAATCTGGATGATGAGGACCTGGGTGATGATGAGTTACTAAACTCGAGGCATGCTGATGAGGTGGCGGCACCTGTGAACAGAAGAGATCGTCAATCTAGATTGAGACCTAAACGCTGAGCTATGCAGATTCCTTTTGATGATGATGATGACGATTTGGATGGGGCTGGTGCCACAGGCGCTATTATTCCTCCACCCTTGGCACCTGGAGCCAAGTTCAATATCACTAGCACCATGATTCAACTATTGCAGCTCAAGGGGTTATTTGGTGGACTTACAGGCGATGATCCAAATATGCATCTGTTCAATTTTATCTCTATATGCAAGTCATTTGACAATCCAGGAGTTGGATAGAATGTAATTCGGCTGCTCTTATTTCCATTGTCTCTATCTGGGGAGGCAAATCTATGGTTGAATGGGCTAACTCCTGATTCTATCACTAATTGGAGGCAATTGAAAGACGCTTTCCTAGAAAGATTCTTTCCGCCATCCAAGAGAGCATAGTTGAGAGATGAGATCAGCAATTTTTGACAGGTTCCAACTGAAGCTCTCCACGAAACATGGGAGAGGTTCAAGAAGAAGCTTATGCGGTGCCCAAATATCATATGACCAATGTCCACTTGATGGAGATATTATACAAGTCTTTGAATTCGGTGACTAAGCCAGTGGTTGATAATGCTGCAGGAGGGTCATTCATGGACCTTACTTTTATCCAGGCAAGTGATATGCTAGATCATATGACAAAGCAGAGTAGAGCTTGGCATACCAGGGATTCTGAGGTAGCAAGCTCTACTGTATCTATTGGCATGACTGCAGAACAAAGGCGAAGAGAAGAGGAACGTGATCAGGATATGGCGCACATGAAAACACAGATGGATCTTCTTTCAAAGCATTTATTATCAGGGAAGACCAAAAAGGTTAAGGCCGTTGTATCATAGGGAAGAGATGAATCCGACTCTGAGGAAGAAGCGAACTACTTGAATAATTAGGGGGTTTCCGAGGCAATGCCCAAGGAAACCAAGGTCGGAACTATTATGATAAATCTGGAAACAAGGATTGTGATCAAGGTAGTTGGAAGAATAAGACTGACAGGAGTGGTTTGTATGTTCCTCCTGGAAATCGTGAGGCCGTGGCATCTGGATCTGGGAAGATGTCCATGGAAGATATGATAGCCAAGCTATTGAAAGGAGTAGAGGCAACCAATACGGGAGTAAATAAGGTAAAGAATAATTTGTTATCAATAAATCAATTGGTTGACTCGCATTCCACTTCAATAAAACAGCTGGAACAATAATTGAGTCAACTGTCAGCGGCATTCAATCAAAGAAAGGCTGGCACTTTACCTAGTGACACTATGCAAAATCCAAGGAACGACGGATCTTGTATGGCTATTACTACCAGGAATGGTAAGGTGTTGGAGAATCCATCCAAGGGCAAGCAGGTGGTTGATGATATAACAGATAATGTTATTGATGCAGAATGTGAAGATGCTGAAGAAGCTGAAGAGTGTGTTAATGATGTCACCCCTAGATGTCTACAGCCTGAAAATATTAATCAGCGGAAGCGAGATACAAAGAAAGTGGTGGAGAAAACTATTCCCCTTCCACCACCACCTTTTCCTCAGAGACTGAAGAAGAAAGTTGATGATACCAGGTTCAATAAATTTATGACTATGTTGAAGCAGCTGACTATTAATGTTCCTTTGGTAGAGGCACTGGAACAGATACCTGGGTACGTGAAATTCATAAAGGATCTTTTGACAAAGAAGCGGGCAGCAAGCTATGAGCTGGCAGATAATGTTCATCATTGTAGTACAATCGCTACCAGATCACTAGTTCAGAAGAAGGCAAATCCTCGTGCTTTCACTATTCCTTGCACGGTTGGATCTTTGGATTTTGCTAAGGCATTGTGGGATTTGGAAGCTAGCATCAATTTGATGCCATTATCTATTTATAGAAAGTTAGGGTTGGGCGATCCTACACCAACCAATATGCGACTCGTGATGGCAGATAGGTCGGTAAAACAACCTGTTGGTATCTTATATGATGTATTGGTGAAGGTTTCTTCCTTTATTTTTCCTGCAGACTTTGTTATTTTGGATTGGAGGTGGACTCTGAAGTTCCCATAATCTTGGGGCGTCCTTTCCTTGCGACAGGAAGTGTGCTTTTTGATTTAAGAGCTAATGAGCTTTTATTCTAGATGAATAACGAAGTGGTCCGTTTTGATGTGTGCAAATCAATGAAGCAGCCCAAAGATATGAATGTGTTCTCTGTAGCTGATGTGTACTATGAAGATGAGAAAGAATTATCTGTAGAGAAGAAGCTTATTGTTGAGCCATTGGCTGCTGTGCTAATGAATTTTGAGCGTGAGGATGTTAAAGATTATGAAGAAACTATTTGTGCTCTAATAAGAATAGGGTCGTATTCTCATGCTCCCCAAAAGCTAGACCTTGATCTAAAAAATCGACCTACACCACCAGCGAAACCATCCATTGAAGAGCCACCAATGTTAGAATTGAAGGATCTACCCAGTCATCTAAAGTATGCGTTCTTGGGATGCGGAAACACACTTCCGGTTATTGTTGCGACTGCTTTGGGTGAGCAGCAAGTTGCAGCTTTCATCTCTATTCTGAAGAGATACAAGAGAGCCATTGGTTGGGCTATTTCTGATATTATTGGTATCCCACCTAGGATATGTATGCACAAGATTCATCTTGAAGAAAATTGCATACCCACTATTGAGCATCAAAGGCATTTGAATCCACCTATGCAATAGGTGGTGAAGAAAGAAATTATTAAGTAGTTAGATGTAGGGGTAGTGTATCCAATCTCCGATTGTAAATAGGTGAGCCCAGTACAGTGTGTGCCCAACAAAGGGGGCATGCCGGTAGTTGCAAACAAAAAGAATGAGCTAATTCCACTCAGACCTGTCATAGGGTGAAGAGTGTGCATGGACTACCGCAAGCTGAATTCGTGGATGCTTAAGGATCACTTCCCAATTCCATTCATGGACCAAATGCTTGATCAATTGGTAGGGAAAGGATGGTTTTGTTTCTTAGATAGGTATTCCGGCTATAATCAGATTTGTATTGCTCCCGAAGATCAAGAGAAGACAACGTTTACATGCCCATATGGTACGTTTTCCTTCAAACATATGCCATTTGGGCTATGTAACGCACCTGCCACTTTTCAGCGTTGTATGATGTCCATTTTTTCTGATATGGTTGAAGACACCTTGGAGGTGTTCATGGACGATTTTTCAATTATAGGTGAGTCGTTTGAATCATGCTTGGCGAATCTAAGTATGACGTTGCAGAGATGTGTTGAATTCAACTTCGTGCTAAACTGGGAGAAGTGCCACTTTATGGTTAAGGAAGGTATTGTTCTTGGGCACAAAGTTTTTGAAAAAGGAATTGAGGTCGATCGAGCGAAGATTGAAGTTATCGAGAAATTACTACCTCCAATTTCTATAAAGGGAGTTCGTAGTTTCCTCGGTCATGCAGGTTTTTATCGAAGGTTTATTAAAGACTTCTCCAAGATTGCTAGTCCGTTATGCAAACTTTTGGAGAAGGATGCAAAGTTCGACTTCGGTGAAGATTGCTTGAAGGCATTTGAATGCCTAAGAGGGAAGCTAGTTGAAGCTCCTATCATTGTAGCGACTGATTGGTCTCTACCATTTGAAGTTATGTGTGATGCAAGTGGGGTAGCCTTGGGCGCTTTACTTGGTTAGAGAAGAGAAAGGTTATTTCATCCAATCTACTATGCGAGTAAGGCCTTGAATGGAGCCCAGAAGAACTATACCATCATGGAACAAGAGCTTCTAGCAGTTTTTTATGCTTTTGAAAAGTTCCGTGCTTACTTTTTGGGACATTTAATGACAAAGAAGGATGCAAAGCCGAGGCTAATTCGATGGGTATTATTGCTGCAAGAATTTAACTTCGAGGTAAAAGATAGAAAAGGTTGCGAAAACCAAGTAGCTGATCATCTATCTAGACTTGAGAATGAGCACATAGCACAGCCCGATCTTGAGATTGATGATGCATTTCCCGACGAAGAGATCCTAGCCACGATGGTGGAACAGTTATCGTGGTACGCAGACTTCGTAAACTACGTGGTAAGTAATGTGATGCCTGAGAATCTCTCTTTTCATCAAAAGAGGAAGTTCATGCATGATGTGAAACACTACTTCTGGGATGAACCATATCTTTTTCGACAATGTGCGAATGGTGTTATTAGGCGATGCATATCTCATGTGGAGGTGCCTAGCATATTGGAAGCAAGTCATGCTTCCCAAGTTGGGGGTCTCCATGCAGGTGATCAGACAGCCAGGAAGGTATTGCAAAGCGGCTATTATTGGCCTTCATTATTCAAGGATGCCTATGATTTTGTGAGAAGATGTGATCAGTGTCAGAGGCAAGGCGTGATTTCAAAGCATCATGAGATGCCCATGTCTAACATTCTTGAAGTAGAGCTATTTGATGTGTGGGGTATTGATTTCATGGGCCCATTTGTGAGTTTGTTTGGGATGAAATATATCCTAGTTGCTGTGGATTATGTATCCAAATGGGTCAAAGCAGTAGCGCTGGCTGATAATGAAGGTAAGCGTGTTGCAGCATTCTTGAAAAGAAATATCTTCTCTCGTTTTGGGGTACCACGTACCATCATAAGTGATGGAGGAGCACACTTTTGCAACAAGCTGTTCAGAGTCGTGTTGGTGAAATATGGGGTCAAGCAACATAAGGTAGCCACACCTTACCACCCACAAACTAGTGGGCAGGTAGAGGTTTCTAATCGGGAGATCAAGCTGATCCTTGCTAAGACTATAAATGCTAGTAGGAAAGATTGGTCTCGGAAGCTGGACGATGCCTTATGGGCTTATAGGACCGCATTCAAGGCACCAATTGGCATGTCCCCATACCAACTAGTTTATGGGAAGGCTTGTCACTTGCCAATTGAACTCGAACATAAAGCATTGTCGGCGTTAAAGTGGCTTAATTTGAATTGGGATGATGCTATTAATCTGAGATTGGAGCAGCTGAATGAGATGGATGAATTCCGTCTACATGCGTATGAAAGATCAAACCTCTACAAGGAACGGATGAAAAAGTATCATGATCGGCGGATTATCCAATGAAACTTTCAGAAGGGTGATATGGTACTCCTTTTCAACTCCAGACTGAAGCTATTTTCAGGTAAGTTGAAGTCTAAATGGTTTGGTCCGTTCAAAATTAGCCAAGTCTACTCGTCTAGAGTAGTAAATTTAGAATACAATAATGGTGGTGTCTTTAAGGTGAATGGCCAATGAGTGAAGCCATATATCGGTCCCATGTAGTGCTTGATTTATTGTCGCGGCACGAAATAGTTATCTCGATTACTTAGACTTCGTCCAGATAGATGGTGGCCATACATTTTATGGTAACCCATCATTTTTAATTGTTTTATTTTACAAGGAGCTTGTTTTTGTTAAATAAAAATCCAAAAAGAAGAGTCGAGCCACGACCAAAACTAAGGCGCTTGGTGGGAGGCAACCCATCCTTCTAATCGTTTTTGTTGTCTTTGAGTAAGTTTAGGTTAAAGACGTATAAAGGAGAAGATTTATCCCAAATTTTGATTTGGAAGTGTGCCATGTTAAAGGTGGTAATTTAGGAATGAAGGAGCAAAGGCTATCGGTTAGGCATTGCTTATGCAAATCTAGGAAACGAACAAGGCAAGGCCTATGTAAATCTAGGCAACGAACAAGGCAAGGCCTATGCTATGGCCTATGTTCTCTGAATCGACAAGGCTATAGCATACGCGCCGCCTATGCTCAACTAGGCAAAGCTAAAGGCGCCGCCTATGCCATTGCCTAAGCTCGCTGAATCGACAAGGCTATAGCATAGGCGCCGCCTATGCTCAACTAGGTGATAGCATAAGCGCCGCCTATGCCCAACTAGGCAAAGCATTAGGTGCCGCCTATGCCAAGCATAGGCAAAGCATTAGGCGCCGCCTACTTATGCTTATTGGTCTCCTAACCCGATTTTATATGGGTCAAACCCGACCCAAGCCTTGGTCTATAAATAGACCCTTAATCATAGAACAAAATCTCATTGTTTGCTCAAGATAGGCGTCGCCCAACCTTCCAATTTCTCTCAAAACTTTTCTTTTTGCTCATCTAGTCTTGCAAGATCATCTTCCCGAACTACCACCAAGTAAGTTATCCTTTTATATTTCGTAGTTTTTGAGATGCTACATTTATAATGATTTGTTAGATCTTAAAGTGGTGTTGGTGATTGGAATATGGTTGGTTTGTTATGATACATCTAGTTGAGTGAAAAAATATGTGTGGGTGTTCTTGACTTAGTTCCGACTTGTATTTGATTTTGATACACTATCATACTTTTGCGGAATTGACATGGTGAAGTTAATTGCATAGTCTTCAAAATTGAAAGATTGAATGTTTGAATGACTCATTCATCGAGATAAAGATCAGGATTGAATACAAGCATGAGATATTGTGATTATTTCCCTACAATAACTTGATACGATCTCTATGTAGTAGTCTTGTTCAAAAAGTGCATCAATTCAAAAATGAAAGTATAGTCAAGATTACATGAAATAGAGTTGGAAAGGATAGTTAAGATGACATGAAAGTATGACTGTGCTAAACTTGTTGTTGGAACATATCGCCTATCTGTATGTCGATGAAGTCTGAGTAATCGACATCACTCACTTAATTAGTTTGTACCAAAAAATTAAGTGTGGGGTGGTGCCACTATTGTTTGTTTGTCAATTAAATCTTCCGATATGAGCTAACATGAATCTATTTTAATCTCAGGTAGAATGGCACCAAAAGGACGACAAGGAAAAGAAAAAGTGTCCACCTCACAGAAAGGTCAAAAAAGGGGAAGAAAAGAGCAATCTGAATCCTCCTTACTGCAAATACCTCGATGGAATTTCTCGATAAAGTGGGTCCTAGAGGAGGAAGGAAAAGAGTGGTACAAGAACAACAAAGTGAAAAAATATGTTCACGTGGAGTTGATACAAAAGGAGAGTCAAGAGAATAGAGAACCTCGCATTTTGGCTAAAAGCATGGCGCTAAATCTTGATTTCGTTTTCTGAGATATGAGAGAATACAATATTGATCTAACGTGAGAGTTTTATGCAAATTGGTCCCTAAAGACTACCGGAAGTGAAGTGAAGATTCGGGGCCAAGTCTTGCAACTGAATGTGGAGTTCTTCAACACTTTTCTGGGTCTTCTATCTATCGATCCATCACCGCTCAAGGAGCTTCATCACAGACCTCCCTACACGGAAATAAGACACACACTGTGCAGAACTAGATCAATGGCACGTTGGAATCATCACAAGGATACCGGTCGGCACAATACCTTCCCATATGCTTCCCTAAACAGAGAAGCTCGTATATGGTTGAGGATTGTCAACTCTTGCCTCATTCCTGGGACACAGTACACAAAGATCACACGTGATAGGGTATGCTTGGTGTATGCTCTGATGACTAATATTCCCATCAACATTGGTGCAGTTATACGATTGTTAATGCGTAAGGCTAGGCTTCACAAAAGGTCCCACTTCAGCTTTGGCAATTTGTTGACTGTGATATTAAGGAAGGAAGACACTGAAGAGGAACTTGCAGATCCTAAGCTTCCACACAACCCAAAAAAGGTTGATCTAACGAAAGTTAAAGATCCTGAAACTGGGCATGGCATCAACCTGACCACTGTAAAAAGACATGCTCGTGATGAAATCTTCTTCCGCCATTTGTATGGCATGACGAGGTTTACCATCATGAGTGGGAGTCGTGTTCCAACTAATGCAGAGCTCCAGCAGTTGGATTATAACTACCCGATGAATGAGCATGTGCGGGCTATGTGCGGAGTAGGGGTATATTTTAAGGAACCTCTCGATGATGACGTGTCGACTGATGATGATCGCTGAATGCCAGACTTAGACATGGAGGAGAACTTTGATGACGATGACTCTGAGGATGATTCCAATGCAGGGGTTATGAACCCAGACATAGAGGAGGAGTCCGACTAATCAGGTTTTCCTTATTTATTTTCCACTGAAGGCAGTGTGTCCCGTCTAAGTGTGGGGTGCTGGTATTTGTATGCTATACTTCTTTGCCTACATTTATTTATGTTTTTTTGTTTTAATTAGTCGTAATTAGTTAGTAAAATTTTAGATTTTTTTAGATTTTTCATGAAATTGTTTTGATAGGCGACATGGTATTATGACAAGAGTTTGTGTTAAAATCATTACTATTGAGACATTTAGGCTCTAAGTGTGACTCACTGTGTGATAAACGTGTGGTTTAATTCATTCAACTGTTGGGTTAAGAGTCTATGCTGCTCCCAATAAAGTTGACCATGTGCTTTGTGTGTGTGAGGTTATAGTATATTCTGTGTTGTGATTGATGCTAGAACTTTCCTGGTGTGTGTGTAAAGCGAAATAAAGAGTGTGAGTTTAGGAGATGATTTAGGCATTTCTTTGGTAACCTGTAATTGTTTACCTTCTTTTTACCTACCCATGTACATTATCCTAGTTAACCCCCTTTGAGCCTTTAGCTATTTTCTTTGACAGCCTCATATGCAGCCTAATCCATTTTTTTTCAAGACCATAATTTGATCCAAATTCCTAAGCACTTTAAATTGTAGAGTCATGTGACAAAATAAGAGGAAATTGGGTGAGAGTGATGCCTCAGAATGTATTGGTACTTGAAATTGTTGTGAATAAGGGTGGCTATCATATAGGTGTTTTATCAAAAATAAATAAATAAATAAATAAATAAATCAAATAAAAAAAAGAAAAAAAAAGAAAAAAAGAAAAAGAAATAGAAAAATAAAAAGATGGTTGTTTTTATGATTAAATAAAAAGATAGTTGTGTTTATGTTTGAATAACAAAATAGGTGAAAAGGGGTGGTAGATGAAAGAAAGGTAGCAGGGTTGTTTAAAAGAGAGTGTTAATGACATAACATAGTGTATTAAAGCGCTTAGGGAACATAGTCACTATTTCTGGCCAAAATAGTCCTACCTGTCCCTTAGCCTACATTACAACTTGTAAAGACCTATTTGATCCTAAGCTTAGCACTCTGATATTAGTAGAGCATTACACTAAGGGAAAGCCTATGGTCATCAGTTGCAACACATGAATTCTTTGTGAGGGTGAGAGCAAGGAGAATCTTGTACCCATGTTTAAAAATGCGAAACTTGTGAGTGATTATGGGTGATATCTTGTCTGAGACACACATGGTTGATGAGTTTTGGGTAGTTTTATATGATTCTTTGTGGCTTAACTTGTTGATACGAATTAACCATCATCACGAGTCTATGTTGGAGGTTGAAATGTTTCTAGTAGGGATCAAGAAAACTACTTTTTGTTGATAATTGTCGTTCCTATCTTGTTGAACATTTTGTATTGCTGCTGTGATATTCTAGTTAGATGTTTGCATGGACGTAATATTTTGTTCGAGGACGAACAAAGCTTTAAGTGTGGGGTGGTGATGTTGGGCGTATTTATACCCCTAAGAACCATAATTTACACATATTTTAGGCTAAGTTTGGAGGATAAAATATATAATTCCTGCACTTTTAGTCCATTTTCCTATAAGTGAGCTAACCTACGTGATTAGCATGTTTTTAGGTATTAATGATGAAAATTTCAGCACTTTGTGGACCTTTGGGCAGCAAAGGGAAACTTCGCATAAGAGGGAAGACAGCTTTTGGAAGCTTGTGGACTGAATGTGATGCATGGAGAACTTGTCTCGGGCAAAAGCAGTATTTTTAAATACTTAGGGGTGCAGCAGTAACTTAGTAGGACAAGGATGTTATAAAAAAATTATTTGCTGAATTTTTCAGCATTCATTCAATTATTATTCATTCGACTTTTTTAGTATTATTCAAGTTACAGGTTCTGTAAGTCTAAGACAGAGAAACATGGCTCTCTTGAGAATAACGGCTAGAGGAAAAACGCTACTTGGCTATTGACGTGAAAATCATCCCATCGCGAAGATTATTCTAGTTGTGGTATGATGATGATGTCTGTTGTGATCTCCGTTGTAATCATGAGTAGCTAAACTTCTCTGTTAGGGTTATAGAAGCCTTGTGATATACTATCTATTGCTATGAGTTTGTGAATTCTTAATATGTATGCTACTTATATCATTACTCTCTTCGTTTTAATTTAATTCTCATGGTTGCAAACATAGAGAACACGCCATTATATCATTAACTTGTTAGAGAGTAAAGTTATATGTTTGGAAAAGAAAATAGGGCTACCAACCCCTGTTTACACGTTAATGCCTTAACCGGATTAACTTTCTTGGAGAATTTGTACAGTTAGTTATACACTTTAGGCTTGAGAGAGTTAAAGTGAAATAATCCTTGATGGTTGAGAAACACTAGGATTTACCATTAGAATACGAATCTCTATAAGTGCATGCATGACTAAATTCCGCATTACTCATAGTTAATAGATACGTAGAACTCATAAGGTGGACATAACCCTAACTTATTATTCTCTGTGATTAAATCTTACTAAACAAAGCATTCCGTTGTTACTTTAATAATAGTAATTCACGCCACAATTAAATCCCCCCTTTTTCGTAGAATTTTCGACCAACAGTCTACTAATAATTGCAACACTTAGTGACCAAGTATTTCCTGTTGGATTCGACACCCAACCCCGTTGGGTTCTATATTTGACAGCGACCGCCTACATTTTCATAGGAGAGCTATAGTTTGGGCATTATCACTAGCAAAATCCATGGTGCGATAACCTATAAAACAGACAGAAAAGATAGGATAGTAGGGATTGGGCCTATGAGCCTGAGACTGGCACCTGGTATCCTAGAACCCTAACTAATTTGAAAACTTCTATCTCCTAACAAATTTGGGTAGAGAGCACTAGAAATAGAATAGGAGTTAGGACCCATCCAACTCTTCCACTTGGACCACATACCACCATACTTTTGACCCTTACTTTGTTATGAAAATTAAGACCTTTCGCTCTACCTACTTCCTAAATTTTCCTTATTCTACCCCGTACGAATAGGACCGAACTGGCATGATAGAGTTCTCACTATCTGGGTCCATAGATTAACAAAATGTCAAAACTCGGCATTGGTAACTTCTCCTTGAAGTAACTGAGCATGAGAGACACCTTCCAAGGAAGGGTTAGTGAAAATCAGGAACTACAATCCTTGACTAGGTTTGTGCCCCATGGGTTCGACTAGATCTATCCATGTCATCCCCAAGTGGGGCAAGTGAGTTTCCAAGAATTTTAGATCATTGAGAAGACATGATTTTAAAGGTGAACAAAAAAATATTTAGGGAAGAGTTCAAGATCTTAGACTTCGTAGCCCAAAAATAGAACAACAAGAAAGTGAAACATTCCTAAATTCCTCATATCCTCCTGATTATATTTTTGGTGCACTACATACCAATAAGAAATACTCTACTTGACATGGCTTTGTGGACACCCCATGACACCAAAACCTAGGCTCCCATACCAACTTGACATGGCCCAAATCGGGGTCTTATCATAATAGGCATCTTAAGAGAAATAGGGACCGGAGACCATCCCTATGACCTAATACAACCAATCAACATATACACTAATTCGTATGAATTCCGAACATATATCAAGATATCAAATTAAAAGATATAATGACTTTGGGATAGGTCTACTTACTATACAGACCCAACAAAGTCAATACAACCATTAACCAACCAACCAACCCATAAATGATAATCCAATGTGTGTGTGTATATATGTATATCATAACCATTTCATACCCAAGTCCACAGTTGTCAACACAAATCCTCTAAACCAAACCAAAGAGTATCTTATCAGCACATGCCCCCGACCACATCAGAAAACCAAAGTCTTTGAAAAGAAAAGGTGTATCCAAAGTAATCCATGACATAAAATAGATGCTTGTGAACTATGGAAGCTCATAACTTGAATCCAGCACCGACGGTCTTAAAATTCAATCAATGACTAGAAGGCATAGTATGTTTGCTTTTGTATTACGTAGGAATATAACTACCCAAAGATGTGTTAGTGGGAGGAGGCTAGCAAGTACTCAAGATAAGGATAAAATAATGCCAACTTTTAAAACCAAGTAAATAACCATATGCATACACAACCATACATAGATATAGATATATAATGCTTTCCAAGATAGGGAACCCAGTTCAACATGCCTTTGAAACCATTAAACTTGGAATGTGTAGCTTAACTATCATAATTCACCTATGGGCTCCAGTGTTACCCCCTTGATGGTCCCCGATACGTGTAGCTGCACGAACCAGAGATACCATAGGGGTTGGGATTCGTGTGTACCCTTTTATCACCATGATACATATATATGTGTTAGTGGATTCCTATGTACCCCTCAAGTATATGTTCTCCATAACCCATCCTCTTGTCGGCTTACATGAGTTTCTAGTGGACTCACACCTTTGTGGTTAGCTATCACACCTCAGCATTATTGCCAAATTATAACCATTACCATACAACCAATTAACCAATTCTATTTACTATTAACCAAGGCTAGAAGTAATGGTATCGGCATATCGACTATAGCTTGCAATTGACCTCCTAAGAAAACCTTAGTAGATTCCCAAGTACCTAAAGGTTACAGTATGAAGTTTTCTTGGGGGATTCCAATAAACCTCACTAGTACATCATTATTCGACTTACTTGGGAAATTCCCATGTACCCCACAAGTATTTCACTATTATTTTTTTCTTAGGGGATTTGCATGTACCCCACAAGACATTCATCATTCAAACATATTTAATTTTTTCATTCACTAGGGGGATTCTCATGTATCCCGCAAGGTTTTTAATCAAATAAATTTCATCAAAACCAAGGCCTTACCATATAACCGTTCAAAGCTATTTCAAACCATTCAAAACCATTTGAAATGATTCAAAACCATTTAAACAAATTATGGGCTCCATTACCAAACTATATACAATGCAATAGCTTTAATGAAAGTTCAATAATTGAGCAAAACATTATCATAGGAATTTAATCAAACATATTGAGGGGATACCTTTACCAAGTCCAAAACTAAAGAATAAGCCATCAAGTGTAGGGTTACCGATGACCTATTTGTTAAACCACAAAAAAGTAGCACAAACATATGAAAACCACCACTAAAAACATGTGAAAACATAATTTGAATCAAGATTTAACAATACTCAACAATATGTATAAAAAACCCTCAACATTGTCTTTCAAAACACTGTTTTATGATTCATAATCAATATTTAAAACATATTAGAACGTGCCTTTAGGTCATGCTTACAATGAGAAAGGATTACATGCCTTATACAAGAAAATTCACGAAAGGAAAATTGAATTTTGAGCCCTTTGACAAACACTTGTAGAAACCCTATCCTCCAATCTGCAAAAGAACTAAAGAGACTATTTTTAGTGTTTTGATAGATCAAAAATGAGTTTGTGGAGCCATCAAGGGTTATATAGCGTGGGGACATAAAGATTTTAGGATGCAAAATGTCCAGAGTACCCCCAACTGAAAAGTTAAGAATATGCACGTAGGAGGGTATGACTACCCCCCTTAGCTGTACTATAGGGTACGAATGGTACCCTAACTCATACCCGAGACCTCACCATAGACCTTCAAATATATAATCATACAAAAACACATGCCAAACTCAAAACCTAATGTACAAGAAGTACCCCTAACCTGTACTTGGGATAGATTCAACTAGGCTAATTAATAAGCATTATACTACTATGCATCATACACCTCGTATCTTACCATACGACTGGTATGATGCTTAGTCATATCTTGGAAAGAAACCAACCACAAACATACTGCCTAATATATGAGAGATATGGCCATAGTCGTACACTAGCATACGAGTAGTATGTCCAAATCATACCTTTCCCTGATTGTCCAAAACTCAAGAAAAAATTCAAGGGCCAAAGTTTGGGGTGTTTCAGGAAGAATAGTTTTTTTGAATGCATGGGGTTCTAAATGAATCTCGTACACTAGATTGGATTCCATTTAGACTTAGAAAAATCTAGTACATGGAAGCATCTTCTGTAGCCAAATAATACCATTGTTCACTTAATCTTTAGTCCCTTTAGTGACCTTTAGCCATTTTAGAAGCCTTTGACATATAGTTGAGGTCCTCTTAAACGGATATCACTTTAGTGGCCTAAAGACCACTTTAGCGATCCACACGTCCTTTGTTCCTAAACTTTTTAGATGACTTATGCTGCTTAAGAGGACAAGTGGCCACTTTAGTGATACCTAGATATAGTTAAATCTCTTTTCTTCCTCAAATTTCAAAATTTTTTCTATATATTTTCCACTATTTTTTGAGATTAAAGAGATGGAATGTGTGGGGAGTTATCCCTTAAAGCTAAGGTAAGTTGGCCTAACAATCCTTTTTATTTCCCATTAATTTCTCTATCAATTTTCATCTTATTTTATTGTAAATTCTTAGAAATTGTGTTTTTAAATACTTAGACTTTAGGGGATAATTTAGGCCTCAATTTATGCATCATTGGTTCTTAACTCTTGAGCACACATTCGATGTTCTTTGAGGGACCTCATGAAAAAACTATTTTTTTACTTTATTAGTGGGCCCCATGGGCCCATTATTGATCCAAATTTTGACCTTGCACTTTATATAGCAATATGGATCTTAATTTAAGATTAATGACATATAGATTACTATTTTACTAGCATGGTAGTGTTTTAGGATCATAGAGCAAAGGTTGAGAATTTTTAGATGACTCATGTCTTGAAGTTCGACATCTAGGGAGGCTTTGGTTTACTCTTATTCAGTAGTTAATTTATTTTATACATATATATTATGTTCCAGGAAAGGATGATAATATATGTTTATAGGTAGGACACCATGACTTAGCCTAATTTAGTAGCTTGGGGATAGAAGGGTGAATCAACCCTTAAGATAAAATATGTGTTATAGTGATAGCATCCCATCACACTAGAATAGAACCATGTGAACCATAGTTGATACTAAGTATCCCTTTATTATAAGTTATATTATAGTGTGAGTTCATGCTTATTTTGTGGTATGATTACAACTAAAACAATGAGTTTAGTACTATATAAAAAAGGGTTAATTTTCACTTTTCACATGTAAAATGGATTCTTTTATAATGGGGATCATACCACCGTATTTACTGATTTATGATCTTTTGTAATTAAAGATGATGTTTTGGAAATTAGACAGGGTACATTCTAGTCCATGATTTACACACTCTTTTAGCACTAATACTTACTTAGTCGAGAGAGATTCAAACCTTTTATACTCTAAGATACTAATTTACTTCTACTCTATGATACTTATTTAGTCCGTGAGTTTATCCCCAAAAATAGATTTAAAAATCTCACTCTTTAGTCCATGGTTTGAGGGCGTGCATTTTTTACATAAACACATCCCTCCAATACTTGATAGAGTACATTGATGTTAATGATTATTGCATATCCTTGATCAGGACCGGGTAAATATTTATGGATATTTTTGAGTTTCATAGCAGCCCCTTCTTTCATGATTTGTGTCACGACCCAAACCAGAACCTGGCTGTGATAGGTATCTCAAGTTCGCTGAGGACCAGGGACCACCCCTTTACTTAGCCAAATAGAGAACAATGTAACTAGTAATGGATGACTTCCTAACATATAACATAATAATCTGAGTTCTGAAGATATAACAAGATAGGTAACTCAAAAAACAAATTTCAGAATTTCAACAACATACCAATCAACATTAATCCACAAAGCATCTAAGTATACTAAAGACATTCTATGTCAGGTCATGCCCCCAACGATAGGCAAAAAAGTTAAATACAAGCAGTCTAAGACACAAATAAAATAGGACTTAAAAATGATTACCCTTAATGATAGCGGAAGATTACTACTTCAAAGTTGATTACTGACATAAAAGAAATCCTATCACTCCGTAGAAAAAGTAGAAGTGTCTTCGATTTCTACATCGCATGTGGATACAATATATGGTGATAGTTAGAAGGGTGAGTGCTAGAATGTAACCAAGGGAAGGTATTAGGTAATGCCTAGTAAAAACTAAAGTATAGTCCATATACACAGTGTCCATACATATATATATCTATACAACAAGTTGAGATAGGGAACAAGGTTTAGAATGAAAGTAAAACATAAGCTTGGGCTGTGTAGCTCAACCATCATAAAAACACCCACAAGCTATATGATTTCAGCTCCCCCTGCTAAAAGGGACCTATTGCATGTTAGCAACATGAACTGGAACTATCAAGGAATACTAGGGAATGCCCCAACTCTAGGTCAATCCTGGATAAAAAATATATAAAGTGTGACACATGCACATAGTCTTCCAGACCCACCCTCACACTGGCAAACATGAGTATCCATTATAAGTCCCCTTAAGACATCCACCTTTACGGCTTAGCTACACAACCTTCTTTAAGACCATATTACAATAATTAAATTTTACTAATCATTGAATCATAATAATCCAGGTATGCATATACTATTGGCATCGTCATACCAACTATGATTGAAAGCTAATATCATCATGAAATTCTAGTTATACATCAACTCCGGGGATTTCCATGACCCTCTTTATTCATTAAGTCAATGTAAGGGAATGATACGACCCTCTTTGTTTGTTAAATTAATCTGAGGGAATGCCACAACCCTCTTTGTTCATAAAATCAAATTTGATTCTTGAGCCTTTTATACTATGCAATAATTCCAAAGGTATTTTCAATATATATATTCTCATGATCAAAGCAGGTTTCACAAGATTGGGCTAAGGTTATCATGAATTCAGTTATCTAAATCCACATAATTATGGAAAAGTACTATCCCCTAGTTTATTCACAATGCTCATGCACCCCACACATTCAAAAACACCATTGAAGAATGAAAAATTCCATATAATCCATGGGAACATTATTTAAGAAAATGGTCTTTCAAAACCCTTAACCCATATTCAAAAGCCAACATTAAAAACCACTCGAATAACAATGTAAAACAAAGTCCTTAAAAAATCGGATTAAGGGAATAATAACATGCCTGTGACATCAAGAATTATGGAGAGAAATCAACCCTTTGATTCTATTATTGTCAATTCCTTAGAAATCCCAGGTGATCTTGACTTAGGTATTTGAGAAAGCTTAAGAGAGTGTATTTTGTTTTTAAGTATTGGATATAGGGTCCCAACACGTTAATTGGTCAAGGGTATTATGTGGGGAAAGAAGGAAATGTCTAAAGTTCCCTTAAATAAAAGATATGGGTCACCTTACGACTCATGATGACTCCATATAAGTCATCACCATGACTCATAAACCAACTAGGATCTCAGTGCATCCATACTAGTCTAACTACAAGTTGCACCATATGACTCATACTCAGACATAATGACTCATTTGGTCAAACTATAGGCACATCAGAAATAACGGAACATTACACTAGTTTTGCTATGGAAGGGACCATACGACTCATAAAGAGTTTATGTGATGTCATCATACGTTTATCCATTGGGTCCTATGTTCGAATTACTTTCAAATTATCATGAATCTAAGGCATATTACTCCTCTCCCACTATTATTTTATCAAAAAATGTATGTTTATAATTGTACCTATGTGATTAAATTTTTGTTTGTGAATATAGGTTCGTTGGTTTTGGAATAAATACATATTTAATGGATTTCCCATGGTTTAACTACAATTTTTATTGCTTTGTTTCCATGATTTGAACTAATGGGGTGCATACGTAAGGGAATTAGAATGGCAGTCGAGGTATTCCCTCAATTTGATGATTTTGGAATTGAATTAGATTTGAAAATTGTGCTCCCTAAATCCAGTTATGTAATTGGTTTTAAAATATAATTTATTACTTGGTTCGACTTTCTTAATCTATAGTATTGTATTGCATAAATGGTTAAAATCTTAACAATGGATTTTGATGGCCTTGTTGCTCGTGTTTTGACTTAAATTGAAACCTTGAGGTGAAAAACCCAAGATCTTGGTGTTGCAATTTTTTTTGGTTTTGAGTAAGTAGGCCATTATACGATTGGACAAGCCAGTCGTACCCTTGGTATATGACTCATATCTACTTGTCCCTTCCCTCTTTTACCGTAAGATTCCTATGAGGATAGAATTATATCCTATATATAACATTGCCTTCCCTCACTCATACACAAGGATGCGAGTCGTACCTAAGTGAATTG
This sequence comes from Capsicum baccatum var. pendulum, assembly GCA_030864225.1. Lineage (NCBI taxonomy): Eukaryota > Viridiplantae > Streptophyta > Magnoliopsida > Solanales > Solanaceae > Capsicum > Capsicum baccatum. The sequence goes on from CM061556.1 coordinate 132,856,540, forward strand.
TATAGTGTATGGCTCTTGGTGATGAGTGTATTGTTGTTGATACGTGTCTTAGATATGGTTGAGGTGTGAGTCGCATCCTCAAGGTATGACAAAATGATAGGTAGCTATACCCTTTATAGTTTATGTGACCTAGGTGGAGCCTAGGGTATGAGTTAGGGTACCACTCGTACCATAGTGTATGGTTCCTTTGTGAGTCATTTAGGGGTGTTGTACCTCTGGACGCAGTGATTTTGCATCTTTTAACAATGTTCTTGTGGTACATTCCCTTGCCTAAAACCCTATGTCCCTTTACTATATAAGGCATTGTAGCCTCCTAAGTATTCATTTTACAAGACTCAAACACTCCAAAACACTCTAAAATATTCTTGATGGATGTTTGGAGGCAAGGGTTTGGAGGGTGTTCATCTAGTGGTAAGAAGGAGTCAATATTCTTGGTTTATCCTCTTTTTTAAGGCATGTAAATCTTCCCCTTGTTAAATAACTCTAAACCCATGTATTTCACAGTTCGATTAGTAAGTGTACATGGTTATTTTGAAATCAAATAAAAAAGTGATTTGTTACCTAATGATTTATAATGTCATTTCTTGCTTAAAATTTTTTTAAAGATGTTATTGATGATGAATTGCTCATGTGGGTACTTATTGTGTGCGGTTTAACATGGGGGTATTGACTAACCCTAATCTTGATGATTTCTACCATGAAAATAGCCTTGTTAAATGTATGCACACAAGGTGTTTGTGAAAATATCTAAGTAAATTGTCTAGTTACATGTTGGTGATGTTTTGAATTGAGGAAATGGCCCAATAAGCATGAATGGCTGAATATTGATATTCTTAAGGTATTACATCCATGTATTATATAATTAATGACCTTGTTAGGTTAATGACTAAAAAGGGATTAAAGCCCCTAAACATGAATATGAATTTGAATAGTGTGTTAAACTAAATTATTTTTAGAATATGGTATAAGATTGATGATGAAATCTGAATAGTTATATGGGTCTTGATTACTGTAAATTGACTGGACAATGAATTTAATCATGTTTAGTCCATTGGAGTGACAGTGGTTAAAAGGTTTTGTAGGTTCAAATGTATATATATAGTATTGGTCTAGTGGAAATAAATAAGATATGATCTTTTTAGTGGATGTGAACGCTTAGTAATGGTTTGATAAAGGACTTGTTGGCAATGCAAGAAGCAAGGGGATGTCTTTGATAGTTTGTTTTCTAAATGGGTCATAGTTCCTAAAAGATCCACTTGAATTGTGTTTGAATAAAAAGGTGTGTCTAAGAATAGTAATGAGGAATGATTGGTTCATAGAGGTCTTGGTAACCATAAATGAACTTGTATTGTGTTGTGAACTAAGGCCTTCGGCCTATTTCTATGATTAATGGTTAATTTTGGTCGGTAAAGACCATGTGTTATCTATAGTGTTGATAAGTAGACTTGGTGGTTAGAATTACTTAAATGGGTTTGAGTCATTAGGTGAGGAATGGTGTCGATGTTGATAGATGATTAAGAAGGTCTAGAGTCCAAATATCAATTGTTAATGAAATAAGGCACGTGTTGGTTTGTGTTTTGAGTCCATTGTTAATGAAATAAGGCACGTGTTGGTTTGTGTTTTGAGTCCACTCACTTGGTTCATATTTAAAGTCCACTTACCATACGAGTTGAGTTGGTTGGTGGTCCAAGCCCACTTACCATATGAAGTATATTAGTTTAAGGTCCAAATCCATTTAGCATACAAGGCTTATTGGTTTGTGGTTGAGTTCATCACCATACAAGGCATGTTGGTTTATGGTTCAAGTCCACTTAACATATAAGGCGTGTTGTTTTGTGGTCCAAGTCCACTATCATATAAGTCATGCTAATTTTTTGTCGAAGTCCAATTACCATATGAGGTACATCAATTTGTAGTTCGTGTCCACTTACCCTAGGAGGTATCTTAGTTCGTGGTTTGTCGCTGCTTACCATAAGTGGTATATATGTTTATGGTTTATGTCCTCTTACCTATTGTAATGTATAAACCCTATATGGATAAAATTTAATGGTGGAAGGTTGGGAAGTCCTTTATGCTATGTTTCATGAATGACTGATTTAAGAAGGCATGTTAAGACTTATTCCATAGTTTGGCATGTTGTGTAAATATATCTAAATGTTTCTTCAAATATGGCTATACTTATGTATATGTGATCGTGTATAATATTTTGATATAGATTAGAATAAATGTACATTTTTATCCTATCCTTGGGTTACATGCCAGTACTCCAAATGCTAACGATCTCTGAATACTATGTTCCCATGCGACATAGGGGTCAAAGCATTATTTATTCTTCCTAAGTAGTGATTAGGTAATTGAAGTGGTTCGTGCATTGACTACTGATTGGTGAGCTTCTTTATTTTAGAAGGCATTTATTCTTGGTCACCTATATTTAGGCTTAGTCTTCTTTTGACTTAATATTGGCTATTGTCGAGGTCAGGTCCCAACATATGTTCATTTATTTAAACTGTGGATTTGTATAGAGGTATTATGGATAACTGTGAACTTAGGTATATTGGCTAGACTATTGTCATTAATGAAATACTAGACATTATTTGAGTTTTAAATATTAGCCTTATGTTTCTGCTATCTTTTAATAAGGTAGGGATTTCTCTACCCTTGTGGTTATCTTAATGATTATTATGTTGGGTTATCGAGTGACTTCTTGTCCATGTGAGCTTGAGTTTACCCTATGACATGGCCCAATTTTAGGGTGTGTTAAGTTTGTATGAGAACCTAGGTTCACAGTTAGTTAGGTATCCACAATAGCGTGTCGAGTAGAGTCTCTTTTATTTGTATGAAGAGTGCCAAAATAATATAAGAGGGGTTATGAGACATTTTAGGAAATATTTTCATTTCTTGTGTTTCAATCTCAAGCTCCAGAGTTTAAGGTCTTGGATTCCTGGGATTTTTGTTTCCTATTTTTAAGATCATGCCTCTAAGAAGATCTGATACTAAGGCAAACTCTTTAGTCCTATTTGGATCAGTATGTATGAAGATCATCAAATTTTTTAGGTTCAGCCTAATCTAGTGCTGTAGAAGCTGACTTTCTTTGTAGGGTTACACCTGTCCCCACCAACCCTGCTTATTAGAGTAACACAACTCCTCAGTCTCTTCAAGGGGAGTCTTCTAATATTGAGTTTTGTTGCTCTATCAACTTCTTTACCCAACTGGTAGCTTCTCAATTTAGGAGAGGTGATTTTTTTGTTACATCTTCTAAGGCCACAAGGGTTGTCCAATTCATGATATTGCACCCTCCTATATCAATGTGTGTGAAAGTTGAGGAAGATCTGATGTGCTATCTTTTTGTTAGCATAGTTAAGACATTTAACTCAAAATAATTGTAATTTCTTAAGTAACTATCATTTTTTTTATGATATTTCTTTGATATTATAGTGAAAGGAAAGATACAACAAAACCCAAGAAAATAAGGACAAAATGAGGTGAATATGGAATAAATAGCCAAGAAATTGCAGACGAGCAGTTGACGACTTTTGTGATAAGTCGTCAACTGGGTGATAAGTTATCTGGTCCAACGTTAGCCGGAGGCAGTGTGATGAAGTTGGAGCAGAAGTGTAATGACATCCCCTAATATATCGGCACAAATTAAATAAGTTATCAAGAGTGTCATCAACCTTTGATAAAAAATATTCTTAGGAATATCCACATCACAAATTTTCAACTAATGATAACTCAATTGATGGTCAATATTTAAAAAGTAATTAGCACTCTGAAGCTATAAGAAGAGATATTTATTCTTCAGAATCATCTTATTCAACTGTCGATAGTCTACACACATTCAAAGGGAACTATCCTTCTAAGGGACAAAAAGAAGAGGAGAACCCCAAGGAGAAACACTAGGCGAATAAAAACATTGTCAAGAAAATCTTTCTATTGTTCCTTAATTTCTTTCAACTCAGTCGAAGCCATTTTATAAAAAGATGTAGAAATAGGATGGGTAACCCAAAAAAGATCAATCCCAACGTCTAATTCCTTATCAGGAGGAATACTAGGAAGATGACTAGGAAACATTTCAGGAAACTTATTGACAACAAAGATATATTTCAAAGAAGGACCCTCAGAATTAGAATTCATAACTCGAACTACATTATATAAACACTCATATAAAATCAATTTCTAGGATCTAAGTTAAAAATAAACTTCCCTTAGGCACTAGAGAACTCCCTTCCCACTCAATCCCTTCCTTTGCTCCTTTTTTTCTATTTCAACCTCGGTAAGAGACTTCGTGGTTGAAAGGATTCTATGACGGGTGTGTAGTAGCTGTTGGTAGTAAAAAATATCTTTGTGATTGATAGAGGTGGACCTAATTATATTTTATTTTATTTAGGGGTGGATTGGTTGCATTCTTTATATGCTTCTTTAGATTGTTGAACCCATAAGGTTATGCTTAGAATACCCTAATGATTTGATCATTGTACAGGAAGAAATTTCTTTAGTGGCTAAAAGAATGTTTTTCTCTTACTTAAGATCCCGAGGGTTGATCCTGAAAGAGGAGGCTTCGGTAAAGGTTCCATAGAGGAACAAAAATTCAGAGGAATCCACTTGGGAGGCAGAAGAGAACATGAAGTCCAAGTATCTACAATTGTGATCCATTCTTAAAGCTCATGGTTGAGGTATTTATTAGTGTTCCTAACTTTTTGTAATGCCTTTGATATTTGGTGGGTGAAATCCCCAATGCTTATAATTGACTCTGGTCTTCCATAGACAAAGGATAGAAGTTCACAATGATTGTGTTGCTTAATATCTTTTAAAGTTGATGGGTTTAACCCCTTAAGTTTTTAATTGGTCGAGTGTCTTTTGAAAATGATAGGTTTGGGATCCCAAGGATCCATGAATTTAAATGCTTGATTGATGATGATCATGATAAGTGTTGTATGTAACCTTGTTGTGTTTTTCATCTTAATTTTTAAAAGTTTGGTTTAGATGTGTGCTAGTGTGTTAACTCATGTTGAAGCTTTCCTTACTCGTAATTCATAGGCGAATGATCCTAAGTGTGGGAGAATGAATCACCCAAGATCTTGTCATTGCAATTTTTTTTTTGTTTATAGCAAGTTGGCAAAGGTAAAATTAGACAAACCATTCATACCCTTGGTATACGACTCGTATACACTTATCCCTCCACTCTCGTATTCAAAGAAGCCTCTAACAATAGTATTCTATCCTCTATATGACTTGGCTTTCCCTCACTCATACAAAAGGGTACAAGTCGTACCATGGTGAGTCTATAATGCATGGTTCTTGGGAAGAGTGTACGCTTGTTGATACAAGTCTTAGATACGATTAGGGTGTTATGTTTACCCTATAGATATGACCCAATGGTAGGTATTCATACCATTGATAGTGTATGTAACCTAGGAGGAGTTTAGGGCATGAGTTAGGGTACCACTCATACCCTAGGGTACAGTTCCCTTGTGAGTTATATGGGGGAGTTGTACCCCTGAACGGGGTCATTTTGCATCTTTTAAATAAGGGCCTTCTGGTCATTTCCCTTGCCTAAAACCCTAAGTCCCTTCACTATATAATGCATTTTATCCTCATAAGTCTTAATTTTACAAGACTCAAATACTATAAAATACTCGAAAAGATTCTTAAAGAGTGATTGGAGTCTAGGGTTTAGAGGGTACTCATCTAGTGTCAAGAAGGTGTCAAGATTCTTAATGTATCATCCTGTTTAAGGCATGTAATTCTTCCACTTGTTAAATAACTCTAAACTTATTTATTTTATACTTTGATTAGTAAATGTACATGGTGGTTTTAAAATCAAATTAAAAGGGTTTTGCTGCCTAATGATGAATAGTTTTTTTTTGTTAGACTTGTGTTATATTTGTTATTGATGATGAATTGCATATGTGGGTGATTTTTGTATGTGTTTTAACATGAGGGTCAAAAGTAACCCTAATCTTGATAATTTCTACCATGAAAATAGCCTTGTTAAAGGTATGCAGACAAGGTGGTTGTGAAAATATCTAAGTGATAGCGTAGGTACATGTTGGTGATGTTTTGAATAAGGATAATGACCCAATAAGCATGAATGATTGATAATTAATATTGTGAATGTATTGAGATCTATCTATTATATAATTAATAACCTTGTTTGTTTAATGACTATTATAGGATTGAAACCTTTAAACATGAATATGAATTTGAATAGTGTGTTAAACTAAAATATGGTGAGAATGTATTGTAAGCTTACTGATGAAATGCTGATAGTAATGTGGGTCTTGATGACCGTAAATTAAATTGACGATGTATTGAATAAAGGCATTTATTCCATTGGAGTGACTAGTGGTTAAATGGTTTTGTGAAGGTCAAATGTATATCTATGGTATTTTTCTACTGGAAATGTATAAGATAAGTTGTTGTTATTGAATGTGAACACTTCAAGGTTTGATAAAGGCCTTGTTGGCCATGCAAGGAGTAAGGGGATGTATTTGATAGTTGGTTGGCTAAATGGGTCATAGTCCCTAAAATATAAACTTGAATTATGTTTGAATAAAAGGATGTGTCTATGAATAGTAATGAGGAATGATTCATTCATACAGGTGTTGGTAACCATTAATGAACTTGCATCGAGTTGTGACCTAAGGCCTTGAGCCTATCTATACGATTAATAGTTAATTTGGGTTGGCAAAGACCATGTAGTTGTCATAGTGATGATATGTATCCTTGGTGGCTAGAATTAATCAAATGGGTTTGAATCCTTATATTTTGAATGGTGTGGATATTGATACAGGATTAAGAAGGGATACAGTCCAACTATCAATTATTAATGAAATAAGATATGTGTTAGTTTGTGGTCCATTTGCACTCACTGTGGGTGTTGGTTCATGGTTTAAGCCCACTTACCATATTAGTTCAGTTAGTTTGTGGTCCAAGTCCTCTTACCATAAAAGGTGCATTGGTTTAAGGTCTAAGTCCAGTTACCATACAAGGGGTGCTGGTTTGTGGTTCAAGTACACTTACCATACAAGCAGTGTTGGTTTATGGTCTAAGTCCACTTACCATACAAAGCGTGTTGGTTTGTGGTCCATGTTTACTTACCATACAAGGAAAGTTTGTTTGTTGTCTAAGTCTAGTTATCATATGAGGTACGTTGGTTCATGGTTAATTTTCACTTATCGTAAGAGGGATATTTATTCATGGTTTGTGTCAACTTACCATAAGTAGTATGTTGGATTATGGATTATGTCCACCTATCATATAAGATGTGTTGGTTTGAAGTTTGTGTCCTTTTGCCTATTAAAATATAAAAACCCTATATGGCTAAGATATAAGGGTGGAATGTTGGGATGTCCTTTATTCCATGTCTCATGATTGACTGATTGGAGAATACTTATTATGACATGATCCATAGTTTAGCATATTGTGTATCTTAGTTTTCAAGTCGTACCCACTGGATATGACTAAGTGATCCCCTTTAATACTTTAGGCGGTATGGTGGGGGTTACACACTTTCTATGATTATACTTGTCCCCCACGGTCATATATTAAGGCACGAGATCTTCCTAGATAAGTCATATGATGTTTGACACTTGATCTGGAGTAAAATATTATAGGTATAGGTTAGGGTACAATTTAGGGTACCAATCATACCCTTGGGCATAAGTCTAGGGTGAGTAAGTCATACTTTGGCCAGTGTATAGGCCTTTGGTAAAGCCTAGGGTATGCGTTAGAGTACCACTCGTACCTTAGGGTACGATTGAGCTAGGTCATTCGTACCCTCCTACAGGTTCATTACCATATTTTATGTCTAGGGCATTATGGTCATTTCCTACCCTAAAACCGCAAAGTCCCCTTAATAAGTAATGTCTTGTGGCCTCCTAAACATCCATTTCTATAAGATCAAAATATTCCAAAACACTCTCTCAAACACACTTTGAAGATTTTGTGGCTAGGGTACCATGGGTGTTCATCTTGAGGAAAAGGGGAGTCATGTTTCTTTGGTGAATCATATTTTAAGGCATGTGACTCTTTTCTTGGGTATTCACTCAAATATCATGTGTTTTAAACTTCAATTATGACTTTTAAACCTTGGTTTTAAAATTAAAAGTTGAAAGATTTGATGCCTAATGGTGAGTAATGTTTGCACTTGCTTAGACTTGTAGTCATACATGATTTTGGTGATTATTTATATATGTGGGTACTTGTTATTTGTGGTTTAGCAATTGGGTCATGACTAACCCTATGTTTGATGATTTCTACTTTAATTTTGGTCTTGGAAAAGGCATGCCCACAAGGTGTTTGTGAAAATATCTAAGAGAAATTTTTAGTCACGTGTTGATGATGTTTTGAACAATTGAAATGTCCCAATAAGTATTACTGGTTGGTAAATGGTATTTTAAGGACCTTGTAAGCCATGTAATGAGTGAATTTATTACCTTGATGGTTTGTCAGCTAAAGGGGTCAAAGTCCTTAAACATGAAATTGAACTTGAATTGTGATTTGAACTAAAGTGTGGTATAAGAATGCAAATGAAGAATGAATGGTTTAGTAAGGGTATTGATGGCCACAAATTGAATTGAATGATGTGTTTAATCAGGGCATTGTCCTATTAAAGTTTGAGATTGATATAAATTGTTATATGAAGACCTTGTGGTCATGTATAGTGTTCACTTGGTTAAATAGGTTAGAGTCCTTAACTGTTGAAATGAATTGTATGCATGTAGATGCATGAACAAAAAGGGTTAAAGTGCAATTGTCGGCTAGTAATGGTAATGAGATGGCTTGAGGTTAGAGTCCCTTACCTAATAAGATGGCTTATGGTTAGAATCCCTAGCCTCATAAAACAACTTGAGATTAGAGTCCCTTGCCTATTCAAAATGCATTAGGTTTGAATCTCTTGTCTAATGAAAATTCATGAGGTTAGAGTCCCTTTTTTAATGAAAATTCATGATGTTAGAGTTCCTTGCCTAATGAAAATGCACGAGGCTAGAGTCCCTTTCCTAATAAAAATACATGAGGTTAGAGTCCCTTATCTAATGAAAATGCAAGAGAGCTAGAGTCCCTTGCCTCATTCAAATACATAATGTTAGTCCCATGCCTAATAAGAAACGTTCAAATCTTTAAGGGTGGTAGATCGGAGTCCTCCATTTCATGTTCCATGATTGAGTGCTTCATAAATGCTTGCTAAGTATTGTTTCTTTTTTTGCATGTTATGTATTCATATATATACCTACATGTATGCCTTTGTATATAAATATGGTTGATTATGATATATTGACTTGGTTTTTAATGATGAAGCTATTTTATCTTTATCCTTTATCTACATGCTAGCGTTCTAACCACTAACCATTTACGTACGCTCTGTCCCCACACGACACAGAGACCAAAACTTCTTATTCTCTTCCTAGGTAGTGATCAGGTTTTCAAGCGGTTGGAGTGTTGAAATTGATGTGTTGAGCTTCCTTACATTAAAAGGTATACATTTCATAGTATATTTATCTTATGATATAGAATTGTTTAGACTTGGTATTTGGCTATTTTCAGAGGCATGTCCTGACAAATCATAGATTTCCAATTTGTATAGGCTTTGTGGGTGACAATTGACTTGGGTGTGTTGATTAGTAAGATTATATTAACGGATCTATTAGATACTTTTTTTTCTATGATCATTAGTCATGTTCCTGCTATCTTGTTATATACCGAAGTTCATTCGACACTTGTCGTACGATGTGATGGATAGGTTTGGAATATGGGGTGATCTTTGATCCTTGTGGGAATCGAGGTCCATATACGACAAGGCCAAATTTTGGGTCATGTAAAGTTTCTACCAAAGCCTAGGTTCATGGTTAGTTAGGTGTCCATATAGCTATGTCATGTAGAGTCTCTTTTATTAGTGTGAAGCATGCCACACTTATAAGAGAGGGGCTAACATACACTTACAAATATTTCCCTTTCTTTTGTTTCTATCTCAAGGTATAAATAATAAGGTCTTGGACTCTTCTAATTTATGCTTGCTTATTCTTCAGATTATACCCTAGAGGAGATCTAACTTGGGAAAATCCTTCAGTCTCGACTAAGGGTGATATAGATGGATCTCATCCAACTTTTGGGGCACAAAACCGATCAAGGGTCGCACTTTATGATTTTCTATATGGAGTCCCACCAATCTCTACTAACCTTCTTTGGAAGGCGGCGCTCATATGCAGTTACCTAAAAGAGAGGTTACTAATGTCAAGTTTTCAAATTCTATTTATCTATTAACATAGATAGTGGCAACTCTGTCACACCAGTCTGATCCTACTAGTGCAAGGAGGAATTAGGTAAGGTCGAGAAAAAGGTTGAGTAAGAGTTCTCAATTTTTTAGACGAAGGAGAGGGCACCAGTATGGTGGTAATTAATCTAAGAAGAAGAGTTAGGTGAGTCCTAACTCCTATTCTGTGACTAGTGCTCCCAACCCACAACTGTAAGGAGATAGGTATTTTTAAATTGGTAATGCTTTAAGGTCAAAAGGTGACTAGTCTTAGGCCATTGGGGTCCAATTGTACTATCCTATCCTCTTTTCTATTTTATGGTCGGTCGCACCATGGTTCTTGCAAGAAAAAAAGTAATCAGTGTTTTAGCTATGGTCAATTGAGTCATGTAATGCGGGAGTTTCCCATAAGGATTGCAGAATTGAAAAATAGGTTACTGGCTGCCACTTCTCTAGCTTTTGCACCAAGGGGTGCTATTTCTAGCTTCGATACTGGTGGGGATTATCTCAATGTTCTTACTTTCCTTTAGGAGTCTAAGGCATGTCCTAGTGACAACACTTGTATGTTGAAAAATCAATTCTGCGTGATTGTTATTGTTTACTTTGTACGGGGTCCTCTCCCTCTTATATGACCCCAATTGTGATTATGAATTTTGGTTTTGTTCCTAAACTTATTCTGGACTCTTCTCAATTTCAACCCTGATAGAAGATTTTTTTGTTAGTAATAAAGTCTATAGGAGATGTATGGTGCCTGTTAGTGGTAGAGGAACTCTTGTATACCTGATAGAGTTGGGCATGGTTGACCTTTCCTATTATTATGAGGATGGATTAGTTACATTCATGCTATATGTGCTTAGGTTGTTGGACCTATAAGGTTCTCTTTCAGCTCTATGGTGAGTCTTTTATGTAATTGAAGGATTGTTTGGCTCCACACCTATCAAGGGTAAAGGTTATAACATCTCTAATCACTCATAGACTATTCTCCAAATGGGTATCCCTATTATTTGGTTCGTGTTAAAGGTTCTAACTCAGGAAGCCTTTTTCTTTCTTTTGGTTTTGGTGGTGAATGGGTTTTTGAGGACTTTCCAAATGCCATCTAATTTCAAATCCATCTTTATAGAATGGTTCTGGTGTAGTTAAAAGGGCTTTGAGGGAAATTAAGAGATCTTTTAGATAATGGTTCTGTAAAATCTAGTGTTTCCCAATAGAATGATTTTGTTCTTTCAAGCAAAAAGATGGGGATGGTTTCCGCTGAAATTAATAGGTTGTTTGTTGTTGGATAAAGAATTTAGTGTATCCTCCTTAATAGGTAGACCATGTATATACATACCCTATGTAGGGTACTTTGTTTGTACTGCATGGTGATTGATAGACATTAAGTATGAATCTCAGGTGTTTTATTTTTATAATGGGAGTCTGTAAGCTCGAGGATAGTAATATGGTAGTTGCAGAGGTAAATTGAAAAATGGGATAAGGTTTTAGGTATATAGAGAAACTAACGTCCCTGGTGTGCGCCCTTGGTAATACCCATTAGAGTAGAGTATTGTTCTTATTTATGTCATGCAATAAAGGTTGATGGTTGTTCAAAAGTTTTCTTCTGGCAGTGAACTTCAAGGAAAGGTTGGGTTGCATACTCTAGTGATTCTCTCATTACTCGGTTAAAAGAGTACTCTACTAATGTTGCATACACTCTTATAATATTCATGCCTTATATCCGCATTTTGCATTTGCCTTGTTCCCAGGATATGAGTCTTAAACTCATTTTTCCTTACCTATGTTATATATGGTTGTGTTTCTTTTGGTGTCCAATCCTAAGGACTACTTCTATGGTATGGTTTTATTAGGATATATCTTCATTTATGACCTAGGTGGTTCTTATGAACTACTTTGTGCCTATGATGTCGTGTGTCATTTCAAGGGTCTTGCCTTGGGTGGCATAGATATTCTTTTAATTTGGGTCCTTAAATGTCTCTTTTTGTGATAGATTGGTGGTGATTTTGGAGGTGTGGTAATGTTTTGAAATAGGGAATGTGGAAGTACAAAGTGTGGAAGATTCTAGGATGGCTACTAGAGTAAAGTTTTTGGAAGGTAAGGTAAGGTTATTGACATGAGAAATGGTTAGGAAAGGAAGAGGTGGTGAAAACATTGATGAATATGTTAGGGGGTGCTAGATCTTTGGAAGGATAGATCATACCATGTGTACATAGGTGGTAGGCTTAAATATTATGATTGGTAGGTATAACAATAGTGGTGTTGTGTACTTAAGAGGCTTGGAGAGGCATGATCTATGAACTGATTTCATGGAATATTGGAAGTATGGATTTCGGTTTTCAACTATGTATTAGGGTTTTATGGTTATATGGATTGTTATGGTTTCCTATATATTTTACTTATGTTTTTCGTATTATCTCGGTGATGGAATAGAGTATTGTGTCAGGATGGTTATAAGGAATAGTGCTCGGTGACCTAAGGTAACATTTTCTTGCTTTAGGTAGGATTGAACATGGAAGTGGTGTATAACTAGACTCAAGCTCTCATAATGATGTGTCCCAATAAATCCTAAGTTGAACTATACTTTCTTTTTAGCATGAGTTCCAACTCTATTCACCCGATATTGCATGTGTTTGTGTTGAGGAAAGGTGGGGTTAATCCTTCATTGGTTTTACCATTTGGGTCATTTTGGTACCTCGGACTCTTTATGTTATGATGAGGTCCCAGTGAGGATCATAGGTCTGCAAGTTCGTCGGGTGCTAATGAAAGAGGGGGTTTTTGTGAAGACTCTATGGAGGAACTAAAAGTCCAATGAAGCTACTTGGTGAGGTTGAAGAGGACATAGAATCCAAGTACCCTTATTTGTTTCCCGTTAAGGGAAGTCAAAATAGAGGTATGTGTTATTCTTCTTACATTGACTTAAATGATTGATAGACAATGGGTCCAAGTCCCAAGGTCAATTGAGTAATTGGTTGATTGATAATTATCATGATATATGTGGTATCCTTGTAGGATGCTCTGTTTGTTAACTTGTTTAAAAGGTTGGTTTGATGTGTAATAGTATGTTAACGTGTTTTTATGTTTACCTTACCCATCATTCACGGATGAATGATCCAAGTGGGGGAGAATTCAATCACCTAGTCTTTGAACCACTTGAAAATTTCCTTTTTTTGAGGATTCAAGACTAGGTACGCCTTAGGTTACTAGTCGTACCCACAAGATTTGACTTTGTGACCCCCTCTTGTACACTGGGCAATGTAGTGGGAGTTACACACTTTCCAAGATACGGCTTGTCCCCCCATGGTCTTATGTTAAGGTATGAGTTGTACAAAGCTAAGTTGTATGATATTTGACACTTGATCTAGAGTAGACTATTTTGGGTATGTGTTAGGGTATAATTTAGGGTACAAATTATACCCTTGGGAATGAGTCTAGGGTGAGTAAGTCATACCTTGTGTAGTGAATGGGTATTTGGTAAGGCCTAGGGTATGAGTATTGGTATCACTCATACCCTAGGGTAAGATAGAGCTAGGTAAGTCATACCCTCCTACGGGTTCATTTCCATCTTATAAGTCAGGGGACCTATGGTCATTTTCCACCCCAAAACCCTAAAGTCCCCTTACTATATAATGTCTTATGGCGTCAAAACATCCATTTTTGGAGGATAAAAACATTCCAAAACACTCTCTCAAATGCACTTTGAAGATTTTGAGGCTAGGTTTCCAAGGGTGTTCATTTAGAGGCAAAGAGAAGTCAAGTTTCTTTAGTGAATCATCTTGTTTAAGGCATGTGACACTTTACCTTGTTATTCACTAAAATATCATATATTTTAAACATGAATTAATATTTGTAAACCTTGGTTTTGAAATCAAACGTTAAGGGTATTGATGCCTAGTGGTGAGTAATGTTTGCACTTTCTTAGACTTGTATTTATACATGATTTTGGTGATCATTTATGTATCTTGGTACTTTTTGTTTGGGTTTAACAGTTGGGTCATGATTAACCCTAAGTTTGATGATTTGTACTTTGATTTTGGTCTTGGTGAAGGCATTCCCACAAGATGTTTGTGAAAATATCTAAGAGAAATGTATAGTAACATATTGATGATGGTTTGAACTAAAGAAATTGCCTATTAAGTATGTGTGGTTGGTAAATTGTATTGTAAGGACCTTGTTTGTAATAACTTAATTTATGACCTTGATTGTTTGACGGTGAAAGGGGTCAAAGTCCCTAAATATTAAATTTAACTTGAATTGTATTTTGAACTAAAGTGTGGTATAAGAATGCTAATGAAGAATGCATGGTGTAGTAAGGATGTTAACGACCACAAATTGAATTGAATGATGAGTTTAATCAAGGAATTGGCCTATTAAATTGTTTGATTGATATAAATGGTTCCATGAAGACCATTTGGTCATGTATGGTGTTGACTAAGCTAAATCATTTCAAGTCCTTAAGTGTTGAAATGAATTGCCTAGATATAAATACATGATCAAAAAGGGTAAGAATTCAAGTTTTTACTAATAATGGTAATGTGACGGGTTGAGGTTAGAGTCCCTTGCCCAATAAGATGGCTTGTGGTTAGAGTCCCTTGCTTCATAAAATATCTGAAGGTAAGAGTCTGTTGCCTAATGAAAATGCATGTGTATAGTCCCTTGCCCAATGAAAATGCATGAGGTTTGAGTACTTTGACTAATTAAAATGCTTGAGGTTAGAGTCCCTGGCCTAATGAAAATGCATGAGGTTAGAATCCCTTGACTAATGAAAATGTAAGAGGTTAAAGTCCCTTGCCTATTGAAAATGCATGAGGTTTGAGTCTCTTTCCTAATGAAATGCTCGAGGTTAGATTCCCTTGCCTGATGAAAATATATGAGGTTAGAGTACCATTCCTAATTAAAAATATTCAAATCTATAAGGAAGGTATATTAGAGTCCTTCATTTCATGTCTCTTGATTGAGTGCTTCATGAATGCTTGCTAAGTCTTGTTTCTTTTCCGGCATATTATGTATTCATATGTATCTGCATGTATGACTATGTATATAAATGTGGTTTATTATGATGTATTGAATTGGTTTTTAATGATGACGCTATTTAATCCTTATCCTTGGGGTACATGCTAGTGCTTCAACTGCTAAACCTTTTTGGATGCTGTCTCCTAATGCGACACAAGGGAGAAAGCATTTTCTTCTTTTCCTACGCCGTGATCAGGTGTTCAAGCAATTCGAGTGTTGACTTTTAATTGGAGAGCTTCCATATTTTAGAAGGTATACATTTCATAGTATCTCTATTTTTTTTTCATCGAATTGTTTAGACTTGGAATTTAGCTATTGTTGGGGGATATGTCCTGATATATTAAATACATAGAATTGTTATAGGCTTTGTGGATGACTGTGGACTTGGTTATGTCTATTAGTACGATGACATTAATAGATCTATTAGAATCTACTTACGTTATGATCATTGGTCCTGTTCCCGCTATCTTTTTATATGTTAGAGTTTATCCTACACTAAAGGTACGATGTGATAGTTAGGTTGGGTATATAGGGTGATCTATGATTCTTGTGGGACTCGATGTGCACATATCACAGGGCCTAATTTCTAGTTGTATCAATTATTGACTTTGGTAGAGGTTAGGTCGACCATTTGCCTCTCATAAAATTCTTTTATAACAACAGATATCATTCTAGTATCGGTATCTCTCATTTTCAGAATTCTAAAGGTATAAGGTGTAGAAAACCTATTGGGTGGTTCAAAGTTGGTTAGGTTGGATTGTTTGGTCCTAATCTATTTCATAAAGCTATAGAGAAGGTAAAGTTGACTTAGGATAGAATTAAGAAATGACAAAAGTCGCCAAAAATCCTAGGTTGATGTTAGGTGAAGATAGTTAGAATTCAATGTTAGTGATCAACTGTTTTTTTAGGTGACTCCCTTGAAGGGAGTAACGTGTTTTTGAAAAGAGCGGAAGCTCAGTCCTTGATATGTTGGACTCTATTTGATTTTTAAGAAAGTGTGGGATTGTTTCCTATGAGTTAGAATTATCTGCAAGTTTGGGTCCTATTCACCTTGTGTTTCATGTGTCTTTTTTGAAGAAATGTGTAGGTGATCCTTCCTTAGTAGTGCCTATTGAGAGTGTTGGCTTTTCGTATTCCCTATCATACGAGGAGGTCCAGATGTAGATCTTGGATTGACAAGTTCATAAATTTGGGACAAAATATGTAGCTTCATTAAAGGCCCTTTGGAAGAACCATAGTGTGGAAGAAGCCACTTAAGAAGTGAATGAATAAAAGTCTAATTTCCCATTCTTGATCCACATGTTGGGTAAAGGAGTTTAAGGTGTGAATTTTATTTTTACCTTATTATTTTTTGAGTTTATCATTTGATTTTAGTGTAATTTTCTATTCTCATGCAAAAAGTGTCCTAGGTCATCATTCGGGGATGAATGATCCCAGGGGGGTATAATGTAACACACTCAAACTTTCAACCATTTTATTGTTTGCCCTACAATGATCATAATGTGAATTTTTGACTTAACCGTTGTTTAGGAATATGAATACAGTGTCTCGGGTAAGTTTTGGATGAGGTTTGGGGTTATTTTACACCACAGAGGCAGTGAGCGTCCGTTATATCCCCGTCTCACAGAGGATAGTCTCTGGGATAGCCAACGTCACAAGAAGGATATCCTCCATATTTAATAGCATGGCACGGAGGTTATCCTCCGCGATAAGATCTATACTATACCAATATGTAAAATCTGTGCAGTTTGGTTTTGCTTACTTTGGATGAAGGGAATTGGGGTATTTTCACCCATGTATAACCCTTAAGAATAATATACATTATCCCCTTGAGTTTTTGAGGGACTAATTTACCCAACTACAGTCTCAAACTCAAAAACCTAAGAAAGCATAAAGATTTCATAATACATTCATCCTCTGTTTCACAAGCTCTGAATTACTTGTTGATTCTCGTGTATCTATGACATGTTACTCTTTCCCCCACTATTATTCTATCAAAAAGGTGTGTTTATAATTGTATCCTTGTGATTAAATATTTTTTGTGTGAATATGGGTTTTAGGTTTTCGAATGAATTCATCTTGAACTGATTTCACATGGTTTAAATAAAATTTTTCATGCTTTGTTTTCCTATTTTGAACTAATGGGGTGCATGTTAGTGATAATTAGAGTGGGGGTCGAGGTATTCCCTTAATTTGATGATTTTGGGTTAAATTTTGTTTGGAAATTGTGTTCCCTCTACCCATTTGTGTAATTGGTTTTGAAATATGATTTGTCTCTTGGTTTGACTTGCTCATCTATAATATTGTATTTTATAAATGGTTAAAAGATTAAACATGGATTTCTAAGGCCTTTTTGGCCGTGTTTTGACAGAAATTGAAACCTCATTATAAAGGCATTCCCCCAATTTTCTTTTATAAACTAAAGGTGGTCGAGGCATTCCTCCAACTTGATTTAATAAACTAAAGGGGGTCAAGGCATTCCCCCCAGTTAATAGAATTGTAATAACATAATTATAAGCTTTTAAGTGTACAGTATAAAGATACATGTAGTGTGCCTTAATGAATAATTTTGTGGTTAGTGAATGGTCAATGTGAAACATGTCTTAGATTGGACGTAATGGGGGTTATTGTAAGACACCGTAAATCCTAAAGCTTAATTCAGTCCTTTAAGCTTGTAAAGGGGTCCCAGACTTGAAAATTCTAGCTTGGTTTCTAGTCTTGGCCTATTTTTTGCCTTTTAAAGTTGGAAATCTCTTTTTTCCACTTTACTATCCTTTAGTGGTCCGTATTTTTATTAGTTCAAGATTAGGAAGGTCAATAGGTGTTCCTGGACAAGTTTTGGATTTTCAGAATAGATTTAGATCATGTTCGGTGTCCAAAAATAGTGGATCAACATGAGCATGGTGCCCCGCATCGCCAATTGCATTGGTCAACATTTGTTCAGGCTGCCAAAGCCAAAACTTCTGAGGCTCAAGGCGATCATGGAGCAACGCATCAAGTATCGCATCGCAGCCATCAACACGCAGCGTCACTTGTTGCGTCGGCACCCAATTTTTAATCATTAAATGTCCGCATTTTTAAGGGCAAAAGGGTCAATTTCCCATCCATAGATAAACCCAATAACACATGATTCAACCATATTTCACACAAAATATACAATTTCTCTCAAGTTTCTGTAAAGAACAAGCTAGGGTTTTCAATTGAGGATCAATTCAATACTCAAATTCAAGAATCTCTTCGTCAATCTTTGTTAAATCAGGAACTAAGGTATGGTCAACTGTTGATTTATGGATTCCTTTCATCCATGAAGTCCAAGAACACTCTTTCAAATTATAAAACATGACATTTATGTTGTAGGTTTTTTGTAACCATGTTTATCTTCTTGTATGATTCAAAAGTTTGAATCTTAAGTGTTTTCATTAAACTACGCTAGCATACAAGAAGAAATCCATGAATTGAATTGTTTATGATGTGTAATTTGATGATTTCACCAATACCCTAAGTTGTGCATGTAGGGTGTTTGACAAAATGCCTAGGAGGATAGAAATTGGGTATTTTATCTCAATTGTGAATCAAATAATAAATGCATGCTTTAACCTTATGACCAATACTGACTTCCATGATATTGTGTGCATTATGAGTATTTGATGGAATGTTCATAAGATTTGGTTGATGAAAGTATGACATGTCTATATGCAATTCCATCCATGTACAACATTATGACAACCATGTGTTTCATGAAATCCCCAACGTATTGTATTATGAATTGTTAATATTGGTTATGTGTTCATGAAGTGTCAAGTCTTGTAAGTTTCATGCTATCGAGTGTTGGGGGTACTTGTACTCGACAATTTAGTTGTGTGCCTAGAGCCAGTGTCAGTTTTCATGATACTTCCATTAAAGCCATGATCAATAGAATTCAATCAATTACATGACTTTAGAAAACTCAATACTCTCAGTAATCCCAGTCAGTTATCCGATCTTAGTAGTATTCCATCAGTCAATGGAATTTAGTGAACTCTATTTAAATCAGCTAAAAGATACTATCAGTAATAGATCAATTCAAATAAAGTAAAAGAACACAGTTGAGTTCTATAGTTTCAAGACTGTCAGATTCAGTCGCTCAAAATAATATGGAACTCACTTATTCTATCAGAATCAGGACTATCAGACATAATCACCAAATTAATAGTATATTATCTGTATGAAATTCATGTTACCAGTATTCAGTTTTCAGGATTGTAAGATACAGTGAATCAGACCAGTTCTCTATTATCAGAACTGTCATAAATAGTCATTCCTTAATCAGTAATATGACATCAGTTCCTCTGTACATAATAGACTTATTCTTCAGTATCCCAGTATCCCAGTATTAGTACCCAGATATCAGTAAATCGACATTATCAAAATTCACGAGTCAATGTTATCACGATTTCAGATATAATTACGTATTCATGTATGTATTCTCTTGTTCATGTTATTCAATTAGTTATTATTGTTCATGCATATGAACTATTGCATTTATCCTACCTTACTTTCTTACCAGTACATTCAATTGTACTGACACATTTGCGCTATGGTGTTTTATACCATAGGTTTAGAAGTACGCGTTCCAAAGTATCAGTAGTATCCAGCTTCAGCAGTCAGAGTCAGCAGTGAGTCCTTATCATTTGAGGATTTTATTATTTTATTATTTCATTCTTTCAGTACTTTTTTTATTTTAGCAGATGGGGTTAGTTGGGGGATTGTCCCGTCAAATCTTTATTCAGGCAGTTAAGTTTTAGAGGCTTTTAGACTACAGTATGTTCAGATAGTTATTTCAGTTGTATTGGTATTTTTAAAACATATTTTTAATTATGTATTAGTAGTGAACCTTATGGCCTTTAAGTTCATGTTTCAGCATTTACGATATTACCACTATTATTCAGGGCTCAGTTACAGATAACATTCATGGGTTAGCTTGTGGTTCTTCAGGATTATGAGCATCGTGTAGCGTTCCGAGTACATATTAGGAGCGTTGCAAACTTGGTATTATAGTTTAAGGTTCAACAACATCCTAGGAAGTCTGAAAATCCATATCTAGTAGAGTCTTGTACATGGGTCTGTGGTGCACCACACGTATATGCATTAGGCCATGAGATATTTTAGGAATAGTTTCCCTTCTCTTAGTATTCATTTCGTGCGAGTGAGCATGACCACCAGTCAAACTCTCAGTTTAATCCCCTGTTCTCTTCCATTTACAGAGCATGCCTCCCAAAAGGGCTAACGAAAGAGGATAGAAAATTAATCAGTACCTCAGCCCGTCTAGGTAGATCCTCTGATGAGCACGTTTCTTGATGTGTAGGCAGATGCTAACATATTTGAGGCTTTTAACTAAGAATATTTGCAAAGTCTTAAGCAACTTTTATCGATTTTGATTGATTTATATTTAATTTTGTAGTAGAAGCTGATATGATAGAGAACCAGCAAGAATGAAAGAAAAGAAGTTGAAATCTGAAGAAATCTAAAGAAAAGTATGGCTGATGACATTTGTGATAAGTTGATAGCCTCATGATAAGCTAACAATTTCATCACCAGTAGTATAAAGAGAATTGGCCTAAGTTAAAAGTTGTGACGACATTTTGAGATAGGTCATCAAGGGTCTGATAAGCTGTCAAGAATGTCGTCTTCCTAAAGCAACATAGGAGAACTGAAGCAGAGCCTTGACGACATTTTGTGATAGGTTTTCAAGGAGCTGAGAAGTTATCAAGATTATCGTCATTTGAAGAAGGAGTTTACGACATTTGTGATAAGTTGTCAGCCTCCAGATAGGCTATCACAATTGTCATCAATTAATCTGAGGAATTTCTTAATTCTATTATTTTGTTTCCATAATTAGGGTGAACTATTTAAAGCCTTGTTTAGGGTTTTCTTAAATGTTCGACACATTGAGTATTGAACAATATACATTTATATTTTCTTTCTCTACTTTTGGATTGAGAAAACAATTACTTTGAAGATATTATATTCATTATTTTGGGCTTTCCTTTATGATTTAATCTAAGAATCTCTAGTTTCTATTCATCTTGTGGTAAGTATATCTTTAAAAGAATAAATTCATCTAGTTGCTTTGATTTTTATGTCATGATCGGCTAAATAACTTTAACCTTAATTATGGAATCTAGGTTTAGGTTTTGATAAGGTGCTGAGTTATCAAGATTCGATAGATGGTAGGAATTCTTTATAATTCTGAGGTTTTAATTAACGTCTGTTGGTTGCAAACAATAGAAAAAACCTACTTTGATTTGCTTGATAAAGAAATCAAATATAGTAGGAAATGAATTACCAACAGGGACTTGGAAATACTCCGTTTATTAATTAGCGTTGTAACAAGGTTGGTTAACCTGAGGTAAAATCTGGGCAGTGAATATAAATTTCCTAAGTCTGAAAGGATTAGGTAATTAAATGTGTAAGTAGGTCAACAGATATTTAAGCATAACTTTGATAAATATAACTTGTTGTCCTACATACCGTGAGAATCCTGAACCACTAGTAGCACCCGTCAAGTACCAAAATCCCTAGTGAACAAAATTCTGGTTTTTCATAAACTCTTTATTAGGAACACTAAAACTAACGTAACCAAAAATTGTTTGTTAAACTAAAACCCCCTATTTCTGGAAACAACTAACTATCAATTGATTAAATTTTAAATGACTTACATTCACCCCATATTCCCTGTGTATTCGACCCCAACATAGTTGGGTTTTATATTGACAATGATCGCTTACATTCTCATTGAGAGGTGTAGTTTGAGCGTTATCAAAAATGGTGTTGTTGTTATTGTCGTGGAACAATTTGGGGTATTGAGTTGATTTGGAATTTTAGTTTACTTTCTTAAATTCAAACTTATAAATATTAGTTTAGTTTATTTTTTATTTTCTTTTATTTTTATCGCACCATTCTTGAGATGTCAGCCTGGATAGATGATTTTTAGAGTGATGATGATACTTGTGACGATTTTTGTTATTATTATGGGGGACAATATTTTGAGGCTTGCTTTCCATATTTACATTGAAGTACATGGACTAGACCTTCACAATATGATGCGGATACTTTCCTAGTTACTGTATCTTGATCTTTGGCTTGTGGTCAAAGTGATCATACTAAAGATATGTGTGCTGTCACGATTCAAGCAAAAAAATTGATGAAATGAATTTTAACGAATCAACAATAGCTATGGGAAAAGATAAAGGAGTTACAACTCTCATCATTTTTACAATGGCTAAACAAAGAAGAATATGAGGAGGACATTAGCCAATTTCAGGAGGAAACTCAAGAATCGTAGCTACTCGGCCATCTCGATCTTGAGACTGACATAAAGAAGGTGACTAAAAGTGTGTGTCTGTAGTAGATAGTGTAAATTTTGAAGTAGAATTAGTTAGGCCTGACTTGAAGTATTTTTTCACATTATGTTTAAATTATTTCTTATCTGTGGAATCATCTAAAATAGTGGCAGACTATGAAGATGAGGAACAAGAATCCTATATTCTTTATTTTACACTTCATAAGCAACATAAAAACATACCTCAATTTAAGGCAGAGTGGTTTATCACGATCAATCCATTACTCGACTTCTTAATTTTTTACCATACCCCTATGATCGAGGCAAGAAGATGGACTCTATGTTAGGGTGAAATTTATATCCTCAAGGTGGAGGAAAAAACTGAGTTGGTTCATGCCACGATACTAAATTAGGCGCTTCTTGGGAGGCAACCCAAGGTATTTTGTTGTTTGAATTCGTATTATGTGATTGACATGAGACCTTTGCACCCATGGTGCCACAGGTATGTTTCTGACTATCTTGTTTTGGTTTGAGACATTGGGGATAAAGTATGATTATAAGTTGAGGGTGGTACTACTTGTGTGTGTTGATGTCCTCTTGGGGTTTTTGTTACCTTGCCTTTTTTCTCCAGAGTCTTGTTCCTAGTAGAGCCGATATTTTTAGGCGTATTGTGTCTATTTTGTGATGTGTTGTTGTTAACTAGGGGGAAAATAAGTATCTAGGACAGTTGACATATTATTGTTGATTTTTCTTGGAATGTTAAGTACCTCACCAATTGTCTATCTGGCAACTGTGTTGTGTAATGAGCGTCTATATTTGACTATTGTGAATCTTTTTATGGTATTAGTATTAAGGACATGATAATCACTACTAACAATTGTATGAACTAAATGGGTAGTAGCTTTTCATATACCTTTGTGCCATGTGTGTGTGAGATGCTACCTAGTTCCCGTTGCATGTTAATGTAATGTCCCGGAAAATGGGTCCCGGAGCATCACACTGTGCTTGAGGATACGAGTAGCCCCAAGCTAAACCTTTGAGCCATTTTCATTCACTTCAACACAAATCAATGGGGTTTCCATAAATAACCCTCAAATATCAACAGAGTAATCATCATCCAAGAATAAAAAAATTTCAGAAAGATAACAAAATACGACTTATTAGTCAACTCCCAACATCTATACTAGTCTGATAAGCCTCTAAGAAAATTAATAAAACCAGAGAGCTATTGAGACATGCCCCAACTGACTCATACTCAGTTATCACATGTAAACGATTCCGTGAAACCAACATCAGACATCACGTCCTTGTAACATGAGGACTCACCACAACAGAGGATGTAGAACAACGTGCCCGAAGAATCACTTTCAAACCTGGAACTGAGCACCTGAATCTATATTCTGAGAAAATGCAGGCCACATCCGAAGATGTGGGTCAGTACCATGGAAAGGAACCGAGTATATAGGGGTGTATGCAGTTGTATAAACATCATCATCATAAATATTTATAAGAAATATGCAGGAGGTGTGAAAGACTCACATAGCGCGAAGAAAATCATCAAAATCATGAGAGGATGAAATAAGTACAATAACACATGTGAGTCGTCATATAATTTGTAGCGGCTATTATTGGCCTTCAATATTTAGAGATACCTACGAATTTGTGAGAACATGTGACCAATGTTAGAGACAAGGCACAATTTCGAAGCATCATGAAATGCCTATGTCAAAAATTCTTGAAATTGAGCTCCTTGATGTATGGGGTATTGATTTTATGGGCCCATTCTTGAATTCGTTCGGAATAAAATATATCCTAGTTGCTGTAGACTATGTTTCAAAATGGGTCGAAGTAGTAGCATTGGCTGATAATGAAGGAAATCGTGTTTTTGCATTCTTAAAGAGAAACATCTTCTCTCGTTTTGGGGTCCCACGTACTATCATAAGTGATGGAGGATCTCACTTTTGCAACAAACTGTTCAAATCCGTGTTGGCAAAATATGGTGTCAAGCAAGACAAGGTAGCCACGCCTTATCACCCAGAAACTAGTGGACCGGTAGAGGTTTCCAATCGAGAGATCAAGCAAATCCTTGCTAAGACTGTAAATGCGAATAGGAAAGATTGGTCTCGGAAGCTGGATGATGCACTATGGGCTTATAGGACTGCATTCAAAACACCAATTGGCATATCCCCGTACCAACTAGTTTATGGGAAAGCTTGTCATTTACCCATTGAGCTCGAGCACAAAGCATTGTGGGCGTTGAAGCAACTGAATTTGAATTGGGGTGATGCTATGAACTTGAGGGTGGAACAGCTGAATGAGATGGATGAATTCCGTCTACATGCATATGAAAGATCAGACCTCTACAAAGAGCGGATGAAAAAGTATCATGATTAGCGAATTGTTCAACGCAACTTTCAAAAGGGTGATATGGTACTTCTTTTCAATTCTAGACTAAAGCTATTCCCAGGTAAGTTAAGGTCCAAATGGTCTGGTCCGTACAAGATTAGCCAAGTCTACTCATCTGGAGTAGTTGAGCTAGAAGACAATAATGGTGTTGTCTTTAAGGTGAATGGACAACGAGTAAAACCATATATCGGCCCCCTTGACTCGATGAGCTATATGACCACCATCTATCTCGACAAATTCTAAGTACTCGAGGTAACTATGTCGTGCCGCGACAATAAATCAAGCGCTAGATGGGAGGCAACCCATCGTGATTTTTTCGTTTCCTTTCCATTTGTTTTTACTAAATAAAAATCCAAAAAGAAGAGTCGAGACACGACCAAAACTAATGCTATTGATGGGAGGAAACTCATCGTTCTAATCGTTTTTGTCTTTTTTGAGTGAATGCAGGTGCAAGAGGTGTAAAGAAGGAGATTGGTTTCAAATTTTGATTTGGAAGTATTGCATGTTGAAGGTGGTAAGTTAGGAATGAAGAAGCAAAAGGCTATGGGTGAGGCATTGCTTATGAAAGTATAGGCAAAGAACAAGGCAAGGCCTATGTAAATCTAGGCCACGAACAAGGCAAGGCCTATGCTATGGCCTAAGCTCTCAGATTCTAGAGTGCCATAGCATAGGCGCCGCCTATGCTCAACAATGCTATAGCATAGGCGCCGCCTATGAAAAAGCATTTTGTCTCTGAATCTCATATGCCATGGTATAGGCGCCGCCTATGCCTAACAAAGCCATAGCATAGGCGCCGCCTATGCCAAGCATAGGCAAAGCTTTAGGCGCCGCCTATGGTCACTTTTGGTCTCCAAATCCGATTCCAAATGGGTCAAAACCCGACCCAAGCTTGTCCTATAAATAGAACCTTATTCTTAAATCAAAAACACATTGCAATTCCACCCTAAAGCGCCGCCTACCTCTCCAAATTCTCTCAAAAATTTTCCTTTTGCTCTTTTAGTTTGCAAGAACATCTTCCAAGGCCATCAACCAAGGAAGTACTTCTTTGTTCTTCTTTTATATTCCGTAAGTACTACACTACTACGCCTATAATAAATTGTTAAATCTTGAAGTAGTGTTGGTGATTTGAGTGTGGTTAATTTGTTGTGATACAACTAAGTGAGTGAAAGAATACGTAAGGATGGTCTTGACTTGTTTCCAACTTAAATTTGATTTTGATACACTGTCATACTTTTGCGGAATTGACATGGTCAAGAAAATGGTATAATCTTGTAACTTGAAAGCT
Organism: Capsicum baccatum var. pendulum; assembly: GCA_030864225.1. Lineage (NCBI taxonomy): Eukaryota > Viridiplantae > Streptophyta > Magnoliopsida > Solanales > Solanaceae > Capsicum > Capsicum baccatum. Next base: position 132,882,808 of record CM061556.1, read on the forward strand.
TTCATGTTCGACTTACTTGTTCATTAAGATGAAAAATCATGGTTAACTACAAACATGAAATGTTGATTATTTCTATGCCATAACTTGATACAATCTCTATGTAGTAGTCTTGTTCAAAAGGGTACATCAATCCAAACATGAAAAGTATTGTCACTATTACTTGAGATAGCATCAAAAAGCATAGTTAAAATAACAAGAAAAGTATGAATGCACTGATTATATTGTTGGAACGCACCACCTAAACGTATATCGATGAAGCCCGAGTAATCGACAACGTTCACTTAACTAGTTTGTGCCAACAAACTAAGTGTCGGGTGGTGCCACTACTGATTGCTTGTCGATTGTATATACCGAGATGAAGCTAACATGACTATCATTTTAATCTCAGGTACAAATGGCACCAAAAGCACGACAAGGAAAGTATAAAGCAACCACTTCACAAAAAGGCCAGAAAAGAGGACGAAAAGAGAAAGGAGAAACCTCCTCGCTACAAATACCTCGCCGCATGTTTGGAATCAAATGGGTCCTATAGGAGCAAGGAAAGGAGTGGTATAGGAACAATAAGGAGAAAAAATATGCTTATGTGGAGTTGATACACAAGGAAAGCCTAGCAAAGAAAGAACCTCGCATGTTGGCCAAGATCATGGCGTTACATCTTGAATTCATCTTCCGAGATATGGGAGAATGCAATCTCGATCTAACACGAGAATTCTATGCCAACTGGTCACTGAAAACTACAGGGAGTGAAGTAAAGATTCGAGGCCAAATCCTACAACTAAATGCGGAGTTCTTCAACTCTTTTCTAGGTTTGCCATCTGTTGATCCATCACCACTCAAGGAGCTGTATAATAGACCTCCTTACAGGGCCATGAAACACAAATTATGCAGAACAAGATCTATGGCACAATGGAGCAGACACAAGGACACCGGCCGGCACAACACCTTCCCATATGCTTCCTTAAATAGGGAAGCTAGGATATGGTTGCGAATAGTCAACTCTTGCCTGATTCCAGGGACACAGTACACAAAGATAACATGAGATAGAGTGTGCTTGGTGTACGCATTGATGACGAATGTCCCTATCAACATTGGGTCAATTATTCGATCTACAATGCGAAAGGCCAGGCTACACAAGAGGTCTCACTTCAGCTTTTGCAATCTGTTGACCGCAATATTGAGGAAGGAGGACATCGAAGAGGAACCATCTGATCATAAGCTTCCACAAAACCCAAAGAAGGTTGACCTCACAAAGGTTAAAGATGCTGAATCCACACATGGCGTCAACCTTACCACTGCAGAACGTTATGCTCGGGATGAGAGTTTCTTTCGCCATCTTTATGGCATGACTCGGTTTACCATGATGAGCGGAGGTCATGTGCCAACCGATGATGATCGTCGAATGCCAGACTCCGACGTGGAGGAGAACTCTGATGACGATGACTCTGATGATGATTTCGATGAAGGGGGTATGACCCCAGACATAGAGGAGGAGTCCGACTAATCAGGTTCTTCTTATTTATTTTCCACTGAGAGTAGTGTGTGCCGTCTAATTGTGGGGTGTTGGTATTTGTATTCTATACTTCCTTATCTGCATTTGCATTTATTTATGTTTGTTGGTTTTTTTTTTTAGTAGTTAATTTTTTTTTAAATTTTTAACTTTGCATGAAATTGTTCTGATAGGCAGCATGGTATTACGACAAGAATCTGTGATAAACTCATTACTATTGAGACATTTAGGCTCTAATAGTGACTCATTATGTGATAATTGTGTGGTTCAATTCCTTCATCTATTGGTTCAAGAGTCTATACTGCTTCCAATAAAGTCGACCATGTGCCTTGTGTGTGCGAGATGATAGTATATTCTATGTTTGTGGCTAATGCTAGAACTTGCCTGGTATGTATGTAAAGAGAAATAAAGAGTGTGAGTTTAGGAGATGATTTAGGCATTTCTTTGGCAACCTATGATTGTTTACCTTCATTTTATCTACCCATGGACATCATCCTAGATAACCCCCTTTGAGCCTTAAGCCTATTTTCTTTGACAGCCTCATATGTAAGCCTAATCCATTTTTTTCAAGACCATAATTTGATCCAAATTCCTAAGTGCTTTAAAATTGTAAACTTATGTGACAAAATAAGAGGAAATTGGGTGAGAGTAGTGCCTTAAAGGGAATTGGTACTTGAATTCGTTATGAAAAAGAATGGTTATCATAGAGGTATGTTTTTTTAAAAAAAAAGAAGAAGAGAGAAAAATGAAAAGGAAAATAAAAAGTTAATTCTGTTCAAAATTGAATAACAAAAGAGGTGAGAAGGGGTGGTAGATTAAAAGAAAGTTGAAAGGTTGCTTGAAAGAAAGTGTTAATGTCATAATGTGATGTATTAAAGCGCCTAGGAACATAGTCACTATTTCTGGCCAAAATAGTCCTACCCGTCCCTTAGCCTACATTACAACCTGTAAAATACCTATTTGATCCTAAGCTTAGCATTCTGATATTTAGTGGAGCATTACACCAAGGGCAAGCCTATGGTCATCAGTTGCAACATATGAATTCTTTGTGAGCGTGAGAGCAAGGAAAATCCTGTACCCATGTTTTGAAAAAAATGAAATACTTGTGAGTAATTATGGGTGATAAATTGTGAGACACACATGGTTGATGAGTTTTGGGTAGTTGTGTATGATTCTTTGTGCTTTAACTTTTGAATACAAATTAACCATCATCACGAGTCTATGTTGGAGGTTGAATTGTTTCTAGTAGTGATCAATAAAACTACTCTTTGTTAGTAATTGTTATGCCTGTCTTGATGAATATTTTGTGTTGTTACTGTGAAACCCTAAGTAGATGTTTAGAAGGACATGATATTTTGTTCGAGGACGAACAAAGCTATAAGTGTGGGGTGTTGATGTTAGGCGTATTTACACGCCTAAAGCACCTTAATGTACCCATATTTTAGCTAAGTTTTGAGGACAAAATATATAATTAATGCACTTTTAGTCCTTTTTCCTGTAAGTGAGCTAACAAACGTGATTAGCAAGTTTTCAGGTATAAATGATGAAGATTTCAGCATTTTATGGATAACTTGACGCCAAAAGAAGCTGCACGAAAGAAGGAAAGCAGAGCTTGGACGCCTAGGGACTAAAAGTGATGCATGGAAAACCTGTCCCGGGCAAAAATAGCATTTTTAGAGACTATGGGGATCAGCAGTAACTTAGTAGGATTAGGATAATAATGCAGTAACTTATTAGGATTAGGATAAGTAATGCAGTAGCATAGTAGGAATAGGATATGAGTGTTATAAATACCCTATTTTGCTGGAGATTTTTATGAATCCCCATTCATTACATCTTCCATAAAATAATTACTTTATTCATTCTCTTTCAATTAATTCTTACTACTCTCTCTTTATCTATTCGACTTTTAATTTTCACGACAAGAGAAACACTACTTTGAAAGGAAATCACGCCACAAGCCCTACCAACATATACTTCACGTGAGATCTTTATATTGGTATGATGATAATGACTATTGTGATTTCCATTGCACTCATGAGTAGCTAAACTTCTCTGTTGGGTTTATGGAAGCCTTATGAGATACTATCTATTGCTATGAGTTTGTAAATTCTTGACACGTATGCTGCTTATATCATTATTCTCTTCATCTTAATTTAAATTCTTGTGGTTGCAAACATATAGAATACACCAGTATAGCATTAACTTGTTCGGAAGAAAAGTTACATGTATGGAAAAGAGATAATGTCAAGGTAATAGGGCACCAACCCCTGTTAAAAAGTTAGTGCCATAACTAGATTAACCTCTTGGAGATTTTGTACCATTAGATACGCTTTAATCTCGAAAGAGTTAAAGTGAAATAATCCTTGATGGTTGAAAGACGCCTGGATTTACCATAGAATACGATTCTCTATAAGCGCATGCATGTCCGAATTTCGCATAACTCATAGTCAATAGATACGTATAAGTCATAAGGTGGACATAACCTTAACTCTCAATTCTCATTGATCAAAACCAACCAAACAATCTGTTTTACTCTTCTATTTTCTGTTCTTACGTTATTATTTTATTACTCATGCTACAATCCCCCCTTTTTCTTACGAAACATTTACCAAAAGTCTAATAATATTTGCTTACTTAGTGACCAAGTATTCTCTGTGGGATTCGACACCCAACCCAGTTGGGTTCTATATTTGTCAACGACCGCTTACACTCTTATGAGAGCTGTAGTTTGAGCGTTATCACTCCTTTTTTAGAAATATGCCTCCACATTGCGCAAGAAGAAATAATGATGTTCAACAACCTTAACCCGCTGAACCATTGAATGAAAACGTGTCTCATGCTGAATTTTGGGCAGCCTTTCAGGGGCTGGCTCAAGATATTACTGGAAATATTTAGGCCAACCCAGCCCTGGCTCCACAGTAGCAGGGAGGTGATTCAGCTACTGCTAGGATCTGTGACTTCATGCGGATAAATCCACCAGAATTCTATGGGTCCAAGTTTGATGAAGATCCACAGTTGTTTTTAGAGGAGGTGTGGAAAATTACTCAGGTGATGCATGTATCTGAGGAACATAGTATGGAGTTGGCTGCGTATAGGTTGAAAAACCTTACTTATGACTGGGTTGTTTCTTGGAGGAAAGGTAGAGGTAAGGGACCTATCCCTACAACTTGGCAAGAGTTTTAGGATGCATTCCTGGATAAGTTTTTCCCTTTAGAGATGAAGGAGGCAAAGGTGGAAGAGTTTATGAACCTACAACAGGGATCTATGACTATTAGGGAGTACTGTCTAAAGTTTAATTAGTTGGCCAAGTATGCTCCTGACTTAGTGGCTGATAATCGGGCTAGTATGAGTAAGTTTGTGACTGGACTGTCTAGTTATGTGGTTAAGGAGTATAGGTCTACTATGCTAAATAGTGAGATGAATCTTTCTAGGCTGATGACTCATGCCTAATAGATTGAGGCAGACAAGATTAAGGAGAGAGATAGAATAAGAGGGAATAAGAGAGCTAGGTTCGAGCAACAAAAATAGGGTCAGACTAGATCGTAGGGAGGGAGTCGCCCTCAGTATCACGATTATTCATCTATGCCAGCATCGCCATCTGCTAGTGCTCTCGTGCCTAGAGGTAGGCAAGAGCAATGTAGCAGGTCATATACATCCAGGTCTAAGGACAGTGCTGGCAGTAAGCCAAATCATCCCCAGTGTCCTAAGTATGGTAGGGCTCATTCGGGTGAGTGTTGGGGTTAGAAGAGGGGTTGTTTCCAGTGTGGTGACATAGGTCATAGGTTTAGAGATTATCCATAGGATGGACAAGGGGGTTATGACTATCGCCCTCAGACCCACACTTAGACTGTTAGTTCTTCAGTTCCAGTGACTCGCCCAGCCCCAGCTCAGGGCACCTCTTCTAGCAATGCTAGCGGGCAGTGCTAGAATAGATTCTATGCTTTAACTTCCCGCCAGGAGCAGGAGGACTCTCTCGATGTTGTTATTGGTATGCTTCGTATATTTCAGTTTGATGTGTATGCTTTGTTGGATCCTGGATCCAGCTTCTTATATGTTACACCTTTGATTGCTGTGAATTTTGAAATGAGTCCTGAGATTATTCTTGAGCCAATCCTAGTTTCTACCGTAGTGGGTGATTTGATTATTGCCCAGAAAGTGTATAAAAAGTATCCTGTTACCGTTCTTCATAGAGTCTTGTTGGACGATTTGATTGAGTTAGACATGGTAGATTTTGATGTGATTCTGGGTATGGACTGACTATATTCTTCTTATTCCTCTATTGATTGTCGAACCCAAGTGGTCAAGTTTCAGTTTTCGGGTGCATCCGTGTTTGAGTGGTCTGGGAATTCTGTGTCATCCAAGAGTCATTTCATCTCTTACCTCAAATCTAGAAAGTGTATTTACAAGGGGTATATTTACCATTTGGTTTCAGTCAAAGACACTAAGTCTGAGACTCTAACTCTCCAGTATGTTAACGTTGTCAATGATTTTTTTGATTTCTTTTCGGATGATCTCCCAGGGATACCTCTTGATAGAGAGACAGTTCGGGATTGATCTTCTTCCCAATACTCAGTACATTTCTATTCCTCCTTACCGTATGGCCTAAGCAGAACTTAAGGAGTTGAAAGAGCAACTTAAAGATCTACTAGATAATGGTTTCATAAGGCCCAGTGTTTCTCCTTGGGGTGCTTCTGTGTTGTTTGTGAGAAAGAAAGATGGCTCTTTGTGTATGTGCATTGTCCACTGCCAATTGAATAATGTCACCATAAAAAATAAGTACCCCTTTTCGAGAATAGATGATTTATTTTACCAATTGCAAGGTGCAAGTTATTTCTCAAAGATAAACCTTCGTTCCGGCTATCATCAACTCAAAGTTAGGAAGTGTGACATCTTGAAAACCGCTTTCCGAACTCGTTATGGCCATTTTAAGTTTCTTGTTATGTCTTTCAGGTTACTAATGCCTCAGCAGATTTCATGGACCTCATGAATTGAGTGTTCATACCATATCTGGCTATGTTTGTCATAGTGTTCATCGATGATATACAGGTGTACTCTCATAGTGAGGATGAATATTCAGATCATCTTCGAAGTGTCTTGCAAACCGTTAGAGATCACAAGTTGTTTGCCAAGTTTAGTAAGTGTGAGTTTTGGCTAAGGTCGGTTGCTATTCTAGGTCATATCATTTCTTTCGAGGGTATTAGAGTTGATCCCCAAAAGACCGAAGCTGTTAGAAATTGGGCTACACCTATTTCTCCAACTGATATCTGAAGTTTCTTGGGTTTAGTTGGCTATTACTGCCGTTTTGTTGAGGGTTTCTCCTCTGTAGCTTCTCCTATGACTCGGTTGACCCAAAAGAAAGTGAAGTTCTTGTGGTACAAATCTTATGAGAAGAGTTTTCAGGAGTTGAAGACTCGACTCTATTTAGCCCTTGTTTTGACTTTGCCTGATGGTGTTGATGGTTTTGTGGTGTACTATGATGCTTTGAGAGTTAGGTTGGGTTGCGTATTGATGCGAAAGGGTATGGTGATAGCTTATGCTTCTAGATAGTTGAAACCCCATAAGAAAAATGACCCCATCCATGACCTTGAGTTGGCTGTTGTTGTGTTTACTTTGAAAATTTGGAGAAACTTTGTATGGTGTCCATGTTGATGTTTGCACCAATCATAAGAGTCTGCAGTATGTGTTTGCCTAGAGAGAATTGAATCCTAGACAGAGACGATGGTTAGAATAGTCAAAGGACTATGATATAAGCATGTTGTACCATCTAGGCAAGGCCAATATTGTGGCGGATGCCCTAAGTAGAGTGTCCATGGGTAGTGTTTTGGATGTGGTAGAAGGTAAGAAAGAGTTGTCTTGTAATGTACATTGTTTGGCTAGATTGGGGCTTAGGTTGTTTGACTCTGCTGAAGGTAGTATAGGGGTTCAGAGTAGTTCTGAATCCTCCTTGGTTTCGGAAGTGAAGGAAAAATAATACTTAGATGCTAGTTTGGTCAGACTCAAGGAGTCAGTCAAGGACCAAAAAGTAAAGGTTTTCTCCCAAGGGGGATATGGTGTGTTGAGATTGCAGGGTGGATTGTGTGTCCCGAATGTTGATGATCTAAGAGAGAGGATTATGGGCGCGATATTCTATTCATCCTGGTGCTACCAAGATGTACCAAGATTTGCGGGAAATCTATTGGTGGAGTGGAATTAAGAAAGTTATAGGAGCATTTGTAGCTAAGTGTGCAACATGCCAACAGGTTAAGGTTGAAGACCAAAGACCTGGTGGTATGATGCAAGAATTTAGTATTCCCACCTGGAAGTGGGAAGAGATAAATATGGACTTTGTGATTGGTTTACCTCCTTCCCGACGCCATCATGACTCTATTTGGGTTGTGGTTGATAGGTAGATTAAGTCTACTCATTTATTGCCCGTTCATACTTCATATACTGCTGAGGATTACACTAGATTGTATATCCAAGATCTATTCATACTGTATGGAGTTCCCATGTCTATCATATCGGATAGGGGTACTCAGTTCACTTCCTAATTTTGGAAAGCTTTTCTGAAGGGTCTTGGTACCCAAGTGCTTTTTAGTTCTGCTTTTCATCTGCAGACTGATGGTCAGGCTGAGTGGACCATCCAGACCTTAGAGGATATATTGAGATCTTGTGAATTTGACTTTGAGGGAAGTTGGGATAATCACTTACCGTTGATAGAGTTTTCTTACAATAAAAGTTTCCACTCTGGTATTGGCATGGCTCCGTTTGAAGCCTTATATAAGAGGAAGTATAGATCACCCATTGTTGGTTAGAGGGGGGTAAAGTGGCTGTGAGTGGTCCTGATTCGGTATCTGAGGCTATGGCAAAAGTTAAGTTGATTAGGGAAAGGATGAAAACTGCGCAGAGTCGTCAGAAGTCATATGCGGATGTTAGAAGGAGAGACCTTGATTTTGAAGTTGGTGACCTAGTGAATCTAAAAATTTCAACCATGAGGGGGTGAAGAGATTCAGAAAGAAGGGGAAGCTTAGTCCACGTTATGTTAGTCCTTACAAAATTCTTAGCTGTGTTAGTAAGGTAGCTTATGAGGTAGTGTTGCCTTCTGAGTTGTCCTCTGTTCATCCAATATTCCATGTCTCCATGCTTAGAAATCATATTAGCGATGCTATGGTAGTGGATTCCTCTGTGAGTGCTGACATTCATGAAAATCTTTCTTTTCATGAGATTCCTGTTGAGATTCTTGATTTCAGTGTCCGAAGACTAAGGAACAATAAAGTTTCCTTGGTCAAGGTGTTGTGGTGAAACCAATCTGTTGAGGGTGCAACTTGGAAAGCTGAGGAGGATATGCGATCCAAGTACCCGCACTTATTTTTTACGAACTCTGATCAATCCAAAGGTACCGTTCTTTCCTAAATCATGCACTTTTGATAAAAGTTGCAGCAGTTCAGCTGTCATTTCTTACGTGTTCAGCTGTAGTTTCTTGAATTTATGCATTCTATGTTGCATTTGAAGTGAGAAACGATGTGGTGATGAGTCTAACGAATGGTTTCTGTTGTATGCTATATTCGCTTTCTAGTCTTGGCATGTATAGCGTCATTCCAGGATGAATGTTTCCAAGGGGGGGATGATGTAATACCCTGGGAAATTTTTCATTGAAATTTTGTGCGTAAACGTGTTGGCTTCTATCTTCTAGAATGAATTATAAATTTTCCATACAAAATGTATTAGACTATGACACACCATTGTGTATAGTATCGAATAAGCTTTCCAACGATAAGTGGATCATTCAAAATGAACACCCGAGCGATGAGTTATGAACATTCCGATCGAACCGTGAATAGTAGTGAACAGTAAAACGTGCAGGAAAAAGTACTGAGGCCTAACATATGTTTTATCCAACGTTAAATGATCATAAATCCTTGTACATAATTATCTGCGTAATCTACTATATATCAACGGAAATCTCTACGAGTCCTCTTTCCAATGAAATTGGTTTCATCCAATTTTTCTATCGGAGCAAAAAGTTATGGTCGATCTACTTCAGCCTATACAAAGTGAATTTTTAGGTCAACTTCAAACGATCATATCTCAATGTACGCAATGATTTGGGTGAGATACTATATATCAAACGAAAGATATGGTAGTCCTCTATCTAATTAAATTGATTTCATCCAATTTGGATATCGGAATAAAACGTTATGGTTGATCTACTTCAAACTATCAAAACAGTCCACCAAAGGACAGATTCGAGAATTATTTGATTTTTTGGGGCGTTTTGGTCAATCCCCCTCACCCAAAATCCTTCCAAACCCTATATTAAAGCCTATTAGAAGCATTATATGTTATATTTCATCAAATTCCCTCAAAAAGAAAACCCTAAGCTCCTACATCCAACTTCAATAACCTCCAAAGTTCACCATTAATTTTGCAAATTTATTCAAGATTCCAAGTTCCTTGTTCAAGAACTCCAAGAACCATCATTCAAAGGCACGATTAACATATCAAAAAAAAGTATCGATCTAAAGTTCATCATTCAAGGTATGTGGCAAGAACTCTCTTTCATTCTTGTGCCTAAAAGTAATTTTCTTTATAAAGTCATGATTTTTATTTGATTTTTACGAATTTGAGGCATGAACCCATATCTTATGATGATTATTATGAAATCTTGATGTTTATGATTTTGAAATATGAATTTACATATGTGGAGATATAAATCATGAATCTTGAACGATATTTATCATGATATTTATATTTGGGTCATGAATCCTCATTGGAAATTGTGTTATTTTTGAGAAAGTGTGTTATACGCACGTTGATGTTGAATATTTGAGATATTTTGAATGGTTTGACCTTTAGGTCTTAATGTGGCTAAAATCTCTTCATCAGGGAAGGTATCGTCAATCTCAAGATCTTGCTGTGCTATATGCTCATTCTCGAGTTTAGATAGATGATCGGCCACTTGGTTTTCGCAACCTCTTCTATCTTTTACCTCAAAATCAAATTCTTGCAGTAACAATACCCATCGAATTAGCCTTGGTTTTGCATCTTTCTTTGTCATCAAATATCTCAGAGCTGCATGGTCTGTATGAACTACCACTTTGGTTCCCAACAGATAAGCATGGAACTTTTCAAAAGCATACACAACCGCTAGAAGTTCTTGTTCTGTGACAGTATAGTTCTTCTGGGCTCCGTTCAAGAACTTGCTCGCATAGTAAATTGGATGGAATAACTTTTCTCTTCTTTGGCCTAATACAGCACCCAAAGCTACCCCGCTAGCATCACACATGACTTTAAACGGTAAAGACCAATCTGGTGCTACCATGATATGAGCTTCAATTAGCTTCTCTTTAAGGCATTCAAATGCCTTCACACAATCTTCATTGAAGTCAAACTTTGCATCTTTCTCCAAAAGTTTGCATAATGGACTAGCAATTTTGGAGAAGTCTTTGATAAACCACCGATAGAAGCCTGCGTGATCGAGGAAACTACAAACTCCTTTGACCGAAATTGGGGGTGGTAGTTTCTCGATAACTTCAATTTTAGCTCGATCCACCTCAATTCCTCTTTCGGAGATTTTATGCCCAAGCATAATACCTTCTTTCACCATAAAGTGGCACTTCTCCCAATTCAGCACTAGGTTGAATTCAACACATCTCTGTAATGCCATACTTGGATTTGTCAAGCATGATTCAAATGACTCACCCACAACTGAAAAATCGTCCATGAATACCTCCAGCATGTCTTCCACCATATCAGAAAAAATGGACATCATACAATGCTGAAAAGTGGCGGGTGCGTTACATAGCCCAAATGGCATACGTTTGAAGGCAAACGTACCATAGGGGCATGTAAATGTTGTCTTCTCTTGATCTTCGGGGGCGATACATATCTGATTATAACCGGAATAACCATCTAAGAAACAAAACCATCCTTTCCCTGCTAATCTATCAAGCATTTGGTCAATAAAGGGCATTGGAAAGTGATCTTTAAGGGTATACGAATTCAGCTTACGGTAGTCCATGCATACTCTCTACCCTGTGACAGGTCTGAGTGGAATTAACTCATTTTTTTCATTCGTAACTACCGTCATGCCACCTTTCTTTGGTACACATTGTACCGGGCTTACCCATTTACTATCGGAGATTGGATACATAACCCCTGCATCTAACCATTTAATAATTTCTTTCTTCACCATCTCTTGCATAGGTGGATTCAGACGCCTTCGATGCTCAATAGTGGGTAAGCAATTTTCTTCAAGCTGAATCTTATGTGTACAAATCCGAGGTGGAATACCAATGATATCAGCGATGGTCCAACCGATGGCTCTCATGTACTTTCGTAGAACCGTGATGAGAGCTGCAACTTGCTGCTCACCCAAATCTGCTGCCACAATAACTGGGAGTGTGTTGCCGCTTCTCAAGAATGCATACTTTAAATGGTTAGGCAGCTCCTTCAATTCTAATGTGGGTGGTTCCTCAATAGAAGGTTTAGCTGGTGGTGTTGGTCGGTTTTTGAGATCAAGGTCAAGCTTCTTGGGAGCATGAGGATATGACCCTAATCCTGTTAGAGCACAAATAGTTTCTTCATAATTTTCAGCATCCTTATGCTCAACATTCATAAGCACAATCGTCAATGGGTCATCAACAAGCTGCTCCTCTATGGGTAATTCTTTCTCATCATCAATATAAACATCAGCTACCGAGAACACATTCAGATCTTTGGGTTGCTTCATTGATTTACTTACATCAAAGAGGACTACTTCGTCATTTATCCAGAATAGAAGCTCATTACCTCTTAAATCAATAAGCACACTTCCTGTTGCAAGGAAAGGGCGCCCCAAGATTTGTGGAACTTCAGATTCTACCTCACAATCCAAAATAATGAAGTCCGTCAGAAAGATGAATGAAGAAACCTTCACCAATACATCACATAAAATACCAACAGGTCATTTTACCGACCTATCAGCCATCATAAGCCTCATATTGGTCGGAGTAGGATCACCCAACCCTAAATTTTTGTAAATGGATAATGGCATCAAGTTGATGCTTGCTCCTAAATCGCATAATGCCTTGGCAAAATTCAAAGATCCGACAGTGCAAGGAATAGTGAAGGCTCCTGGGTCAGCCTTCTTCTGAACTAGTGATCTGGTAGCAATTGCACTACAATGATGAACAGATCTGTCAACTCACCACTTGCTGCTCGCTTCTTTGTTAAAAGATCCTTCATAAATTTGGCATAGCCTGGCATTTGTTCTAGTGCCTCAACCAAGGGAACATTAATGGTCAGCTGTTTTAACATTGACATGAATTTATTGAACTTGGTATCATCAGCTCTCTTCTTTAATCTTTGCGGAAAATGAGGTGGTGGAAGGGGAATTGTTTTCTCTACGACTTTCTTTTCATCATGCTTAGGTTCGGAGATCTTTTCAGGCTATGGACGTCGAGGAATGACATCATGAACGTCTTCATTAGTTTCGACGGCATTATCTTCTTCTGTATTACCTACGATATCTTTGGCCACTTGATTGCTTTGGGATAAATTTTCTAGCACCTTACAACTTCTGGTAGTAACAGCCATGCATGTTCCATCGGTTTTTGGGTTTTGCACTTTGTTGCTCGGTAGGGTGCCAGCTTTTCTTTGATTTAATGTGGCTGAAATTTGACTCAATTGTTGTTCTAGCTATCTTATTGAAGTGGAATGTGAGTCAACCAATTGCTTCATTGAGGCCAAGTCATTTATTACCTCAGTTACTCTCATGCTGGTTGCTTCCACTCCTTTTAACAGCTTAGCCATCATATCTTCCATTGACATATTTCCCGAACTAGATGCAGTGGCCTCTCATCATCCAGGAGGAATATACACGCCACTCCTGTCAGTCTTGTTCTTCCAACTACCTTGATCCCGGTCCTTGTTTCCAGAATTATCATAATAGTTCTGACCTTGGTTTCCTTGGGCATTGCCTCGGAAACCCCCCTGATTGTTCATGTAGTTGGCTTCTTCATCAGAATCGGATTCCTCTCTTCCTTTTGACGTAACTGCTTTGACTTTTTTGGTCTTCCCTGATAGTAGATGCTTTATAAGAAGATCCACTTATGTTTTCATGTACGCCAAATCTTGATCACGTTCTTCTTCTCTTCTCCTTTGTTCTGCAGTCATGCCTATAGAAAAAGTGGGGCTTGCTACCTCAGAATCTCTGGTATGCCACGCCCTACTTTGCTTCGTCATTCGGTCTAGCATATCACTTGCCTGAACAAAGGTGAGGTCCATAAATGATCCTCTAGCCGCATTATCCACCACAGGTTTTGTTACTGAATTCAAGGATCTATATAGTATCTCCATCAAGTGAACATTGGTCAAGTGATGGTTAGGGCACCTCATAAGCTTCTTCTTGAATCTCTCCTATGTTTCGTGGAGGGCTTCTGTTGGAAGATGTCAAAAATTACTGATTTCATCTCTCAATTGTGCTCTCTTGGATGGCGGAAAGAATCTTTCAAGGAAAGCGTCTTTCAATTGCCTCCAATTAGTGATAGAATGAGGAGTCAGCCCGTTCAACCATAGAGTTGCCTCCCCAGATAGAGACAATGGAAATAAGCGCAACCGAATTGCATTCTGTCCAACACCAGGATTGTCGAATGACTTGCATGTAGAAATAAAGTTGATCAGATGCATATTCGGATCATTGCCTGCTAGTCCACCAAATAATTCCTTGAGTTGCCATAACTGAATCATGGTGCTCGTGATGTTGAACATGGCTCCGGGTGCCAATGGCGGAGGAATAATGGCTTCTATGGCACCAGCTCCATCAACATCATCATCATCATCGAATGGTATGGCTCAGCGTTCAGGCCTGAACCTAGATTAACGATTTCTTCTGTTGGCTGGTGTCGCCATCTTAGCATCACGCCTAGGGTTTAGTAACTCGTCATCACCTAGATCCTCATCGTCAGGATTTGTTGCTCGCCCAGGATTATCAATATTTTGTTGATGCACTTGAGCGGCGGCCAGAGCAGCTAGTCTAGCCTGTTCCTGTTGAGCAGCCCTTCTTTCTATTTCCTGTTGAGTCTCCATTCTGCCAATACGATGTGGTTCAGGATTAAAAGGTAATAATGGTTGACCAGAACTTCGAGTATGGGGCATGCACTGGATAAAAACCTGCAGAAAACAAAAACAACAACTAAAAGTAAAATACGAGAATCTTTGACCAAAGGGTCTAGTAATTATCACAAACTTAGTTGACAACCGTATTCCCCGGCAACGGCGCCAAAATTTGATAACGCTCAAACTACAGCTCTCGCAAAAGTGTAAGCGGTCCTTGTCAAATATAGAACCCAATTGGGTTGGGTGTCGAATCACACAGAGAATACTTAGTCACTAAGTAAGCAAAGATTATTAGACTTTTGGTGAAAGTTTCATAAGAAAAAAAAGGGATTGTAGCGTGAGTAACAAAATAATAACGTAAGAACAGAAAATAGAAGAGTAAAATGGATTGTTTGGTTGGTTTTGATCAATGAGAATTGAGATTTTGGGTTATGTCCACCTTATGAGTTATACGTATCTATTGACTATGAGTTATGCGGAATTCGGACATGCATGCGCTTCTAGAGAATCGTATTCTATGGTAAATCCAGGCGTCTTTCGACCATCAAGGATTATTTCACTTTAACTCTTTCGAGCTTAAAGCGTATCTAATGGTACAAAATCTCCAAGAGGTTAATCTAGTTATGGCACTAACTTTTTAACAGGGGTTGGTGCCCTATTACCCTGACATTATCTCTTTTCCATACATGTAACTTTTCTTTCGAACAAGTTAATGCTATACTGGTGTATTCTATATGTTTGCAACCACAAGAATTTAAATTAAGATGAAGAGAATAATGATATAAGCAGCATACGTGTCAAGAATTTACAAACTCATAGCAATAGATAGTATCTCATAAGGCTTCCATAACCCCAACAGAGAAGTTTAGCTTCTCATGAGTGCAATGGAAATCACAATAGTCATTATCATCATACCAATATAAAGATCTCACGTGAAGTATATGTTGGTAGGGCTTGTGGCGTGATTTCCTTTCAAAGTAGTGTTTCTCTTGTCGTGAAAATTAAAAGTCGAATAGATGAAGAGAGAGAAGTAAGAATTAATTGAAAGAGAATGAATAAAGTAATTGTTTTATGGAAGATGTAATGAATGGGGATTCATAAAAATCTCCAGAAAAATAGGGTATTTATAACACCCATATCCTATTCCTACTAGGCTACTGCATTACTTATCCTAATCCTAATAAGTTACTGCATTATTATCCTAATCCTACTAAGTTACTGTTGATCCCCATAGTCTCTGAAAATGCTGTTTTTGCCCAGGACAGGTTTTCCATGCATCACTTTTAGTCCCTAGGCATCCAAGCTCTGCTTTCCTTCTTTCGTGCAGCTTCCTTTGGTGTCAAGTTATCCATAAAATGCTGAAATCTTCATCATTTATACCTGAAAACTTGCTAATCACGTTTGTTAGCTCACTTACAGGAAAAAGGACTAAAAGTGCATGAATTATATGTTTTGTCCTCAAAACTTAGCTAAAATATGGGTACATTAAAGTGCTTTAGGCGTGTAAATACGCCTAACATCAATTAGAGCACAAATCAATAGCAGAGAGAGACACTTTAACAACCATAGACTTTTGAAAGAAAGAATCACACTTTTTCCTAAATCTTCTTGTAGCCTCTTGCTCATAGATATGGTGTGCTACACGCAGATTATCAAGAATTTATTTAACGCGGCTTGTCAGACTCCCTAGGATACCTTAAAACCTTAGGATCTGATACCAAGTTTGTAACGCCTTAGAAAATAGGTCCCGGAGCATCACTCGATGCTTGAGGCTACTAGTAAGCTAACCCTTTGAGCCATTTTTATTCAGTTCAATACAAATCAATGGGGTTTCCATAAATAACCCTCAAATATCAACAAAGTGATCATCATCCAAGAATAAAAGAATTTTAAAAAGATAACAAAATACGACTTATTAGTCAGCTCTCAATATCTATACTAGTCTGACAAGCCTCTAAGAAAATCAATAAAACCAGTGAGCCATTGAGACATGCCCTAACTGACTCATACTCAGTTATCAAATGTAAACAATTCCGTAAAACAAACATCAGACATCACATCCTTGGAATATGAGGACTCACCACAATAGAGGATGTAAAACAGCGTACCTAAAGAATAACTATCGAACCTGGAACTGAGCACCATAACCTACATTTCAAGAAAATGCAGCCCACATCTGAAGATGTAGGTCAGTACCATGGAAAGGAACCGAGTATATGGGGGTGTATGCATTTGTATAAACATCATCATCATAAATATTTATAAGAAATATACATGATGTATGAAATACTCACATAGCCCGAAGAAAACCATCATAATCATGAGAGGATAACATAAGTACAATAACATATGTGAGTCATCATATAATTTGTCAATCACTTTCCGTTCATCAAGAATATCAATTCTCATAATGTAAATATCATTTAAATCTTTCGAAAGAATAACTTTCATATTTCACTTTCAAATCACTTCACTATGCACCATAGACACAAGGAAACACACACACTGGGTGATCCTATAACCTACATAAACCATATGAGCTACATGGAGTCCAACGTACAACTCACGTTAGGGAGAGCCATCTTATCCTTGACATCGGAGTAGGATTATCGATATTAAATCCACACAAACTAGTTATCACTATATAAATCAGCCTTAGGCTTACTCCTACGGGGGCACGTAGTTCTATGGAAGTAAGATCGGCTTTATACCTCCCACTCGTCGCTAAATATTTCTCTCGGACTTAGCTCGGTTCATTTCAAAGACAATCCATAATAAAAAAATTTTAGTAATATATAAATATACATCGGGAGCCATCATGCTTCCCATCTATCAAAATCAATCACGTTGTCGATTTTTTCACACTCGAGTTCAAAAAAACTCCATCAATACCAAAAGGTCAAATCATTCAAAATATCTCAAATATTCAACATCAATGTGCTTATAACATTCTCTTTCTAAAAAAACACAATTTCCAATGGGGATTCACGATCCAAATATCAAAATCATGATAAATATAATTCAAGATTCATGCTTTATATCTCCACACATATAAATTCATCTTTCAAAATCATAAACATTAAGATTTCATAATAATCATCATAAGATATGGGTTCATGCTTCAAATTCATAAAAATCAAATAAAAATCATGCCTTTGTAAAGAAAATTACTTTTGGGCACAAGATTGAAAGAGAGTTCTTGTTGAAAACCCCCACATACCTTGAATGATGAACTTTAGATCGATACTCATTTTTGAGATATTAATCGTTTCTTTGAATGATGGTTCTTTGAGTTCTTGAACTAGGAACTTGGAATCTTGAATAAATTTGTAGAATTAATGGTGAACTTTGGAGGTTCTTGAAGATGGAGGTATGAGCTTAGGGTTTTCTTTTTGAGAGAATTTGATGAAATATAACATATAATGCTTATAATAAGCTTTAGTATAGGGTTTGGATGGATTTTGTGTGAGGGGTAGTGACCAAAACGCCCCTAAAAATCAAATAATTCTCGAATCGATTCTTTGGTGGACTGTTTTGATAGTTTGAAGTAGATCAACCATAACGTTTTACTCGATATCCAAATTGGATAAAACAAATTTCATTGAAAAAAGGACTCTCATATCTTTCCATTGGTATATAATATCTCACCTAGATCATTGTGTATGAGGAGTTATGATTTTCGTTGGTATATAGTATCTCACCTAGATCATTGAGTACGAGGAGTTATAATCGTTTAAAGTTGACCTAAATATTTGCTTTTGATAGACTGAAGTAGATCGACCATAACTTTTTTCTCCGATAGACAAATTGGATTAAATTAATTTCATTAGAAAGAGGACTTCAAGAGATTTCTATTGATATATAGTAGATCACCCAGATCATTATGTACAAGAAGTTATGATCATTTAAAGTTGGAGCAAAAATATGCCAGGCCTGAGTACTTTTTCCTACAAATTTTACTATTCACTACTATTCACAGTTCGATCGGAATGTTCATAACTCGTCGCTCAGGTGTCCATTTTTGATAATCCAAATATCTTTAGAAATATTATTCGATACTCTACGCAATGGTGGGTCATAATCTAAGATACTCCGCACAAAAAATTTAAAATTCATTTTGTAAGATAGAACCCAAGACGTTTACGCATAAAATTTCAACAAAAAATTTCCCGGGGTATTATATTTAAATTGCTCGATTTGTCTTGCCTTGGTTGTAGGAGCGTTAGGAAAGGATCATAGGCCATTTTTGATATTATTCCAATTTTAGCCTAAATGACCTTCCATGTGTGAATAGTATCCATTGATCCTGATTTTGAACCTGAACGCCTTTTTTTTATTATACCTATCGCCTTCCCATTTGTATCAGAATGAACCTATTTTAGCCTTGATCCTCCTTGGATATTATGCACTTTGACTTAGGCAAATAGCCTAAGTTGAGGGTGGCTATCATAGGGGTGTGTGATGTAAAATGAGTATGAAGATAATAAAAATATACATATATATATATTTATGTAAGGCTGGGTGTGGTAGAAAAGAATAAGAAAAGAAAATTTATGCAAAAGATAAAATTATTGATTAAATGACCACACCTATCCTGAATTTGCTTAATCAAGAAAGGAAGAAATAAGGTAAAGCTCGATAAGTGAGACCCCCCCTCCCCTAAAAAAATAGTGTAGTGCCAAGGAGGATTAGTTACTTTAAATATTCTTGCATATCATGCCATCCCCAAGACTACATTACAAATTGAAGAAAAGTCCTATAGTGACCCTACCTTAACTGTCTGAAAGCTTCTGTAATGAAAATAAGGGCAAGTTATGGTATTTGGCATAAATTGACTGGAACTTCTTACTGAGAGTGAGTGTTACTTGACCGTCCCTGCATTTACATGCTTGATTTCATATATGAGTGAGAAAGGACTTCTTTGTTATAAGGGCACATCAGTTGCCTTTCTAGTTGATACTTATTTGGGTAGTGTAATTTGTATATAGGCATGGTTATTGTTGCTAAGTTGATGCCATATCTTAATTTCCTTTCTATCAGATTATCGATCTTCATGGATATACAAGGATGGGTTTAAAGTGATTGAAAATGGAGAGGGTAATGTGTTTTGAACTAAAATTGATGATCAACTGTCATAGGTATCTAATATGTCTCTTCGTTAAGCATCGTAATGTTGTGTTTTCGTTTCTTGAAGGCAAGAAATTGTTTTAAGTTAAGGGTTTTCATGTTTGAGCAGATGCTAACACATTTGAGGCTTTTAACTAAGAATAATTGCAAAGTCTTAAGCAACTTTTTTCGATTTTGATTGTTTTATGTTTGATTTTGTAGTAGAAGTTGACATGATAGAGAACCAGCAAGAATGGAAGAAAAGAAGTTAATATCTGAAGAAAAGTATGGCTGACAACATTTGTGATAAGTCATTAGCCTCATGATAAGCTATCATCTTCATCTTCAGCAGTACATAAAGAATTAACCTAAGTTGAAAGCTGTGATGACATTTTGAGATAGGTCGTCAAGGGTCTGATAAGCTATCAAGAATGTCGTCAGCCTAAGGTAGCACAGGAGAATTGAAACAGAGCCTTGACAACATTTTATGATGGGTTGTTAAGGAGATGATAAGTCATCAAGATTTTCGTCATCCTTAAGCAGGAAGACCCAAAACTGAAGAAGGAGTTGACAACATTTGTGATAAGTCGTCAACCTCCTGATAGGCTATCACTAATGTCATCACCTAATCTGAGGGATTTCTTAATTCTATTATTTTGTTTCCATAATCAGGGTGAAATATTTAAGACCTTGATTAGTGTTTTCTTAAGAGTTCGATTCATTGAGTTTTGAGCAATATATTTGATATTTTCTGACTCTACTTTTGGCTTGAGAAAGCAATTAATTTGAAGATATTATATTCATTATCTTGGGCTTTCCTTTCTAATTTAGACTGATAATCTCTAATTTCTATTCATCTTTTGGTAAGTTTATCTTTAAAATCATGAATTCATCTAGTTGCTTCAATTTTTATGTCATGCGCAGCTAAATTCCTTTAACTTAAATTATGGGATCTCGGGTTAGGTCTGGATAAGGTGTTGAGTAATCAGGATTTGAAAGGTGGAAGAACTTCTTGATAATTATGAGGTTATAATTAACGTCTATTGGTTGTAAACAATACATAAAACCTACTTTGATTTTCTTAAGAAAGAAATAAAATATAGTAGGAAGTGAATTATCAACAAGGACTTAAAAATACTTCGTTTATTAATCAGCATTGTAATAAGTTTGGTTAACCTGAGGTAAAATCTAGGTAGTGAATATAAATTCCCTAAGTTCGAGAGGATTAGGTAATTAAATGCTTAAGTAGGTCGAGAGATATTTAATCATAACTTTGATAAAGTTAACTTGTCATCCTACCTACCGTGAGAATCCTGAACCACTAGTAGCATCCGTCAAGTAAGAAAATCCCTAGTGAACATATTTCTTGTGTTTTATATACTCTTGATTACGAGCACTGAAACTAAAATAAGAAAAAATTTCTTATAAAACTAAAAAAACCATTTCTGGAAACATCCAACTATCAATTGATTAGTTTCCGAATGATTTACGTTCACACCATATTTCTTGTGGGATTCGACACCAACCTAGTTGGGTTTTATATTGACAACAATCGATTACATTCTCATTGAGAGGTGTAGTTTTAGCATTATCATCTATCATTCAGGATTCATAACTGTATTAACTACTGATAACGCTCAAACTACAGCTCTCGTAAGAGTGTAAGCGGTCGTTGTCAAATATAGAACCCAACTGGGTTGGGTATCGATCCCACAGGGAATAGCCAGTCAATATGTAAGCAAAGATTATTAGACTTTTGGGGCAAGTCTCATAAAATGGGGGATTTTTATGTGCAAATAATGTAAACAAAATAGTAAAGTAAAAACAGATATAGCAAAGTAAACAGAAAGAGTGTTTAGTAAGATGTTTAACCAATGAGAATTGAGAGTTGGGGTTATGTCCACCTTATGAGTTATACGTCTCTATTGGCTATGAGTTATGCGGAATTCAGACATGCATGTGCTTATAGAGAATTCTATTCTATGGTAAATCCAACCGTTTTTCGACCTAACAAGGACTGTTTCGCTTTAACTCTTTCGAGCTTAAAGAGTATCTAATGGTACAAATTCTCCAAGAGGTTTATCCAGTTACGGAACTAACTTTTTAACAGGGGTTGGTGCCCTATTACCTTGACATTATCTCTTTTCTAGACATATAACTTTTCTTTCGAACAAGTTAATGCTATACTGGTGTATTCGATGCGTTTACAACCACAAGAATTTGCATTAAGATGAAGAGAATAATGATATAAGCAGCATACGTGTCGCGAATTCACAAACTCATAGCAATAGATAGTATCTCATACGGCTTCCATAACCCCAACAGAGAAGTTTAGCTACTCATGAGTGCGATGGAAATCACAATAGACATTATCATTATACCACAATAAGGATCTTACGTGTAGTATGGTGTGGTATGGCTTTAGGCGTGAATTCCTTTTAGAATAGCTTTTCTCTCGTTGTGGAAATAAAGAATTGAATAGATGAAGAGAATAAGAATTGAAAGTGTTGAAAAGATTAAAATTGTTCGGATTGTAAAGGAATGAATTCGAAGTAGAATGAATAAAAATCTCTAGCAAAATAGGGTATTTATAACACCCATATCCTATTCCTACCAATCTACTGCATTACTTAACCCAATCCTACTGGGTTACTGCATCATTATCCTAATCCTAATAAGTTACTGCTAGTCCCCAAAGTCTTTAGAATTGTTGTTTTTGCCTGGGACAGCTTTCCCATGCGTAACTTTTGGTCCTTGGCGTCCAAGATTTCCCTTTCTTCTTTCGTGAAGCTTTCTTTGGCGTCAAGTTATCCATAAAATCCTGAAATCTGCATCATTTATACCTGAAAACTTGCTAATCACGTTAGTTAGCTCAATTACAGGAAAAAGGACTAAAAGTGCATGAATTATATATTTTTTCCTCAAAACTTAGATAAAATATTGGTAAATTATAGCACTTTAGGCGTGTAAATACACCTATCATCAACACCCCACACTTAAAGCTTTTTTCGTCCTCAAACAAAATATCATGTCCTTCTAAACATCCACTTAGGGTTTCACAGTATCAACACAAAATATTCATCAAGATAGGCACGACAATTATTAACAAAGAGTAGTTTTCTAATCACTTCTAAAAACAATTCAACCTCTAATATAGACTCGTGATGATGGTTAATTCGTATTCAAAAGTTAAGGCACAAAGAATCATACAAACTGTCCAAAACTCACCAACCATGTGTGTCTCACATAAGATCTTACCCATAATCACTCACAAATATTGCATTTTTTGGAACATGGGTACAATATTATCCTTTCTCTCACTCTCACAATGAATTCATATGTTGCAACTGATGACCATAGGCTTGCCCTTAGTGAAATGTTCCACTAAATATCAGAATGCTAAGCTTAGGATCAAATAGGTCTTTTACAGGTTGTAATGTAGGCTAAGGGATGGGTAGGACTATTTTGGCTAGAAATAGTGACTATGTTCCTAAGCGTTTTAATACATCACATTATACCATTTATGCTTTCTTTCAAACAACCTTTCTACTTTCTTTTAATCTACCACCCTTTCTCACCTCTTTTGTTTTTCAATTTTGAACAGAATTAACTTTTTATTTTTCTTTTCCTTTTTCTTTTCATAACACACCTCTTATGATAGCAATTATTTTTCATAACAAATTCAAGCACCAATACATTCTAAGGCACTATTCTCACCCAATTTCCTCTTATTTTGTCACATGACTTTACAATTTAAAGCGCTTAGGAATTTCGATCAAATTATGGTCTTGAAAGAATGGATTAGGCTTACATATGAGGCTGTCAAAGAAAATAGGCTTAAAGGCTCAAAGGGGGTTATCTAGGATGATGTCCATGGGTAGATAAAATGAAGGTAAACAATCATAGGTTGCCAAAGAAATGCCTAAATCATCATCTAAACTCACACTCTTTATTTCGCTTTATATACATACCAGGCAAGTTCTAGCATCCGCCACAAACATAGAATATACTATCATCTCACACACACAAGGCACATGGTCGACTTTATTGGGAGCAGTATAGACTCTCAACCCAACAGATGAAGGAATTGAACCACATAATTATCACATAATGAGTCACTAGTAGAGCCTAAATGTCTCAATAGTAATGATTTTATCACAGCCTCTTGTCATAATACCATGCTACCTATCAGAACAATTTCATGCAAAGTTAAAAATTTTAAAAAAAAATTTAACTACTAAAAAAATAAATAAATAAATAAATAAGCAAAACACACATAAAAAAGTAAATGTAGATAAGGAAGTATAGCATGCAAATAACAGCACCCCACACTTAGACGGGACACACTGCCCTCAGTGGAAAATAAATAAGAAGAACCTGGTTAGTCGGACTCCTCCTCTATGTCTGGGGTCATACCCCCTTCGTCGGAATCATCATTGGAGTCGTCGTCATCATTATTCTTCTCCACATCGGAGTCTGGCCTTCTGCACTCATCATCGGTTGGCACGTCGTCATCAAGAGGTTCCTCAAAGTACACACCTACTCCACATATTTGCCTTGCATGCTCATTTACTGGGTAGTCATAATCCAACTGTTGGAGCTCTGCCGCAGTTGGAACACGACCTCCGCTCATCATTGTAAACTGAGTCATGCCATAAAGATGGCCAAAAAAACTCTCATCCCGAGCATGCCTTTCCGTAGTGGTAAGGTTGACGCCATGAGTGGTTTCAGCATCTTTAACCTTTGTGAGGTCAACCTTTTTCGGGTTGTGTGGGAGTTTATGATCAGCAGGTTCCTCTTCGATGTCCTCCTTCCTCAAGATTGCGGTCAACAGATTGTCAAAGCTGAAGTGGGACCTCTTGTGTAGCCTGGCCTTTCGCATTGTAGATCTAATAATTTTCCCAATGTTGATAGGAACATTCGTCATCAATGCGTACACCAAGCACACTCTATCTCGTGTAATCTTCGTATACTGGGTCCCTGGAATCAAGCAAGAGTTGACTATTCGCAGCCATATCCTAGCTTCCCTATTCAAATGAGCATATGGGAATGTGTTGTGCCAACCGGTGTCCTTGTGTCTACTCTATCTTTCCATGGATCGTGGTCCGCATAATGTGTGACTAATAGCCCTGTACGGAGGTCTGTTATACAGCTCCTTGAATGGTGATGGGTCAACAGATGGCAAACCTAGAAAGGAGTTGAAGAACTCCGTATTTAGTTGCAGAACTTGGCCCCGAATCTTTACTTCATTCCCTGTAGTTTTTGGTGACCATTTGGCATAGAATTCTCGTGTTAAATCGAGATTGCACTCTCCCATATCTCAAAAGATGAAATCAAGATGTAACGCCATTATCTTGGCCAACATATGAGGTTCTTTCTTTGCTAGGTTCTCCTTGTTTATCAACTTCACATGAACATATTTTTTTGCTTTATTGTTCCTATACCATTCCTTTCCTTCCTCCTCTAGGACCCATTTTATTCCAAACATACGGCGAGGTATTTGTAGCGAACAGGATTCTCCTTGCTCTTTTCGTCCTCTTTTCTTGCCTTTTTGTGAAGTGGTTGCTTTTTATTTTCCTTGTCTTGCTTTTGGTGCCATTGTACCTGAGATTAAAACAATAGTCATGTTAGCTTCATCTCGGTGGATACAATCAATAAACAAGCAGTAGTGGCACCACCCCACACTTAGTTTGTTTGTACAAACTAGTGAAGTGAACGGTGTTGATTACTCAAATTTCATCGATATACGTTTAGGTGTTATGTTCCAACAATATAATCAATGCAGTCATACTTTTCGTATCATTTTAACTATCCTTTCTCAATTCTAGATCATGTAATCTTGGTAATGTTTTCATGCATCACTTTGAATAAGACTACTACAAAGAGAATGTATCAAGTTATGGCATAGAAATAATCAACATCTCATGTTTGTAGTTAACCATGATTTTTATCTCAATGAACAAGTCATCCGAACATGAAAGCTTTCAAGTTACAAGATTATGCAATTTTCTTGACCATGTCAATTCCACAAAAGTATGACAGTGTATCAAAATCAAATTCAAGTTAGAAACAAATCAAGATCATTCTTACGTATTCTTTCCCTCACTTAGTTGTATCACAACAAATTAATCACATTCAACTCTCCAATACTACTTCAAGATTTAACAATTCATAATAGGCGTAGTAGTGTAGTACATACAGAATATAAATGAAGAACAAAGAAGTACTTACTTGGTTGATGACCTTGGATGATGTTCTTGCAAAGTAAAAGAGCAAAAGGAAAATTTTTGAGAGGATTTTGAGAGGTAGGCGGCGCTTATGCTAGGTTTGCAATGTATTTTTGGTCTAAGACTAAGTCTCTTATTTACAGGGCAAGCTTGGGTCGGGTTTTCACCCATTTAAAATCAGATTTGGAGAACAAAAGTGACCATAGGCGGCGCCTTTTGCTTTGCCTATTCTTGGCATAGGCGGCGCCTTTTGTAAAGCCTAGTTGAGCATAGGCGGCTCCTATGCCATGGCATTGTTAGGCATAGGCGGCACCTATGCCATGGCATATGAGATTCAGAGAGAAAAGGCTTTGGCATAGGTGGCGCCTATGCTATGGAATTCTTAGGCATAGGCGGCGCCTATGCTATGGCACTCTTAGGCATAGGCGGCGCCTTTTGTATGGCACTCTAGAATCCGAGAGCTTATGCCATAGCATAGGCCTTGCCTTGTTCGTGGCCTAGTTTTACATAGGCCTTGCCTTGTTCGTTGCCTATATTTTCATAAGCGATGCCTCACCCATAGCCTTTTGCTTCTTCATTCTTAACTTACCACCTTTATCATGCACAACTTCCAAATCATAATTTGAAACCAATCTCCTCCTTTACTTCTCTTGTACCTACATTCACTCAAAAACAACAAAAACGATTAGAACGATGGGTTGCCTCCCATCAAGCGCCTTAGTTTTGGTCGTGGCTCGACAAAATCCTAGGAAAACAAAAACAATTAAAAACGATGGGTTGCCTTCCATCAAGTGCTTGATTTATTGTCACAGCACGACATAGCTATCTCGATTACTTAGACTTCATCGATATAGATGGTGGATCGTTTTCTGAATGGATTAATACGACAATGAAGCTTACTTGTAGGCATGCAATCTTCTTCAAGATGACCCTTGTGCATACATATTCCAGGCGGGATACCAATTATATCATCAATAGTCCAACCCATAGCTCTCTTGTATCTCTTCAGAGAAGAGATGAGAGCCTCTACGTGCTGTTCACTTAAATCATCCGCCACACTCACAGGAAGTGTATCTCCACTTCCCAAGAACGCATACCTTAGATAATTGGGGAGCTCTTTCGATTCTAGCACTGGGGATCTTCAATGGAATTCTTCACTGTTGGTGAGGGTCGATTCTTAAGATCAGGGTCCAGCTTCTTAAGGGCATGAGAATAGGACTTTATTCCTGTTAGAGCACAAACGGTTTCTTTATATTCTTCAACATCCTCATGCTCACAATTCGAAAGCACCTCAGATAGTGACTCAACCGTAAGCTGCTTCTCTACAGATAATTCTTTGTCATCCTTATAATTAATGTCAGCTACAGAGAACACATCCATATCTTTGGGCTGCTTCATTGCTTTGCATACATCAAAACGGACCACTTCGTCATTCAACCGAAATAAAAGCTCATCATCTATCATGTGAATAAGCACACTTCCAGTTGCGAGGAAAAGGCGTCCCAAGATTATGGGATCTTCATAATCCACCTCGCAATCCAAAACAACAAACTCTGCAGGAAAGATGAAGGTGGAAACCTTCACCAACACATCATTTAAGATACCAACAGGTCATTTTATCGACCTATCTGCCATCACGAGCCGCATATTGGTTGGTATAGAGTCGCCCAACCCCAACTTTCTGTAGACGGATAGTGGCATCAAATTGATGCTTGCTCCCAAATCTCACAATGCCTTAGCAAAATTCATAGATCCAACTGTGCAAGGAATACTGTCTGCTTCTTTGTTAAAAGGTCCTTCATGAATTTGGCGTACCCAGGCATCTATTCCAGCGCCTCAACTAATGGAACATTAATGGTCAGCTGTTTTAACATCGTCTTGAATTTGTTGAACCTTGTATCATCCTCTCTCTTCTTTAATCTTTGAGGAAAAGGTAGTGGTGGAAGGGGAATAGTTTTCTCCATGACTTTTTTTTCCTCTTTCTTTGGATTGGTGATCTTTGCGGGCTGAGGACCTCGAGGACTGACGTCATGAATGTCGTCATTAGTTTCGACAGTGTCATCTCCTACGATATCTTCGGCCACTTGCTTGCTTTGGGATGAATTTTGTAGCACCTTACCACTTCTGGTAGTAACAGCCATGCATGTTACATTATTTCTTGGGTTTTGCACTGTGTCGCTCGGTAGGGTGCCAGCTTTTCTTTGATTTAATGTGGCTGAAATTTGACTCAATTATTGTTCCAGCTATCTTATTGAAGTGGAATGTGAGTCAACCAATTGCTTCATTGAGGCCAAGTCATTTATTACCTCAGTTACTCCCATGCTGGTTGCTTCCACTCCTTTCAACAGCTTAGCCATCATTTCTTCCATTGACATATTTCCAGATGTAGTGGCCTCTCATCTTCCAGGAGGAATATACACGCCACTCCTGTCAGTCTTGTTCTTCCAACTACCTTGATCCCGGTCCTTGTTTCAAGAATTATCATAATAGTTCCGACCTTGGTTTCCTTGGGCATTGCCTCGAAAACCCCCTGATTATTCAAGTAGTTGGATTCTTCTTCAGAATCGGATTCCTCTCTTCCTTTTGACGCAATTTCTTTGACTTTTTCGGTCTTCCCTGATAGTAGGTGCTTTGTAAGAAGATCCACTTGTGTTTTCATGTGCTCCAAATCTTGATCGCGTTCTTCTTCTCTTCTCCTTTGTTCTGCAGTCATGCCTATAGAAAAGGTGGGGCTTGGTACCTCAGAATCTCTAGTATGCCATGCCCTACTTTTTTTCGTCATCCAGTCTAGCATATCACTTGCCTGAACAAAGGTGAGGTCCATAAATAATTCTCCAGCCGCATTATCCATCACAGGTTTAGTTACTGAATTCAAGGATCTATATAGTATCTCCATCAAGTGAACATTGGTCATGTGATGGTTTGGGCACCTCATAAGCTTCTTTTTGAATCTTTCCCATGTTTCGTGGAGGGCTTTAGTTGGAAACTATCGAAAATTGTTGATTTCATCTCTCAATTGTGCTCTCTTGGATGGCGGAAAGAATCTTTCTAGGAAAGCGTTTTTCAATTGCCTCCAATTAGTGATATAATTAGGAGTCAGCTCGTTCAACCATAGAGTTGCCTCCCCAGATAGAGACAATGGAATTAAGCGCAACTGAATTGCATTCTGTCCAATGCCAGGATTGTCGAATGACTTGCATGTAGAAATAAAGTTGATCAGATGCATATTCGTATCATCGCCTGCTAGTCCACCGAATAATCCCTTGAGTTGCAATAACTGAATCATGGTTCTCGTGATGTTGAACTTGGCTTTGGGTGCCAATGGCGGAGGAATAATGGCTCCTGTGGCCCCGGCTCCATCAAGATCATCATCATCATCATCGAATGGTATGGCTCGGAGTTCAGGCCTGAACCTAGCTTGATGATCTCTTCTATTGTCTGGTGTCGCCATCTCCGCATCACGCCTAGGGTTTAGTAACTCATCATCACCTAGATCCTCATCGTTAGGATTTGTTGCTCGCCCAGGATTATTAATATTTTGTTGATGCACTTGAGTGGCGGCCAGAGCAGCTAGTCTAGCCTGTTCCTGTTGAGCAGCCCTTCTTTCAATTTTTTGTTGAGCCTCCATTCTGCCAATACGATGTGGTTCAAGGTTTATGGGTAATAATGGTTGACCAGAACTTTGAGTATTGGGCATGCACTGAACAAAACCTGCAAAAACAAAAACAAGAACTAAAAGTAAAGTACGAGAATCTTTGACCAAAGGGTCTAGTAATTATCACAAACTTACTAGACAACCGTATTCCCCGGCAACGGCGCCAAAATTTGATAACGCTCAAACTACAGCTCTTGTAAGAGTGTAAGTAGTCGCTGTCAAATATAGAACCCAACTGGGTTGGGTATCGATCCCACAGGGAATAGCCGGTCAATAAGTAAGCAAAGATTATTAGACTTTTGGTGCAAGTCTCGTGAAAGGGGGATTTTAATGTGCAAATAATGTAATCAAAATAGTAAAGTAAAAACAGAAAATAGCAAAGTAAAAAGAAAGAATGTTTAGTAAGATGTAAAACAATGAGAATTGAGAGTTAGGGTTATGTCCACCTTATGAGTTATACGTCTCTATTGGCTATGAGTTATGCAGAATTCAGACATGCATGTGCTTATAGAGAATTGTATTCTATGGTAAATCCAAGCGTCTTTCGACCTTAACAAGGACTATTTCACTTTAACTCTTTCGAGCTTAAAGCGTGTCTAATGGTACAAATTCTCCAAGTGGTTAATCCAGTTATGGCACTAACTTTTTAACAGGGGTTGGTGCCCTATTACCTTGACATTATCTCTTTTCCAGACATATAACTTTTCTTTCGAACAAGTTAATGCTATACTGGCATATTCTATGCGTCTGCAGCGACAAAGAATTTAGATTAAGATGAAGAGAATAATGATATAAGCAGCATACGTGTCGCGAATTCACAAACTCATAGCAACATATAGTATCTCATACGGCTTCCATAACCCTAACAGAGAAGTTTAGCTACTCATGAGTGCGATTGGAATCACCATAGACATTATCATTATACCACAATAAGGATCTTATGTGTTGTATGGTGTGGTATGGCTTTAGGCGTGAATTCCTTTTAGAATAGCTTTTCTCTCGTTGTGGAAATTAAGAATTGAATAGATGAAGAGAATAAGAATTGAAAGTGTTGAAAAGATTAAAATTGTTCGGATAGTAGAGGAATGAATTCGAAGTAGAATGAATAAAAATCTCTAGCAAAATAGGGTATTTATAACACCCATATCCTATTCCTACCAAGCTACTGCATTACTTAACCCAATCCTACTGGATTACTGCATCATTATCCTAATCCTAATAAGTTACTGCTAGTCCCCAAAGTCTTTAGAATTGCTGTTTTTGCTCGGGACAGGTTTCCCATGGGTCACTTTTGGTCCTTGGCGTCCAAGCTTTCCCTTCCTTCTTTCGTGAAGCTTCCTTTGGTGTCAAGTTATACATAAAATGCTGAAATCTGCATCATTTATACCTGAAAACTTGCTAATCACGTTTGTTAGCTCAATTACAGGAAAAAGGACTAAAAGTGCATGAATTATATATTTTGTCCTCAAAACTTAGATAAAATATGGGTAAATTATAGCACTTTAGGCGTGTAAATACGCCTATCATCAACTACTCTCTCCAATTTAGTCACAGCTTAGAATGACCGACCAACTGCTATTCCGGCCAACTAAGTGGCCAATTCTGTTACAGCTACGATTGGGACTTCACCCAAATGAATCCACCCCTGTTCTTCAGTTCTAAGTCTAGAGTGGATATACAGGAGTTCATCGACCTACTTTAGAAAGTCATAAATTTCATGGGAGTGACTTTCAGTGAGAGTGCAGAGTTAGCCACCTATCAGCTACAAGATGTAGCCCATATGTGGTTTAAGTAGTAGAAGGTAGACAAGGGTGAAGATACAAAGCCCATAGAACAGGAAGAGTTTGCTACGGCTTTCTTATATAGATTCTTTCCCCTAGAGTAGAAAGAAGACAAAGTGTTAGAGTTCATCAACCTCATACAAGGTAGCATGAGCGTAAAAGAATACTCCCTCAAGCTCACCAAGTTAGCTAGGTAAGCTCCTCATGTAGAAGCAAACAGTAGATCTAGAATGAATAAGTTTGTATCTAGGATTTTAGGTAGAGTAGTTAAGGAGTGCAGTACTGTGATGTTCATTAAGGAAATGGACATATCTAGGCTTATGGTCCATGCTCAACAGATTGAGAAGCAGAAACTTAAGAAGAAGGAGAGGAAAAATAAGAGGGCCAAAAATGGTAGTTCTAGTCTTTCTCAGCTAGGTTCGCAGGGTGGTAACCATTCTCAGCATACATAGAAGTTTTTAGCTTCAATTCCATCTTAATCTAGTGCACCATTACCAAAGTTTAAAAATGATCATAGAGATGGGGCACCAGGCTCGATGGCCCAGGTTAGTGAGAGCAAGGTTTTTACTCATCCACTTTTTAAAGAGTGTTGTAAGCATCATTAGCGTATAAATAGAGCTGGTAGTAATATGTGTCTCGGATGTGGAAAGACAGGTCACAAGGTTTGAGATTATCTTAGGCTTAGCCTTAGAAGTAAGTACGGTCGTCCTTCAACTCAGTCTGGTCCCCTGAATCAGTTGGGGCCAATTCTAGTGCTAACAATTTCCCTTCTTTCAATATTTATGTCATGCCACTAGTATGTTACATAACCCTCATTTACTGTAAGATTCTGCAAAGTTCCCTCATAGTCACAACCTTAGAGGGTGTCAAGTGAAGTGTAATTCTGGATCTAAAAGATTAAGAAGTGACTTCCTAAGTGATTGGTGTTTAAACTATATAAAATTTTATTATATTTGCTTTCCAAATATACTAATTTCATCAAAATTTGGCATTGGGGTGAGAAGTTATACCCATTTTACTAAGAGTTGTCAGAACCACCTAGGTGCGACAGACGATCCAACAGACCGTCGAGTCTGTGACGGACCGTTGCTCGGACCATCGCGACCAAAGAAGAAACTCCCTATTCTAGCCCAAGTGCAATGGCCAAGATGACGGAACATCGCTGTCACCATCGCACTTAGGCAGTGTGACCTCACCCTGGGCATCGTGCGACGGACGATCCAACGGACCATCAGACTTGCGATGGACCGTCACTCCAACCGTCGCATTGAAGCAGCATGTCCTATTCCTAGACAACATGCGATGAATGACCCAACAAACTATTAGACTTTCGAAGGACCGTCGCTCCGACCGTCTTAGCCCCCGTTCAGTATTTTTAACTCGTCTTAACTAGGGGTTTTTGGATCTCCTCCCTTTCAACCCTTAGATATATTCCAAATAAACTTGATAGGCTCATTATCTCTAAAAATATCCAAAGGGTAGGGTTTTTTTCTCAAGAACAAATCTAAAACCCTTCTCTAAAAAATCCATGAACTCACCATAGATTAAACAAATTGAATAGAGATTTTAGTTCCCTAAGTGCAAGGGTTGTATAAACTCGCTCTCAAGAGTAAGAAAAAGAGTTTAGAGCAAGATTGTTCATCTAGTTTCATAATCTAAGGTATGTGGGGTTTTGAACAAGGATAATCCTTTCATCCTTGTGCCCAAAAACTTATTTAAACTATGATTTTCGACAATCTATGAGATTTTAGATGAATTTTAATTAGGGTTTTCACCCATTATTATTGAGTGAAATATTTTGATGTTTCCCATGAATAAAGAGTCTAAGGGCATGATTTTCATATGTTTTCATAAGAAATTGCAGCTGGGTCTATACCCCATGATTTTAATCCTTGAGAAGTTAATAGTTGAAATGTTTGAGATATTAAAGTATAAGAGTATGTTGAGATTTTGAGGCAAATTTCTGAAATTTCCAGATTTCTACATGAGTTATGAATCTCTATGCTATCTATTATTCTTTTGATGAGTTTTAAATTGAGAATGAATTATTTGTTATTGATCCCTTCTTGATATTTTCAATTTTATGAACTCTTATGCTAGAAGAACTCATGATTTGAGTATTCTGAGCTTGTTGAGAAATGTTTTGACCTAATGACCTTTGGGTTTTGAAATCCACTCTACTACATTAGATTACAGATTTGATTATTGAGTTCTTATTAAACCATGATATTATTCTAAAGTGGATTTTCATGAGATGAGCGAGATAAACTAAAGGGAGTAGTATTTAGCGCCGAGTGGGTAAGTTACTACAGTTTCTAAATCCAAAACTATATGCCACCATAGGTTGGGCCTAAGACTGAGTTTATGATTATCATTGGGCCTAAGAACAAGTTGATATTGGGCCTGAGGCCGAGTTTGTTTAGTGATCAATAACCCTAAGTTATACTCACAAGAAAGAGTATGACGCCTCTCTCCAACGTGAGGGCTCTTCCTTAGGAGGACAAAAGGTTGGACTCTATTTAGTTAGCATGTTTTATCTCAGTTAAGAGAAACTCCCTAAAATAAAGTATTTTTCCATTGAGATAAGATATTTACCTTTAAAACTAAAATACTTTCCCTTGATATGAGTATTTTTTCCCTAAAGCTTGAAATGAAATATTTTCCTAATGTGAATGAAATGCCTTCAAGTATGTTCCAAAGTTATATGAATTCAAATTCCAAGTATTTGAGTTCAAAAGAGTTATGAGTACTTGAGCATTAAAGAAGTTTTACTCACCATGAGACATGAATTAGTTGAAAGTATTGTTTGAAGTTTCCTTTATCCTATCGGTAATGAAAATAAGAGAAGATTACCAATTTCAAAGTTAAACTATGATGACTCACGAGATTTGTGTTACATGCTCCATTCTACATGATTCATGAGCTTTACATTTTATACTTATTCAAGCCATGTGATTCATTAATTATTGCATGCATGATTTGATTAAAGAGTATTGATGTTGATTTATATAAATGCATGCACCCCCACATACTCAGTACATTCCCAAGTTTTGATCCACATATATGTCTATGTTCTACATTGTCTCATAATGTAGGTTCAGGTGCTTAGTACAAGCCTTATCAGTGACTTTCGAGTACGTCTGTCTAGATCCCTACAGTAGTGAGTCCTTATTATTTGAGGACCTATCATCGGACATTTCAGTATTTGAGAGATTATGTTATTACTTTAAGTTCATTTAAAGTCTGTTGGGGACCTATCCTAATGGCTCTCTAGTTTCAAGTCTGTTTAGTGTGTTATATCACCCAAGCAAGGCCAATGTAGTGGCAGATACCCTTAGTAGGTTGTCTATAGGTAGTGTTGCCTATGTAGAGAAAAGTAAAAAAGAGTTAGCTCATGATGTGCATTATTTGGCTAGATTGGGTGTTAGGTTGCTTGATTCAACTGAGGGAAGTGCTTTGGTGCAGAGTAGTTCCGAATCCTCTTTAGTTTTGGAAGTGAAGGATAAGCAATATAAGGATCCTAGTTTGGTCAGACTAAAGGAGGTAGTTAAGGACTAAAAGGTAGAGGCTTTCTCCTAAGGGGGAGACAGTGTGTTGACATTGCAAGGTAGATTATGTCTTTCATGCATTAATGATCTAAGGCAGACGATTATAGTTAAAGTATATGGCGCATGATATTCTATTCATCCCGACACTACCAATATGTACCATAACTTGTAGGAAATCTATTGGTGGAATAGTAGAAGAAGGATATAGCTGAATTCGGAGCAAAGTGTGCAACGTACCAACAAGTTAAGGTAGAGAACCAAAAAGTTGGTGGTGTGATGCAAGAGTTTAGTATACCAACTTAGAAGTGGGCGGTGATGAATACGGACATCGTGACTAGGTTGCCTCTTTCGCATCGTCACCATGATTCGATTTGGGTTGTTTATATAGGCTAACTAAGTCTACATATTTCTTGCCCGTGCATACATCTTACAAAGCTAAGTATTACGCTAGATTGTATATCCGAGAGTTAGTTAAGCTCCATGGAGTTCCCTCATCCATTATTTCGGATAGGGGCACCTAATTTACTTCTTAGTTTTGGAGGGCAATTTAGCAGGGTCTTGGTGCCCAATTTCTTTTGAGTTTTGCTTTTTACCCATAGAAAGATGGTCAGGCTGAGAGGACCATTCAGACCCTAGAGGATATGTTGCAGGCGTGTTCTCTTGATTTCAAAGGTAGTTGGGATAAGCATTTGCCATTGATAGAGTTTTCTTATAACAATAGTTACCATGCTAGCATCGGATGGCACCATTTGAGGCCTTGTATGGTAGGAGATGTAGGTCACCCATTAGTTAGTTTGAAGTGGGAGAAGCTACCATGATTGATCCTAATCCAGTGTTCAAGGCTATGGAGAAAGTTAAGTTGATTAGAGAGAAGTTGAAAAGCACTCAGAGTCATCAAAAGTCATATGTCAATGTGAAGAGAAGAGATCTTTAGTTTGAGCTGGGTGATATGATGTACTTGAAGATTTCTCCCATGAAAGAGGTGAAGAGGTTTGGTAAAGTAGCCTATGAGGTTTAGTTGCCTGCGAAGTTGTCAGTCGTTCATCCTATTTTTCATGTTTCCATTCTTAAAAAGCATATTAGTTATTACGTTATGGTAGGTCCTTCAGAGAGTGCTGATATTAAGAATAGTCTTTCATTCGATGAGATTCGTGTTGAGATTCTAGACTTTCAAATCTGTATACTGAGGAACAAGATGTTTCCTTGGATAAAGTTTTATGGAGGAACCATTCAGTTGAGGGCGCTACTTGGGAGGCAGAAGTAGACATACGAGCCAAGTACCCGAACCTCTTTTCCGTATGTTCAAATCAATCTAAAGGTATTATTCTTCCTTAATTCATCCCTGCTAATCTAAAGTTTGGCTATATGTATCTGTTCTTGCTTGAGTTCTTGCAATTTCTGAGATATTAAAGAATTTAGAGAGAGATTGAGTCATTTAGCAATTTGCTTTAGCAATATGTACTCTATTTTTCCTGTGTTCCTAGTCTAACTAGCAACATTCGAGGATGAATGTTTCCCAGGGTGAGATATTGTAAGACCCCACAAAGTTCCCACGTAGTCCGAGCCTTAAAGCGTGTCAAGTAAAGTGTAATTCTGGCACTAAAGGATTGAGAAATGACTTCCCAAGTTGGTGTTTTAACAATATAAAATTTTCTTAAATTTGACTTTTTTTCATGTGGAGAATTGAATTAGCTTTCCAATGATACCAATTTTATCTAAATACAGCATCGGGGTGAGAAGTTATGGCCGTTTTACTGAGACGTGTCAAAACTACCCAAGTGCGACAGATGAACTGACGGACCATCGATTCTGTGATAGACCATCGCTTGAACTGTCACAACTAAGGTAGAAACTTCTTTTTCTGGCCTAAGTGTAATGACCAAGACGATGGACCATCATGTTTGTGTCAGACGGTTGCTGTGACCGTCACGCTGAGTCAGTGTGGCCTCACCCTGATCATCATGCAATGGACGATCCAACGGACTGTCACTTATGTGATGGACCATCGCTTTGACCGTCACATTAAGACAGTGTGTCCCATTCCTGGCCAACACGCGACGGATGACCCAATGGACTATCGAACTTGTGACGGACCATCGCAGCCCTTGTTCAGTGTTTTTAACTCATTTTACAATGGGGTTTTTGTTTCTTTTCCCTTTTAACCCTCAAATATATTCCAAACAAACTTGATAGCCTCATTATCTCCCAAAATATCCAAAGGCTAGGGTTTCTCCCTCAAGAAAATATCTAAAACCCTTCTCCAAAAAATCTAAGAACTCACCATAGATTCAACAAATTGAGTTGACATTTGAGTTCCCCAAGTTCAAGGGTTTCAAGAACCCTCTCTCAAGAATAAGAAGAGTTTAGAGCAACCTTGTTCATCTAATTTCATAATCTAAGGTATGTGGGGTTTTGAACAAGGGTAATCCTTTCATCCTTATGCCCAAAGACTTATGTAAACTATGATTTTCTGCAATCTATGAGATCTTACATGAATTTGAATTAGGGTTTTCATCCATTATTATTGAGTGAAATATTTTGATGTTTCCCATGAATTGAGAGTCTAAGGGAATGATTTTCATATGTTTTCATAAGAAATTGCAGTTAGGTCTATACCCCATGATTTTAATCCTTGAGAAGTTAATAGTTGAAATGTTTGAGATATTAAAGTATAAGAGTATGTTGAGATTTTGAGGCAAATTTCTGAAATTTCCAGATTTCTACTTGAGTTATGAATCTATATGCTATCTATTATGCTTTTGATGAGTTTTAATTTAAGAATGAATTATGTGTTATTAAGACCTACTTGAGATTTTCAATTTTATGAACTCTTATGCTATAAGCACCCATGATTTGAGTATTCTGAGCTTGATGAGAAATGTTTTGACCTAAAGGTCATTGAGTTTTGAAATCGACTCTACTACATGAGATTACAGATTTGATTATTGGGTTCTTATTGAACCATGAGATTATCTTAAAGTGGATTTTCATGAGATGAGCAAGATAAACTAAAGGGAGTAGTATTTAGCACCGAGCGGGTAAGTTACTATGGTTTCTTACCCTAAAAATACGTTCCACTGTAGGTTGGGCTTGTGGCCGAGTATATGATTATGATTGGGCCTACGGCCAAGTTGATATTGAGCCTGAGGCCGAGTTTGTTTAGTGATCATTGGACCTGGGTTATACTCCCTAGCAAGAGTATGACACCTCTCCCCTACGTGATGTCTCCTTCTTAGGAGAATAAAACATTTGACTCAATGTTGTTTGGTTTATGACGATTAAGATAAACTTCCTAAACTAAAATATTTTTCCATTGAGATAAGATACTTTCCTTTAAAACTAAAATACTTTCCCCTGATATGAGAATTTTTCCTAAAGCTTGAAATGAGATATTTTTTAACGTGAATGAAATGCCTTCAAGTATGTTCTAATGTTATATGATTTAAAATTACAAGTTTTTGAGTTCGAAAGAGTTATGAGTTCTTAAGCATTAAAGTAGTTTTACTCTCCTTGAGACATATGATTATGTTGAAAGTATTTTTTAATTTTTCCTTTAGCCTATGGGTAATGAGAATAAGAGAAAATTACCCATTTCAAAGTTAAACTATGATGACTCACGAGAACTGTGTTAGATGCTCCATTCTACATGATTCATGAGCTTTACATTGTATATTTATTCAAGACATGTGAGTCACTACATATTGCATGTATGATTTGATTAAAGAGTATTGATGTTGTTTTATATAAACGCATGCACCCCCACATACTCAGTACATTCCCAAGTTCTAATCCACGTATTTGGCTATGTCCTACATTGTCTTATAATGTAGGTTCAGGTGCTCAGTCCCAGCCTCATCAGCGACTTTCGAGTACCTCTATCTACATCTCAACAGTGGTGAGTCCTCTTGGTTCCAGGGCCTATCGTCAGACATTTCAATATTTGAAAGACTATGTTATTACTTTCAGATCATTTTGAGTTAGTTGGACTTGTCCCAATGGCTCTCTAGTTCATGGATTAGTACAGTCTTTGTCAATCTAGTTATCAGATTGTGGTTGTGTTGAGGTTTCTAGCTTTGTGGTCATTTGGACCATGCATTTTCTTCGTATTTCCTTTCATATG
Organism: Capsicum baccatum var. pendulum; assembly: GCA_030864225.1. Classification (NCBI taxonomy): domain Eukaryota; kingdom Viridiplantae; phylum Streptophyta; class Magnoliopsida; order Solanales; family Solanaceae; genus Capsicum; species Capsicum baccatum. The sequence continues at coordinate 132,921,832 of CM061556.1, forward strand.
ATATGACTATGCTACTGTTTGAATTATTTTATCTTGAAATGAGTGTTATTGGTAGAAACAGGCTCAAAGGGTTAGCTTGGGGATACTTTTAGCCTTAAACACCATGTGATATTCCGAGAGGAGAATTGGGTTGTTACATTTACATGTTCACATTTCATCAAAGGAGCTTCCTTTTTCTTTTGTAACTCTTTGCACGGTAGTCAACTTTAAGGTCAGACCAAATGTTAACAGGACCTTTTTCGTGTCCCACCCTAGTGAGTCAGTCTAACACTACCTGACAGGTATACAGGAATTGTTTGGTTATGAGATTTATAAAATTCAGGCCTTCGGGTTATAGTTGTAATGTCAGTATGTGTTGGAAATCCATAAGGGAAGATGATTTCTTACCCATTCCTATCTCAGTGCAAAGTTTTGTACCTCAACCATCACGATACTTGCACATGCTTTTTGTTTCAGTCCCACGAATACAACTTATATCCATGAGCTTTTCATAGAATAGTGTGTGTTTCAAGTATCTCTTATAAGGAATCAAAGTTCATCCAATGTTTCAGATCATGTTCTATGAATTCAAAAATTCAAAACCTAGTTCGTGCAGCTCAAGACTCATGCACTCAGGTCATTATTTACAGTATGCTTAGCCTACACAATTCATGACTTCACTCCTAGTGTTCAGTCAAACTCAGATTATGCCACATATACCCTTAGTTTAGATCCTTTGGTGAATCTATAGTGTTAATGTTCCATCTTGCAGGCCTCAGTTACAGTGTCAGTTCAGTAATTACTCTTTAATAAAGGAATCAGATAGTCCTACAGAATCATGGGTTTCAGCTATCAGTTACTTATCCATCAGAATTCAGTACTGTCATACCACTCTAACCCTCAGTTATAGAAAACTAGCATTCAGTCTCAGTTACAGTCTTAGTTAGGTTACAGTCTCAATTACCATTTTAGTTACAATCTCAGTCCCAGTTCTAGTCCAGTAGTCAGATCAAAAACTCAGTCCTGTTTCAAGATTACCTGACCATAGCATATGGCCATCAGTTACTCAATTATTAGTATTACAGTACCTCATTTTACAAAATTTCTGAATCATGATTAGACGTCTGATCTTGCGTTCCTAAGGTAATACAGTTTTTTCTCACTTATGCTCAGTTACCTCATATTTCCATTTCTATCATTACCTCCTATTTATAATACCCTATAGTCTCAATCCAGCTATTCAACATAAGTAAAATTCAGTCTTACACTCCCAGTATTAAGATATAAGTTATTTAGTTAATCAGATAAAGTTAGTATATATTTATGCATTCATTCTCAGCACCCACATAAATCTTTTCAGTAGTCTGCGTAACATTTAATCACTGTCTTAACTTCAGATTCTGGATATCTAGCCGTGATTAAGTTTGTAGCTGCCTTGTGCATTGCCCTAGTTTTCCTCAGTATCTTAGCAAAATAAGTATTCTTCAAGGGACCTAGTTTCCCAAGAGAGAGATATACGATAATTCCTAGAACTCTCATGCCATAAAACATGCCATTATCTCTTATTGCAATGAATCCAGTTAGGAGTAAGGGAGTACTCATGAGTTAACCCTCAAACTCCGACCTCAGTCGTAAGCCGTGTATTCAAGGTACTCCGTTCAAATCATGATATATAGCTCATGTATCATATTTTAGACTCAGTTATGTTCACATATTTTCACTTGTGCATATCTAGTAATTAAATTCAGGATCATTAGCACTTTTAATTTAAGAAAACAGTCTCCCTTGAGCTTATCCAGTTTCATGCTCAGATTTCCATGATAAACTTGGTATAAATTACCGTTGCTTATTCAGTCATGCACTCATGAACTAGTTAACCATGCATCAGATATGCATGTTCAGTATGATACATTCATTTTATTATTTATGTCAGTCATGGAATCATGTTGCAGTTGTTCATGTTCAGTATGTACGTCAGTTTATATTTTTTCCCTCTCAGTTAGTCTAATTTGAGGATGAGTGTTTTCAAGGGGAGATATTGTACGACCCCGTAAAATCCTAAATCTTAATTCAGTCCTTTAAGTTTGTAAAGGGGTCCCAGACTTAGAAAATTATTGCTAGGTTCCTAAACTTAGCATATTATTGGCCTTCGAAAGTTGGCAATCTTATTTTGCCACCTTAACGTCCTTTAATGGCCCATATTTTTATTAGTTCATGATCAAAAAGGCCAACAAGTATTCTAGAACAAGTTTTGGATTTTTTAAAACACGTTTAGATCATTTCAGAGTCCCAAAATAGTGGATGAATGCTATCATGGCGCCCCGCATCGCCAATCACGTAGGTCAACATTTGTGCAGGATGCTTGATCCAAAACTTCTGAGCCTTGATGAGATCATGGAGCGATGTGTCGAGTATCGCATCGTAGCCTTCAATGCACCACGTCGCCTGTAGCGTCGACACCCAGTTTTTAGTCATTAAATTTCCGCATTTTTAAGGGAAAAAAGGTCAATTCCCCATCCTTAGATAAACCCAATAACACGTGATTAATCCATATTTCACCCAAAATATAGGGTTTTTCTCAAGTTTCTCTCAAGAACAAGCTAGGGTTTTCAATTAAGGATTAAAATTCAATACTCAAATTCAAAAATCTATTCGTCAACATTTCTAAAATTAGGAACTAAGGTATGTCAAGTGTTGATTTATGGATTACTTTCATCCATGAAGTCCAAGAACCCTCTTTCAAATTATAAAACATGATATTTATGTTGTAGGTTGTTTGTAACCATTTTTATCTGGTTGTATAATTCCCAAGTTAGAATCTTTATGTGTTTTCATGACACTACGCTAGTATACAAGATAAAATCCATAAATACAATTGTTTATGATGTGTAATTTGATGATTTCACCAATACCCTAAGTTGTGTATGTGGGGTGTTTGACAAAATGTCTAGGAGGATAGAAATTTGGTATGTTAGCTCAATTGTGACTCAAATAATAAATGCAGGCTTTACCCTTATGCCCAAGACTGAATTCCATGATATTGTTTGCATTATGAGTATTTGATGGAATATTCATGAGATTAGGTTGATGAAAGTATGACATGTATATATGCTATTCAATCAATGTACAACAGTATAAGAACCATGTTTTTCATGAAATTCTCAACTTATTGTATTATGAATTATTGATATTGGTTATATATGTTTACGTAGTGTCAAGTCTTGTCGATTTCTTGCTATCGCGTCCTGGGGGTACTTGTACCCAAAATTTAGTTGTGTACCTAGAGCCAGTGTCAGTGTTCATGATACTCCCATTCAAGCCATGATCATTAGAATTTAGTCAGTTATATGACTCAGGAAAACTCAGTACTCTCAGTAATCTCAGTCAGTTATTCGATCTCAATAGTATTCCGTCAGTCAATGAAATTTAGTGAACTTTATTCAAATAAGCTAAAAGATACTATCAGTAACAAATTAGTTCAATTTAAATCAGTTTAGTGTCTCTTCAGTTGGGAGTAGGATTCAACACCGAGTGAACCCAAGGATGTGGACTCACATGTTATTCAGTAGAGGGTGTGATCCTTAGAAGCAATCCTTGTATTCCAAAACTCCATAGGCAGCGTAGGTTGAGATGTACCCTATGAGTTTAGAGATTACACACCTCATTTGAGTGTTTTCTACTAGAAGTCGTTAACAAAAGAGCTCCCTGTCAGAGAGGGTTTACTCACAACTTATCTTTATCTGTGGCTCGGTACTAACTGCCTTCCAGCTGGGTTATAGGTTAGACCTCACCATTTCATTTTTGCGGCATTTCAGTTAGATGATTACCTCCCACAGTCTCAGTTTTAGATCTAGTCTCAGTACTAGAACTTAGTTCAATTCTACAGTTTTAGGACTGTCAGATACAGTCGCTCAGCTTAGTATGAAACTCACCTAGTTCCATCAAAATTAGGACTATCAGACACAGTCACCTAGTTAATAGTATATTAACTATACAAAATTCATGTTACCAGTATTCATATTTCAGGATTGTCAGATACAGTCAATCAAACCAGTTCTTCATAATCAAAACTGTCAGAAATAATCATTCCTTTATCAGTATTATGACATCAGTTCCTCTTCACTCAATAGACTTAGTCTTTCAGTATCCCAATATTAGTACCTAGATATAGGTAAATCCACGTTATTAAAATTCATGAGTTAGTGTTATCACAATCTCAGGTATAGTTACGTATTCATGCATGTATTCTCACGTTCTTGTTATTCAGTCAGTTATTATTGGTCATGCATATGAACCATTGCATTCATCCTACCGCACTTGTATACCAGTATATTCAATCGTACCAATGTATTTGTGCTATGGTATTTTATACCATAGATTCAGAAGCACATACTCTAGAGTATCAGTAGTATCCCAGTTTCAGCAGTCCGAGTCAACAGTGAGTCCTCATCATTTGAGGATGTTATTATTTTATTATTTCATTCTTTTAGTACTTGGTTTATTTTAGCAGATGGGGTTAGTTGGGGGATTAACTCATCAACTCTTTATTTAGACAATTCAATTTTAGAGGCTTTCAGACTACAGCATGTTCAGACATTTCTTTCAATTTTTTTTGTAGTGTTATACTATATTTTCAGTTATGTATCAGTATTGAACCTTATGGCCTTTTAGTTCATGTTTTTTCATTTACGATATTACAATTATTATTCAGGGCTCAGTTACAAATATCAGTCATGGGGTAGCTTGTTGTCCTTCGGGATTATGAGCACAGTGCAGCATTCTGGGTACCAGATTTAGGGCGTTATAGTTATAAAGCTATCCCATAAAGGTGTGGGTCTCGGATGACAAATACTTGAACCTCATCGTAGTCGATATGAGGTTTTGTCTTTATGACCTGTCTGTATGGTTCACACTATTGATATATTTATTTCTTAGATTTATGTAGGGTCGCAGAATTCCTTGGTCTTCCATGATACCTCCAATTCATGCGGCTAACACATACTGTGTCCTTTTCAGTAGGGGAGCAGAACCTATATAGCTCATGGGTGCCTATTATGATGGTTGATCTACATAGTTGAGGATAAAGTCTTACTTTATGCTAAGCCTTGTTCACTTTCCTAGCATGACATGCTTATATATATATATATGTGTGTGTGTGTGTGTGTGTGTGTGTGATTATGTGCATTGACATCGAATGATTATGAAATATTGATCTTGGCATTATTTCATCCTTGTTCTCTGAGTTACATACTAGTTCTCATTCCACTAACAATCTATTGAAGTTGTATCCTGACGCAATGTAGAAACCAAAAATACTTCTACTTTTCTTGCATAGTGACTAGATGATCGTGGGATAGCTCATGATTATGATTGAAGTGGTGATCCTACATACTTTGGAAGATCTCGTTTCCTATTTCAGTTTCCTTATGTCATATACTTTACCTTGATTTAGTTTTAGCTTTTATCAGGGGCATCTCCTGACCTAGATTAATATTGGTTTCATAGATACTTTGTAGATTACTATAGATTTGGTATTGGTTGTTGAATTCATACACTTCGTTTGTCTCATACTTATATATTTAATGGTATGTTTGAAATTCCATTGCTAAATATTTATTGTTTTCCATTTGACTAGGCAATTGGGTTGGTCATACCTATCACGTCAAGGACCTGGTTTCGATTGTGACAACAATAAATAATAAAGTCATAATTACCCTTGGTAGGGTCAAAACAGGAGCTAAAGTCAACTTATCCTTCAACTTCTCAAAACTACCGTCATAAGCATCGAACCATAGAAACTTCACCTTTTTCTGAGTTATATTAGTTAATGAAGCAGAGATCTATGAGAAACCCTCCACAAATATCCTATAATAACTAGCTAAATTGAAAAGGCTTTGTATATTGGTTGGTCTCTTAGATCTAGGCCACCTCTTAACCGCCTCAACATTCAATGGATCCACCATTATTCACTCACTAGAAACAACATTACTAAGAAAGGTCACATATTCAACCAAAACTCACACTTCAAAAACTTAGAATACAAATGTTGATCCTTAATAGTCTGTAACTCTATACAGAGGTAATTGGCATGATCCTTCTTACTCTTGGAGTATACAAAGATGTCATCAATAAACACAATGAAGAATAAGTTCAGAAACTGACAGAATTCCTAGTTTATAAGATCCACGACCACCATCAAAGCATTAGTCAACCAAAAATATATGACTAAGAATTCATAGTGACCATACCGGGTATGCAAAATAGTCTTAGGGATATCTATCTCCCAAATCTTCAACTAATGATAACTCAATCGAAAGTCAACCTTTCAAAAGTAATTAGCACCCTGAAGCTGGTTGAATAGGTCATAAATCCTAGGAAGAGATACTTATTTCTTCAGAATCACCTTATTCAACTATCGATAGTCTATACACATTCGAAGGGAACTATCCTTCTTACACACATAAAGAATAGGAGCACCCCATAGAAAAACACTGGGGCAAATAAAACGCATATTAAGAAGATCTTTCAAATTCTCCTTATGTTTTTTTAATTCAGTTGGAGCTATTTTATATGGAGCGATAAAGATCAGATGGGTATCCAAAAGAAGATAAATCCCAACTTGTATTTCCCTATTGGGAGGAATACTAGGAAGATCATCAGTAAATACTTCAAGAAACTCATTGACAATAAAGACTTATTATAAATAAAGGCCCTAAGAATTAGAATTCATAGCTCAAACTAGATGATATAAATACTCCTACGAAATCAATTTCAAGGCTCTAGGATAAAAAATAAACCCCCTCATAGGCACTAGCGAACTCCCTTTCCACCCAATCACTAGTTCATTTAGGAATTGGAAACTGACCTTTGGGTTCAATCAGATCCACCAACATCACACTACAATAGATAATTACCATGCAACCCCTATAGAAAATTTTATCCACCATAATGTCAACCACTGGGGTAGACATAGAAAAGAGATCAGAAATATGTTCAAGACCAAACAAAAAATGAATAGCCACAAAAAGGGTCACATAAGAAAGATTAGACCCCAGATTAAGTAATCAATACACGTCAAAAAATAAGAGTTGTAATATACGAGTGAAAATATCAGAAGAAGTGTCAGATTCCTAACAGTTGGAAAAATCATTTAGATAATTATGACTAGTGTCGGTACAAGAAGAAGAACCCTATGGTGTTGGAGCTGAAGATTTTGTAACTGAAACATTTTTAGCTCTAGTAGTGACATCTGTTATTGGACAGTTCCTATGAATATGGCCAATCTGGGCATATATAAACCCCTCTTATTTCTCCCCTCATCACAAAAACCATGGTGTAGTTGTCCACAAAATCCCAAATTATAATATAACAGAGCTATTGTAAGACCTCTTAACATCCTAAAATCATTTTTGCTCACTCTTTCATGTAAGAAGGAGTTCAATACTTAGAATATTTATTAAGTGTTAGGACATAACCATTTCAAAATCCCTCAAACAATGATGAATTTATTCTCGACCTTTCCGACATTGAAAATGTTTTTTTAAGTTAATTCATTATTGGGGAAGTCAATAGCACAACTCTAGTAAATTTTGGAATCTTCAGACAAGCGTAAGGACATGTTTGGATTTCTAAAATAAAAACATATGGCGATTAACCTGTGGTGCACTACCAAGTTCGCTGCATGGGAAGCCTGCAATGGAGACCGTAGCTTGTTTCCCAGAGCAGCACTACAGACCTCACAACGCCCTTCCAAATCCATACAGGGTATTTTTTGTAGTTTTATTCTACATTTTTAAAGGCAAGAGGGTCTTTTTTCTTCACCTAAGTGGTCCATAACACAGATTTGACCCCCAAAATAACTTTTTTGCCCCCAAATTTATATTTTACTCAAAATACCCTCAATAACTAAGCCCTAGTTTCTCCAATCCCAAGATAAAAAATTGAGCAATCACCAACAATCCTTATGAATTAAACTATTAAGGTATGTTAGATGTTCATGATTGGTTTCTTTCCACCTTGGGAGTTCAACAATCCTTTTACAAATGTATATTATTATTTATATTCTTAAATTGAATTGTTTCATGTATGTGTTGGTTGTGTGGGTATCAAACCAATAAAAGTATGAGTTTTATGTAAACGACCTATTATGTGGTGTAATCCTTATGTCAAAACCCTTGATTTGTGAATTTAATGTTATAGTCATGATATCCATATGTTGATCATCCTCATGTACAAGATCATGCCTCTCAAGTGTCTGACAAAATGTCTATGTGAAAGGATTGGGCATGGTGATGTATTTGTTATGCTTTCAAAGTTGGGATATGGTCTCATTGTTAAAACTATCGAGTTCTGGGGGTATTAAATGCCCAAAATTAGTTATTTACTTTGTCTTCTCTAGATATAGAATGGTACCAGTAGTGTCATGAGCAATAAAATTTGGTCAGCTACCCGAATGAATGTGAGTTCAGTCTTGCCTAGTATAACCTAGTGATTAATATCGGTTTAGTTTGGAGTAGGATTTAGCACCGAGCAAACTCTGGGATGGGGTCATTCCTACCAATCTAGGGTGTGACCCTTAGTAGTTATCCCTGAGTTATAGAGCTACCTTGCCAGCGTAGGTTAATATACCATCCTGCCAGTCTAGGGTTGACATACACCTATATATCTCATTAGTCCTCCTGCCTAATTAGGGTTGACCCAACCATTATTAGAGCAACATTCATCACTCCAGATCAATCTTTATCATTCTAAAATATGTGGAAAACTACTATTAGGCCAACGCAGTGGCCAATACTTCCCCAGTAGGGATTCAGGACATCACCTAATTAAACCCTCCTTCATTTTTAGGGTCTAAGTCTTAAAAGAATCTATAGGAATTACTAGGCATGGTGCAGAAGGTAATAGACATTATGGGGTAAATTCCAATGAGAGTGCTTAATAGATGCTTACCAGTTACAAGATTTTAGTCACACTTGGTTTCAGTAGTTGAAAGGGAATAGGGGCACAGAGCCTGAACCTATAAAGTGGGAGGATTTTGATACTGCCCTCTTAGATAGATTGTTCATATTATAATTGAGGGAGGCCAAGGTGTTAGATTTCATTAATATGAAATAGGGCAACATAAATGTGAAGGAGTATTCCCTCAAGTTTTCTCAGCTGGCCAGGTATGCTCCTTATGTAGTAGCTGAGAACAGGTCCAGGATAAGTTAGTTTGTGTCGGGGGTATCTGATTGCATGGTCAAGGATTGTAGGTCTACAATGTTGATTAAGGATATGGACTTTTCTCATCTTATGGTTCATGCACAGTAGGTATAGGTGGAAAATATTAAGGTGAGAGAGAGTAAGAATAAAAGGTCTAGGACAAGTAGCTTTAATTTTACTCAGCCAAGTTTAGTGAGTGGTAACCATCCTCAGTTCCTCCTAAAATCTTTAGTCCCAGCTCCATCTTTGGCTAGTGCACCAATGACTAAACTAAGCAATGACAATAAGGATAGGGCGCCAGACTCTAGATCTTAGGGTTATGTGAACAATTCTCAAAAAAATCTTCTTTACCAGAAATATGGTAGGAACTATCAAGGTATTTACAGAGCTGGCAGTGATGTATGTTTTGGGTTTTGAAATCCATGTAATACAATGAAAGAATATCCATAGGCTGGCCCATTGAGACAGTACAATCATCCCCCATCTCAGTCTATCATCTATCTCAGTAGGGTGCCGATTATAGTGACACCAGTGGGCAACACCCAAATAGGCTCTATGTACTTCAGTCCCGACAGGATTAGGAATGTCTCCTGATATGGTCACCGGTACCTTGCATGTCTTTTATTTTGTATGTTTTTTCTTTACTAGATTGATCAACTTCTCTTTTTTTTTGTAACCTCTTACATAGCTGTAAACTTCAGAGTCAGCCTTGAAACCTAAACAAAACCCTTCTCAATATCTACCCAGTAGGTGTCTCTATTGTATCTAGGGAGGTATAAAGGAACATTCTGTTCATAATATCCCATAAAGTCAATTTAGTTGATCTTGTAAAGTTACAGATGACTGATTTTGATGTCAGCAAGGATTGGCTCCACTAGTGCTATGCTTTAGTTGATTGCAGAAATAGAGCTTTTCATTTTTATTTTCGAAATGAACTAGTCCTTGAATGGATGCGTAGTTGTAATACGCCAAAGTTTCCTAATTTTGTCTCAAGAATGCCTAGTATTATCTTATAAATTGAATAATGTTTATTCCTTAATTTTGTCTCAAGAATGCCTAGTATTATCTTATAAATTGAATGATATTTATTTCATGAGGAATTTTTAATATTTTCACTTTTTGTCATGTTGAAAATTCAATAAGCTTTCCATCGATATGAGATTTTTTCAAATCTGATAATCGGGTAAGAAGTTATGACTATTTCTAGTTTCCATCGTAAAACAACGCCATATTAGTCAGCGGCGCACCGCGCCGCAAGAGAAAATTGCAATTGTCAAATTATAATAGGGGTCCGCGATAGTGGCGTGCCGCGCCAAACTTCAAAGTCACAAATGAAGTAGCAATACGATGGCTTCACTTCGAACCATCCCCCAATTTCCCAATTATCAAATTCCAGTGACACATCGTGATAGCACCGCATTACGCCAGGGGTTCAGTTGGGGAAATTTTTACTAAAATTAAAACACACATCAAGGGTTAAAAAGGTCAATTTTCCACCCTGATTTAAACCCAATAAAACATGATTTAACCATTCTTCACCCAAAATATACTAGTTTCTCTCAATTTTCTCCCAAGAACAAGCTAGGGTTTCAATTAGGGATTTAATTTCAAGAAAGTCTCTCCGTCAATCTTCGGTAAACCAAGAACTAAGGTATGCGTTGTGTTGATTTATGGATTCCTTTCATCCATAAATCTCAAGAACCCTATTTATAATTATGAATAATGATTATTATGTTGTAGGTTTCTCAAGTTATGTGATGGTTACTATTTGATTTCCCATGTTGGGATCCTTATGGAAAATTATGAAAACTACGTTACTATAAAAATTGAAATCCATGAATTTGGTGGTTTATGATTTGTGAAATTTGATGATTTCACCTATGCCTTAAGTTGTTCATGCAAGGTGTTTGATAAAATGCCTAAAGGGATAGAAATTAAGCAATATAGCTGAATTTTGACCCAAATGACGATGTATGTTTAACCTTATGTTCAAAATGACTTTCATGTTATTCTTATGTATTGAAATTTCTTGTGGAATTGCTCATTAGTTACCCTTACGAAATTATTCTATGTAAACATGCTATCTTATTCACGTACCAAGCTATGATAATAAAATACCCATGAAATATCTCCAAGTATTGTATTATGGATTGTTGATGTTGGTCATGCATTCTATAATGTCATGCCTTGTAAGTTTCCTTCCATCAAGTCCTGGGGGTACTTGTACCCGAAAAATATAGTTGTGTGCCTAGATTTAGTATCATGCTTTCATGATATCCTCAGTGAAGCCATGGTCCATAGAACCCAGTCAGTCATGTGACTCAGGAAAGTTTAGTAATTAAGTAATCCCAATAGTATTCCGTTAGCTAACGGAACTTCATGAATTCAGTCTAGTCTAATTCGATTATTCATGTTTAGTGTTTATTCAGATAGGAGTAGGAATTATCATCGAGTGAACCCAAGGATGGGAACTCACCTGTTATATGAAGGTGTGATTCTTAGAAGCAATCTTTGCATTCCAGAACTATGTAGCTAGTGAAGGTTGAGATATCATAGCCTATTATATAAAGGTAGATAAGGTGGATTAACCTATTATATGAGGGTTCCTACTAGTCCCACTAGAGATACCTATTATATGAGGGTTACTCATAGATTATCCTTACTAGTGGTGCGGTATTAAATCCCCTCTAATTAGGGTTATAGATTGGACCCCAATTCAACCATAATGGCGTATTAGGGGCATATCGGTTAGATGACTACTTCCCACAGTTTTAGCTATAGAATTTAGGACTGTTAGATACTGTCAACTTAGAACAGTTTGGAACTCAGCTAGTTCTATTATATTTGGGACTATCAGATACAGTCAACTCAGAACAGTATGGAACTCAGCTAGTTCCATCAGATTTAGGACTGTCAGATACAATCACTTATGTTATCAGTTATATCAGGCATCAGTCATCTTAGTTATCAATAAATTCATGTTATCACGATCTCCGATATAGTTACTACGTATTCATATATGTATTCTCACATTCATATTAGTAAGTTAGCTAGTATTGTTCATGCATATGAACTTCATGCACTCCTCCTACCTCATATGCATACCAGGACATTCAAAGTACAAACACATTTGTGCTATGGTGTCTTGTACCATAGGTATAGAGACACGATCTCTAGAGCATGAGTAGATTCCAAATATCAATAGTCAGTCAGTAGTGAGTCCTCCTCCTTCGAGGATGATATGATTAGTTATTTTATTATTTCAGCAGTCGAAGTTAGTTGGAGACGTGTCCCATCAATTTTCTATTCAGATAGTCATGTTTTAAAGGCTTTTTAGACTATAATATGTTTAGACAGTTTTATTTTGGATATTTATACCCCATACCAGAAGTTATATTTTATCAAATATTATGTTATAGTTTGAACCTTATGGCCTTTCAGTTTATGTTTCCATATTATACAGTATACTATGAGTATACAGGTACAGTCATGGGTTAGCTTGTGGTCCTTTGAGATCATAAGTACCGTGTAGCATTCCGGATACTAAATTCAGGGTGTTAAGTAGTACTTCAGCATTTAGGGGTCAGCTTGTTTCGTTCCTTAGAGTAAGAAAAATGATATCCAAGAGGTGTGTCTACTATCTTGTACGAGTTAAAGACTCTAGTTTAGAGAGTCCAAATCTCGAGTTAGTTTTGATAGTAAGGGAATTTCTAGATGTGTTCCTCGAAGATCTTCTTGGAGTTCCCCCGGTAGGGAGATTGACTTTGGAATAGACCTACTTCTAGATACCTAGAATATCTCTATTTTTTCATATAGAATGACTCTAACAGAACTCAAAGAGTTGAAAGAAAAATTAAAAGACCTTATTGATACGGGATTTATTCGGCCCAATGTTTCTCCATGGGGCACTCCAGTCCTTTTCATGCGTAAGAAAAACAGTTCTCTCAGAATGTGCATCGATTACCGTCAGTTGAACAAAGTCACAATCAAGAATAAATACCTACTTCATAAAATAGATGACTTATTCTACAAACTTTAGGGTGCCAGTTAATTTTCTAAGATAGACCTAAGATCCGGCTATGATCAGATCAGATTAAGAGAATGTTAAATTTTGAAAACAACTTTCCAAAATGGGTATGTTCACTTCGAGTTTCTATTCATGTACTTTGATCTCACAAATGCCCCAGTATCTTTTATGGACTTAATAAACCGAGTATTCAAATAGTACTGGGACATATTCGTCATAGTCTTCATTGATGATATACTTTCTATTCCCGTAATGAAAACAATCATGTAGACTACCTAAGAATAGTGTTCCAGACACTTTGAACACATCAATTGTTAGCTAAATTCGATTAGTACAACTTTTGGATTAGATCAGTAACTTTACTTGGACATTTTGACTCAGATGATGGCATTAAAGTTGACCCACAAAAGAGCAAAGCATTGAAAACTTTCCTAGACCAATTTCTCCATTTGTTGTCTGGAGTTTGTTTGGTTTATCTAGATATTACTGATATTTTGTTTAAGAAATTTCAGCTATTGTGTCCCATGTCCATATTGACTTAGAAGAATGTAATGTTTCAGTGGTAAGATTCCTATGAGAAGAGTTTTCAGGATTTGAAGACTCGACTCACCTCATCCCTAGTCTTGACATTTCCCGATCATTCTGATGGGTTTATTGCTTACTGTGATGCTTCTAGAGTTGGTTTGGGTGGTGTTTTAGTGCAAAAGGGTAAGGTTATAGACTATTTCTCTAGAGATCTTAACACCCATGAAAAGAATTACCCTACCCATGACCTTTGACTAGAATTCATTGTATTTTCCTCAATAATTTTGAGGCACTATTTGTATAGGGTGCATGTTGATGTGTTCACGGACCATAATAGCTTGCAGTATGTATTCTCGCAAAAAGAATTAAACTTGCACCAGAGGATATAGTTAGAGTTGTTGAAAGAATATGACATGAGTGTTCTGTATCATCTGGGAAAGGCCAACATAGTGGCAGATGCCCTCATTACATTGTCCATGGGTAGTAAAGCTCACATTTAAAAATGATAAAAAAAAAGATAGTTTACGAAGTTCATCAGCTCTCTAAACTAGGCGTTCATTTGGTTGATTCAGCTGAAGGTAGTATGTGGGTGTGAAATAGTTTTGAATCCACTTTTGTTGCTGAAGTGAAAGACAAGAGAGATATGGATTCTAGTTTGTTTAGGTTGAAGGAGTCTTTTAAGGATCAGATAGTAGAGGTTTTATCCCAAGGGAGAGATGGTTTCTTTCATTGCCATGGTATACTATGTATGCCGTGTGTAAATAAGTTACGATAGTGGATTCTTGAAGAATTTCATATGCACGTAGCTCTATGATGTACCGCAATCTGCAGGAAATCTATTGGTGGAGAGGTATGAAGAAGGATATTATAGAGTTTGTAGCAAAGTGCTCTATTTATCAGCAGATTAAGGTTGAGCCCCAAAATCCTAGTAGTTATATGCAGGAGTTCAGTATTCCCACTTGGTAGTGGGAAAAAGTGAACATGGACTTTACGATGGGTTTGCCTCCTGCTCATTATCAGCATGATTTGATTTGGGTCATTGCGACAAGATGACCAAATCAGCCCATTTCATGCCACTCCATACTTCCTATTCAGCTGAGGACTATGCTAAGCTCTACCTTAGATAGTTGGTTAGATTGCATGGAGTCCCATTGTCCATAATTTAAGATAGAGGTACCCAGTTTACCTCTCATTTTTTAAAGGATTTCCAAAAGTGTTTTAGCACGCAAGTACACCTCAGTACAACATTTCACCCTTAAATGAATGGTCAAGTAGAGAGGACTATCCAGACCCTAGAATACATGATGAGACCTTATGTCCTGGATTTTAAATATAGCTGGGATTATCACTTACCTTTGATATAATTCACATATAATAACAACTATTTATTCTAGTATTTAGATGGACACATTTGAGTTTCTTTATGGAATGAGATATAGATCTCTGGTTGGGTGGTTTAAGGTAGTGGAAACCCCGCTAATTGGGCCCGATTTAGTATTCAATGCCTTAGAGAATGTTCAGTTGATCAGGGAAAGGATTAAGACAGCCCTAAGCCAAAAAAATCTTATGTGGATTTGAGGAGAAAATATCTTGAGTTTAGGATTAGGGATTTTGTGTATCTGAAGATTTCTCAGATGTAGGGAGTAAAGAGGTTTTGTATGAAAAGGATGTTCGATCACTGATATGTTGGCCCTTATAGGATCTTGAGTTAGTAGATAAAGGTAGCCAATAAGCTCAAGTTTTCTATAGACTTAGCAACAGTGCACCCACTATTTCATGTCTCCTTGCTAAAGAAGTATATTGGCGACCCAGCGATTACATTCCTCTTAGAAAGTGTAGATGTTCATAAGTCTTTCTTACAAAGAAATTCCAGTCAAAAGTCTTGAACGTTTGATTTACAGACTAAAGAACAAAAAAGTTCCCTTGGTCAAAGTCCTTTGGCAAAACCAGTCTGTTGAGGGAGCCACTTGGGAAGCAGAAGAAGAAATACTAACCAAGTACCTTCATCACTTCTCAGAAAACTCAGACTTAGCCTAAGGTAAGAGTCTTTCTTAGATTTATAATACTTCATACTCAATTCTAATTGCATATCATTATCATGTCATTCATGCATGTAACCTCAATTCCTCAGTATTCTCATCTTAAGTAGCCTCAATCGGGGATGAATATACCCAGGGGGGAGATATTGTAAGACCTCCTAATATCCTAAACTCATTTAATCTCACTCATGCGAGTAAAAATGGGTTCAAGACATAAAATATTTAACTAAGTGTTAGGACTTAGCAATTTGTAAAGGACTCAAACCTCCGTGAATTTATTCTCAACCTTTCTGATATTAATACGTTTGTTTATAAGTTGATTCATCATCAGAGAAGTCAATATTGCATCTTGGGTGAGTTTCAAAATCTTGGACAAGCGTAAGTACGTGTTTGGAGTTCAAAAATAGCAACGTAAGGCTATTAGCCCATGGCAACCCACCCATTCCGGTGCTGGGGGAGCCCTCAGCTCCCTGCTTAGAGTGGTACTCTAGACCACGCGATGCCCTACACAATTCGGATCGAGTATTTTCTTCTATTTTATTTTGCATTTTTAAGGGCAAGAGGTCTTTTTCCTTCACCAAAGTGGTCCATAACACGGGATTTGAGTCCCAAAACAACATTTCTACACCCAAATTGATATTTCACTTAGAATCCCCTCAATAATTAGGCCCTAGTTTCTCTGATTCAAAGATCAAGATTTGAGCAATCACCAACAACCCTCATGAATTAAATTACTAATGTATGTTAGATATTCATCCTTGGGCTTCATTCACCCTAGGAGTTCTAGAATCCTTTTACGATCTTAAATTATGATTCACATTCTTAAATTGATTCGTGTTCATGTATGTGTTGATTGTATGGGTTTCAAACTAAGAAAAGTATTAGTTTTATGTAACTTACCTATTATGTATGTTGATTGGTGTAATCCTTCTATCAAAACCCTTGATTTCTGAATTGAATGTTATAGTCATGATATCCATATGTTTATTTTCCTCATATATAAGATCATGTCTTTCAAGTGTTTGACAAAATGTCTATGTGAAAGGATTAGGCATGGTGATCTATTAGTTATGCTTTTAAAGTTGTGATAAGGCCTTATTGTCAATGTTATCGTGTCCTGGGGGTATTGAATATCTGACATTAGCTATTTACTTCATCTTCGGTGGATATAAAATGGTCCCAATCATATCGTGAGCAGTAGTATTCGGTCAGCTAATCAAATCAGTGGGAGTTCAGCCATGCTTAGTACAGCCTAGTGATCATTATTGGTTTAGTTGGGAATAGGATTCAGCATCGAGTGAACTCAGGGATGGGGCCTTTCCTGCCAGTTTAGGGTGTGACCCTAAGTAGCAATCCCTGAGTTACAGAACTAGGTACCTAGCGTAGTTTAATATGTATTCCTGCTATTCTAGGTTTCACATACACATACATATCTCATGGTTCTTCCTGCCAGATTAGGGTTGACCCATCCTTTGTTAGTAACCTGTAGCATGGTACTAACAACTTTCCAACTTGGGTTATAGGTTGGACCCTAATCAGTCTATATTGGGGCATATTAGTTAGATGAATGCTCCCATAGTTTTAGTTTCAGCACTCTATTTAGAACTCAGTTTTGTCTTTCTTTACCATAGCATGTAGTTACCAGTGAAGTAACTATCAGATTTTAGTATCTCAGTCGACATGCTACACCAGTACTTGTTTTATGCATGGTCATGCATTCTCAATCTTTGTAGTTTTCATGCAATGTTTTTTAGTACCACATGCTATATGTATTCAGTCAGTTATTACTCATGAACATAAACCTGGACATATCATCCTAACCTTATTTAGCATACCAGTACATATAATAGTATTGATCGCATACTCTTTTCTTATGCTTTAATGTTTTATATCATAGGTTCAGACACTCATATCCTTGATAGTACTTAGACTTTTCATTGCATCATTAGTAGTAGCCATGGTGAATAATTTTCCTTCGAGGATGAGTTATCATACATTCAGTTATGTCAGTAGTTTAGCTAGTTAGTCGGTCGGAGTTATTTGGGGGTTTGTCCAATCAAATCTAATGTTAGACAGCTTAGAGGTTTTCAGACTAGTACAGACAGTTTACTCGGAATTCAGTTGTTTTACCAGTATTTCCCCTGATATTTTAAACCATATTTCAGTATTTTTTCAGTTAATAAAACCTTAAGGCATTTCAGTTGACATTTTGCATATATTGTTTATCAGTTTTGATCAGTGATCATAATAGGTTCCATCTCATGGGTTATCTTGTGGTCTCATGGGACTGTAAGCACCATGTGGAGTCCCAAGTGTACTCCCGAATTATTATAAATGATGGGCCCTATTGTACTGATATTGGGCACCTTGTTCCTTAAACCCACTGTTGCTGTAAAAATAACGATCACTGCATAACTTATGATATGGAGAACTAGCCGTAGATAAGAACCTAATTTACCCAATTTCTTCTTAGCCCACTACCTTCTATCTCGATCAATGTTTAGATAGCCTCTACCCTGCTAAGAATTCTTGATTTTCTTACGCTGTCTTTCCCAATTTTTGCTTGTTTCTTGTTTTTGTCCTCAAGCTTTTGCATATACATCACAAGTCTTAAGATATCGATATCATTATTCATCAAGGCGGCCTTGCACTCCAATACCAAGTACCAAGACAATCCCGAAGAAAACTTCCTTATCTTAGCCCTCATAGAAGATGCCAACTCTTGGGTATAGCCTGACAACAGTTGAAATTTCAAGGCCTACACATTCACTGCCTTTCTACCTTACTTTAGTTTGTCAAACTTTCCAGTCTTTGCCTTCTTTAACTCCTGTAGAATAAAGGGATTAATAAAATCACAAGAGAAGTTATCACGACCCAAACTAGGGACTGGCCGTGATGGGTATCCCAAGTTCCACATGGACCAGAGATCTCCATTTCTTCTAGGCTAACCAGCACAACAACCATAAGTGTTGGCTGAATTTTTAACATATAACATTATAGTTTAGAATAAAACTGCTAACAATTCAATAGTATGTCTATACCAACGACCAAAAATGAAACAACCATGCTTTGCCAAGCAACTAATAAATCCACCCAAGTCCACCGTAGTCTAACAAAGCCTCTACAAAATTCAAAATCAAAAAAAATATCGGTACATTCCCTTGACAGTAGCCAAAAATAAATTCTAACAAGTTCTAAGACATAGGAGCCAAGAACTACAAAATAAAGCCTTCCAAAGTATGGAAGCTCACCTTCAATGTCAACTCACGAAATAACTCAAGAACTAGATCACTTCATAGGAGAATTAGAGAAAGGTTTGGTTCTTCCATTGCATGAAGATACAACATCCAAAGACAGTTAGCAGTTGGAGTGCTAGCATATACTCAAGAGTAGAGGAATAAAATAATGCCATCATTCAAAACAAAGTCAAATAATTATATGCAATCACATATATACATATATATCCTACTGGGATAGGGGATAAGGTTTTAGCATGCATTTATGAATCTTAAACTAGGCTATGTAGCTTAACCGGCAAAACACAAGGCATCCATGTGCTATATAGCCCAGCTCTTCCCTAGATGGAAGGACCCCATTGTGTGTACCTAAACACATTAGAGAATATCCATATCCATATATGCCTTTATAAGGAACACGAAACTCCTAGAATGATCAAGGTAACTTAAGCACCAAGGTACACAATATGGGGGACTAGAACCTCCTATTTATATATTTATTCAGGAGAACCTCCCAGTAATATAGAAACCCGCACCGGCTAGAGTAGTTTCCAGTGTTACTCCTTTGGACTCTAATTTTACGGCCCAGATACACATCCTACTTTTATGACAAATTAAAATATTCATTACACATACACAACCATAATCCAATTACATACAAAAGACACCCTATTGTTATTGTCATACCAACCCCACTTGCAATCATACAACATGCCATAACCATTATTAGTCAACTTAGGACTCGAACCCATTATCTAAAAAAAGACATCAATGCAGTCTAAAATTTAGGGAATCAAACCCATTTAGTATTTCAAATAAATTTATGGCCAACAAAGCATTCATAAATTCATTTGCCAACCATTAACATTATTAGGACAATGCCTTAGGTACAAACACAATTCAACATATAAGAAAATCGTTCTAATTGACAATTTCACAAACATGTTAAGGGCATACCATTATAAGAAATAAAAACCATCTAATTTTGGTTAAACATAACCCTTTAGTCAAACCACAATCCCCATGCACCCATATAAGAAAAAAAATTATTAAAACATGAATAATCATAAATTAAATCATGAGAACGAAATACCCAGCAATATTCATTTAAACTCTCAACTATGATTTTCAAAACCACCATTATTGACTCATGAGCTGTAATGACCCATCAGGTTATTTTTCAGGTTCTTGCTTATTATTTTTGTTAGAGCTTCTACATAGCTACCCCAAGTCAATTATGACTTTTTCGAACTAATCGTTAGGTTACCTAGAATTTTATTTTATTTTTTAGAACCATTTTTCCTTTTTGAAGTCTACACTGGCTCTCAATGGCCATTGAGCAAAAACTTTAGTATCGTGATATTGGATGGAAATTATAATTTCACCAATGCATCCCAAACTTTGAAATCTATATAGATTCATCTCTCATTTGCTAGTATCAAACTCTGAATACATCTTAAGGCATTGGCTTAAGCTCTGCACCAAATTGCAAGCTTCAGCTATTACCTATAAGAGAGAGAGAAAGAGATATCACGATCGGGGTAGCTAAAGTGTGAATGTATGACGCATGATTTAAGCCTAGTGAATATGCACGATCATGCTTCTTGAGGCCGGTGCAAGGCCTATTTAAATGTTTTGTTGTCCAAGATTTTAGCCATTTATTCCTCCTTCTTAAGCTCTAGAACCCTAATAGAGTGTAAAATCCTCAAAGTGAGTCTTCTGCGTTAATTAGGAGATTGAATAGCTTGTGTAATAATTATTTTCTACGAATATAAGGTATGATTTCTGTAAGTTTTAGTGTTTTTTTCTTGATTTCTAGACCCAAAATCTCAAATGGATTGAGGCTTGATTTTATACCAAATATGATTATTTTGCTTAAATTTCTTGAAAGCTATAACTCCCTGATTTTATTTGAATGATGGGTTGGTCTAAAAATTGCATTTTCTATTTATGTGACCCACTTGGGGGTTTTTGGTTTCATTTTATACCCATGGAACAATGGTGCAACATGGGTGTTGTTATTCTTGTAATAATTCTTAGATTATGTTGTTAATAGCTTGGCTCGCGGAAGAAGCTTCAATAAAAGGGAAGGCAAAGCTTGTTGGCTGGTGATGAATTTTCAGTCAAGGTAGGTTAAGCTTACTGAACTTGTAAAGTGTGATGCATGACCTATAGCCTAGAACCTTGGTTTGTTGGATTTGTAATCTCATGAATAGCATAAGAATACTTTATTTGCTATAGTAGATGAGAAGTTACCTTGTTCACTCACCTTGAGAGTATATGGACCTATATATGCTTAGTTATGTAATGGCCATAGTGCTTGGGATAAAATAGGATGAATACATGAAGAATATTTGTCCTTTAAATCTAGTGAAGATTAGTAAGCCCCTAAGGCATGATTTTGATAAATTAGCCTAATTTTAGGAAGAAGTTAGTCTTGTAGAAGAAAACTTTGTGGAATATTAGAAATGGAAGATGAACCACCTTAATCTTGAATATGTAACTTCTTTAGTGACCTAGATACTTAATGAACAGCTAGATTGCGCTTTTGGCAATATAATGGCTAAACTCGGTTGTTGATTTATGCATGTGGTCAGTGTCGGGATAATGTGTATACTTGATTGATTATCAGGTTGTCATGATATGTGCATCCTTGGAAAGTCTTGTAAATTGAATCTATAGCTATTCTATCACTTAGATTATTGATTAGTTCATTATGTGGACCTCTAGATATGCTACCACTCTTGTTATGATTCAAACCGAATGACTAAGCTAATGTTGTGTTAAGAAATCCCCTTGTGATAATATTACGAACCATGTGGGTAAAAGAGGCATATAGAGATAATACCCATGACTTATTATTGACTATCTAATAATCATGTTAACCTTGGAGACTCATTTAGAAATGTATGCTCATGCATCTACTTTTATGATGTAATGATGATTTATGTTAAGGTACCATGGTATGTGTTTCCTTACATCTCTAAAACTATATTCTTGTGGGATTTTACTTTTTATTGATTTGGGTACATATGTATGTGTTTATTATGGTCTAGGGTATTATCAATGATGTGATAATACCTGATAAATCCATCATAAGTATTGATGCTATGATGATAACCGGTGATTCTAGAGGATATATTGATCTTATGATGATTCTTGGTGAATTTGGGGGATATATTGATATTATAATGATGCCTGGTGAATTAGAAGAATATATTGATGTTATGATGATGCCCGGTGAATCTGGAGGATACATTTATTTTATGATATTGCCCGGTTAATCCGGTAAAGGTATTGATGTATGATGATGCTTGGTTAATCCAGGGGATGTATAGATGTTGTGGTTGTCTTATGAATGGTATGCATATAAGAATATATAGATATGTCTGTTGTCATGCCATGTATGAATTAAAACGTTTGTGAACTTAATACATGATCTTTTCCTTGGGAAGTTGTTTTTCATTCTCTAATATTCATCACTAGTTAAGAGGTGTGGCTCTTGTTAACACTAAATAGTAAATTTTGTCAATTATTTAGTTAAGGTCCCATTTAGTGAATACATTTGACTTGAATAAATGGTTATGTCATTGAATGTCTCCTAGAAAATGGCTTATGTGATAACTAGTTGTCTCTAATAAGTGGTCATATTACTTGTTGACTAGAATCCTGGAAAAACTAGTTGTTGAACCTTGTTAAGTTAAAATATGGTAACTAGTAATTATGGTTGTAACATGGACTAAATAGACTATAAAATGGATTCCTTCTGAAGGATGAAGGATCACTACTTAAAATTCACTACACGAACTTCCTGAACAGCTGTCACTGCGCAAGAAGAGAAGAAGAAGCTTCTGCCCCTATGTCGCGTGCCGACATAGCATCCGAAGATGGTTTGCAGTTGGAGACCTAGCATGTAACTCAAGGGTAAGGATAAAATAATGTCATTATTCAATACAAGTCAAAACATCACGTCACCACACTTATACACATAGTCATATAAATACCCATAAATACATCAAGTGTCAAAAGGTAAACATGCATTTCAAAACACTCAAACATGAACCATGAATGCAGGACTCTAACCTTCCACCGCTTAGGTTATATCAAGCAAGAGGACTTTAACCTCAAGTTATCTCATTAGACTAGTGGACTCTAATCATAAGCCATCTCATTAGACAAGTGGACTCTAACCACAAGTCATTTTATTGCGTGTGTGGATTCTAACCATGGAACATTTCATTTCGTAAGAGGACTCAAACCATAAGTCATTTCATTATGCATGTGGAATCTAAAAACAAGCCACCCAGTCCATTACTATTCACAATTGGGACTCTAAACCATTGTCCATGCATTCATATCACATTATTTACATTTGGGGACTTTAACCCGCTTAGCCTTTTCAAGCCATTAAGGCCAAAATTCAATAGCTAACATTACCACAAGATATTCGTGAACCCATACATCAATCAATAACTTTAAAAATGCCAATGCATTGTTTCAAAAAGAATTCAAGCCAAATTATGCTCATCAAAACCGTTATCAAATCATTCGTTAGCACTCTTGCACTAAGCTCTAGTTCAAACATAATTTAATTTCATACTAGGGACTCTAGCCCCCTTTTTATTTAACCAATAAAACCACCAAGGGGATCATTTAACTCATTACATGGCTAAAAAGTCCTTTACGAGATCATTTATCAATCATTCTTACTTATTAGGCCATAGCCTTTGTTCAAAACTATATTAGCATGTAACTAGTCATTTCTCTTAGACATTTTCACAAACACCTTGAAGGCATATCATAATCATGACAAAAATTCAAGTGAAAACCTTCATCATTAGGGTTACTCAAGACCCATTTTTTAATACACAATCAATAAGAACCCACACATGCAAGCCATCACCAAAATATTTAAAATCACAAGTTTAGACAAGAGTAAACACTACCCGTGACTTTACATTAAAACCCTCATTATTTGTTTCTAAATCCACCATTGAAGATTCATAAACAATGTTTAAATAACATGATATTTCAGTCATAATGATAGGGGAAGAGTCATATGCCATTCGCAAGATGATTCATGGAAGGGTTCTTGGTCTTCCGGTCTCTAGGTGATCACGCTTGAAACCCTAGCCTCACAATCTTGTTGAATGAGTTTTCAGAGAGTTTTTTGTGGGCTTTGGTCTTGCAAATGAGTGTTTAGAAGGACACAATACATTATATAGTAAGGGGAATTAATGTTATTAGGGTGGTAAATGTCCACAGAGCCCCTAACTTAGAAGTTGAAAATTTACTTCTCAGGTAGGTACGACTCATTTACCTCAAACATAACCAAGGTTATGAGTGGTACCCTACCTCATAACCTAGACCTCACTAAGGAACCCTATGATAACACTCAGCTCACTTTCATGATTAAGGGGTGAGGCGGTCATTGCCAGTAACCCAACTATAGTTGGGGTCAAATCGATAAGGAGTAAATTATAGTCTTCAAATCCTACGGGTGTTCCAGTTACTGAGAGGTTACCTGAAATATTAATAAACAAGATATGTAAAATAAAATGAGGGGATTGGTTTGTAATGACTTTCGACTATCAATGCACAAATATGACATTTTTTATTTAAAATAAGGAATTGAGAGGGTCTAGGAATTATGTCCACCAAAATGTAAAGCATGTGGGTTAATGACGGGTTAACATGAAGATTAGTTGTTGACAAAAGGATAGGCTAGCTCGAAAGTCATTTCAGTCAATCTTTCAATAAAACTACAATGATTTTACTCATTGGATCTTTCGAGCACCTAAAAGTATACGATTCATAATTACCAAAAACCTCATTCGAGTATCCCTATTTCTAGTATGATGCTCTTGACATGATTTACTCTCCAACTACACTTATTTCTAAGATTTCAAAAGGTAGTAAAATATAGGCTTAATTGTCCACCATTACCTTGTACCCTTATAGACCTTTTTCAAGAATGTTATGTGTTACCTGAAGTTCACTTTCATCCGTCTTTTAAGGATGATGAAGGGCTTTTATAGTTTGATCTTTTCACAAAACAAACCTATTAGGAGATTTGAGGTTATCACCCATTGAATTCCAACTCATTAACCAAAGCAATGGTGGAATCCATACTCAACAACTAAAAATCATGCAAACACATCAACACCCATACAAAATTAAACTTTAGTGTAACATAATCCCAAGCCTAAATTACTTAGCAACTCATGAAGAAAGTAAAGAAAGATATACGATAAGGATATCCTAAACATTCATTCTTTACAAAATTACTACGAAATTAAGACTCCAGGAGAAGTTACACACTTGATCAATTAAGGTTTCTTTCTTTCAAGTCCAAACTATCCGTGAGGTAACCAATTCCCAAAGAAGAAAGGGTTTTTGCTTATATATAATTTGGGATTCATCCAAGTAGTTTTACAAAATTGCCTTGGGGCATAATACCACTGAACTGCGATTGGGAAAGTTTGACCAAGATAGTTGATTGAGGACCGCAGTTGCAGTAACTAAGGCGGATATTGTCCAGGTCTTTAGTTTCACTCTTCCCTGCTTCCTTTTTTATCTTTTTAAGCTCCATTCTGCATCTTTTAATCTTTTCAACTATATTCCTACAATGAGTGGATATTTGTGCATTTACTCACAAATATGTCTCATTTATTCATTAAATACAAGGTTGTGTGAACAAATATTTAGTAAGAATAGATGGTAAAATCACTACTCACCAACACCCCCAACTTTAGACCTTGCTTGTCCTCAAGCAACACCACCCCTTTCTGTGAGACAATTTCATATATATGCCTTTATTCTATCACCCAATGGTCATGATGACTTAAACTTGATTGCTACCACCAAAAGATTTTCACACATGGGAAAATAGGCTTTAAATGACTCTCCTCATCATAAAATTAAATAGTGAAGGATGCAATAGACATCGAGGAGCAACCATGTAACAACTACTAACACTCTAGAAATGACTCATATGTTGACTACAGTCATGTTATACTTTCATTTATATTATTATGAAAAAAATGCCAAAATCACCCACCTCAACTAGTTCACATACCTCCTCACAAGAAAGGAAAAATTCCCACACCTAGTTACCAATTATGCAATAAGGAATTTTAAGTGTAAACACTCACTCTCTCAAGAAATTCTCCATGTTAACAAGTACCATGCCATAGGGTTGCCTTTATTTTCAATCACCACAACAATGACCACAGTTGGTTGGGAATCACAAAAGGACTTTTTGAGATTTTAATGAAAAATGGTAGAATATTAACTTGGGACGATAAGGCTAAACCCTCCTTGAACATCCACATCATAATCTTTCTACGGATTTCTATTTGGGCCGTTTTTTCTTTTCTAATTTTCCTACTTTTCCACTTATTCTTTACTCTCATGCTCATCACCTCTTTTGTTTCGTACTTTTTTCATGCATTTAAAATTTATGAATTTTATTCTTTTAATGGATTTTCTTTTTTCTTCAAAGCCAAATGCTTACTTGTTTATGCTCGTAGGCACTTTCTTACAACTTTGTGGTTCAACAATACCTCTTTCTCTTCCCACCACACCCAACTTAGGCTTTTAACATCAATTTATATTTGTAAATCAAAGAGGATAGGGTTCAATAGAGGATAAATAGAAAGGTCACATCTTGTAACGCATTTGCCAAGGAAATGTCCAAAGGCTCAAAGAAGGTGACTAGGAGTAACTCCTATTTATTGGGAGGCATTTTAGGATAAAGTGGGCTTCCAAAATCAGTATATGGCCTATGATATTTTTATTAATGAAGCACAATCTAGATTTAGCTTTGAATGACTAATGGGGAAACTTCCAGATGGTACAAGTACACATGAGATGAAGACAATTAAACTCACACACATGGCATGTGAATGTTGGTAAGGGGGTTCAATTGTTCTACACTCTTGATACAAATATGGAGCATTCAGTATTTGTCCAAAGTAAAATTTAGGAGTCATAGAAAGAGGGAAAGTTTCATCCAAGGTTGCTCACGTCTACGCCTTCGAATTTTGCAAAATTTTCAGACAGAGGGAGTTGTTCGCTTTTGTATCCACACCACGCATAATTGTATAATTATGGAAGCAACCTAAGCTATAGTATCACATTGCAAATAATAGTACGAGGAATTATAGTACAGGCAAACCATCAGTATACTTACTCAGGCTTTACCAATAGATATGAATGTAATCCCAGATCATCAATGCTACAGGTACTCAGACTTGTTTTGCATTTTGTGGCCTCGATGCCATGGGTAATCAGACTTTCCCTTCACCTATGGTTAGAAACATAATCACGATATAAAGTCTCATCTATTAAAACTTAAACTAAAGTAGAAAACTAAGAACAAAGTAACTAATCCATGGAAATATGGACGCCATCAAAGTTTTCAAATATTACAACCCATAAAACACTAAGAATCATCCAAAAGAGCAGAAAAGTATGCAAAATATCAATAATATAGTTCCAAATTAAACAAATAAGGAGACATCCCCAAATAAATGGATAGCAGTGTCCGCATTACATAAATAATCCAGAATTAAAGAGATAAGGGTGATCCTTATAACCACATCAAGGGTTTCTTTCACTATCGGATTTTCCATCATCGCCATTTTCCTCAAGATCAGTCCACTCGGATGGGGCCTCATCATTACTCTCTACCAAAGAGGAAGAAAGTCTATCTTAGGGTTTTAGAACCTTTCGTAGATACTTCATCCTCTTCCACATCTTCATAAAGAACTCATCCCTCTTATTCTCTCTTGTAATCATTTTTTTATTTTCAATCCGGTGGTCTCGGTGTGACTTTAACAAAGAGGGGTAGGCTTTATTAATCTTTGCAATAGTAGCCTCATGCTTCTTTTGCTCCTCCATATACTTCTCATAGTTAGCATGTGACACATATGAATGATGAGTGGTGAAAGTATCTCCTGGTAATTGGGATAAACAAGACGCAAGCTCTTTTATGGTTTCAATATTTACTTTAATAGCCTCAAGAGGTCTCATGGTGATTGTCCTATGAGACTTAGGCTCACTCCATGCCAGCTTTTCTAAGTAGATCTTTCCTTTTTGCTATTTTTGGGTGTGTCCTTTCCTCGAATCCTCAAGGGGTAGATGGGATCACTAGGTCGTACCCATGTATCACTATCATACTCGTCAAACCCTACTTTCTTGAAAATCTCAGTAATCAATGAAGGAAAAAAGAGATGTGTACCACCTTATTTCTTGAAATAATCTATTTTATTGACCACGAGTTGACAAACATCTAGGGGGATGACATTTAATATACAAGAAACTATCTGAGCATGCAATTCAGGGATTGCTGTGATGTGGGTGCTAGGAAAAACTTATATTCAAATTATTTACAACCATATTCGGGCCTTAGAAATGAATTCATTCATAGAGATGTTGCTTTTAGTTTTTTTCCAAGAGTCTTCCTTTGTGGGGCATATCCGTTGCGCCAACCAATTCCTTGGTTTACACCCATTTTCTTTGAATTCACCCATATGTGTATGTTTGAGCCCATAAACATCATTGATTTGCTTCGCCCAAACTTTAACTAGTTTTCCCTAAATCTTGACAATTCATATTGAACGATTCAGAAAAAGACACTTCACTGATATTGGCATAAAATTTGCAGACCAAATGCTCATTCCTAATGCATGGACCGGTGCAAAACACTGCCATCCTATGGCTTCAAGTTTGTTATAAGATGCCGATAGTTTCTTGGGCACATTCTCCCAGAAAATTCCTTTTTTTGGGAGTAGCTTTGTCCTCACCAAATCAATGTTGTAGTGAGTGTTGCACTTGGCTACCATGAATTCGATGGGAACATACTTGTCCATGAGGTTGTCCTGAAAGCACTAGGCACACATTATATCAGCCAATGATATTTTATCATGCAAACTATACCACAATGTTCACTGATGCTCAATGGAACGGGTGTTCAGTGGTGCTAGGTTAAAAATATGAAATGCATGATTTTAGGCATGGCTAGTAAATGGCCTTGAATACCGTAATCACAAACTATGGTGCATTCACGTTGATGTTATCCCGATCATCTAACTATGGTCGTGATACTTGAGGTTAGTTTTATACCAGCTTTTCATGTTTAGATTGTTCCAAGTTTGTTTGGGTTACTAGCATACTCTACAATATGGACGTACAGGAAAAAAAATTGAGCAATTCTAATAAGTGATTGAATGAGCCCTTTAAAATGAAGTTACCCTATTGGAAGTTCATTTGGGCAAAGCATCATACACATTGTGTACACATCTTGTTTATCTATATTTTTCACACATTATTGGGTATGTAAGATGTCCCATTTATGTGCATACCTTATCAAAGAAGATAACATCATACCACACCAAGTATGACATCATGGGAGAAATAACAATCAAAATTGTAGTCCCTCACTTAATTATGCATTCTATGGCCTATTTTCAAAAATAAAAAAACAAATTCATGACATTTACTGGAGTGGTGATGCAAGAGGGGTGCAAGGATATTGATCAAGAGCTCATAAACTTTGCCAAAAATAAGCCCAAATTATAGAGTACAATCTATAAAAGGATTGTGGGGGAAATAAGGGGTTAAATGACGTAAGTGGACGTGATCGCAGTCAGGTGGCCATAATTGTGGACACCTGCATCACCTCTATAGCCTTGATGACTATGATCACGGTAGCTGAGAGAAATTCTGCTCCCCTATTTTACCATTGTTCAATTGTTTACATAATTTTCATGAATTTTTCCCCTGTTCAGTCTTTAATATAGAATTACACATTCTCCCTTTTTCAAGCTCATCCAATGAACTCTATAGTGCCACAAATACATGGGTTATTCATATAAAAAAGATAAAATTTATCCTACAAAAATATAACAAAAAGGATACTAGCCAGTCTCAATGGCATTTGTGGGTAGCCTCTTACATAGTGCCTTAGTTATCGTCGTGGCACAACATCTTCCTTCTTTTATTCTTAAGCTGGGTATTCAAACCCCTTCTTATTCACCTTCTCTTTTTCAAAATCTGCCATAGATACTACGTTGAGCTCTGCGGTTTGTTTCTTTGACTAGCAAATTTTTAAAGAGATTTCATCCTTTGGCACCCTAAATTTCATCTTCCCCCCTTCTAGATCGACAATGGCTCTCCCAATGGCCAATAAAGGACGAACAAGGATGATAGGTACCTCTTGGTCCATTTCACAATCCAACACTACAAAATGTGCTGGGAGTATGAAATTTTCTACTTTAACAAAGACATCAAAAAAAATTCCCTCTGGCCTTTTGATGGACTGGTCCTCCATGAGAAGTCGTATAGAGGTCGATGTAGGGGCATCCAATCTGAGATTCTTATAGATCACAAAAGGCATAAAGTTAATGCTTGTGGAAAGGTCACATAGGGATTTTGCAAACTCATACATCTTGATTGTGCAAGTGTTGGTGAACGATTCAGTGTCATCTTTCTTTTTCACAACCGTATTATCCATGATAGCACTACACCCATGAGTCACCTCAATGGTGTCATCTTTAAAATGTTTCTTCTTGGACATCAACTTTTTCATTAGCTAAGTGTACCCTGGGATCTCTTTTATCGCCTCGAGCAACAGGATGTTTATTGATAGATTGCTAAGCTTTGCCATGAACATCGTCAATTTGTCACCTTTATTTTTTTATACAATAATTAAGGGATGGGGGAAGAACTTAGATTGTGGTTCTCCTTCTTGATTTGAGGTAACAACACATTTACCTTCACTTTGGGCATTCTCTCAATCAAGTCTCCTTTAATGGGTTCTTCAAGGGTCTTTCCACTACTTGTGACAATTTTTAGAACTTGGGCATCATTCTTTTGATTAGCAATCATGTCACTAGGAAGTCCACCTATAGGCCTAGCATTTAATTCAGTGGACATTTTCTCGACTTGGATTTCCAATAGCTTAATAGAGGCTTGGTGAGACACCAAGGTTTGGGAAAGTTGAGAAAAATAACCTCTCAACTCACAAACCATTTTGTCTGTACCTTCCACTTTATTCAATATCCTTGTCAATATATCCTTGATCTTGAAGTTTTTATGGTCGACTATAGTTGACTCTCTATCTCTGGCCCAATCAAGAGGAGGAACATAACAATCATAATCTCGATCTATATCTCTCCAATATCTATCACGATCATAATCCATCCAACTATGGTTCCCATATTTCCTTTGATAAGGGATGCGGGAAGCCCCCGATGAGTTATCCAAATACCAGATCTCTATATCAAACTTTCTTTCTTCTTCATCATCTTCTTAAGAGTTTGATGCTATGACATTTACTGCTTTTGCGGGTGCACCCATAACATGCTTTGTTAAGAGTTCAAGTTAGGTTATCATTTTTGCCATGTGCTCCTCCTTTTCTTCATTCCTCTTTCTTTTTTCATTATCGACCAGGGAAGCAGTAGAAGGGATATTGGGATCTTTGTTTTCTTGGGTATGCCAACCCCGATTTTGCTTTAACACTTCTCCAATCAATAGAAAGGTCGTGTGGTGGTGCAACTTCACTTGGGAACCACCCACCGCATTATCCACCACCATTTTGTTAATGGATCAAGGGAATGGTAGAAAATCTCGATAAGCATCTTCTACAGGACTTCAGGATTTGGGTATTTATCTAGCTTACCATAAAATCTCTCCTAAGCTTCAAAAAATGGATCTCCAATCATTGTCAAAAATTCACAATCTCATCCTAGTTTTGAAGAAGTTTTTTATGGTGGGAAATATCAATCAACAAACACTATACTAAGCTCATCCCAAGATGTAGTTGGGCCGGGTAGAAATGATCGAAACCATAAACCTGCCTTACCCGTTATTGAGAATAGGAAGAGTCAAAGCCGAATGGATTATTGAGTAATTTTTGTTATATTAAACGGCGTACACACTTCCACGAAATTCTTTAAATTGAAATATGGGTGCTCAAAGGATTGACCCTCGTACAATCCTTTCAATTGGAACATATGAAGTATGATGCTAGTCATATAGAAGACTATGTTTCCATTAGTGTGTGGGATACGGATTGCACTTCTTTGTCCTACTTAATTTAGTTGGACCTTTTCATCTAAAGGGGCATCAAAGGGGCCCATACTACTTGCGCTATCACTTATTGTTCCTTTAACACTTTGATTATCTACAAAAGATAAAAGATAACAAATAAAGTATATTACACCACCCAGGGTATTCCAAAGTAAAGATTACACCGTACAAGTAAAATCAATATTCCACTTCCCAATAATAATGTCATTTTGATAATACTCAACTCACAGCCATAATTGAGGGGTGAGGCAGTGGTTATCAATAACCCAACTAGAGGTTGGGTCAAATCTAAAAGGATCAAATTATAGACTACAAATCCTATGGGTTTTTTAATTAATAAAAGGTTACCCGAAATGTTAATAAACAAGACATGTAAAATAAAATGGGGGGATTAGTTTGTAGCAATTTTTGACTATCGATGCACGAATATGATACTTTTGATTTAAAATCAATAATAGAGAGGGTCTAGGGATTATGTCTACCTAAAGGTAAAGCATGTGGGTTAATGATGGTTTAACATAAATCTTAGTTGTTGAGCAAAGGATACGCTAGGTCAAAAGTCATTGTAGTCAATGTTTCAATAAAACTACAATGATTTCACCCATTGGCTCTTTTGATCACCAAACAAGTATATGATTCATAATCACCCTAAAGCTCAATCAAGCATCCCTATTTCTAGGATATTGCTCTTAACATTATGTACACTTCAACTATATTTATTTCCAAGACTGTAAAAGGTAGTAAACCATAAGCTAATAATCCACAATTACCTTGTTCTCCTATAACCCTCTTTCAAGAATGTTTCGGGTTACCTCAAGTTGACCTTCATCCTTTTTTCAAGGATGATGAAGGGTTTTTAGAGTTTGGGATTTTCACCCTTCAAATGCATTTGGAGATTTGAGGTCTTTACCTATCAAATTCCAACTCATTATACCAAGCAATGATGAAATCCATACTAAACAACTAAAAATCACACAAATACATCAACACCCATACATAATTAAACTTTATTTCAACATAATCCCTAAACTAAATTACATATCTACACATGAATAAAGTAAAGAAAGATATACCATAAGGATTATTGAAAACATTCATTCTTCACAAAAATACTAAGAAATGATGCCTCCAAGAGTAGTTACACACTTGATCAATTAGGGTTTCTTTCTTTTAAATGAAACTTTCTATAAGGTAAGAAATCCTCAAAGAAGAAAGAGTTTTTGCCTATAGATGATTTGGGATTCATACATGTAGTTTTACGAAACTTCCCTGGGGCATAATCCCAATGAACCACAATCGTCCAAGTTTGATCGCAATTGTGGCTACGCAACCACGGTTGTTTTTCGTGACCACATTTTACTGACCATCTTAACTGACCACAACCATGGACTGAGGATAGTGGTCACGGTACCTGAGGCTGATATGGTCCAGGTCTTCTGCTGCACTCTTTCTTACTCTCTTTTTATCATTTTAAGATCCAATCCACATCATTTATTCTCTTTAACTCTATGTTTTAAATGAGTGGATATTAGTGCATTTACTCACAAATACGTATCATTTATTCATTCAAAATAAGGTAGTGTGCACGAATATTTAGTAAAAATAGGTAGTAAAATTACTACTCATTACCCTACACTGACCAAGGTATGACTACACACTCATGATTTGTACCTAACGATACGGATGGTACCCTTAACCGTATCTCCAAATCGTACTCAAGACAATTTTATCTAGATCAATCTCAATACAACTAGATAGTGTAGGACTCTTACCCTTATATACGACCATGGGGAGGCTATGTCATATCTTTGATAATGTGTAACCCCCATCTCACTGCCTATCATACTAGAGGGGGTCACTAAGTCGTATCTAAGGGTATGACTAGTACCCTGGAGTTGTATCTAGTCTAGAAGCTTCAACTAGGAGAATTTTCTTAAGGTATAAGACCTATGTGTTTCAATTCTCCACCACATGTATTATTTGTCCTTGAATATCGGGTCAAGCAAAAACCAACATGTGTTTATATTGTTAAATATAAAACAAACCGTTAACAATGTTTGAACACCATGACACACAACAAAGATGAATAACATGCCATGATGATTTGCGGTCATCCATTCACTCAATTGACCTTGGGACTCTAACCCATTATCTATCAAAACAATTGCTCAATTCACAATTTAGGGACCTGGACCCATGGCCTTTAAAATAAATAAATCAAGTTAAGAAGATTATCACAAACCTCAATCACATGTTTTTAAAAGGGGAAAAAATGTGGATACTTTGGACTTCATGTCCTCTTCCACTTCCAAAATACCAATGAACGTGACAATCTAAGATCCTCACCGAGACCTCTTTATAATACAAAGAGTCCAAAATACCAACATCTTCTAATGGAATAACTAAGGAAGGATCACCCATACTCTTTTACAACATGGACACATGGAATATCTGATGGATGGAGCTCAAAATAGAGGGAAACTCTAACTCATCGGTGACATTATCAACCCTCTTCAAAATCAAATAGGTACCAACATACCAGGGACTCAACTTTCCCTTCTTGCCAAACCGTATTGCCCCCTTCAAGTGAGAAACCTTTAAGAATACTTAATCAATAAAATTAAATTCTAAATCCCAATGCTTCTCATTTGCATAGGAATTTTGGAAAAATTAAGAGGATTTCAACCTATCATGAATCACCTTCACCCTTTTCAAGGCTTGGTGAATCAAATAGATACAAACAACTGATGTTGGCTGCATTTATAAATTCTAGTGTCACTATTCTAGTCTTTTTAGAGTTGTTTTGAGGATGATTCTATGTTATATGGATTGATAATTAGATAAATGTTTATAAAGTTTTAAATCATGTGTTTATAAGGTTCCAAGTGAATTTCAAGTAAGTTGGTACTTCAAAGAGTCAATTAGAGTTCAATAGAAAACTAGTCTTTCTAGCTTGAGATAATGGCTTGTCTAGTCTATCTTGTTGGATTATATTGTGTTATATGTGTTCCTTACATTTTTAAATGTGTTATTAAATGTGTAAAAACTATATAAATGTGTACAAAGTTCAATCAAGTCAAGTAAAGAGTCAAAAAATTGAGTGAAAGATCATGGAAATTTGCCAAGTCTAAGCTTTAGTTTTTGATTCATCGTGATAGATGTTGTGTTGTTTGTATTTCATATGGTGTTAATTTAGAATCTTTTGTGAGATAAATATGATGATATATGGATGACATAAACCAACATTCAAATGACAAATTCTAGAGAAGGTGTGTTGTTAGCATGCGCAGCATGCTCTATTCTTATAGAATAGAGGATACAACGCATACTAAATTCCATATGAATAGATGGTGAGACACACACTCCACACCACACTTGGGCGTTTCAATCTTAATTGACTTCTATTGGGAATTGGCTTACCCCTATGCTATAAATACATGATGTATCTCATTTTTACGTATCTTTTGACATATTTCAGAGATCAAGGGGTAACTACAACTTCATTATTAGGTTTTCATTAATTTTATTTAGTTCATACATGTTTTTAGTTGTTAATTACAATCTTATGACTATGCATAGCTAAACACCCTTTTTTCGGGGTTGAAGCCAAGAACATGAGTATTACTGCTTTGTATTAAGTTTGTTTTCTTTGCTTATCACTATTGGTTGTTTGTTTATTCTTGTTTTAATTATTTTGAGGATTCATCACCCATAGAATACATATATTGTTGACCATGTGAATTGGTGAGAGGGAATAGAGAGATAAAATATAGGAATAAATGGAGTATGGTTTTTATTTCTTTATGAAATAAGGAATTCAAATTAGTATCTAGGACAGGAATTTACTTAGATACCATACTTCATTCATATGTAGGATGATTTTTGTAAAGAATTTAAGTGAACTATGACATCTCCACTCAATGATGTAGTTGTAAGGTTCAACTTAGATAAAGAGTTAGAGGTTGGGAAACCATAATCATACAAGTAATCCAATGAATCAACAACCAAGATAAGCAAGTTAATAAATGAAATCCAATAGCATAATATGATTGTTCAGAGTGCTTCAACCCTGGGTTTGCTCTAATTGATTGTCTGAAGACCTTTAGTTTTAGCATTGTTCACTTTTTTACAGTTACAAATTTACAAACTCTATTTTAGTTACTCTCAAATCAATTGAGTCTTAATTGTGAACTAAAATCAAATAATTGTTGAATCAAGTCTCTGTGGGATTGATAACTCGGCTTTATTGAAGGCGACTATATAACTTGGTAGACCATGTATACTTGTGTGTGCACTTGGGTGCTGTCAAGTTTTTGGAGCCATTATCGAGGACTTAAATTTTGGCAATTATTTATTTTAGTTTTACTTTTGGTTTATTTGGTGTTTTTATACGTGGTCTTAGTTTTGTTATTGTAGGAAAAAAGGTTTTAGGTTAATAAGCTGGCAAGGGATTGGGAAGACCAAGTTCTGAACTCGAGCAAGACTTTTACTAATGTAGGAGAGAAGAAATCCTTCCCCCCAAAATTCCTCAAATCCAAAAAGGCCAAGAGTATAATGGTCCTATGGCTGAACAAAAAGAATCCAGAAGGACATTTAGGGAAGTAGCAGTCCCATTTCCGACGAAATTGACTCCCCTAATTCAAAGACCGATAACTAGATGGAATTTTGAGTTGAAACACAATATATTGCAACTTCTTATTAGCTGTGGACAGTTTTCAGGGCTTTCACATGAGGATCCATAAGTCCACTTACGGACTTCATTGAGCTTACTAATACATTCACTCTAATTGAGGTGAGTTCAGATTATGTGAGTCTGACATTATTTCCCTAATCACTTTTAGGGGAAGCTGAAAAGTTTTTGAATGTGGAGCAGGTCAATTAAATTACATCATGGGATGACTTAGCCAGAAAGTTCCTCATTAGATTCTTTCCATCAGGAAAATTGTGAGACTTCAAAGTAAGATAGTGAGTTTAAAACAAAATCCTGAGGAAAAACTTTATTATGTTTGGGAATACTTCAAGTCTCTTCTTCGGGATTGTCCACACCACCAACAGTCTAATGAAGTACTTTGCTCATACTTTTGTTGAAGCTCTTGATCACATACTTTTGCTAGATTCAGCCCTAGGTGGTCAAGCACTAGAATTGACATATGATGAGCTATACACATTACTGAACCGTATAGCACAAGGAAATCAAGAGTCGTAATCAGATTATAGAAGTGCCATGAAAAGAATTGCGGGTGTATTAGAGGTGGATCAATCCACAGCTCTATCAGCACATGTTTTTTCCTTACAAAACTTGATCAACACATTATTCAACAGTATAAAGTTGGGATCAGCATAACCTATAGCCACAATTAATGTCTTCTAATAACCTAAAAGTTGGTGTGAGGTATGAGGATATAGTGGTCACGCTGCGGCCATATCAGCTTCAAATCCAAAATCGATGATATATGTAGATAATGCACAAAGGAAAAATTATGGTAATGCCTACAATATGAAGTGGTAGACTCATCCATAAAATCAGTCATGGAACGCCCCACAACCACAGGACAACCAATTTAGACAACTAGCAATATAGAGGAGATGATAAAACAACTCTTATCTAATCAGGCACAATTTGTTGCAGACTTGAAAAAATTGCAAGCGGCCACAAGAAGTTTAGAGTTGTAATTGTGGAAAAATCAGCAATCATTAAATTCTAGACCACAAGGTGGGTTTCTAGTACATATAGAAAATCCAAAGCAGGTTATGAAAATTACCTTGAGAAGTGTTAAAGAGCTTCAAGAAAAACCTCCCAAGGCAACAAAAGAGGTAGATGCAGATATAGTGACCCAATAGGTAAATAATTGAGTTGCTAAAAATTTAAGGAAGTCTGAGTTCTTGAAAGAAAAAGTTGTTGCAGAAGAAGTGAAGGAGATACCACCACTACCCTTCCCTCAGAGGCAAATAAAAGTGAAGGAAAAGGCAATATTCAAAATATTCTTTGACACATTCAGAGAGCTTCATATTAATTTACCTGTTTTAGATATTTTGTAAAGTATGCCCAAGTATACAATTTACTTGAGGGATGTGGTGGCTAACAAGGTGAAACTATAGGATGTGGGAGCTATAATACTTATTGAAGAGTGTAGCATTGTGATGACATAGAAAATACCCAAGAAATTAAGAGATCAGGGGATGTTAACTATACCTATTAAAATTGGGGGCAAGGTGGTCCATACACTGAGTAACTTTAGGACAAGCATAAATTTTATGCCCCTATCGATAATTAAAGGATCGGGCTTGGAAAAACCAAAACCAACCACCATGGTACTGCAGCTGGCAGATGGGTCATTTACATATTCGGATGGAATAATTAAGGAAGTCCTCATAAAGGTTGGTATATTCATTATACCTGCCATCTTTTTTATTCTTTATTTTGAGGCAGATAAATAGGTACTATTATTTTGGGACATCCATTCTTTAAAACTTGAGGGGCCTTGATTGATATTAAGAAGGAATGCTCAAGATGAGTGTAGATGATAAAGATGTGGTATTTGATAGTTACAAAGAACCTAATGTAATGTCCTACATTAAAGATTTATGTGTGATCAATGTTATTGAAAGGGACAAGTGTGGGGTAATTAATCTACCAAAGAACTTTTTGGATTACTTCATTGATCGGTCTAAGATAAAGCTACTATTTCAAAACATGATGAAGGTTTATGTTAAGAGAAATGTTGACCTTGAGAGTGCAAACTCAAGAGGTCAAAAACAAATGAAAAAATATCTCTCAAAATAAAGTAAAAGGGTGAAGGAATATGGTTGAGTTGGTATGGGTCTTGTCGCAACACTAAATCAGGCGCTGCTTGGGAGGCAACCCAAGTTAATTAGGTATGTTTTCTTTTCAGTTTTTTTTTAGTTTTTATTTCATGAAGTTTTTGTTTTTGGTTGATTCATAGGTTACTTGGATGTCTGAGTACCATAAACTTGATCTAAGTAGCATGACAAAGATGGAATATGGGGTTCCACTGACCTCCTTAATGTGTAAAGATGCTACTAGCTAGGCCTAGAGGCCTCAGGGAGTATTTCTATCTCTTACCTTTAAAAATTCACATTGGGAATAAAGTAGATTTTTAAGTGTGGGGTGGGGAAATTCCCAAAATTTGGCTCAATTTAAAAATTTTTATGTATGATATTCTTTTTGGTGCTATTTTTGGTTACATGATGCAAGTGGGTTTGTTAGTAAAATCATGTTGATTGAAAGAATTGCTATTTTTGATACGCTTAGGCTCATTTTGTGACTCTTATTGGCATAATTTTAAATTTGTGCTATTATTTAGTTGGGAGTGTATGATGATCCTATATGAGTTGAGTATGTTCTATGTGCGTGTGAGATTTTTATATATTCCTTATTGCATATGATGTCTAGAACTTGACCGGTGTGTGTGTGAAGCGAAATAAAGAATGTGGGTTTAGAAGATGATATAGGCATTTCTTTGATAGCCTTATTTTATACCTTTTATTTGTCCTACCCTTGTGCATTATCCGAGTTAACCTCCATTGAGCCTTTAGCTTTTTCTTTGGCAACCTCATAATTAGCCTAATATCTTCTTTGTTAGACCATAATTTGATCTAAGAAATCTCCTAGGTTCTTCAATTAAAAATTAATTTAGTAAGGAGTTTGAGAAAAAAGAGGAAAAAGGGTGAAATTGATGCCACAAGGTAATAGTTATTGGTGTTAATAATTGATGTGAGGTGTATGGATGTGATATAAATTATTCTGGAAATATTTCTATAATTGTGAAAATGCATCCACCAAGTGTTTCAATGCGTCCACCAAGTGTTTCAATGCGTCCACCAAGTAAACTATGCGTCCACCAAGTGTTTGTGAAAATGCTTAAAAGAGATGGAGCAAAAACAAAAGGTATGTGTACAAAAATATGGTGAAATTTGGTTTTGGAGATTGATTTTAAATGTATAATGTAGTGTATTAAAGCGCTTGGAGAGGTTAGTCACTATTCCCAAATAGTTCCTACCTATCCCTTAGCCTACATTGCATCCTAGAAAAGTCCTAATTGATCCTAAGATTTACATTTTGATATTAGTGGAGCATTACACTAAGGTCAATCCTATGGTTCATTATGTGTAACTTGTGAATTCTTTGTGAGTGTGAGCATAATTTGATTTTTGTACCCTTTATATTGTGAATTGGTTAATTGTGAGTGATTATTAGTAAATCTCTTGTTGTGAGGAGCACATGTTTGATGAATGTGGGTGATTTTTATGATGTACTTGATTGAGCAATATGCATGAGTTTTCCATAAGGTGATTCAATTCTTGAGGCTATGATGTTTTGGAGTAGTGTTCTTGACCTTTCAATCGTGTAAATAACATGCTTAGTGTAGTAACTTGCATTCTATGTAGTCATTGTAGTACTAGCTTGGGTGTATTGAATTTAGTATAAGTGTAGAGTCTCCTAAGTTAATGATTATTATAGTTAAAATTTGATCGAGGATGACCAAGGATTTAAGTGTGGGGTGGTGATGTTGAGTGTATTTATACATTCTAGTGTCACTATTCTAGTCTCTTTAGCCTTATTTTGCGGATGATTCTATGATATATGGGTTGATGATGAGATAAATTTTTATCAAAGTGTTAAATAATGTGTTTATGAGGTTCCAACTCAATTCCAAGTAATTGGTACTTTAAAAAGTTAATTAGAGTTCAATAGAGAAAACTAGTGTTTCTAGCTAGAGCTAGTGGCTTGTCTAGTCTACCTTGTTGGATTCTATTGTGTTATATGAGTTCCTCATGGTTTTAAATGTTTTATTATATGTGGAACTTGTTATAAGTTTACAAATTTCAATTGAGTCAAGGAAAGAGTCAAAACATTGAGTGGAAGATCATGGAAATTTGCCTAGTCTAAGCTCTTGTTTTTTATTCATCGTGATGGATGTTTTGTTGTCTGTACCTTTAATTTGTGTGGTGTTACTATAGGAAATTTTTTTCTGTTAATATGATGATATATGGATTATATAGAGGATTTAAAATCATTGGAAAGACACGAGAATACAAGGTATAGAAGGAGGAAGAACCAACACTTAACCAAAATTTGGTGGACAAATTCCAGAGAAGGCGTGCGATTAGCATGCGCAGCATGCTCCATTCCATAGGAATAGAGGGTGTGAAGCATTCTCCACTCCAAAACTGGTTGTTTCAAGATAAATTGACTTCTACTGGGATTTGTCTTACCCCTATGCTATAAATGCATGTTGTATCACGTTTTTACGTATCATTTGACATATTTTTGAGATCAAGGGTCCTCTACAACCTCATTATTAGGTTTTTATTAAATTTATTTAGTTCATACATGTTTTTAGTCATTAATTACAACCTTTTGGTTACGATTATGACTATGCATGGCTAAACGCCCTATTTATGAGGTTGAAGCCAAGAACATGAGTATTATTGCTATGGATTAAGTTTCTTTTCTTTACTTATCACTATTGGTTGTTTGTTTATTCTTGTTTTAGTTATTTTGAGGATTGAACACCCTTAGAATACATTTATTATCAACTTTGTGAACTTGTGATGGGGAATAGGGAGATAGAGCATATGAATAAGCAGAGTCAGATTTGTATTTCTTTATGAAATAAGGAATTCAAAGTAGTATCTAGGACGGGATGTACTTACATACCATTCTTGATTCACATGTAGGATGATATTTGTAAAGAATTTAAGTAAACTATTACATCCCCGCTCATCGATGTAGTTGTAAGGTTCAACTTAGATAATGGGTTAGAGGTTGGGAAACCATAATCATGCAATTAACCCTAGGAATCAACAACCAAGATAAGCAAGTTAACGAATGAAATCCAATAGCATAATATGATTATTCAGAGTGCTTCAACCCTGGGTTTTCTCTCATTGATTGTCTTAAAAAATTTATTTTCAGCATTGTTTACTTTTATACAGTTACAAATATACAAACTCTATTTTGGTTACTCTCGCATCAATTTAATTTGAATTGTGAACTAAAATCAAATAATTGCCGAATTAATTCTCTGTGGTATCGATAATTCGGCTTTCTTGAAGGACACTATATTACTTGGTAGACCACGTAAACTCGTATGTGCACTTGTGCATTATCAACAACTTACCCCCTCAAACCTCATACCACCATATAGGAGATCGATATCCCCTACCATACAACGCCTCAAAAGGAGCCATACAAATGCTAGAGTGGTAACTATTATTATAATAAAACTCAACCAAGGGAAAATGGTTGTACCAACTACCACCATTATCAATCACACAAGCATGCAAAATATCTTCCAACATTTTGATAGTCCTATCTACTTAGGCATCCGTTTGTGGGTGGACAGAGGTACTAAGGCACACCTTAGTTCCCAAACCTTTCTAAAACGACTTCAAAAAATGTGATGAGAATGGATTACCACGATTTGTAATGATATAAAATAGAGCATCATGAAACTTTACAATCTCCACATGAAACAACTTAGCATAATCCTCCACCAAATAACTAGTCATTACCAGTAAGAAATGAGCGACTTGGTCATTCTATCCGCAATAACCCAAAAAAAAATCTTATTGATTCTAAGACCGGGGAAGACTAGTGAAGAAAACCAAATTAAGCACTTCCCAATTCAATTTGGGCAACACTATCTCTTGATACAAACCACTAGGCTTAAGTGCCCAACTATCTCTTCTTGACAAACTATACACTTAGCCATATTTTGCTTTATATTATTACACCAATAAAACACCCTAAGATCATGATATATTTTCATAGAGCCCGGATGAATAGCATAACGAGACCCATGATCCTAGTCCATAATCCTATCCTTTAATCCATCGACATCGGGAACACATATCCTACCTTGGTACCTCAAGAAACAATCACCACCAATCACAAAGTCAACAACCTTTTGTTGACCCACGTTACACATAATCTTCATCAAGTCAAGATCCAACTTTTGCTTTTCTTTTACCTCAACCATAAGAGAGAACTGCAATACAGGATGCGCGAATACACCACCATCCTCTGAGTCCAAGAAATAAACTCAAAGACTAGATAATCGGTGAATGTTATTAACCAACTCCCCATTATCCTCAGCGACATGAGCTAAAATCCCATTAGATACCTACTAATAATACTAGGTTTACCTGGATGGCAATTGAGACTCATATCATAATCTTTAAACAACTCAAGCCATCTCTTTTTTTTTATAATCAACTCCTTCTTATTAAAACACATACTTAAGGCTTTTATGATCGGAATAGATACCAACATGAACACCATAGAGATAGTGACACCAAATATTCAAAGAAAAAACCATGGGTAATAACTTAAAATGATGAGTAGGGTAGTTACTCTTATGAACTTTCAATTATCTAGAATCATAGGCCACCACCCTACTATCTCACATCAATGAAAAACCAAGCCCAATATGAGAAGCATCACAATACACTAAAAACCCATCATTACCTTTAGGCAAAGTCAAAACTAGAGCCAAAGTCAATTTATACTTCAACCTTTCAAAAATACCCTCACACACATCTAACTATAAGAACTTCATCTTCTTTTGGGTCAACTTAGTAAATGTGGTATCTATCATCAAAAAACACTCCACAAACCTCCTATATTAAATGGCTAGACACAAGAATCTCAACATATCGATTGGAGTCGCAAGTCTGGGGAACTTCTTAAACACCGCAACTTGTTGTGGAATTATCACAATCCCTTCACTAGAGTTGACATTACCAAGAAAAGTCACAGTATTCAACCAAAACTCACACTTAGAGAAATACGTATACAATTAATGATCCTTTACAGTTTACAACACTGAATTAAGGTGATTGACATGATCTTCCTTACTCTTATAATAAACTAATATGTCATCTACAAAGATAATGAAGAGCAGATCTACAAACTAACGGAATACCCTATTCATCAAAATACATAGCTAGGAACTCATAGTTACCATATTAGGTCCTGAAGGCGGTCTTAGGGATATCTACTCCCATAGTCATAAAATGAAGATAACCCAACCTAAGATCGATCTAGGAGAAACACTTTGAACCTTGATGGTAATCAAACAAATTGTCAATCCTAGGAAAAGAATACTTATTCTTTATGGTCACCTTGTTCATATAACGATAATCAATGCACATACGAAGGGAACAATCCTTCTTACGTATAAACAACAAAGGAGCACCATAGGGAGATAGACTCGTATAGATAAAAACCTTTATCTAAAAGGTCCTTAAATTGCTCCTTAAGCTCTTTTAGCTCCGCCATAGCCATTCTATAAAGAGGGACAGAAATATAATGAGTGTCCAAAATAAGATCAATCCTAATATATCTCCAAGGAAAGGCTAAGTCATATCTTTGACAGTGTGTAACCCCCACAACACTACGTACCATACTAAAGGGGGGTCACTAAGTCATATCTAAAGGTACTTGTACCGTAGAGTCATACCTAGTCCTCACACTTCAACTAAGGGAATTTTC
This sequence comes from Capsicum baccatum var. pendulum, assembly GCA_030864225.1. NCBI lineage: Eukaryota > Viridiplantae > Streptophyta > Magnoliopsida > Solanales > Solanaceae > Capsicum > Capsicum baccatum. The sequence goes on from CM061556.1 coordinate 132,966,454, forward strand.
TAAAGGTCCAAGTCCTAGATGTCTCAGGTTGTTTATGTCTTGATTTGTTGATTAATTAAAATTTTGGTGTACTCTCCGGTGATATAGAATGCCATGATGGATTCTTTGCTTTTTGTTATTTTAGATGCACTTCTATGTGGTATGGCATGTCGTGGTAAGTTCTTTTACTTTATGATCCAATGAATATATGCGTGTTGAACTGGGAATTTACATTACTTATTATTTCATAAATATTTCTTTACGCTTCCGAATTAATTATTTATTTTTTATGATAGTTGTGGTATGTTTTGATATAAGATATCATACTATTGTACTAGTTGATTAATTATTTTATATAGTGATATTAGAGAAGATACATGTTCAATTTTGTACCTTGAATTTTAGTTATTTTCTTGCTTTATATCATTTTTCTATCATAATTTAGCTCAGTACCCGTGTTTTGATACTCATACTACACTTCTATACCTTTTTAGTTTAGACCCGAGTACGAGTTACTACTGCTGAGTTGAGATCGTGGTGCGTTGATCTTTCAGATACAGTGTGAGCTCTTGTAGTTTGAGTCTCACTTTTTCCCTTACATCTTTATTCTATCTTTTGTATTCTATAAGAATGTATAAGACTATTTAAGACTATTGAGACTTTGAGTTACTGTTTCAATTGTCAAACATAGATGCTCTTGTATTGATACTACCAGGTCATGGGAATTGATATCCATATATTGTTTTGTCTTCTATTAGGTGGAATATTATTTATTATATTGGGTCCATGTTTGATATTTCTACAAGGGTAACCCATTGCCTTACCTCTGTGTTAAGGCGTCGACTTACATACTAGTGGGTTATAGTAGGTAACATCATGATTCGTAAATCAAGTTATGACAAATTGGTATTAGAGCCTAGAATTCACCAACATTATTGGTATAAGAGAAAATATATAATATAATCCTACAAATCAAAATGTTGACGTTTGTTTTCTATCTTTGTAAGGTTATGGGACATTCTTAAGAGTCCTTTACTTCTTTCTCTCATATCATGCTAAGAGTCTAAGTTGATTGTCTTAACTTTACTCTTTCGTAGATGCCCAAGACACATGATGCAGCTATTCATTATGAGGGACTCAATACATGTCCTCAATTAGAAATAAATATAGGCCTCCCCAAATCCCATTCCTGTAACTGATCAAGAGAATCTTGCACCACAACCAGTGGTTGTCCAGGGACCAGCCTAGGCTCTACACGATTTCATCCCTCTTCATTTCTTAGAGATGTTTTGGTTAGGATCTTAGGTATTTTTGATGGCTCACAGACTACTAGGGTAGTAGTGCAGCCTGTAGCTATAACTTTTGGTGATGAGAAGAAGATGCTACGTAGATTCTTAAGGTTGGCCCACTAAGGTTTTTTGGTCCTCCTATAGAATATGCATTTCAGTTTCTAACTACTTTTAAGGATTGTCTTCATGTACTAGGCCTTTTTGAGACTTGTGGTGTGGACTACACAATATGTCAGTTAACCTTGTCTGCTTGACAACAGTAGAGGTTTTATGAGTTCTAGGTCATTCAGATCTTCCCCCCTTTCATGGGCTCGGTTCTAATAGATATTCTTTGAGAAATATATGTTGCAAAGCCTAGTAGATCATTTGAGAGATCCGTTCACTTGATTGGAGCAAGTTTTTACTACAGTTACTGTGTATTACGCTTGTTTCTATGAGTTGCCCAGGAATGTGAATTCTTTCTTTGATACTGAGTTTGATAGAGTTTTTTGCTTTTTGTAAGGATTGAGACTTCCTATTCGGATGGCTACTAAGATTTTAGTTGCTACGAGTAGGAATTTTCCTGAGGTTTCTAATCATTCTAGAGTGATGGAAGATACGTATCGTGAAGGCCGTGATACGATACCCAAGTATTAGAGCATATTTTAGGGGAGCTATAGTAGTTCCTTAATTAGAGATGTCACTCCTTGTATTGTGCATTCTCTGCATCCATATTTTAAACGTCAAATTAAGACTAGTCGACCAGTTCAAGTAGCTCTTCATACCACTGACAGAGGTAAATTTAGTACTAGTGCTCTCCCTAGTAAGGGTAATGATATGTCTTTGAGAGGTTAATCTGTAGGCCATGCTAGACGTGGTGGTTATGCTATTTTGGTGAGATCTATGGGTTCTAGTCCTACACGTGATTCTTGTTTTACTTGTTGACTTTGTAGTTATATCTCTAAAGATTTCCTTAGTCATGGGAAATTATTTTATCATCCTAGGGTGATACTCTTATTAGGGAAATTATCCCTCAAGTAGAGGTGGTTCATAAGGCCTTAGGGATGGTTACCAGGGCGCTCGAGGTGGTACTAAGGAGGGTAGGATAAGAGGTCAATTAGATGCCCATCCAGGTGGCAGTTGTAGTCAGTTTTATATAGTACCAACTAACTCGAGGCTGAGACTTCGAATGTTGTAGTTACAGGTATAATTTTTTGGTGCCGTAAGTCATTTATTGATTTATTTGATCGCATATTCACCTATTCTTATATATCTACTTATTATACACCACGATTGGACTTGACTAGTGATTTATTTTTTATGTTATTGCTTGTATCTCATTCCATGATATATTCTTTACTAGTGGATCGAGTATTCAGATCATGTGGTATAATTGTTTATGATGTTGATAATTATGTTTAACTTATTATTTTGGATATGTTGGATTTGATATCATTCTTGGCATAGATATGTTACCCCACTATCATGCGGTCATGGATTATTTTGCTAAGACCATTACCTTAGCCATGGCCAACATACCCCTAGTCGTGGGGATGGGAATGATTAGCCGGGAGTCGATGAGGTCATCCCAAGATTTGTAATATAGGAATCCCAAGCCTAGTCCTTGTAATATGGGCATCTTAAGCCTAACAAAGACCAGATATCACCTCGTTAACCTTACCTAACAATCGCTTTAATTCACCAGCGTTGGATAACTCCGAACACAAAAGAAGATAGTGGAAATAAAACTAACATTTATAACTTAAGAAAATATAGGCATTCCATACATATAAATAGTCAATAGCTAATCAACCCAGGTCCAGAATCACCCACAAAACATCTACAAATTAGTTGTCTATAACATGTCGGGATAAGCCCCCAATAATAGACAAATACCAAGTCTAAATCAAGTCTATAACATAAATAATGAGACTATGAAATGGATGTTTTTTGAATGATGAAAAATCAACACTTAAATGAAACCACAAGAATAGACAAAACACATATCACTACAAAGGAAGAAAGGAAGAAGCTTTGGCCCCAATGTCTCATGGGGAAATAGCGTGCGAAGATGATTTGCAGTTGGAGCGCGAGCATAGAACCCTATGGTAAGGAAAAAATAATGTCATTATTCAATACCAAGTCAAAACATCTTACGTAACCACATTTATATACATAGGTATGTAAATACACATGGATACATCAAGAGTTAGTAGGTAACGAGGCCATAGCATGCTTTTCAAAACAATCAAACATGAACTAGGATGTGGAGGACTATAACCATCCACCGCTTAGATTTAATCAAGCAAGAGAACACTAACTGCAAGTCATCTCATTAGTCAAGTAGACTCTTAACCTTAATCCATTGCATTGGACATGTGGACTCTAACCAAAAGTCATTTCATTGAGTGTATGGACTCTAACCACAGGCCCTTTAATTCAAAAGTGGACTCTAACCATAAATTATTTCATTACATATGTGGACTGTAACCACAACCCATCACGTCCATTACTTGTTGACAATGGGACTATAAACCGCTGTCCATTAATTCTTATCACCCATTCACATTTGGTGACTTTATGCAACTTACCCTTTTCAAGCTATCAAGGCCACAATTTAACGTCATATACTACCACAAGTTCTTTATGAACCATATATCAATAAATCACTTAAAGAAAGCCAATGCATTAATTTTAAATATCATTCAAGCTAAATTATGGTCATCAAATCCTTTACGAATCATTTATTATCACCCTTCCACCATGATTTAGTTAAAACACAATTCAATTTTACACTAGGGACGCTAACCCTATTTTTCTTTAACATGTAAAACCACCAAGGGAAACATTTAACTCATTTACTTGGCCAATAAGTCCTTTAAAAGATAATTTATCTAAAATTCTAACTCATTAAGACGTTTCCTTGGTTAAAAACTATATTAGCATGTAACTAGTCATTTCTCTTAGACGTAGGCATATCATATCCATGAAAAAAATTCAAGTGAAAACCTTACACGTAAGGTTTAATCAAGACCCATTTGTTGAACCATAGTCAATAAGAACCCACATATGCAAACCATCACAAAGACATGTAAGATCACAAGTTTACACGAAAGAAAATATTGACCATTACATTATATTAAAACACTAATAATTTGTTTTAAAATACACCTAAAGATTCAAGAAAATGTTTTAATAACATGATATTTGATAAATAATGATAGTGGAAGAGTCACATGCCTTATACAAGATGATTCATCTAAGGGTTCTTCATCTTCAAGTCTATAGGTGATCACTCTTGAAACCCTATCCATCAATTCTTGTTGAATGAGTTTTGAGAGAGTATTTAGAATGATTTGGTCTTGTAAATGAGCGTTAAAGATACCACAATACATTATATAGTGATTTACTTAAGAGTTTTGTGGTGGGAAATATTCATTGAGCCCTTGATATAAAAGCTAAAAAGTGACTTCCTGGGAGGGTACATCTCACTTAGCTCAATCATGCCATAGGGTATGAGTGATACCCTTAATCGAACCCTAGGCCTAACTAACAACCTCTTCACTGACAAAGGTATGACCAAGTACTCATTACTCATATTATAGGGTATGAATGTTAGTATAAACTTTATTGCCAAATCATACCCTAGACAGTTTCATCTAGGTTAGGCCAAATATTCTATACTATAAGGTAGTGTATGAATCGTACCCTAATATATGAACAAGGAAAGGCTAAGTCATATATCTGACAGTGTGTAACCCCAACAACATTACCTACCATATTAAAGGGGGGTCACGTTGTATCCAAGGGTACGACTTGTACCGTAGAGTCGTACCTAGTCTAGACGCTTCAACTAGAGGAATTTTATAAATGTCCAAGTCTAGATGTTTCAGGGTATTTGTGTATTGATATGTTGATTAATTGATTTTTTGGTACTCTCCGGTGGTATAGCATACCATGATGGATTTTTTGCTTTTTGTTCTTTTAGATGCACTTCCAGGTGGTATGGCATGTCGTGGTAAGTTCTTTTACTTTATGCTCCAATGAATATATGTGTGTTGAACTGGAATTTACATTACTGATTATTTCATAAATATTTCTTTACGCTTCCGAATTAATTATTTATTTTTTATGATAGTTGTGGTATGTTTTGATATAAGATATCATACTATTGTACTAGTTGATTAGTTATTTTATATAATGATATTTGAGAAGATTCATGTTCGATTTTGTACCTTGAATTTTATTTATTTTATTACTTTATATCATTTGTCTATAATAATTTAGCTCAGTACCCGTGCTTTGGTACTCATACTACACTTTTATACCTTTTTGGTTCAGACCTAAGTAAGATTTGCCACTTCTGTTCAAGTACTCAATAAATAGTACAAAATTAATAAATACACCTTACTCAATCAAAAGAATGAATAAATGCAATGTGATGGATATGCTATTTGCACACCTATCGAGCAATGAATTCAAGGTCTGAATCCATGGGAAACTTAAAAGATCCATATACTATCCAAGCATGTACTCTAATCCTAATAATAAATAATAATGTGCAGGTGTATACTCTGATCCTTGTAAGATATAATGTACATTCACGCACTTTAATCCTATATAAAATGCAATGCATGATGTTCAGACATGCAACTCTGATCCTAAATCAACAATCAAATTAAGCAAAGCATTTCATGTCTTAAGCTAGATCCGATATCAATTTCAAAATCAACTCAACTTATCAAGTGGGAGAATTCTCATTAGCTAGCATTTTCAACAACTTATTTACAACAGCAAATCAATCAAATTATGCTAGAAAATAAGGAAAACAATTCAAAATAGATAATTGACTTGTTTTACTCCCTCAAATAACATTGGTATCTACATAGATGCTTTTCACTTCACATATACGGGACCTCTATTTTCCATTAGCTTCATTGTACATAGCTAACACATAAGCACTTAGAAAAAGAATTCAAGAAAGTTTCAACTTACCTTCAAAGAATCTCAAACTTCAATCAACAAACTTGCCCTCCTATAAAATTTTTGAGTGGTCAAAATTTATTCAAATACATAATCCCCATATGCATATGAACTAGTACGTCGAATTTCAACTAAAACGGATCATTATTCACTCCCAAAATAAAAATTCTTACTCTAAGAATCCTAAATCTGAAACCTAAATTTGTTAAAATAGTAATTGATAATATCGTAAGGGACATCTGCAGAAGCTTAAAGCCAAGCACGAGTTAGTAACCTTAGGCCAAGAAACATAAATAGTGGGGAATTATAACTATAGACACCAACATTTTTAATACTCTTATCACAATAATTGACCATTATTACTTTCTTGTCGTCAAGAGGTCATTATTGACATTTTTGTCATTATTACCTCATCATGGCATTAACCCTTCCAGTTAATGGCGTCATTTTCATCTAAACATTTTCAACTTACCAGATTGTAAACCCACATTAACAATACTACGAATTCACTACTATTCCTTTTTCATTTCTCCTTCTCAACAATTAATAGTACTCTAACCAACATCATTAATATCATTAACACAATAAATTATCACTCAATCAATATTTAAGTACTATTTACAAACCAATAATTACCTACCCAACTCTTCACTTACACAAACTAGTCACTATCACGGGTTCTAAAAGAAATAAAACAATAAAATCTACTATCAAATACCACTCTTATCATACTCTAATCCTTGAATTCTTATTAGTCGCAATTCTCCAGTTAAATTGATTCACCATCACCGTAATAAAATCTCAGTTCACCATATTCTCCAACCGAATAATATAAGTAGTAATAGGGGTCTAAATCCTACAAATCAACATAGAAAAAAAGGTTCGAACTTATGAAGCTTTTACCTGAAGCGGGCAACTGATTGACATTGCGGAATGAATGCTTCTAATTCTTTTATTTTCTTTTATGGTAACTTGAAATCTTGACAAACTACTGTGTATTACCCAATACAATGTGTGTGGAGACATAAAAGAGTGGTGGGTGTGGCCCACTCCTAATCATAATAAAATTATATTTCTTTTAATCACTAGATAAATTAATTATCTAAATTACCTGACAATTAAATAGTCATGGCTAAGCGAATAGTTCAAAATTTTCTCATTTAAGAATCTTACACAAAGAGTCTTTTGGGAAAATAAAATTCAAGTATTCAAAATAAACTAATGGGTCATTACGTCATCCAACACTAAAATATATGTTTGTCCTTGAACAAACAGAAAAAAAAAAAAGATAACTGGACTATCAAAGAAATGAAGGTATATATTCAACCTCCCAAGTGGCCTCCACTACAGGACGATGTCCCAACTATACCTTCACAGAGGCTATCTCCTTGGATCTTAATTTTCTAACCTACCTATCTAGAATAGCTATAGGATCCTCCTCCAATGCTAGATCCCAATCCAAACTTACCGAGTCTTACTACAAATAATTTGGATAGTACATTTTATATAGAATCATGGAAAATTGGATGCACATCTGAAAGACCCAAAGGCAATTTTAACACATAAACCACTAGTCCAACCTACTAAAGAATCTCAAAAAGGCTAATAAATCTTGGACTTATCTTCTTTTTCTTTATAAATCTTATATGCCCTTTATGGGTGATACCTTCAACAATACCTGCTCACCCTACATAACCACCAAGTAACAAACCCTCCTTGTAGTAAAACTCTTTTGTTTACTCTAAGTCGCCAAGAGCCGGTCTTGGATCAATCTTACTTGGTCCATCAAATATCTCAATAAATCGGTTCCCAAGGCCTCACCTCAAAAGAATAAAACCATCCAACTTGGACCTACAACTCCACCATACAAAGCTTAAAATGGAGCCATATGAATGATGGAATAGTAGTTATTATTTAAGAAAAACTCTACCAAGGGTAAAATCTGATCCCAATAACATCCAAAATCCATCATACAAACCAGCGACATTCAACACTTGAATAGTCTACTTAGATTGGTTGTTTTCCTGTGGATAAATTATTGTTCTCATATCTTGTCAGGCCTAATTGTTAGGTCATGATGGCACCTATGTCCCATAAATAGGTAAGTTAAAACCTTATCTCAGAGATATAAGAAATAGGTTAATTTGGTGAAAAATGACATAAATTCCAGAAGAGTGCGAGTAAAGGAAGTACAAGACAAATCATAAGGTAATAATATGATGAAAGAGAAATAAAAGCAATAATATCATCCCATGACCTAGTAGTATTGGTACAAAAGCCTCTAATTCAAAATAATACAAGTACTATCAAGTTAATATACAATAGTCTCAAAAATGAAAAGACTATAAAAAAAATAAAAGAATGAGAAGAGGTTAACTCCGACTCCAACAACTCACCCTATCTCAGACCAGTACAAATCTCATCATCAACGGCACAAATAGTACTCGGATTTACACCAAAAAGATATAGAAGTGTAGTATGAGAACCAAAGTCACAGGTACTTAGTAGGCATCATCGATCGACCAATCTAAATCATACTATAAATATAATAAAATACAAAATAAATAAGCTAAATCAATTTAAGAGGAAAAACATGAAATAATGCTTGCCCCCCATAAGCTAATATGTGTAGTTAGGTAAATAACTCAATGCGGGTCTCCATAAGCACGGTGGGTGCAATCAAAGAGAAGTAATAATCAGAATTATACTAATTAGTCGTATCGCATAATCATAACTGTGAATCCTTCATACTGTAGACACCAAACTTGAACTGGTTCCATAACCATCATAAATAACCTCTCAATGCTGGAATTGCACCAAAACTCTTATTATGAATAATTTTGAAATCAAATCAGTCTTAATATCATAAATCACCAAACTCAAATCAGAATTAATATCGTCTCCCAAGTATCAATCAAGCATAAAGAATCATGTATCTAAACCTCCTCAAGATCTAGCATATAAATTTAGATGATGTAACACGTCCATAAAGTCTATAAGAAGCTAATAGTAGACTTGACCTAAGGTGGGCTAGAGGGCCCTACTTCTAATCTCCAAGATCCATTCTAAGGCAAATACCAAAAACTAGGATAAGGTATCTTATTTCACTATTAAATATTAAACAGTTCACATTTTTGTTCAAAGATAGAAATTTGACCTAAAGAACGAGTAGTTAAGTTAATTTTGCCTAATTATGGCCTCTAGTAGGCTAAATAATTCAAATTCATGCTAAATGTAACTCCAAGTCCTAATGCGCAACCCATGTCTAGCACATTATCATAAATACACTAAAATTTAGCCCAATCTATGAAAAGATAAACCTAGCCTACCTAGACGTTGAAGAAATCCTGATGAAGTCCACTAAATCAATGATTTCCCTTTTTAATAAGCTTTCTCATGATGCCACTCTATCAAAATGATAATATATTCAGCAATTTGAGAATTACAGTTCCCATATATTGTATATTTATGCTTCGGGTCCAAAATCACATAAAAAAACCATGTGGTGCCCGCTTGTAGACTCACACTTAATAATTCATCAACACATCCCTCTATGCTCAAGAAACATTTACCCTCTTGAATGGGTAAATTTTGAGCTCAAACGGTGCTAAAATCAACCCAACAATAATCTAGGAATTTTGTAAATAAATTGACGAATTAACCATGAGTGTGACGGAAACTTACAGAGATTTCAATGAGAAGATGAGTAATCCGAGCTCACAAACACCCTAAAATCTCCTAATAATTATTCTCCCAATTTTCCATGCCCTCTAGGGTTTTAAATTTTGAGACTTGTAAGGAAAATGAGAGAAAATTGGCCTAAGGAGGCATTTAATAGCCTTCCAAGTTCAGCTTAAGTGGACACTTGTCCACTTACGTGGTCACCGCTAAAGTGGACACTTCACCGCTTAAGTGGTCACCGCTAAACTGGACAAGTACCGCTAAAACGGTACGCGATGAGGCCTAGCATTCCGCTAAAGAGGAATCTACTTTACTGGTCAGACTATCACTAAAGTATCTCACTACGTAAGCTAGGTACGCTAAGAATTCTTTCAGGTGTCCATCGACCCCTCTCGATTCAACCACATCCGCTTGGAATTTTTCCAGGTCTCCACCAACCCCTCTAGATTAAATCAAAATCCCATTAAATGAACTATGCTACCCTTTCAAATTAGACCTTTAGGACTCAATATCACAATTGAAATTTCCATTTGAGGTTGTTTTGATAAAAAGTAGACCCCACATCTAAGGGCCATTTTTATCAAATTCCGACCAATGGCCCAAAATGAGCCCAAATCCTTGGGACACAAACCAAGGGTCCCCCTAGCCAAAAATTGATGTTCTGAAGATTATGAAACTATCAAAATTAGCCTATGAGGTCATTATACTAAAGTTTATAACTGATAGCCAATTTATACCAATAAAGACTTCAAAATAGAGAATTGGCTCTAGAAACCAAACGAACTATCTGATAATCAAATTGTTAACTCCAATAAGTCATAAATGACTAGGGGAAGCTATAGGAAAGCTCTAAATAGTGAAAATGAGTGGAAATACAAAAAATGACCTGGAGGGCCATTACAATATCCACTATTAAAAAACTTTTTTCCGAGAAAGTAAAGGGTTAGGATGTACTTGAAAGCTCAAACAGGTGAGCATACTAAGATCGCATCTTGTTATCTATCTCCCTAGTATCCTCCTCTACTGGATGGTTTCTCCACTCAACCTTAACTACTGGAATATCTCTACAGCACAACTACCTAACATCTCAGGCTAGTACGAACAGCGGCTCCTCTGTAAAGGTCAATCTCTCATTAATTGTATCAATTCCCATCGGAAAACATAAGACTCATCAGTAATGTAATGCCATAACATAAAAACATGGAAAATTAGATGAACAATGACAAAATTTGGGGGTAAGGAAAACTCATAAGCCACTTATCCAAATGTGTGACAGATCTCAAAAGGTCTAATATATCCAGGGCTGAGCTTTCCCTTCCTTCCAAACTTCATCACATCTTTCATCAATACTCAAAGAAATACCCAATCTCCAAATCCAAACCTGAATCCATAAATTCTGCGATTTGTATAATCCTTTTGCCTACTCTGAGCTACCCTCAGCTTATCTTAAATCACCCTGACTCTATACAACAATGTCTGAAACAAAGCAATACCATGGGGCCTAATCTTGGAGATCTCAAACTATCCAATTGGAGATCGACAATGCCTGTTCTATAATTTCTCAAATGGTTCCATATCAATACTCGAGTGGTAGGTATCATTATACATGAACTTCGCAAAAGATAAGTGTTGCTCCCACTGACCTCCAAAATTTATAACACAAAATCGAAGTATATCCTTGAGAACCTAAATAGTCCTCTACGACTGCCCAACAGATTGAGGGTGAAAATAGTGCTAAGATCTCCTGTAGTACCTAAATCCACCTGAAAAGCTCTCCAGGAGCTAGAAGTCAACACTGAGCCCTGATCTGAAAAGACAAATATAGGCATTTCATGTAGGGAAACTATCTCACAAACATAGATATGGGCTAACCTCTCAGCACCGAAGGACATCTGAATAAGATGAAATATGGTGATTTGGTCAATCGATCCACAATGACCCAAGTACCATTAAAACTATAAGAAGTGCGAGGCAAACCACTAACAAAATCCATGGTGATTCTTCCACTTCCACTCGAGAATGGGTAATCTCTAAATTAGGACACGAGCCTCTAATGCTTAGTATTCATATGCTGACAACATAGGTACCAAGCTACAAAATCTGCCATATCTCTCTTCATGCCGCTTTGCCAATAATATTGCCTCAAATCTCTATACATCTTAGTGTACTAGGGTGAATAGAATATCAAGAGTTGTGAGCCTCATGCAATATCAATAGAATCAAGTCTCCAATCCTCGAAACACATATGCGGGCATCATATCTCAGAATACCCTCATAATCTATGGTACCCCTCCTAGAATCGCCACTTAACACCCTATCATGGATGATGCAAAGTCTCATATACTCTAATGATGACTTTGATTCTGCTCAAATAAGGTAGACCTCACCTCAAAACTAGAAAAGATCCTCCAAGGGTTAGAAATATCAAGTTGCACCATCAAGTTGGCTAATAAATAGATGTTCCATGCCAATGAACTCTGAGAAACTAAAATAGAAGCCAAACTACCCATAATCACTACCTTTTGGATTAAGGTATCAACTTTTATATTTTTGTTGCCTGGATGGTATAAACTTGAGATGTCATCACCATAAGCAACTCCATCCATCTACAATTCTTAAAATTTCTCTCTCTAGGTCATAAGATGTTGAAGACAACAATGATTGATGTAGATCTCATGATGCATGTCACATAGATAATGCCTCTAAATCTTACGTTCAAAAACTACCACGACCAACTCTAAATCATGAGTGAGGTAGTTGCGCTCATGCAACTTCAACTTCCTTGATACAAAAGCAATAAATCAACCTTATTGTATCAACACAAAACCCAAACCAACAACAAACAAATTAGAATATATGGTGAATCACTCACCCTTAATAGGAAGAGCCAATATACGAGATGAAGTAAGAAATTTCTAATGCTTTTGAAAGATCGACTCACACTCCTCGAACCACTAGAAAGGAACCTTCTTTTGGGTTAATTTGATCATAAGTGCTGAAATAGTAGCAAAAACCTCAACAAATCACCTGCAGTAACCCTCTAAACTTATGAAGCTGTGAACCTTAGGTAGATTAGGCCTGTCCTAATCATGGATAGCCTCAATCCTTATTAGGTCTACAATAATCCCATTCTTAGAAACCATATGTCCTAGGAATATCACCTACTCGAGCAGAACTAATACTTTGATAACTTAGTAAAAAGCCTACAATCTCTTAAAGTCTGGAGTAAAATCCTCAAATACTGCATAGGCTCATCCCTACTCCTCGAATACACAAGGATGTCATCGATGAAAATGATCACAAAAGAATTCATATACGGTCAGAACATGTTGTTTATAAAATCCATGAATGTTGTTGGGGAATTGATCTACCTAAAAGACATCACCAGGAACTCATAATGATCAGAACGAGTCTTATAGAGTGTCTTTTGGATATCCCACAACCTGAATCCTCAACTGATGGTAATCGAACCTCAAGTCAATCTTAGAGAAAATTGTTGATCCCTGAAGCTGGTCAAATAAATCATCAATAAGAGCCATGGGATACTTATTCTTCATTATCACCTTATTAAGTTATCTGTGGTCAATACATATATATGTGGAACCATCTATTTTTTCAAGCAAAAGACACTCAGCCTAATAAAACCCTTTCCTAGAAGATCCTATAGTTGAGAATTCAGATTCAAAGAAGCCATACAATATGGTGCCATAAAAATAGGTCGGATAAAATCAATATCACGCTTGGGAGAAAGACCATTAGATCAAAAAAAATATCAAGAACCTCACGGACTATAAAAATAGAGTCAAGTGAGGGAGTCTCCATACTAACATCATAAATATAAGAAATATAAGACTTCCAACCCCTCGATGTAAGTCTTCTAGAAAGAACATAAGAAATAATTCCCATTATCTCATAGCTAATAGATTCCTGCCATAAATTGGGTATGCTAGGCATGGCTAAGGTAACAGTCTTCACAAAATAATCCAAGACCTCAAGATAGGATGATAACTAATCCATGCTCAAAATCATATCAAAATCCATCATGTCTAATACAATAAGAGTATCCCAAGTATCAAACCCTCAAATAGTCATAACATATAATTAATAAACTCAATCCACGACTAAAAAAACACCCACTAGAGTAGATATGCATGATGACATAAATAAAGAATATGAAGATAACTCTAACTGTGGTGATAATATCCAAATACATAAGAATAAGCGAATCCTAGATAAAATAAAAAAAATATTGGTTGTGGCACACTGAATATGTACCTGTGAAAATAGCATTAAAGACTCTACCTCGGGTTTACCAGGTACAAATACAACTAACCTCACTCACCATATGGTTGGGCGCCTAACCAATCTCTTATCCTGTGTACTTGAGGACCTCCACAAACACCCTAGGGACAATCCAAATGACCTTACATACCACCTCTAGCTAGTGGTGATACTTCCCTAATCAACCAAATACTCTACTATCAAAACAACTGCCCTACTCTTGGGACACTCTAATATCTAAAGGCCCCACAATCATAACACTGCCCAGCCACTGTACTGAACCCAAAAAATCCAAATGACCTAAAACAACCACTATGACTAGAATACCCAGAAAATGAATTTCTTAGAGGTTGACCACTACTTTATCTAGGATGATCTTTGTAGCTTGATTGGCCTCCACTAGGTATATGAAGTTTGGCATGAATGGGGTTACTAGGATAACCCTGATTCCTATAAGACTGGCATAGAGGGTATGTATCCTGGGAATTACTGTCACTGAGTTGTGACACACTCTAACTCCCCTAAAATTACCTTTATATTACAGTCTTTTACCACTGCTCTTTTGGACCCTGTGATGCATATCCTTTATAATTTGAGCATGATCAGAAACCTCAGCAAAAGATATACCAGAAGCAACCAAACTCTACATAGCTATGTAAAGAAAAAGTCTTAATTCCCAAATAAAACTCCGAACCTGCTCATACTCGATCGACAAGATAGATGTAGCCTGACTAAACAACTCATGAAATTGAGCCTCATAATCCACAACAGTCATGGATCCCTCCTCCAATCCCAAGAACTAGTCTCTCAAATGATCGCTAAGGTTACAGCCAAATACTTCTCTAGGAAAATCTCATAGAACTGAGTACATATCAAAGGTGGAAATCCAGCTTGACTGGAGTAAAGATAACCTCTCCACCAGTGTCGAGCAACTAGATCCAATGGAAAAGTAGTGTAATCCGTACCACTAGTCTTACCTAGGCCTAAATTACAGAGCCTATCCTCACAAAAAACCAAGATCTCACAAGCATCCTCACTTAATGCCCAAAAAACCAAAGTGGATTCAATCTCAAGAATCTACACAATATCTTATGCTCCTAAATAGAAATAGTAGGATGGGGAAATACTGTCTGACAAATTACTGACACTGGAGGAATCTCAACTCTAAGAGCCTGAGCTACAGATTGCGCTCATACCTTAGTACCACTCTTGTCCACAAACTAAGGATAATCAGATGGTGCACCAAACTAAACCTAAGATCTAAAATAATACACCTCTAATGGAATACATATCTTAGTTTTCCTTAACCTCTGGGTCACCCACAAACTTTTGTAGGATCCTTAGGCATAAACTTAGGGTTCTCATCTCATATAGTGATACCATGTATCCTAGCCATTTGTGAAAGAGTGAAACCAAATAAATCTTTTAGAAACTAACATAAACTCTTATCACAAAGTGAGTGAAAGAAGTGAAGATCACCTAAGAATGTCTTATATCCTCTCGAATAGGAGACATCGACATTATTATTCAGATCCTTATGACATTACTAGATACTTGCTTTTATACCAATAATACTGGTGAACTTACACTCTAATACCAATTTTCTATGACATGATATTTAGGTCATAATGACACTTACTTTATGCCACCATTAGATAAGACAAACCTTAGTATAGAGCTACAAGAAATGGGGTAATCTGGTAAAAATGAAATAAATGCCAGAAGAGTGCGAGTAAAGGAATTACAAGCCACAATCATAGGGTAATAATATGATGAAATAGAAATAAGAGCAACAATATCATCCCTCAACCAAGAAGTGCTGTTATAGGAGCCTATAATCTAAAAGAATAAAAGTACCATCAACTCAATAAATAATAGTCTAGAAAATAAAAAGATTAGCAAAACAGAAGAAGAAAAGGTCAACTCTAGCTTCGAGAGCTCATTCTTCTATGAACTCTGACAAGCACAAATGTCAATGTCATCAATAACAATTAGTACTCAGATATACACCGAAATGGCACAGAATTATAGTATGAGTACCAAAGCCACAGGTACTCAACAGGTATCATTGGATGACTAAGCTAATCATAATATATTTTAATATAATCTGAGATAAATCATCTAAGTCAAGGTAAGAGGGATAACCTAAAAAAATCTCATAATATTGTAAGTGAATAACTGGAATAATAATAATAAAGGAAAACATAGCTATCACTAAATACTAGCCTCTATAAGCCAGCAAGTATAATAAAGTAAATAACCTAATGTAGGCCACCATAATCCTGAAGGGAGCAATCATAGAGAAATAATAACCAAAGTTATACTAATTATTTGTATCTTGAAATCATAACCATGGTTCCTTCCATATCGTAGACACTAGAATAAAACCAGTTCTAAAACCATCATAAATAACCTCTCAATGTCGAACTTAAACCAGAAATCATATCATGAATAATATTGGAATAAAACTAATATTAATATCATAAATCACAAATATCAAACCAAAACTAATATCATAATCCAAGTTTCAATCTCGCTGATCTGAGGTGGATTTTTGCACCTCAGTGTTGTTATTCAAGCTTAGTTAGCCTTATTTTGAGGACTACTTATGTGTGTAATGTGTTAATAATGGTGTAAGTAAGCATTTCAGTGCTAAAGTATCCAGTTACAAGGTTTTAGGTTAAATTGAATCAAGCAAAGAGTCAAACAATAAGTTAAAGATCATAAAGGGCAAAACTAGTTTTTATCTTAAGTTTCTAATTGTCGTCTTGAATGACTATGCTATTTTAAACTCTAATTTGTGTTTTTTAATTCTGTAGGATTCTTGGTGAGTTGATGATGATGATATTTGAAAGAAACACAAGCTGTAAACCAATTGTAAACAACATCACAAGTCTTGGAATGAACGAAAAAGTGCATGAGACAAGTTTAGAAGTAAAACCGAAGGTCGTGGACCCTAGTCCACGCTATGAGAGGGGTGACACAGTCTAAGATGCTTACTAACATACTAATTCCATTATGTCTCCATAATGGTGTCACATTGCAGGCTATGTTCCACGGGATAAGAGGTATGCTGCGGACTTAGTGTCAAACTCGACCAATTTGTCCTTCTATTAATAGGACACTTGTGCACATTGCAAAACACCTTGGACAACTTGGAAACATTGAGGGAGGATAGAAAAACTTCAATTATGGATTTTATTCTTTTAATTTAGTTTTTTTATGTATTTTAGTATGTATTCATCAAGCGTGATTACGGTTAGTCCCATGAGCGACTAAAGCCGCCTCTTTGGGGTTAAGGCCAAGACATGACTACTATTGCTTTGAATTGATTTGGTTTTGATTACTTATCATATTTGGTTGTTTATTTATCCTTTTTATAATGATTTTAAAGATTCACAACCCTTAGAATATATCCATAAACTTGTGAGCCCGGGAGGAGGAACAAGAATATAGTATGTGGGTATATATAGAGTAGGATTATAAACATCCATATAACAAAGGTTATAATTTGCATCTAGGAAAGGAATATCCTAGATTACCTATTTGTTTCATTACGGGATGAAATATAAATGCATTTATCTTAGTTCTCACATCCCCTCTCAACTATGTAGTTGTGGGTTTAAGTTAGATAGATGATTAAAAGCTCGAAAGACCATGATCATAATATTAACCCCATGAATCATCAACCGAGATAAGTAATCTAACTAATGAATTTTAATAGCATGGTAGGATTGTTTGTAGTGACTTAACCCTAGATTTCTCTTTATTGATTGTTTAAAAACATTACTTTACTACGTTGTTTACTTTAATTTCAATTTACAACTCTTGACTTTGTGGTTATGATTGCACTTGGTAAATCTAAATCATAAACTAGAATTGAATAGTTATTTAAGACTAGTCCCTATGGTATTGAACTTGGCTTGTATAAGGCTACTTTACTACTTGGTTAGACCGCGTACACTTGTGTATGTTCTTGGATGCAAAAAGGTTTTGGAACCGCTGTCGGGGACTTGTAATTTGGCAAGTTCTTTAGTTTTTGTTTTACTTTTTAGATTTATTTGGTGCTTTTGACTTGGTCTTGGTTTTGAATTTGCAGAAAATAGGTTAACAACTAGTAAGTTAGAAAGGGATCAAGAATTAGTTAAAACAGACCCCGAACTCAAGCATTGCCTCCATTAATGGAGGAGAGAAGTAACCCTTCTCTACCATATCTCATAAATTCAAGAGGAACAAGACATTTCTTCTCCCATAGAGGAGGAACAAATATCCCGTAGGACAGTTTGTGATGTGGCAATCCCACTTGCGACAAATGTGACCTCCCCTTTAAAAAATTAGCTATTGGAGATAGATTTGAGCTAAAATAGAATATGGTGCAACTTTTGATTAGTAGTGGATACTTTACCAAGATTTCACATAAAGATCCTCAAGTCCACCTGTAGAATATTTTGGAGATCACTAACACATTCATTTCTATAGGTGCGTCAACAGACTACGTGAGGCTGATATATTTTCCTTTCTCACTGTTGGGGGAAGATAATAAATGGTTGAACACTGATCTGGTAACTTCAATCACTACCTGGGATGACTTAGCCTAAAAGTTCCTTATCCACTTCTTTCCATTTAGAAAGACCATAAGACTTTACAGTGAGATTGTGAGCTTTAAACAAAGGCTAGATTAGAACCTATATCATGGTTGGGAGAGGTTTTAAAGACTTTCTACATCATCAGCGGTCCAGTAAGGTATTAGCTTACACCTTTTTTAGGCAATTGACCATAACACAAAAATTTTGCCAATTTACCTGCAGGTGGTCAAGCATTAGAAAATATGTATGATGAGCTATACACCTTGTTGAACCAAATTTCCCAAGGTTATTTTTATTGGAAAGGTGATACCTCACAAGGTTTATTGAAAAAGGTTGTAGGTATAATTGAAGTTGACAGTGTTATAGCCTTGGCCGCTCAGCTCTCAACACTACTAAATCAGATAATAACCCAATTAAGCAAATTGAGTGCGCATACAACTATAACTTAAGTGAATATAGTACAACAAACCATAGTTTGGTTTGAGGTTTCTATTAATAGTGGTCATTCTACAGCTATATGTAGTCCAAATCTTGAGTTAGTGATGTTTGTGGGAAATACTCAAAGGACAAATTATGGTAATGCCTACAACTCCAAGTGGCAGACTCAGCCACCAAATCAATCTTGGAACAACAACCAAAAATAGCAGTTTCAGCAACAATAAAACACACAGACTAGCAATATAGAGGATATGTTAAAGAAGCTAATAGACACCCAAGAATAGATGGTTGGTGAACTCAAAAATTAGCAAGTACTACAGAACAATTTGGAGTATCAGTTAGGGAAAATAAAGTAAGCACAAAATTCTAGGCCTCAAGGTGATTTGTTAAGTGATACTGAACCTCCTAAATTAGTAATGGCAATTATTTTAAGGAATGGTAAAGAGCTGAATAAAAGGCCTCCAAAGACAACTAAGGAGGTAGATGCAGAGTTGGATCCTTAACAGGCAGATGAGAAAGTTGTTGAATAGGTTAAGGAGAGTCCATCACCACCTTTCCCACAGAATCTTAGAAAAGAAAAGGTCGATGCATGCTTCAAGAATTTCTTTGACACGTTTAGAGAGCTTCACATTAATCTTCCTCTTTTAGATATTTTGTAGGGAATGCCCAAGTATGCTAAGTACTTAAAAGACATGGTGACTAATAAAGTTAAAATGCAGGATATTGATACAGTAGCACTTACTAAGGAGTGTAGCTTTGTGGTGATGCAGAAGATGCCCAAAAAGCTCAAAGACCCTAGGAGTTTCACTCTCCCCATTCAAATTGCTAACAATAAGTGGTCCATGCATTGACTGATTCAAGGTAAAGTATCAACTTGATGACCCTATCTTTGTTCAATACCTTGGGCTTGGGGTAGCTGAGACTGAGCTCTGTAATACTCCATTTGGCAGATCAGACCCTAGCCCATCATGATAGAATCATAAAGGATGTTCCCATCAAGGTTGTAAGTTTATTATTCTTGCTTATTTTACTATTTTAGATTTTTAGGTAGATGGAAGGGTGTCGATCATCTTGGGACGTCTATTATTGGAGACAGGAAGAGCATTGATGTATGTGAGAGAAGGTACACTCACAATGGGTTGGATGATGAAGAGAAAATTTTCAATATTTAAAAACCACTCTATACACTATCCCACTACAAAGACTTATGAATGATTATAGTGATTCAATGAGATAAGTGTGGGGTCGAGGAGCCCAATCCACCAAAGACCTTTTCAAGATTTCTGATTGAGTTACCTAAGACACCAATTCCTAAGCCCAAAGAGATGCTAATTTATGATCTTGAAAAGGCTAATGTTGAAAAGGTTATTGACCTTGAGACTTCACACTCAAGAGGTCATGAATGAATAAGAAGATGGCCTCTAAGTAGGAGGAAGAGGGTGAAGAAAATGACTAAGTATAATGTTGGGTCATGTCACGATACTAAATAAAGAGATTCTTGAGAGGAAACCCAAGTTAAGGTATGCATTATTGTTAATTATTTTTAATTTTTGCATCACATAGTTTTGTTTTTGTTGAGTCACAGGTTGAGGGGAATTTTGAGTACTAAAAACCTGAACTAAGAAGCATGGCAAAGATTGAGTGAGGGGTCCCTATACCCTCTTTATATATAAAGATGCTACTAGCTAGACCTAGTAGTCTCATGCAGTATTTCTATCTTTACTTTAAAGTATAGTTTAGAGACAAAGTAGATTTTTAACTGTCGGGTGGGGATATTCCCATTCTTAGCTATAATTTTAAATTTTTTTGTTTTAGGTAAGTGAGGTGTTCTTGTTGGTTCTATATGTGATTGCATGATGCAAGTGTTTTGGTTGTTAGAGCATGTTTATTATGCGAATTACTACTTTTGAGACTCTTTGGTTTATGATTATGACTCTTGTACTTGTTGGCTTAATGTTGAATTCATGCTATTATTTTGTTGAGAGTCTATGATGATCCTACTTGAGTTGAGCATGTGCCATATGTGTGAAAGATGTTTGTGTATTCCTTGTTAAACTTGATCTCTAGAACTTTCCTGGTGTGTATACAAAGAAAAATAAAGAGTGTGGGCTTGGGAGATGATATAGGCATTTCTTTGATAGCCATGTTTCATGCTCTCTTTTACTATCCCTTGTGCATAATCCTAGTTAACCCCATTGAGCCTTTAGTCTATTTTATTTGGCAGCCTAATATGTAGTTTCATCCCTTCTTTGATTGACCTTAATTTTATCCAAAGCTCATAAGAGTTTTTGTTAAAATTTAATTGAGTCAAGGAGTTTGAAATTCAAGTAGGGAAAAGGTTAAATTGAATCCCCAAAGTAATAGTCATTGGTGTGTACAATTGATGTGTTATAGTGGGGATGAAAGAAATTTATGCTAAAATAATTATTTTTGATGTGTGAATTAATAGATAATGCTCCCGCCCCCATAGTGTATGTGAGTGAGCTTAATGAGATGGGGCAGAACAAAATATGTGGGTTAATAGAAGTGGTGTTAATGGGTTGTTAAAGGTGAATTGAATGAAAAGTGTAATGTATTAAAGTTCTTAGGGAAGATAGTTACTATTCTTAACCAAATTAAATCCTAACCGCCCCTTATCCTACATTACAATGCTTAAAGACCTATTTGACCATAAGTTATAGAATTCTAACATTACTAGAGTACTACACTAAGGGAAAGCCTATAGTTCATCTTATATAACTTGTGAATTCTTTGAGAGGGTGAGCATAATTTAATTCTTGTACCCATTCTATGATAGACTTCATCAATGTGAGTGGGTATGGGTAACTCTCTTGTGGTGAGGGAACATATTTGATGATAGTTGGGTGATATATATAATGTCTTTGATTGAGCAATATGTATGATATTGCCAACTTGGTGAGTCAATTCTAGTGGCTAGGATGTTTTAGAGTAGTGTTCGTGAGCTTTCAATTGAGTTTATAACATGCTTAGTGTAAGGACTTCCATTCTATATAGTCATTGTAGTACTAGCTTGAGTTTTGTGCTTGTAGTAGAAGTGTAGATTTCTTATGAATTTGGTGCTTATATTAAAGAGTTGTTCATTAATGAACAACTCTTTAAGTGTGGGGTGGTGATCTGAGGTTGATTTATGCACCTCAACATTGTTATTCGGGCTTATTTTGCCTTGTTTAAGGCTACTTATGTGCGTAATGTGTTAATAATGGTATAATTTAGTATTTCAGTGTTAAATTATTCAGTTACAAGGTTAAAGGTTAAATTGAATCAATCCAAGAGTCAAACAATAAGTTAAAGACCATAAAGGGAAACACAAGTTCTTAGCTTAAGTTTCTAATTGTTATCTTGAATGATTATGTTGTTTTGAGCTCTAATTCATGGTGTTTCATGATATGGAATTCTTGGTGAGTTGTTTATAATGATATTTGGAAGAAATACAAGCTGTAAACCAAATGGAAACAACATCACAAGGTTTGGGATGAAGGGACAAGTGCATGAGACAAGTTTAGAAGTAAAAATAGAGGTTGTGGAGGCTTAGTGTATCCCGGACCCTGGTCCATGCAATGAGAGGGGAGATACAGTATAAGATTCTTCCGAAGAGACAAATTAAAATATGTCTCCGTATTGGTGATACTTCACAACCCTGGTCCACGCGATAGGAGGTGCGTTGCAGACCTAGTGTCAAACTCGGCCAAGTTGTCCTTCTATAAATAGGACACTTGTGCAGATTGCAAAACACCTTGGACGACTTGGAAAATTTGAGGGAGACTGGAAAATACTTTAATTAGGGTTTTTATTCTTTTACTTTAGTTTTTTTATTGATTTTAATTTGTATTCATCTAGCGTTATTAAGGTTACTTCCATGAGCGGCTAAGGCCCCCTTTCTAGGGTTAAGGCCAAGAACATGAATGCTATTGCTTTGAATTGATTTGGTTTTGATTACTTATCATATTTGATTATTTACTTATCCTTGTTATAACTATTTTAAGGATTATCTACCCTTAGAATTACATCTATAGTCAACTTGTAAGCCCGGAAGGAGGAACAAGAAGTTAGTACGTGGGAATAAATAGAATAGGATTATAAACTTCAACATAACGAAGGTTCTAATTTATGTCTAGGATAGGAATATACCTAGGTGACCAATTTGGTTCATTATGGATAAAATATAAATGCATTTAGCTTAGTTCTCACACCCCGCTCAATGATTAGAGGCTCGAAAGAACATGATCATAATATTAACCCCGTGAATCATCAACCGAGATAATTAATCTAACCAATGAAGTTTAATAGCATAGTAGGATTGTTTGTAGTGACTTAACCCTGGGTTTCTCTTTATTGATTGTTCAAAAACTTTACTTTACTACATTGTTTACTTTAATATTAATTTACAACTCCCAACTTTGTGGTTACATTTGAACTTGATAAATCTAAATCGTAAACTAGAATTGAATAGTTACTTCACACTAGTCCCTGTGGGATCAATACTTGGCTTCTATAAGGCCACTTTACTACTTGGTGAGACTATGTACACTTGCTTGTGTGCTTGTGTGCAATACTAGCTTAAAGAATCATGTATCTAAACCTCCTTAAACTCTAGAATATAAATTTTAATGATGTAACACATCCATAAAGTCTACAAGGACCTAATAGTAGTCTTGGCCTAAGGTAGAAATTCACCACTAAAAAATAAATAAGCCACATTTTATTCTTAAGATAGCAATTCTATCTAAAGAATGAGTAGTTAGGTCAATTATACCTATTTATGGCCTTTAATCAGCTAAATAATCCAAATTCACTCTAAATGTAAATCCAAGTCCTAATTTCCAACCCACATCTAGCACATTGTGATAAATATACTATAATTTAGCCCAATCTATGAGAAAGGTAACCTAGCCTACCTGGACGCTAAAGAAATCTCAGTAAAGTCCACTAAATTAATGATTTTACCTTTCGAGAAGATTTTGCATGATGCCACTCTATCAAAATGGTCATCTAATCATCAATATGAGAAAAAAGGTACTATTTTTCATTTTTATGATTTGGGTACAAAATCAGGTAAAAATCTATGTAGGGCCCACTAGTGGAATCACAGTTCAAAATCATCAACACGTCTCTCTCAATGCTCAAGGAATATTTATCCTTAAGAATTGTTAATTTTGAGCTCAGATAATGCTAAAATAAACCCAACAATAATCTAGGGATTTTGGGAATAAATTGAAGCATTAAGCATGAATTTAATGAAAACTTACAAATATTTCATTGAGAAGATGAGTAATCTGAGCTCACAAACACCCCAAAATCTCCTAATATTTTTTCTCTAAATTTACACACTCTCTAGGGTTTTAACTCTTGAGAATTGAGAGAAAAATGGGAGAAAGTCAAGCTAATGAGGCATTTAATTGCCACCCAGGTGCCGCTTAAGTGGCCACTTGACCGCTTAAGTAGTCACTAATAAAGCGGCCATGTACTGCTAAAAAGGTACTCACTAGGGCCTAGTATACTTCTAAAGCGGATAGGTAACCGATAAAGTAGTTTCTATTTTAGCGGAGTACTGCTAATGCAACTCATTGGGCAAGCCATGGCTACTAAATCAGCCTCTGCCAAAGCAACCAAAGGGCCATTTTAGCAATGCACCAGTTGAGTGCACTGATGTCGCCCAAAACTATACCTCCAAGAAGTATAATATAGTTGCATTCAAATATAGTAACCCAACAGAGGTTGGGATCGAACCCATAGGGAATAGGTCATATATCTCTCACGATTTTGCTGAAGTAGTCAAAAAATACAAGAAAAGTAAATGGAGGGTTTTGCTGTGAAACTGTAATGTAGCAACAAGTATTGATCTCTTTAGTTGAAATCAATCTGATATGAGTACTAGGATTGTGTTCCCCTGGACTTCCTAACTTCGTAGACTTATTGTGCCCAATCCGACTATCTCAGTGTATTTCCTTAGAAAGACCTCACACTTTCGCTACTTCATTATTCAGCCAGGGCTCCCACCATCCTAGTGAGGTAGTTTAGCTACGCATAGTTGTAATAAGATCTATGAATTTCATGAAAGAAAGCATAGAAATAGTCTCACAATAATTAAAGAACAAATACAAATTTCTCAAATTAATAATTAACCAAGAAATCAAGAACAATGGATTCTAAGATCAATAGTCGAATCTTAAAATCAATATATGTCTCTGAATGTAAAGAGTCCTTAAACTAAGAGAAAAACATCAAATGGGTATTTATAGATTATATAGAAACCCTAAAAATCCTAACCAAAAAAAACATGGAAAACTGGGACGGTGGGCACTGACGGACCCACTTATGGTCCATAAGTGGTACTTAATCCCCATAGATGGGTGTCATAAGTGATAGGCAAACTTTAGAGTTCATCATGCTTCAGTACTTGTACACACGATGGCACCTACGGGACATAAGTAGGACTTACATCCCATAAGTAGCCTCCTCATCACTGTCAGAAAAATCTTTAAAACTTTAGAGCCTCTGATCTTTAACCTTTGACATCCACGATGGTACTTACACAGTGTAAGTGGTACTTACACCTCGTAATTATTCCTCTGTCAGAATCAGACAAGAACTCAACTCTTAGGCTATCTAAACTAGCAGCCTCTGAGTCCTACGCGACCATTTATGATGGTCATAGGTGGTACCCACGCCAAGCAGGTGGTCTCGTAGGTGGTTTTTTTTAGCCTCCAACTCTTTTTCTTATTTTAATCTCTAAAACTTAGTTTCCTGCAATATATACATGAAAATATATCATATCTACCAAAATAAACATAAGTACTTATATATTTTTCAATTTTAAGCATCGAAAGTTCCATGAAACCATGACACATCAAAACCCTCAACTTTGAACATTTTCATGTCCTAAGACAACAAAACATAACAAAAATAACACACTGATACTTAACTAAGAGAAACCTAAATTACCTAAGACAGTCAACTCCATTTCAGCTTAAAACTTTTCACCTCCTCTTGTATTTAACTTTTCAAAACCAACTGTGTGGATCTATGTATCCCAACAATGCAACACAAAGGAATAAAGTTATTACCTAAAATTAGCAACAAACAATCAAGTATATGAAAAAATTACACTACACAAATAGATAAATAGCTAGCAAAACAACCTATGTAGCCTCACAACAAAGAAGTCCCACTCTCACAATATGATTATGCATGTCAATGCAGGGACAATAATGAGACACTCACACTTATAATAGCAGTTTCAATCAATGTGCATAGAATACCATAGGCTTGAGCTTATTTTCTTTACCTTAGCTTTTCGGACAGTTGGACAAGGACCACTATAAGACTTTATTCGGCTAACAAAGGCTTGGGGGCTAATATGGTACATTTAGGACTTTAGTGACTAACCCTCCTTGAAAATACAATTACACTTTGAGGCCCATTTCTCAACCAACTTTTCCTTTATTTCTCTCTAATTTCTTCTTTTTTTAATTATTTATTCAGGTTTGGTGCAGTTTCTTTTACCCCTTCTTTTTTTCTTTTTTTCTTTTTCTATCTTTTTATTTTTCTCTTCTTTTTTTCTTCTTTCCACAACCAACCCTACTTTCTTTTATCTTATTTAAATCCTTATTCATACCCAATTCTAATTATGCACCCTTATGATTTCCACCCTCAACTTAGTCAATTTTTCTGAGTTGATGTGTATAATGTCCAAGGAGGGACTAAGGCCAAAACAGGTTCATTGTAACTAAATTAGGAAGGTGAAAGGTTAAAACAAGAAAGTGGTCTATGTAGGCTCATGATAAAAATAAAGGGATATTTATTCTCATTTGGAAGGTCATTAGGCTAAGATTGGATTAAATCAAAAACGACCTATGATTTTTTCCTAATCGACTATCCTACAACCAAGGAAAGACTAAGCGAGCAAGTTTTGGATTACATACACAAAGTTAACTAGGTAATAAATCTCACACACACAGAGTACAGGGTTATGCTACAAACTACTACTTATCTAGTTCATGTAATTCTAAGATATGACTATTATCTCTCTAATACTAATTCCATAACAAGATTCATAATGGTTACAAAGATAAACACATCACACAGTTCAAAACATGAATTTTGGATGGGATTATTTTCTCAAACATTTAAAACATAATAAAAATACATCACCTGCCCTTAGGTTACTTATTTTTTTCCAAGTTAAACATAACTTAAACATAACACAAAATAAACTAAATATTCCAATTCTACTATGATAGATCAACTGATGGAAAAAGAAATATGGAAATAAAAACCCTCGACTGTGGTACACCCCCACACAAACTAAAAGACTACACACTACCCCCAGTGCATGACTGTAGTATAAATCAAGGGAATAAAGACATACTAGGGATACTCTAGGCGTCCGTCTGAGGCTCGCCCTCTTCTAGGGCAAGCGGTGGTGCAAAAATAGGAGATATTCCAAATGGTAAAGGTGGTGGTGATGGTAGGGTTTTACTAGAAGAATAACCCATATCTATATTAACTTTTTGTTGATTCTCAACTGTCCTAGACACTCAAGAATTGATGGTTTCTCTTTTTAGGGCCAAATCAAATAGTATATTGGGGTCTTGCAACTTTTCCTATCTATGCTTCTTAGCTCCAACAGCTGGGACCGTATCCTCCTTAGAAAAATAGATCAAACAGCATGGATGGGCATGGAGGAAGTAACCATGTCAATGGGTGGATGACCATAAATTGACTCTCAACAAGAGAGTGTACCTCCACTCATAACATGACTATTTTCTCCCAAATCCCAAATAGATTTGGAGCTTGTATATAACTAAACCTTCCACTCACCCGACCATCAAAGGAATAAATTTGGGTGAATAACTCCCTATTAAAATCCATCATCACGGCTCTTATCTTTTCTTGAATCTAAGTCTCAACATTTTTTAGAGTAGTCTGAACCCAAGGCCAGATTTATACATATAACGCAGAAAGCTGTGTTTTGGTATCGGTAAGGCGGGATGTTAAATCATTCTGTCACTCCACCAACCTCCATAAAACTCTTGCAGTACCCCTATAATACTAAAGCAGTAGGGTGAGGGAGAGCATTAGATGCCCCAGTCAGCTCAGAAGTAGGAACTAGGATGAAAGTAGATGTAGTTGTCCCCCTCCTCTTTGTAGGAACCTCGGCCTCAACATTCAGGTCACCCATATCATCATCACCTATTTCTAGCTTATCAACATTCTCTGTTAGATCTAATGGTCCCTCTAAATCGATTAGAATCATACTCAGAGGTGGTTGAGCTCTCTGTACAAGGATCTAGTATCCTTAATCAAGATGACATCCATCGTGCTTGTCACCTCAATCCTCCTATCAAAATTAGAAATAACTAGCACACCTGCCATATTATAAATTTACTGGATACGGTAAGAAGTAGTGGTCTCAATGAAAGCACACTCATGAATCTCCAGTTGAATCAGAGCTGCAAAATCAATCTAATATCCCACCAGTAACTAGTAACTAGTACAGCTCTATCCCATGTAAGCACGTTGTCCAATTTAATAAAACTAAATCTAAAGTGTACCACAGTCCACTAAAATTTTACTAAAAAATATAGTGTTGCCTTCTTTATTTTTGCCTTCCCTCTATCCAGTGGAATCATCACCCAAATTAAAAATTTGGCAAGATATATACCTTGCAAAATCTAGACTCTACTGTCTAAAATCAATGTCTTTTATAGTGTGTCTATCCCGTGTGAATCTCATCATGAAGTCAAACTCTACAGTAGAGGTCGGGACTAAATACTTGGGCCTAAATAGTACTCTATGTATGGCCATCGTTGATATGTCCATTTTAACCCCTTAAATTAGAGTATGTTAAAAATGTGGTTGCTCAATATTCCTACCATCTCATGGAGCAATCCAATAGAGTATAGAGGTATAGGACACATAAAAATCTCAAACCTGAGCTGGGCTGTAATATCCCTGGGGCTGGGTCATCCACCCCAACCTATATCGATCAGATGAGGCCTACAGTTTTGGTGCCTCTGTTACCCCAGTTAAGTCAATCCTTTTCTCATCTTCTATGCCTTTCTTAGGTTGACCATGATCTATAATATAGTTGTCCCTTTCATATATCTATTGTATCCCCTCTACATACCATCGCGGGTTTATCTCAACTACAGGCACAATTAATATATGTGTAGAGTAAAATATAAGATTAGTTGTTGGTACAATAGGAGGTTGTACATACTATAGAGGTGGTCGTGTGTCATGTGCAGAGGATGATGAAATCTATTGTGACTCCTAAGTTGTACCCTTCTTAAATTGGGATGCAGCTAATGCTGACTAACTCGTCAAACCAAATTCCTCATCTGACCCCCCTCAGGCTATGAGCTGTGAACATCCTCCTCCTCTACCAAACTAAAAATAGATCCAGACTTAAAATTATCTTTGTATCCGTACATATACTCACCCTCATCCTCTGCATCATATTTTGAAGCACCTATCCCTTCTCAAACTTGGAAAGTATATTTGTGAGGTCCAGGCCTTCTTCATCCTCGACCTAGAAACTAGTCTAAGTGTTGTCGTATAGGCACTGACCTATGCTGGTACTAGCTAAGTGCTTGAATGAGTCTGTTATGGGATAGGTTAGGTTCCTTGAATACCCAAAATAGCTAGAAAAAACATTGCTACAGCCTTGACCAATCTTTGAGAGCGATCCTTAGTTCATGTGGTTGATAATCTATCTGGGGCAACCAGATACTCATTCACTAAGCCTCTACGCTCAGGGGACTTGTCCCAATGCCTCAACTTTACTCCTTTCTTCTGGGTTTGCTTAGGTACCATGGTACCTGAAAAAGCAATTGTTAGTGCTTGAAACAGAAGATGGGAACAAAAAGTTAGAAAAACCATCATAATAATTAAGGTAGGGTAACTAAGACCCCACTTAAGGGTCATAAGTGACTCTTATGGGAGTTGTAGTTTCCTCTGTAAGTTTTTGACAAAGCCCTGATACTTCAAGGCTTTAGGCCTGACACCTACGATAACACTTACGACCCATAAGTGCCACTTTTGTGGCTCGTAAGTACATTCATAGGAAGTCTTCTAAGAGTACGTAGAATTTTCAAATTTCACCCCCACACAGTGTATACTGCATTTTTTAGTCCAATTTCATGTATAAAATATATAATGTTCAATATCGAAGGTATTGCACAAAAGTATGCATTATCATCTACCCTTTTAACTTCTATTCAACTTTAATTTTTTTTCATTATTCTAGGCTCCTACTATCAAAATTCATGAGTTTCCTTTGATTATCAAAATGATTCTAAGTACAAACCCTATTTCTTTGTTAATAGATTCAAATTTAATATGTCTAATAATCGAGACAAATTAGCAGGTCATTTTAGGTGAAACTCTCATGTGCGATTCTAGAATAGAGATTCATAATTCATGAACAGTACAAGCTAAGAATATTAACCTTAATTTCAAGAGATGGAAGTAGAAAGTTGAAGAATCTTATGAAAATCCTAGCCTTGAGTGCTCTATGCATGAAAATGAGCTTTTGGTGCTGATATTGTGAAGGATTTTTGCCTTTTATGGAGTCTATGGGATGTTGGAGAGTTTCAACTTAAGAGGACTTACAAATTTTGAGAATATGGGGCATAGTAATTGAGTTTGGATATTTTAAGAGGGATGGTTGGTTCGGATCGGGTTGGGTCACTTGGGCCTGACCCGATTTCAAATATTTTAACCTAAAATTTTTTGTTACTTACGATGCCACTTACAGCCCATAAGTGGCACTTACAGCTCGTAAATGGTTTGTTGTAAAAGGCAAAAATTTTTGTTGCTCCTCTAAACTTTGATTTTGATAGTAATGAAACCACTTATGAGATCGTAAATGGTACTTATGACCCCCGTAAGTGGGTTCATAAGTAAAAGTTCAGAGGGGCCAAATTTCTCAAATTTGCACTCTAACATCGATTGTGTCACTTACCTAACTTTGGTGGGGGTTATGACATCCATACAACAACAACAACAACAACAATAAACCCAGTGTATTCCCACACAATGGGGTCTAGGGAGAGTAAAATGTACGCAGTCCATACCACTACCTCCGAAGAGGTAGCAAGGCTATTTTTGATAGACCTGGCACAGGAGTTATGACCGCCATAAGTGGGTCAATAAGTCCCCTTACCTGGAATTTTTCTAAATTTTTGCAATTTCTTACCATGTTCCAGGTACTTCCTCATGCTTCACACCTAAAATAAGAAAACAACATGAACACTAAAATATTAGATTTCCTACTACCCAATGCTTGATTTTACATCGCAGTACAACATGGATTTATTTGTGTCATGACCCAAACCAGGGCCTGGCCGGGACGAGTATCTCAAGTCCACTGAGGATCGGAGACCACCCCTTTTGCCTAACTAAATAAAAACATAACACACCTATAATGGATGAATTCCGAACATATAATAAGATAGAATGATAAGAACTCAAATTCTATGAACTATCATTCTACAAGACAATACCCAACCATAGCAATATCTACAAAGCATCTAACAAGAACAAAAACCAATCTAAGTCGGGACATGACTCCGACCCTAATAGTGACAGTGACAATACAATGATAATGTGAACTCTCAATTCTTATCTATGAATGGAAACTGATGAAATAACCAAGTCTTCCAGAGGATGGAAGCATACCAATTCACCACCAAAAACCAACGAACCTATCCAATCCACCTAACACTACACAGGAAAAATAGAAGTATCTTCGAAGCCTATATCGTGTGGGGATACAGTGTTCGGAGATAGTTAGTGCATTAAACAGTAACATGTAACTCAGGAATAGGGGATAAAATAATTCCAAAACAAATACAATATAAATCCATATGAACACCATCATATATGTAAATAAATAATATGTCGGGATAGAGAAACATGGATTAGCATGAAGTAAAATTTTATCCTAGACTATGTAGCTTAACCGTCTTAAAAGGTCTCTTACGGGCTGTATAGGTTCAGCTTCCCAACTGAAAGGGCCTCAAAACATGTTAGCCATACGAACTAGAAGTATCAAGGAAGACTAGGGAATACCCCAACCCCAAGTCAATCCAAGATACAATATATATATATATAGTGCAACTATGCACATGGTTATTAAGACCAACCTTCACATCAGCAAATGAGAGTTTCCAGTATTGATCTCTCCGAGGACTCTACCTTCACAGCTTAGCTATATAACCCCCCATTAAGCCTAATTTAGAAAAATTTTCACATAATTCATTTATTAAATAAAGAGTTTACCATTAAGGCATACCATGGGTATCGGCATACCCTTACACTTGCAAGCTTATCTCTATTCCATAACAATTATATTGAAACTTAGGGGAATGCCTTACCCCCTTTTATTCATTACTATAGAAGTCTTGGGGGAACGTCTCACCTCCATTGTTCATTAATATGATAGCCAACAAGGCTTTCAAAATCCAAGTTTGTTGTTACCAATTATGTAATGCAATAACATAGGTGAGTAAGTCAAACAAAGTAATAATTTCATAATTCAAAGCCAATTACACAAGTAGGTTGAGGGAACATCATAAGTAAAAGCCAATTCCAATTTATAAGAATTAATTTGGAAACAAACTATGACCCTTTAGTATATTCACCATACCTATTAACCCCACAAGCTCAAAACCATTAATAAATCATTAACAATGCATAACAAATCTGGGAAAGCAACTCAAGGAGAAATCATGTCAAAACCCTCAACCATGTTGGAAACCAACATTCAAAATCATTAATTAAACCATATAAATTCTTGCCTTTTTTAAAATATCAATTAGGAAAGAGAAACATGCCTTAAATACCAATATTTATGGAGAGAATTCAACGTAGGAGTCCTTGGATGACATACTTCTTTGGAACCCTAAGTATCTTACTTGAGAGAATTTTTTAGAGAGAAGAAGTTTTATATTCTCAAAGATTGACTTGAGGTCAGGATATCATTATTTGAGATTTAGGATTTGGACATTGCTTAGACAACTTTTTGGACTAGAATGGTCTCTATGAATTCCTATTTATGTTCTTTGGCTTGACTAATGTCCTAATAACATCCATTGAGTTAATGAACAAGGTGTTTCGACCTTATCTAGGTTTATTAGTGATTGTGTTCATCAATGACATTTTGATGTATTCCAAGTGAGAGGCAAATCATGTAAAGCATTTAAGGATTGTACTCTAGAGGTTGAGGGATGAGAAGTTATATGCCAAGTATTCAAAGTGTGAATTAGCTTAGTTCTATGGTATTGTTAGGACACCTGGTGTCTAAGGATGGTATTATGGTCAATATGACCAAGGTTGAGGTGATTCAACATTGGTCACAACCTATTTCACCTTTAAATATTTAGAGTTTTATTGGGTTGGCATGCTATTACAGGCAGTTCGTATTGGTTTTCTCTTCCATTATAGCTCATATGGCTTAAGTTAGATCAAAAGAATGTTGTTTTTATTGGTAATATAAGTGTGAGGGAGGTTTTCAAAAGCTCAAGACTTTGTTAACTTCCGCTCTTATCTTGACCCTACCTATGAAAGGTGAGGGATTTACTGTGGTTTGTGATGCTACTGTTTTTAGATTGGGTGGTGTGTTGATGTAGAAAAATAAGGTAATAATGTATGTATCGAGGCAATTGAACCTATATGAGTGGAATTACCCTACCCCTGATTTGGAGTTAAGAGTGGATGTATTTGAATTGAATTTGTGGTGACACTATTTATATGGAGTTCATTATGAGGTGTACACCGATCATTACAATCTTCAGTATATCTTCAAGAAAATAAGTTGAATTTAAGACAATGTAATTGATTGGAGTAGTTAGAAGATTATGATATTACTATTTTATATCATCAAGGCAAGGTCAATGTTATGGCAGATGCCTTGAGTAGAAAGGCGGTTAGTATGGGTAGTTTTGTATTGTTGAGTATGGAGAAGTGACTGTTAACGAAGGAGGTTTAGCGATTGGCTAACAGTTTTATGCATCTTGATATCTCCATGTTGGGTAGAGTTCTTGAAAGTGTAGAGGCTAGGGGGTGCAAAAACTAGTTAAACCGATAAATGGAAGTGATAAAATATTATTAGTTTATCAGTATCTAGTTATTGGGTTAATGGTTTTTAACGGTTTTGTAAATTTTTTAATTGGGATATAGGTTTGGTTTTTGGTTTTAAGATTTTAGTTAATGACTAAATCGATAACCTAATAAGATTATATTAAAATTAGATTTTTATTCATGCTTATATAATAGTGGCTTTAAATTTTAAATACATACCTTATTGTCTTTTATATTTCATAGTTTGTGTCCTAGTTCTTTTAATTTGTGTTGATTTTATACACGATGATAGTGTATAAATGAAAATAAATGGAATTAAAGAAAAAATAAGGAAGTATTTTCTTATCGGTTAAACCAAAAACTGAATTATTAACTAATAAAGACCAAAAACTTATAATAAATATCTTATTGGTTCAGTTATCAGCGTAGTATTTTTATAAACCAAAAACTGATAAACCAAACTGTAATACCCCGTATTTATCAAGCTTAATTTAGCTCTAAGTACATGAGTATTCCTACCTAAAATTTTTAAAATACTTAGTATTTTTCAGTTTATAGCCTGCCATTGCATAGGAAATTTAGTCAGCTTTCCAATGATATAAAATTCGCCCAAATCTGATACCAGGATGAAGAGTTAGAGCCTTTTTTGTAAAACAGTGTGCCAACTGTCACTTCAGCACGTCGCGGAGCCAGGCCAAATGGCATTTGGAAATTTCTAGTGGAGCTCCACTATACCACTGCATCGCGCTACCAGCCAAGTTCCTAAATATCATTTTCCAGTGTTCCGTCGTGCCAAGGGTGAAATTCGCATACAAAGGGGTAACACAATTTTACCACGTCGAGTTGATGACCCAGTTCACAATTGTCAGTTTCCAGTGACACGGCGTGATAACGCCACATCGCGCCAAGGGCCCAGATCAAATTTTTCAATTATGAATTTTTAAATCATTCCAGAGGTATTTGTGGTCTTTTTCCACGGCCCTAATTAGTCCTAAACACGAGATTAATTCCCTAAATAGCCTATTACATCATTATTCACTCAATTTCACCTAAATCAAATCATTCTCCCTCAAGAGGCAAAAACCCTAACTTCAAGAATTGAGGCTAACTTTCAAGAATTCCTTTGAGAACCTTTAATAATTAACATTTCAAGGTATGTTAGGTGTTCATTTATGGGTTCCTTTCACCCATAAGGTCCAAGAACCCTTTTTAAACTTACAAGATCTTAGATTTATGAACTTCATGCTTGAAATTGATTGTGTTCATGTCCATGATAGTAGTTGGGTTTCAATCTATGATTAATTATAAGTTTCTATGAAATTAAAATAGTTATGTGATGAATTATATGAATTGTATGCTAAACCCTTGAATTTGCAATTGAGTATTATATTAATGATGGTCATGTGTTGGCCATTACCATGTGAAATAATCCATGTTCCCCAAGTGTTTGCTAAAATGCCTATGTGAAGTAAATAGTGAAATCATGACATGTCATTGTGTGGTCCCAATTATGTATAGGCTTATGCCCTACAAGTGTTTGATAAAATGTCTCTATAAATGAATTATGAACAAGTGGGCATTGTTATCCTTTTCAAGATCATGTCATGCTTTACTTTCATGCTATCGAGTCTTGGGGGTATTCAATACCCGAAAATCTAGTTGTTTACCTAAAGCTACAATAGTTATAGAATAGTCTCAGTCATGACACGAAATAGTAGTACTCATCCATTTAACAGAACTCAGTAAACTCAGTCAGTTACAGAACTCAGTATCAGTCTAGTTCAGCTCAGTATAATCAGTTAAGTGTCTATTCAGTTGGGAGTAGCATTCAGCACCGAGTGAACCCAAGGATGGAGGCTCACCTGCTAGTAGAGGGTGTGATCCTTATAATCAGTCCTTGTATTCTAGAACTACGTAGTCAACATAGATTGAGACATCAACCTACTAGTTGAGGGTTGATGTGGCGTTTTACCTGCCAGTTGAGGGTTCCACCATTCTTGTCAGAGTACATGCCAGATGAGGTTAACTCTTTAGATTGTCTTTACCCATGGACGGTACTAACACCCATCCATCTGGGGTTACAGGTTAGACCCCAGTTATCTTATTTGGGGCATATCGGTTAGATGATTACTTACCACGGTCCCAGTTTTAGTCTCAGTATAAAACTCAATTCAGTTCTACATAATCAGGATTGTCCGATACAGTCAATCAGTTTCAGTAACTTAGTTATCAGTAATCTCAGCTATTAGTTACTTAGTTATCAGAACTCAGAATTCAGCTTTAGTAAAAGCTCAATTACAGCATACACGTATATGCACAGTATTGTATACTCAGTATTTACAGCAGTTTTAATTATCCATGTACTGTCATATTCAGTTACTCTATATCATTCAGTTAGTTATTTTTTATGCATATGAACCCTTGCATTCATCCTTACCTCATCTAGCATACCAGTATATTCCACGTACTAATATATACTCTTTCTTTGCACTATGATGTCTTATATCATAGGTTCAGACGCTCAGGTTCCTGATCGTGCATAGATAGATTCAGATTCAGCTAGCAGTGTCAGATTTAGTAGTGAGTCCTCATCTATTGAGGATATGTTTATTTCAGTCTTTCATTAGTCAGAGTTTTTTGGGGGCTTCTCCCATCAACTCCATATTCAGACAGTTTAGTTAGAGGCTTTTCAGACTAGAATTTCAGATAGTATTTAGTTTTATAGATTATTATTACAGTCAATATTCTTATTTATTATTTAAGATTTTGAACCTTATGGCATTTCAGACTATGTACCGCATTTATTATATTATTATTAATCAGTGCTCACAGCATATATTAGTCATGAGCTAGTTTGTGGTCCTTCAAGGTCAGAAGCATCGTGTAGCATTTGGGTTACTGACTCGGGGCATTTCATACTTGGTATCAGAGCTTAAGGTTCAATAGAGTCCTAAGGAGTCTGAAATTCGCGTCTATTAGAGTCTTGTGCATGTGTGTGCATCGCGCTACACTTTTGGACAAGAGGCTATGAGATATTTTAGGAAAAGTTTTCTTTCTTTCAGTATTCATGTCGTGCAAGTGAGCATGAGCTCAAGTAAAACTCTCAGTCTAATTTGTTTCTTCCTTTTATTTACAGAAAATGCCTCCTAAAAAAACTAACGAAATAAGAACCAAAAATCAGTCAGCACATCAGGCCATTCAGGCAGATCCCCTAGACGAGCATGTCTCCCATGCAGAATTCAGAGTTGCATTCACTACTCTAGCCAATTCCATAATAGCTCAGAATGAATGGCCAGCTATTGTTCAGGCCAACCCAGTGGCTAATACTGTTGCATCCAGGATTCGGGACTTCATTTGAATGAATCCTTCCCTATTCTCAGGATCTAAGTCAGAAGAGGATCCCCAGGAGTTCTTTGATCAGGTTCAAAAAGTCACAGATATTATGGGAGTGACTTTTAGTGATAGTGCAGAGTTATCTACCTATCAGCTACAAGATATAGTTTATACGTCGGTTAAGCAGTGAAAGGTAGATAAGTCACAGATGTTGAGCCTATAAAGTGGGAAGAGTTCA
Source organism: Capsicum baccatum var. pendulum (assembly GCA_030864225.1). Lineage (NCBI taxonomy): Eukaryota > Viridiplantae > Streptophyta > Magnoliopsida > Solanales > Solanaceae > Capsicum > Capsicum baccatum. The sequence continues at coordinate 133,004,349 of CM061556.1, forward strand.
CTACTGCTTTCCTAGATATATTCTTTCCCTTAGAGATGAGAGAAGCCAAGGTGTTAGAGTTCATCAACTTCAGGAAGGGAAATATGAGTGTGAAAGAGTATTTCCTCAAGTTTACTCAGTTAGACAGGTATGTTCCCCGTGTAGTAGTAGACAGTAGGTCCAGAATAAGTAAGTTCATGTTTGGGGTGTTCGATAGTATAGTTAAAGAGTGCAGAACTGTGATGTTGATTAAGGAGATGGACATATCCAGGCTCATTATCCATGCTCAGCAGATAGAAGAGGATTAGAATAGACAGAGAGAGAGAGAGAACAAGAGAGATGGAATAGGTAGCTTCAATTTCAATCAGCCTAAGTTAGAAAGCAGTAACCATTCCCAGCTTTGTCAAAAGTCTTCAGTTCCAGCGATCCAGTTCCTAAGTTCAAAAATGATAACAAAGATAGGGCTCCAGGCTCTAAATCTCAAGGTAGTATCAGCAGTGCTCGAACAAATCCTCTTTGTCAAGCATGTGGCAGAAACCACCAGGGTGTCCGCAGAGCTGGCAGTGATATTTGTTTTGAGTATAGCAAACCAGGCCACAGAGTCAGAGATTTTCCTCATCCAGGTTATCAGGGTCAGTATAATCATCCTTTAGATTTGTCAGGTCGCTCGAATCAGCAGGGTTCTACTTTTAGTGCCATCAATAGGCAATGCCCAAACAGGCTCTATACACTTTAGTCTAGACAAGATTAGGAAAATTCTCCTGATGTGGTCGCTGGTATGTTACAGATCTTTCATTTATAAGCTTATGCCCTACTAGATCTAGGAGCTTCTTTATCTTTCGTAACTCCTTATATAGATGTTAAATTTGGAGTTAGTCCAGAAATTCTAGCAGAGCCTTTCTCAGTTTCTAGCCCAGAGGAAAAATCTATCATAGCCTGACGAGTATACAGGAACTTTTTGATTATGATATCTCAGAAAGTTACTTCAGCAGACCTTGTAGAGCTAGAGATGGCAGATTTTGATGTCATTCTCGATATAGATTGGCTCCATTCATACTATGCCTCAATTGATTGTAGAAATAAAAGTGGTCATTTTCAGTTTCCGAATGAACCAGTCCTTGAATGAAGGGGTAGTACCACAGCGCTTAAGGGTCAGTTCATTTCATACCTTAGAGCGAGAAAAATAATATCCAAGGGATGTGGCTATAATCTTGTACGAGTCAAATACTCTAGTTCAGAGATTTCTAGTCTTGAGTCAGTTCCAGTAGTAAATGAATTCTCAGATGTATTTCCTGAAGATCTTCCCAGAGTTCCTCCCGAAAGGGAAATTGACTTTGAAATAGACCTTCTTCCAGACACTCAGCCTATATTTATTATGTCATACAGAATAGCGCAAGTAGAACTCAAAGAATCGAAAGAACAGTTAACGAATCTTCTAGATAAAGGGTTCATCAGACTCATTATTTCCCTATGGGTCGCACCAATCTTATTCGTGCATAAGAAAGAAGGTTTTCTTAGAATGTGTATAGACTACCATCAGTTGAACAAAATCACAGTCAAGAATAAATATCCACTCCTAAGAATTGATGACTTGTTTGACCAACTTCATGGTGCTAGTTACTTTTTTAAGATAGACCTCAGATCAGGCTATCATCAGCTCCGAGTCAGAGAATGTGACATTCCAAAAATAGCCTTCCAAACCCAATATGGTCACTTCGAGTTTCTAGTCATGTCCTTTGGTCTTATAAATTTCCCAGTAGCTTTCATGGACTTAATGAATCGTGTGTTCAAGTAGTACTTGGACCTATTCATTATAGTCTTCATCAATGACATTTTATCTATTTCCGTAGCGAGAATGATCATGCAGATCACCTCAAAATCATACTTCAGACTCTTAAAACTCATTAGTTGTTCGCCAAATTCAATAAGTGCAAATTTTGGCTAAGGTCAGTAGCATTCCTTGGTCATATTATTTCTGGTAATGGCATTAGAGTTGATCCTCAAAATATCGAGGTAGTGAGAAACTGGCCTAGACCCATCTCTTTGCCAGATATCCAGAGTTTCTCAGGTTTAGCTTTCTATTATCGCTGTTTTGTTGAAGGGGTTTTGTCTATTACATCCCCTTGTGTAGATTGACTTAGAAAAAACTCCAGTTTTAGTGGTCAGATTTTTCCGAGAAGAGTTTTCAGGAGTTGAAGACTAGACTCACTTCAGCCCCAGCCTTGACTCTACCAGATGGGTTTTTTATGTACTGTGATACATCTAGAGTAGGTTTGAGTTATGTCATCATGCAGAAAGGTAAGGTCATAGCCTATGCCTCCTGACAACTTAAACCCCATGAGAAGAATTATCGACTCATGATCTTGAGTTAGCAGCTGTAGTATTTGCCTTAAAGATTTGGAGGCACTATTTGTATGGGGTGCATGTTGATGTGTTCACAGATCACAAAATCTTGCAGTATGTATTCTCTTAGAAAGATTTGAATTTTCATCAAAGAAGGTGGTTAGAGTTATTAAAATATTATGATAGAAGTGTTTTGTATTATTCAGGCAAGGCCAATGTAGTGGTTGATTCTCTCAGTAGATTATCGATGGGTAGTATTGCTCATGTTGAGAATGATAAGAAGAAGTTAGTTTATGAAGTTCATCATCTTGCCAGACTAGGTATCTTCTTAGTCGATTTAGCAGAGGGTAGTGTGTGGGTGCAGAATAGTTTAGAATAATCTTTATTTATGAAGTAAATAAAAAGCAGGATAGAGATCCCAGTCTAGTGAAGTTGAAGGAGTCAGTCAGAGATCAGAAATTAGAAGTTTTCTTCCAAGGGGGAGACGGTGTGTTGCAACGATACACATAAATGACCCTGGAAATGAATTCTTGTAGAAGTGCATGGTGTGTAATACTCTATTCATCTAGGGGCCACAAAGATGTACCGTAATTTATGAGAGATCTATTAGTGGAGTGGGATGAAGAGAGATACTGCAGAGTTTATAGCCAAGTACTTAACATGCTAGCTAGTTATGATTGAGCATTAGAAGCCTGGTGGGTTCATACAGGAGTTCAATATTCCCACATAGAAATGGGAAGAAGTGGACATGGACTTTGTAATGGGTTTTCCTCATACTCGTCATCAGCATTATTCCATTTGGGTTATCATAGATAGGATGACCAAATCAACTCATTTCTTACCAGTCTATTTCTCTTATCCAGCCAAGGACTACGCCAAACTCTATATCAAAGTGTTGGTCAAGTTACACGGATTCCCAGTATCCATCATCTTAAATAGAGATACCCAGTTTACCTTTCATTTTGGAAAGCATTCCAAAATGGTCTTAGTACCAGAGTTTACCTCAGTACAGCCTTCCACCCTCAGACAGATGGTCAAGCAGAAATGAACATTCAGACTCTAGAAGATATGATAAGAGCCTGTGTTATAAATTTTAAGTGTAGTTGGGATGACCACTTGCCTTTGATCGAATTCGCATACAATAACAGCTATTATTTCAATATTCAAATGGCTTCGTTTGAGGCTCTCTATGGTAGGAGATGTGGATCTCCAATTGGTTAGTTCGAGGTAGGTAAGGCCATAGTAGTTGGGCCTGACTTAGTGTTTGATGACTTAGAGAAGGTTCAACTGATTAGAGAAAGGCTTAGGGTTGCCCAGAGCCGGCAAAAATCATATGCATATATAAGGAGAAAAGATCTCGAGTTTGAGATCGATGATTTTGTGTTTTTGAAAATATCTCCCATGAAGGGGGTAAAGAGGTTCAGCAAGAAGGGAAATCTCAGTCCCCAATATGTCGATCCTTACAAAATTCTCAGTCATTTAAGAAAGGTAGCTCATGAGCTCGAGTTGCCTTCAGATCTAGCTTCAGTACACCTAGTATACACATCTCCTTGCTAAAGAAATGTATTGGTGACCCATCAGTCATAGTTCCCTTAGAAGGCGTAGATGTTTAGAATAATCTCCCTTTCGAAGAGTTTCAAGTCAAGATCCTCGATCGCCAGATTCGCATACTAAGGAACAAAGAAGTTTCCTTCATCAAAGTTCTTTGATGGAATCAGTCCATTAAGGGAGCTACTTGAGAAGCAAAAGAAGATATACGGACCAATTATCCTCACCTCTTCTCTGCAAACTTAGATTCATTTTAAGGTAACAATCTTCCTTAGCTCTACTCGGTTCCATATTCAGTTACAGTTATAAACTTGGTATGCTTTACCATTGCATATTCAATCATGCATTCACAAATCAGTTCTGTCATGTACCCATGCATAAGATATGAATGTTCAGTATGAAAACTCAGCTTATCAGTAGCTTCAGTCATACTCCCATGCATCAGATATGTATGTTCAGTGGTTAAGCTCAGTCTATGAGTGTTTCTCAGCTTAATCAGTCTCATTTGAGGATAAATGTTCCTAAGGGGGAGATATTATAACACCCCGTATTTCTCAAGCTTAATTTATCTTTAAGTACATGAGTATTCCTACCTAAATTTTTTAAAATACTTGGTACTTTTCAGTTTAGAGCCTACCATTATGTAGGAAATTCAGTCATCTTTTCAATGATATAAAATTTGGCCAAATCCGATACCCGGGAGAAGAGTTAGAGCCAATTTTGTAAAATAGTGTGCCAACTGGAACTTCAACGCATCATGGAGCTAGGCCAAATGGCATTTGACAATTTCCAGTGGAGCTCTGCAATACCACCGCATCGCGCTACCAACCAATTTTCTAATTGTCATTTTCCAGTCTTCCATCGTGCCAAGGATAAAATTCCCATTCAAAGGGCAAACGCGATTCCACAGCATCGTGTTAATGACCCAATTTGCAATTCTCAGTTTCCTGTGACACGATTTGATAGCATCGGGTTGTGACAACGGCCCAGATTAGGCTTTTCATTTATGAACTTTTAAGTTATTCCAGGTGTATTTGGGTCTTTTCCATGGCCCTAATCAGTCCTAAACATGAGATTATTGCCCTAAATAGCCTATTACCTCACTATTCACTCAATTTCTCCTAAATCAAATCATTCTCTCTCAAGAGGCAAAAATCCTAGCATCAAGAATCAAGGCTAACTTTTAAAAATTCCTGTAAGAACCTTTAAGAATTAACATTCCAAGGTATGTTAGGTGTTCATTCATGGGTTCTTTTCACCCATGAAGTCCAAAGCCCCTTTCTAAACTTACAAGATCTCAAATTTATGAACTTCATGCCTGAAATGGATTGTGTTCACGTCCATGATAGTAGTTGGGTTTCAATCCATGATTAATTATAATTTTTCATGACATTAAAATAATTATTTGATGAAATATATGAATTGCATGCTAAACCCTTAAAATTTCAATTGAGTATTGTATTCATGATGTTCATGTGTTGGCCATTGCCATATGAAATAATCCATATTCCCCAAGTGTTTGCTAAAATGCCTATGTGAAGTAAATAGTGGAATCATGACATATCATTGCGTGGTCCCAATCATGTATAAGCTTATGCCCTTCAAGTGTTTGATAAAATGTCTCCATGAATGAATTATGAACAAGTGGACATTGTTGTGCTTTTCAAGATCATGCCATGCTTTACTTTCATGCTATCGAGTCCTCGGGGTATTCAATACCCAAAAATCTAGCAGTTTACCTAGAGCTACAGTAGTTATAAAATAGTCTCAATCATGACATGAAATAGTAGTACTAAGCCAGTTAACAAAACTCAATAAACTCAGTCAGTTATAGAACTTAGTATTAGTCTAGTTCAGCTCAGTATAATTAGTTTAGTGCCTATTTAGTTAGGAGTAGGTATTAGCACTAAGTGAACCCAAGGATGGGGGCACACCTACCAGTAGAGGGTGTGATCCTTAGAAGCAAACCTTACATTCTTGAAATATGTAGCCAGCGTAGGTTGAGACATCAACCTGCCAGTTGAGGGTTGATGAGGTGTTTCTACCTATAGTTGAGGGTACCACCATTCTCGTTAGAGTAAATGTAGATGAGGGTAACTCTTTATCTTATCTTTACCAATGGCATGGTACTGACACCCTTCTAACTGGGTTACAGGTTGGACCCCATCTTATTTAGGGAATGTCGGTTAGATAATTACTTCCCACAGTCTCAGTATTCGTCTCAATATAGAACTCAATTCAATTCTACAGAATCAGGATTGTCAGATATAGTCAATCAATTTCAGCAACTCAGTTATCAATAATCTCAAATATCAGTTATTTAGTTATCAGAACTAAGATCTCAGCTTCAGTAAAAGATCAATTACAGTATACACATATATGTGCAGTATTGCATACTCAGTATTCACAGCAATTTCAGTTATCCATGTACTCTCATATTCAGTTACTCTATATCATTCAGTCAGTTATTGTTCATGCATATAAATACTTGCATTTAGCCTTACCTCATCTAGCATACCAATATATTCCACGTACTTGTGCATACTCTTTATTTGTGCTATGATGTCTCATATCATAGGTTCGGATGCTCAGATTCCTAATCATGCAAAGACAGATTCATATTTAGCCAGCAGTGTTAGATTTAGTAATGAGTCCCCATCTATCAAGAATATGTCTTATTTTAGTATTTCAGTAGTCGGAGTTAGTTGGGAGCTTGTCCAATCAACTCCATATTCAGATAGTTCAGTTAGAGTCTTTTCAGACTAGACTTTCAAATAGTATTTAGTTTTACATATTATTATTACAGTTAATATTCTTATTCAGTATTTCAATTTTTGAACCTTATGGTGTTTCAGCCTATTTTTCGAATTTATTACATTATTATTAATCAGTGTTCATAGTAGATATTAGTCATTGGTTAGCTTATGATCCTTCGGGGTTAGAAGCACTGTGTAGCATCTAGGGTATAGACTCGGGGCGTTACACAAACTGATAATACACTAAATCAAACTAAATCAAATAATGCACACCCATAGTAGAGGTAAGGTCCTTCTTTATAGATCAAATTTGAGATTGTTAGTTTGAGTATGAAAAGTTGTGTATTATCAGGGATAAGGAGTTATGAGATAAGGCTAAGGAAGAACTTTTTGAACAAGATGGTGTTTTGAGGATTAAGGGTGGATATGTGTTCCTATAGCATGTAGTTTGACTAGATCTACTATGGAGAAGACCCATTATTTGTGGTATTCCATTCATCCATGCACTTCAAATATGTGTCATAATATAAAGCAGCATTATTAGTGGTGTGGGATAGAGAGGGATATTACAAAGTTTGTGGCTAAGTGTGTAAATTACCAAAAGGTGAGCACTACAGACCAAGTGGTTAGCTTCAGAGGATGCCCATTCTTGAATAGATATGAAAGAATATCACTGTGGGTTTCGTAGTTGGGTTGACTCAACCTTAGGGAAATTTGACTCTTTTTCGGTGATTATGAACATATTAACCAAATCAGCCTATTTTATACCTGTAAAGAGAAATGGGCCAAGATCTACACTCATGAGATAATTTGGTTATATGGCGTGCCCATTTCCATCATATCAGCTAGAGTTAATAAGTTTACTTTAAATTTTTAGATAACTTTGCAGCGGGAGTTTTGCTTAGTTGGATATGTAATGACTCTCCAGGTTATTTTCTATATTTCCATGCATTTTCACTATTTAGAGCTTTTCTATAGCTGTCCCAAGTAATTTGTGACTTGCTTAAGCTGAGAGTTTAGTTATTTGGTAGTACATTTGGTTTTTAGAGAAAATTTCCTATTTTAAAGTCTTTACAGGTAAAAATTATCTATTGAGCATAAACCTCTTTTTAACGAACATGTATGCTAATTTTAACAATTCTATCAGCTTTGAAATGTCGATTTTAGGCTAGGGAAACCTTTGGTTTGGGTACCAAGGCTTCTAGACTCATTTCGGGTTATTGGTCAGAATTTAATAAAATAGCCCTTAGGTATGGGGACTACTTTTCATCAAAATGACCTCGGATAAACTTTTGACTATGCCATTGAGTCTGAAAGGTCAAATTCAATATTTTGGCATAGTTTTTTATTGGTTTTTGAATGAATCCCAAGAGATCTATGAAGACTTGGAAAAATGACAAGTCTCGGCAGATGCATTATGTGGCATGATTTAATGGCATTTTCGATTCTTAAAATTGGAAAATATGCAAGTACCTAGGTTCATTTTGTACCTATGTTGCAGGAAACTAGGTTGTGGAGCTTAAAATAAGAAAAATAGCTAAAGGCTGTAGAAAACCCAAACTATTAGACCACCTAGTGGCATGGGTACTACCTAAGGCCATCGTAAGTGGCCTCGTGGGTCTCAGAGATTTCAAGTTCAAAGAGCCTAAAGTTGAGTTTTTGCTTGATTCTTATGGAGGACCACTTACGGGCATAAGCACCACTTACGCTGCTGTATGTACTATCATGGGTGTCAGAAGTTGAAGATCAAAGGCTCTGAAGTTTTGAATATCTTTCTGATAGCGACAAAGAGACTACTTATGGTTTGTAAGTCCCATTTATGTCTCGTAAGTGCCATCGTGGTATAAGTAATGAAGCATGCTGAACATTAAAGTTTATGTGTCACTTACGACACCCACCTATGGGGCATAAGTACCATTTACAGCTCATAAGTTGGTTTGTAAGTGGACACTGACCCAGTTTTCCTTGTTTTTTTTTGGTTAGGATTTTTAGGGAATCTATGAAAATTATAAATACCATTTTGATTTTTTTTACTAGTTTATGCACTTTTACATTCATAAACATATATTGATTTCAAGATTCGACTTTTGATCTTGGAATCCGTTGTTCTTGATTTCTTGGTTAATTATTAATTTGAGAATTTGGTTTTTTTTCTTCAATTATGGTGAGACTTTTTCTATGCTTTCCTTCATGAATTCCATGGATATCCTTACAACTATGCACATATAAACCATCTAACTAGGATTGTGGGAACGCTGGCTGAATAACAAAGTAGAGAAAATGTGTGGTCTTTCTAAATTAGTATTAGCACATGTATTGTGATCTTTTTAGATTTTTATTCTTTCTTAACTACTGCAGATGTTAAGGACTTGCCTGTATTCGAGATCATCTTCATAAGATAGGCTGAGATTAGGAAAATAAGATTATGATAGTAATTCGAGGCTACCAATTCTGGTCTAATAAACTTGATGCCCAAAAGGAAATATTTGAGCTCAGTTCAAAGACAAGGGTTAGTAACACAACACTCGGAGACTCACAATGTGAAGGGCAAAATTTACCAAGGCATTCACAAGATGGTTTGTGATATCAATCTTATTAGATTCTCCATGCAGTACACTGAGATAGTTAGATTAAGAACAATAAGTCTATGGAGTTAGAAAGCCAAGGGAACACAGTCCTAGTACTCATCTCAGATTGATTTACTTTTCTATTTTTCTAGGGTGTACGTCGATGTATGCCCAATACTAGGAGTCAAGGCAATCCCTTATTCCCACTTGATCCAGAGATTGAAAGAACCCTACGACAAAATCATTAAATTTTGGAACACGATCGTCAAGCTCATCATGAGGGTGGCATACTTGGGAGACAGGAAAAGGTGCCAACACTTATGCTATTTGTTTTTCAAGAAAGCAGAGAATTATAGATGATACTATGGCCCAATTAGTTTTGCAGCTGAGAATATAGATTGATCTTTTGACTAAGCAATTTGTAACTATGAATTCTGAGAAAGTGAAGGTTGTGTATGCACAAGGTAAAGAACCTAAGTTGTATAATTCTGATGTTGAAAAAGAGGCAAAATATCAAGATAGATAGTTGAAAGGTTTTTTATCCAAGGGCCAAGGGTCTACTCAAGACCTTTGGAACTCGAACAAGAGGAACAAAGGTTAAAACTATTATGAGGACAAATATAGAGATTGGAGAAGAGAGAGAGAAATGGTGACTAGAGGCATAAGGATGATTATAAGGAGAAGAGTGGTGCATAAGTTTCATCGAGGAACCATGACAGTAAGTTAAGGATGGAGGAATTGCTTAATAAACTAGTAAAGGGGTCAGAAAATCAAGAAAGGTGCCTTAAGGAGATTAAGGTGGACATTTCAGGTTTGCGATAAAAAGTGGAATCACATGCTATTGAGATCAAGAAACTTAGGAAGCAATTTTATCAAATATCAGTGACCTTTAATCAACTTCAACCGGGCACTCTTTCAAGTAATACTATGCAGAATCCAAAGAATGATAGTCACTATTTGGCCATCACCACTCAGAGTAGTAAGTCTACCATTGATCCCCTTATGCTTGTCATTAATGAAGCTCGGGATGATGTTGTTGATATTGATGATGATGCCAAAGAAAAACCCAAAAAGTTTATTACTAGTGGTGAATCATCACAAAAATTAACACATATGGCTAGAGGTGTTAAGAAGGATAAACTAAAGGGAAGGAATTCAACCCTATTTTAAAGATCATTCCACGACCTTCCCCTCTTTTTCCTCAGATATTAAAGAAAAAGCAAGAGAAAGGTAAGTAGTAAAAGTTTATGTCGGTGTTGAAAGAACTGTATGTTAATATTTTATTTGTAGAAGCATCAGAGCAGATTTCATGCCATGCTAAGTACATGAAGGATTTAGTTACTAAGAAATAAATGGTGACTTTTGAGCCCACTGATAATATGCATCATTGTAGTGATATTCCTTCTCGATTATTAGTAGAGAAGAAGAAGGACCTCGAAGCCTTTACTATTCCATGTACTATTAGGCCTTTCAATATCTCTCGAGCTTTATGTGATTTAGGAGCTAGTACCAATCTGATGTCGTCGGTGGTGTACAAGTAGTTGGGGTTGGGGCACCCAAACCAACATGGATGAGGTTATTGATGGTTGTCCGCACTGTAAAAAAACTAGTTGGCATACTATGTGATATGTTGGTGAAAGTGGCGTCTTTCATATTTCCAACTGATTTTGTGATCCTTGACTATGAGGTGACTTTGAAGTCCCTATTATCTTAGGCAGGCCCTTCATGGATATGGGTAAGAAATTGGTTGATTAGAGATGGGGCAGATGATGTTCAGACTTAATAATAAACTGGTGACTTTAATGTGTGTTAGTCAATGCGGTAGATAAAGAATATACGGGTGGTGTCAGTGATAGATACTATTGATGATGATGCATTGACTATCCCTATTGAGGAAAGACATTGGGTTGAGGCATTAACAATGATTATAATGAATTTTGACAGTGATGGTATCGATTAATATGATGATATGGTGAGCGCACTGTATGGTAGAGGTTCTTATTATTATGCTCCAAAGAAGATGGATCTTGACTTGAATTATAAAGCTACTCTAGTAACTCGACCATCAATTTAGGAGCCACCATTATTAGAATTGAAGGCCCTCATAACTCACCTGTGATATATATTTTTGTTGGCCAACAATACCTTTTCGATCATTTTTGTTGCTAATTTACTAGATTCATAGGTTGAGGCATTAATTTTAGCTTTGCAGATATTTAAGAGGTCTGTTGGATGGACTATTGTAGATATTATCAAGATTCCACCCAAGATTTGTACTCATAAAATTTAGATTGATCTGAATTATAATCCCATCATTGAGAACCGGCTTAATTTGAATCCACCTATACAATAGGTGGTGAAGAAATAAATCATAAAATGGTTAGATATGGGTATTGTTTTCCCTATTGCAGACATCGAGTGGGTCAGCTTAATTGAATATGTACCTAAGAAGGATCGAATCACTGTGGTCCAAAATAAAAATAATAAGTTAGTGAACATGAGATTGGTTACTAGATGGAGAGTGTGCATGGACTACCAAAAGCTGAACACTTGAACTCAGAAGAACCATTTTCCTATGTCGTTCATGGATCAGATGCTAGATAAACTTGCAGGCCGGGGTTGGTACTATTTTATTTATGCTTATTTAGGGTACAATCAAATCTATGTTGCCCCTAAGGACCAAGAAAAAAGTACTTTTACTTACCCATATTGCACTTTTGCATTCAAGAGGATTGCCATTCGGACTATACAATGATCCTGCTACCTTACAGTACTGTATGATGTTGATATTTCTTATATGGTAGAGGACACTGTAGAGGTCTTCATGGATGACTTTTTAGTTGTTAGGGACTCTTTTATTATTACTTGGACTATTTGGCCAATGTATTTTAGAGATATGAAGAGTGTAATCTAGTTTTGAATTGGTAAAATTTCCACTTTATGGTGAAAGAAGGGATTGTTATCAGACACAAAATTCCAAAAAGGGGTATTGAGGTTGATAGCACGAAGATAGAGGTGATTGAAAATCACCTCCTTCGATTTCAGTCAAAGGGATCAGAAGTTTCTTGGGTCATGCTGGGTCTTATAGGAGATTCATCAAGGACTTCTTTAAAATATCTAATCCATTATTCAAGCTTTCAGAGAAGGAGGTGAATCTTGTGTTTAATGATGCATATATCAAGATATTTGAGTGCCTTAAGGAACAGTTGATCTCGGCTCCTATTATTGTGTCCCCTGATTGGTCCTTACCTTTTTAGGTGATGTGTAAAGCTAGTGGTGTGTCCTTGGGGGATGTCCTAGGGCTACGAAGTGAGAAGATCCTTCACCCATATACTATGCCAACAAAGCATTAAACTCCACACAAAAAAATTATACCGTCATTGAGTAGGTAGGAGTTACTTGCGGTGATTTTTGATTTTGAGAAGTTCCGGTCCTATTTGATAGGGACAAAAGTTATAGTTTACACTGATCATAAAACATTGAGGTATCTTATGTCGAATAAATATGTGAAACCAAGGTTGATATTTTGGATCCTCTTGTTGCAAGAATTTGACTTTAAGGTGAAACACCGAAAAAGCACTGAGAAACAGGTTGTAGATCACTTATCTCACTTCGAGGGGGAGGCAATGCAGAAGTTAGGGGATGATCTTGATATAGATGATAATTTTCCAGATGAGCGGGTCTTGGAAGCATCTCAAGACTTAATCTCTTGGTTATCTGATTTTGCCAACTTTTTGGCAAGTGATGTTGTTCTGGGAGATTTATCATTCTAGCAGCGTAAGAGGTTTATGCATGAGGCTAGAAAGCTTTTCTAGAATGAACCTTATCTCTTTCTGATTTATGAGGATAGAGGTATTTGGAGATATATTACTAAGGTGGAGATGATGAGCATTCTTGAGGTTTATCAGTCATCACCAGTTAATGGGTCATCATGGTGGTACCCACTATAGACACGTGATTTTTGAGGTCTGCCAAAACTCAAGTTTGAAATGAATCACATCTGTGATGCCTGCCAATAGGTAAAATAGACCCAAATGTTATTCAAAGTCAAAGACATTGTGTCTACTACCAAACCCCTTCAAACAATCCACATAGATCTATTTGGATCCACCAAAACCGTAAGTATTAGTGGAAAAGGATATATCTTCATCATCATTGATGAATATTCTCGTTTTACTTGGGTAATGTTTCTTGCTCATAAAGATAAGGCTATCACAAACTTTAAGATATTTTGTAGAAAAGTACAGAGAGAAGCTGGACACCTCATCACCTATGTTCACAGTGATCATGGAGGAGAATTTGAAAATAAGGCTTTTGATGAATACTATGCTCAAAGCGGATACTCTCAGAACTTCTCATCACCTCGGTCTCCTCAATAAAATAGTATGGTGGAGTGAAAAAATTGGTTTTTCTAGGAAATTGCTAGGACCATGTTGTTGGAACACAATCTACCAGATCACTTTTGGGCAGAGGTAGTAAGCACAGCATGTCACATTATCAGTAGATGCCTCATCAGAGCTATTCTAAAGAAAATGCCTTATGAACAGTGGAGAGGGAAGAAGCTAAACATTAGCTACTTTCATCCTTTTGGATGCAATTTTCGTATCTACAATGGTAAGAATAACTTCGGAAATTCGATCCATGAAATGACAAAGGTATTTTTCTTGGGTACTCTCCCACCAGTCATGCTTATGGAGCTTATAATAAATGAACATTATCTATTGAATAATCTATGCATATTGTATTTGATGAAACTAATCACACTCCTATGTGTTTGAGTAGTGATAAAGAATAGGTAAGTGATCTACAATCTAAAGCCAATTCTAGCATAACCTCTGAGACATCATAAGACGAGTCGACTACACCCCCTCCAAAGTCGACTCCCACAGCAGAAATAGTCAAATCAAGTATTCCAAGTTAATGGAAACATGATGCTCGCATCCAAATAAATATATCATCAAAAATCCAGATAATAGATGTATACAAAGCAACATTGAGAAAGCAAGTGTCTGTTGCCTATGTATCTCAAATTAAACCAAATAATACTGATAAAGTTTGCAAATATGAATCCTAGGTCGAAGCCATAAAGAAATAATTAGACCAGTTTGAACGAAATAAAGTTTGGACTCTTGTTGAAAGACCCAAGAACTGCTCAGTAATTGGAACTAGATGGGTCTACGGAAACAAATTGAATGAAGAAGGTAAGGTTATCAGAAACAAAGACAAACTTGTAGCTCAAGGGTACTCCCAACATGAAGGTATTGATTATGATGAAACCTTTGTCCCTGTGGCAAGGTTAGAATCAACTCAAATTTTATTAACTTCTGTTGTTTTCAGATACTTTAAGTTATATCAAATGAATGTCAAAATTGCCTTCTTAAATGGATTTATTCATGAATAAGTTTTTGTTAAAAAAAACTTGGTTTTGAAGATTCATCTTATCCAAATTACATTTTCAAATTGTCAAAAGCACTCTACGATCTCAAACAAGTTCCAAAGGCTTGTCATGAGAGATTGAGTATTTTCTTACTAATTAATAATTTTCAAAGAGGTTAAATTAATACAACTCTATTCATACAGAAGTTTGACTCAAATCTTCTTATTATGCAAATTTACATTGATGATATCATTTTTGGTAGTCCTAACATCTCTCTGTGTGAGAATTTTGCTAATCTGGTGAATGGAGAATTTGAAATGAGACTCAGGGAGAGCTCACATTTTTCTTGGGATTACAAATCAAAAAAACTCCCAAAGGTACCTTCATCATTCAAGCTAAGTACATAAAGAAACTCATCAAAAAGTTTGGTATGGAAAAAGAAAAGGCCTATAGAACTCCGATGAGTCCATCCACAAGACTTGATTCAGACTCATCTTGAAAGGATATTGATTAAAAGATCTATAAGGGAATGATTGTATCATTACTCTATTTGACCGCCAGTCGATCAGACATCATGTTCAGTATATATAAGTATGCCAGGCTCTAGTCGACTACCAAAGAGTCTCATCTGACGGCCATCAAAAAAATCATTTGATATCTCATAGAAACTCAAGACATTGGACTATGGTATACTTGCTCTTCCTATTTAAATTTAATTGGATATTCAGACGCTAGCTTTCCAAGTGATAAAAGTGATAGAAAAAACACTAGTGGAAAATGTCAAATTCTTGGTGATGTCCTGATTTCATGGCACAGCAAACATTAGTTGCTCTTTCAACAATTGAAGCCGAATACATAGTCGTTATAAGTTGTGGTACTAAAATTTTATGAATTATGCATCAACTACTTGATTTTAATTTATCTTTTGAATTTATTCCCATAATGTGTGATAACGTCAGTTCTATTATAATATACTATGCATCATTCTAGGGCCAAATACATTAATATTAAACATTATTTTACTCTAGATCATGTAAAAAATGGAGACTTTTCTTTAACATTTGTTGACTCCAAAAATCAACTGGAAGATATTTGTACAAAATCCTTTCTAGAAGAAAAGAATTTTTACCTTAGAAAAAGAATAGGTAATGTTATTATTAATGACCTATGAGTTTTATTTTTGAACAAAAAAATCTTTTTACTTGTTCTGATTTTCTCTTCAGTTTTTAACCAAAAATTGGTTTTCAAAAAGGGGAGTCGTCATTATTTTCACCGGTATTTATGCCACCCTTGTCGCTTCTACACCCCTTTACCTTCCCAACACACCCCTTTTTGTCATCCTTTCACTTCCATCAGTCATTTTTTCCTTCACACGTCCTTGTCTTCCCCTCTATTCTCTTTCCCAATAGTCGCCTACATCCCCCTTCTCTCTCTGTTCACTTACCCATCCTCTTTTCTCTCTCTGTCCCTTTAAAATCCAATTCCACTCCTCTACCATGACCAGGACTTGTTGCATGGTCAGTGTTTGCACATCTCTTCCTAAAGCTCTCTCTGACATCCTTGTTCTCATATCTGAGTCCTCTGATGAATCCTTGTTAGATTCTCAATAGTTTATTTTTATCAAAAGACATCATCCCTCTCCCAGCCCAGCCTCTTCTGCCAAGAAACCTTGAAGTACCTCTCTACACTCTTTCCCTCCTGAGGACATGCACAAGTTTTGTACATGCTCTCAGAAAGAAAAAAAATTTGCCTTCAAAAACCGCTCCATTGTACCCGATTGCATAATCAATCTCTGCCAATTAAAAGACGTCTTCTATAATGTCAGTCACTTCTTTAAGTTTTAAGATTTTTCCTTGGTATTCCTTCCCTGTGGACTTATAGTTTATGAAGATACCGTCTGCATATTCTATGTGAATCTACATCTCTCTCCTAATAGTGGTGAACTTAAGACTCCTGTTCTTGGCATAAGAATTGGCCTAAATGAGTTTCTGTTCGAAAAGGTTTTTGATACAAAATTCTCTGGTGTGATTTCTTTCATGAATGGTAACTGGACCAAAGATTTTGAGGTAAGTTTTAAAGAAGCAAAAAGGATCTTGTCTGACCCAGACACAACAGCATCTACTTGTGGTCTTTTGTTCCTGTGTTTCCAGTATCGCATCATGTCCCACATAATTGCTACCTCACTGATTCCAAGAATGGGATCCCTCAGCAATATTACCTTCTGTGATTTATTTGTTCTATATTGTCTGGTTAAGAAACACAAAATCAATTGGGCAACCTAGATCCATGAGTATTGATAACGCTCAATCTACAGCTCTCGCAGGAGTGTAAAGCGGTCGTTAGCAAATATAGAACCCAACCTGGGTTGGGTGTCGATCCCACAGGGAATAGCTTGGCCAACAAGTAAGCAAAATTACTAAACTTTTGGTGCAAGTCTCGTAAAAAGGGGGGATTCTTGTCTTGCAAGTAATGTAAACAAAGGCTGAAAATAATAAAGTAAAAAGAGAGAGATTGTTACGTTGGTTGTAAACAATGAGAATTGAAGCGTTGGGGTTATGTCCACCTTCTGAGGTATACGTCTCTATTGACTATGAGTGTGTAGAATTGTGACATGCATGTGCTTATAGAGAATTGTATTCGATGGTAAATCCAAGCGTCTCTCGACCTCAACAAGGACTATTTCACTTTAACTCTCTCGAGCTTAAACCGTGTCTAACGGTACGAATTCTCCAAGAGGTTAGTCCAATTACGGCACTAGCTTTTTAATAGGAAAGGGTGTCCTACTACCTTGACATTATCTCTTTTCCAGACAAATAACCTTTCTCTCGAACAAGTTAAATGTTAGACTGGCGTATTCTTGCGTTTGCAACCGCAAAGAATGTGGATTAAGATGAAGAGAATAATGATATAAGCAATATACGTGTCTTGGACTCACAAACTCACAGCAATAGATAGTAACTCATTCGGCTTCCATAACCCCAACAGAGAAGTTTAGTTACCCATGAATGCGAAGGAGATCACGATTGACATTGTTATTATATCACAATATGGCGTAATGGCGTGTAGGTCAAGTGATAGGCGTGTGGCGTGTTTCCTTGGCTCGGTAACGATTCTCTTGTTGTGGAATTTAAGGATTGAAGAGTAGAAGAAGAAAAATAGAATTAATGGAAAGATTAGAAGAGTTGTAATTGAGAAGTAGAATGTGTCTCTCCACTAAGGGAGGACTTGTCTCTCCACTAAGGGAGGACTTAATTAAAAATCTCTAGCATGATAGGGTATTTATAATACTCCTATCCTACTCCTACTATGCTAATGAAATAAATAACCAAATCCTACTAAACTAAGGAAATACTTAACCCATTTGTACTAGGTTAATGTAACATTCTCCTAATCCAAATAAACTAATGAAATACATAACCCAATTGTACTAGGTTAATGTATCATTGTCAAATTCCAGCTTTGTGTCTGTAAGTCCCCAAAGTCTTCAGAAATGTTGTTTTAGCCCGGGACAGATTTTCCATGCAGCAGTTTTGGTCCTTAGGCGTGTAGACTTCCTTCCCTTCCTTTGTGAGCTTTCTTTTGCGTCAAGTAAGCCATAAAATGCTGCATTTTGCATCATTTATACCTGAAACTTTCCTAATCATGTTCGTTATCTCATTTACAGGAAAAAGGACTAAAAGTGCATGAAATATATACTTTGTTCTCAAAACTAGGCTAAAATATGGGAAAAATATATTGATATAGGCGCGTAATTTCGCCGATCATCAAGTATATGCTAGAGAGCGCAGCGGATGTTCATGCCTCCGCCAGTTTATCGTATGGCCTATTAATTACTTGGATTCTCTTATATTATTGTATTGATCTTTTTGCTTTCCCCCCAATGGAAGTCGTTGCCACTTATGACTCCAAAACTTTTGCCAGTATGCTCTATATTTTGGTTGATAATGAGTGATGCAAGAAGGATTTTTCTCAGGCAAAATCTAAACTCCCTAAGGTAAGAAAGTCTGTTTCTAACCCATAATTACTGTGTTTAAGAAATTGGAGAAAATCAAAGATTGCTTCAAAGTTGTTGAGGAATGTGTCATGTTGCTGCAGAAGTTGACTTCCAAATTTTTGGACCTTGGGAAGAGCACCAACACAGACATAGGTATGGTTCGGCTAGCTCTCAACGGGTTCAAACAAGAGGGCATCAAGTTGTTTACTCGAGTGTTCACTCGCATGGACTCCTTCAAGTCCCAAGTTCACTCTTCTAATGATGATCTTGCCATTTCCGTTCAGAAATCCTACCCCTCCTTCTTCAAACACCTTAAAAAATCGTATGACAAATTTTTTCATAATATACACAATACCCTAACATACTTTTTGGCTAAGCCTTGAATGATGACTTTTTATTCAAAAAGAGGTCTTGTCCCTTATTTTTGTTAGGTTGTTACATGATTTTTTAACTCACTATTTGCCACACTTTTTGTTTTTGCCTAGTACCTGGTAATTAATTAGATCAATTCTCTACTATATGTCTACTATTTTTTTGCTGCTCAGTGGTTCTTTTTTATTATGCCAAAAGGGGGAGTAAGGCAGGAACATCAGAAGTACTACAAGTTAAGGGGAGAAAGTCCACTATCAATGGATAAGAGATGACTAATACTCAAGAAATAGAGGAATATCGGAAGTGTTTACCAGTTAGGGGGAGCAAGATGACTACTGTGGCAGACAGGGAAGTCAACTGATGTTTAATTTTTATTTTTCATTATCAAAAAGGGGGAGATGTTAGCCTCTTATATTTATGTTCTATATTTTAATAATGACAAACTAATGAGTAAACATTTGCAGGATATTAAAGATCTCTAATGATGGAAGGAGAAGATAATGAAGATACACCAAAAATGTAGAAGAGATTCCAGAATCTCTAATGAATCAACTAAGGATATCCAAGAATATCTTGCAAAAGGAAGCAAGCATCCAACAGCATGATGGTCGGCGCTAAACTTGGAACAATATCAATCATACGGAATCAATTCAAGATTTCCAAGAAATCTCGAAAAGGAAAGCAAGCATCCAACAACAGCTTAGACGGAGAAAAACTTGGGAAAAGAACATCAATCACTATAAGAGCAAAAGGAAAGAAGATCACGAACATATTTGATACAGATGTGTATAAAGTATTGTGTATGGAAATAACTGATATGGACATACTAAACGGTAATATTCCTCAATCAAGGAATCAATTCAAATCCTTGATTCGGACAAAATATCTTGGGTTTCCTTACGAAGAAAAGAAGCTAAGGAATATAAAGAGAGGACTGAAGATCAAAGCACTTATGCAACTTCAAGGAAGAATCTCAAAGTATCTCAATCTTAGTCTCACAAAGCTTTATACTTCTTAGTTTACAATAGTTATATAAAGAGTAGGATCGAGTCAACTTTGTAATACAAACTGAAGTTGTGTCACAAGATCTGAAGAACGGAATAAGTCTTCGGAACTTGTTTCTCATCATTGTACTCGAGCCCAACTTTGAAAGATCTAAGGAAAAGTTCAAACCTAAGGGGACTGAAAGTAGTCACCATATTGGTGCTCCAAATCAGAATCAATCTTCGTATCTTTACTTTAAAGTTAATTATTTACTGGTCCCTATATTCAAATGTAATCTATTTTATGAAGTGTACTGATCTGCAAGCAAGTTGACTGTAAAGAGGCAATAGTCAACTTACAAAATTTTTCAATTCACCCCCCCCCCAACCCCCCTCTTGAATTTCATGCACTCCAATCCCATAAGAAATGTAACACTACTAAAAAAAAAAAAACCACAGATGGTCGCTTTTATAATTTAAAATTTCAAATAATCATTTCAATAATTTTTATATTAATTATTATTTCTTTTATAAACAAAAAATAAAAAAATCAACCACTTGTGGTCGGTTTTATTTAAAAAATATAATGAAAAAGTATTTTTAAAAACCGATCAATTATGATCGGTTTATATAATTAATTAATTAATTTTTAAAAAAATGACTACTAGTGGTCGGCTTTTTAAAAATTAATTAATTATATTAAATAAAAGAACCGACCACATGTGGTCGATTTTATAAAAATTAAACAATTAATTTATATTAAAATACTGACCAAAAGTGGTCAGTTTTATTAAAATTAATTAATTAATCTAAAAATAAAACCGACCACTTGTGGTCGGTTTATTTTGAATTTAAAAAAAAATATTAAATTTTAAATGTATATGTATATATTTTTTAAAAAAAGGACCACACGTGGTGGATTTTAAAAAAGCTACCACACATTTTGATCGATTTTGTGGTCGAAAATGTAGGAAAATCGACCACATGCAGTCGATTTGTGTGGTCGATTTTCCTGTATTTTCTAGCAGTGTAATGAATGATGTGCAATTGTGCATCTCCGAACCCAAGTCAATAATGAAATTAAGCAAAGAATTTCATGTCTTAAGCCAAATTCGATGTCAATTTCAAAATCAAGTCAATTTATTAAATGGGAGAATTCTCATTAGCTAGAATTTGCAACAGTTCATTTACAATAGCAAATCAGCTCAATCATGCTAGCAAATAGGGAAAACTGTTCGAAAGAGGCAATTGACTTATTTTAGCCCCTCAAATAATATTGTTACCTGCATAGATACTCGTCATTTTACCTATATGGGACCTACATTCTCCATTACTCCTATGGCACATAGCTTACACATAAGCACTTAAAAAGCAGTTAAAAAAAAGTCTCAACTTGCTTTATAAGAAGCTAAAACTTTAACAAACTTGTCCTTCCGTAAAGCTTCTAAATGATCAAAATTTGTTCAGATATATAATCTTTGTAAGAGTATAAACTAGTACATCAAATTTTAACTAAAATAAATCATAATTCAATCCCCAAAATAAAAATTCTTACTCTAAAAATTCTAGAACTAAAATCTAAATTTTTCAAAATAGTTGTTGATAATATCGTAAGGAATATATGCAGAAGCTTAAAGCCAAGCACGAGTAAGGAACCTTACGCCAAGAAACACAAACAGAAGGGAATTATAACTACAGACATCAACATTTCTAATACACTTATCAAAATGATTGACCATTATATTTTCTTGTCATCATTAGGTCATCATTGACATTCTTGTCACTATTACCTTATCGTGGCATTAACCCCTCCAACCATTGGCCTCAATTTCATCTAAAAAGTTTTCAACTCACCCGATTGTAAAACCATGTTAACAATACTACCAATTCACTACTATTCCTTTTTCAATTTCTCCTTTTGAACAACCAATATTACTCTAACCAACATTATTAATATAATTAACATAACAAATTACCACCCAATCATTACTCAGGTATTACAAACCACCAGTAATTTAAAGAGTACAGCAGTAAGATATATGTTAGTTATAAGAGAATTTATCCATATTTATTGAATTAACTATGAGAAGACCATTTAAAAATAGAGAAGCTTTTAGAAAAATTAAAGAATCTTTAATTAGTAATTATTCAGAATATATAAGTCTAAATAAAACAAAAGAAAATCCACAAAGATTAGTCTACCTAATTACATTAATATCTAGTATTGAAGCAAAATTAATAATCCATTTAAAATCTAGAAGAATGAGACCCATACCACCTAATTATGATAAAATTAGATTTAGATATCCGCCAAGGTATTATAAATATGGTTTAAATGAATAAAGAGCAAAAATACAAAGAATTAAAATAATTTATTTCTGAAAAACGTAAAAAATTAAAAATAAGAATAGAAAGATTACATTATAATATATTTGCCGGAGTTAGTAAAAACTCAATAAATACACAAAAAGATGAAATATCAAAATTAGAATCATAAATAGATAATTTAGAATATATATACCAACATGAACTATTCACAATAAAATGAACAAAGAAGAATTTATAATAGATGAAAAAATATATGAAAATCACGAAGGATTAAAAATAAAAATAGTATTTTCTAATCTAGGAAGAAGATACAAGAAAATAGGTGAACATTTATATCTAATGTTAGAAAAATAAGAATTAAAATTAGAAGATAAATTAACAGCAATGGTAAGAATAGAAAGAGAAAATGAAGAAATAGATAGAAAAAAAGGAAATAGAAAAAATAAAACAACAAACTACAGAAGAAATACGAAAAATAGAAGAAACTAAAAATAGTAGGATTGCTGAATTAGAAAAAGAACTACAAATGTTAAAAGATCTGTATGAACAAAGACAAAAAGAAAAAGAAGAAAGAAGAAAAAGATAGAGAACAAAAATTACTGAACGAGATAAATCAATTTAAGGAAAAATTAGAAATAAATAATATAGATGTTGAAGAAACAGATAATTATGATTCAGAAGATAGTGAAACATACACAGAAATATTAACAAATACAAAAAATTTAGAAATCAATGAAAAACAAGAAGTAATTAATGAGGAAAACTTAGAAAGTACCAACATAGAAAAAATACTCTTGATAAAAAAGAAGATGAAAATATAATACCTAAAACAACAGAAATAAGAAAACCTATATATTATAAGAGTAAGTTTAAAAAATATAATGAATATGACAAATGGACACCAAAACAAATAGTTAATAAAAATTATAACTTTTTAGACCTAGACTGTGTAATAGATACAGAAAAAACAATACAATTATGGATAGGATATATGACAAAACAATTATTAGATAATAATATAAACATAACAGATGCACCAGAATATATAGAAAGAACACTAATAGGATCAGTAAAACTATGGTTTTCAAATTTAACTGAAAACAACAAGAAAGTATTAAGAGCTAATAAACCTATAAAAGGAACATCATAAACAACAACTAAACTAACACCTATAGAATTATTAAAAAAATATGAAACAGCTATAAAAGATGAATTTGGTAGTATGACAACAATAGAAGAAGAACAAGATGAAGAAAAAGATACAAATAGGAATTTAATGTTAAAATTAGCAATATGTAATATGTGTTATATAGATGAATATACTTGCGCATTTAAAGAATATTATTATAAAGGAGCATATAGTATAGAAGAAAGTAAAGAGATAAGAAAATTATATTTTAATAAATTACCCGAACCATTTAGTTCAAAGATAATAAAAAGTTGGGAAGAAGCAAAAATAGTAGATACGTTAGGAGCTAGAATAAAATTTTTACAACAATGGTATAGAAACTTATGTGAAAAATATAGAGAAGAATTAAAAATGGAAAAAACATTAATAAGAAATTTAGCATGTTGCAAAAATAAAATAGCACCTCAATTTGGATGTGAAAAAAGATATTATAAGAAAAGAAAAAGACATAAGAAATATAAGACATATAAAAAATCAAAATATAAATACAAGAAACCAAGAAAAAGATATTATGTAAAAAATTATAAATACAAAAGACCATATAGAAAGAAGAAATCTAGAAAAGAATGTACTTGTTATAATTGTGGAAAGTTAGGACATTTAGCTAGAGATTGTAAATTACCTAGAAATCCAAAAAATAAACAAATATCAGAAATAAAAATAGATAACACGGAATATATGCAGATAGATTATATAGATTATGAATTAGAAAGTGAGGATAGTATATATGAAATTTCAGAAAACGAAACAGATACTAAAATAGATAGTGAACTAGATGAATCAAATGACTGAAAAAGATATAAAAATAATAACAAAGGAAGAATGTTTAAATGATGAAGGAACGGAACAAAAAATAATATTTGACAGTAATATATTTGTTGAAATAAAAGGAAAAGAATTAGATTTAAGTGTAAAAAAAATATTTAAAATACCAACAATAAAAAAAAATTTTACTAGGAAGAAGGATGAATATTATGTAGTATGCCAAAAAGAACATGTAATAGACTGTAGATATGCAAAAGGCAAAGCTAGTATACCACTAGTAACAAAAAGAATAATTAATAAAGAGATAAATGATATAAAAAGTAAAGGAGATCCAATAAAATATGTACACCTAGGAGGTACAGAAATATTAATAAAGGCATGTTTTAGAGAGGGAATAGATACACCGATAGAATTATATCTAGCAGATGATAGAATTATAAAACCTATAGAAAAAAGCATAATAACTGCCGTAAAAGGAAATTTAATATACCAAAAATTTAAATTTATAATAAGTGCAAATTATTCAGTAGCGGTAACAGATAAAAATATAGATAAATCACTAGTATTATATTGGAAAATATCAGGAATAGAATTAACCCCAGGGAGTAAAATATTTACAGCAAGATACAAAAATTTATATGTATTAACAACAAAACATAAAACAACAGGAAAAAATAAGATTAACAAGATACGAATAGCTATTCGAACAAATTGTAAAAACAATAGATTATGATGATTATAGCTATAGAGACATAGATATAGAAGAAAATTTAGAAATAGTAAATGATAGAATAAGTACAACAAAAAGAACAGCTGATGAAAAACCAGAATCATCAAGCTCATAAAAAAAAACAAGTTATGAAATAAATTCAATAAGTAATTTAAACCAATATTACATAAAAGGAAAAATAAATGAAAAAGAATATTTAATACTCTTAAATACAGGACAAGAAGAAAATTATATAGCAAAATATCTAGTAAAAAATGAAGAAATAAAAACTGATAATGATATGTGCCCAGATCTACCAAGAAGTTTAATAAATAGTAAAAATATAGCAAAAAAGGAAATAATAATAGGAGTTAGAAAAATAAAAATAGAATTTGAAGTAAAGGAAGAAATGCAAAAAGCAGATATAATATTAGGAATAAAATGGTTAGAACAAGTAAAACCATATAATATAGAACATACACAATTAACCTTAACATATAAAAAAAAGAAATTATTCTTAAAAAGAGTCTTAACATAATAATGAAAATATATGTATTAATGAAGATAGTAGTAGAAGGATATTACAGTAGATATTATACGTCTATGGTAGATACAGGAGCAGAAGCTAATTTATGTAGATATAATTGCTTACCAGAAAGTAAATGGGATAAATTAAAAACACCAATAATAGTTAAAGGATTTAATAATGAAGGAAGCTTAATTACTTATAAAGCTAGGAATGTAAAAATGCAAGTATGGGATAAGATATTAACAATAGAAGAAATTTATAATTATGAACTAACATCAAAAGATATACTTTTAGGAATGTCATTTTTAGATAAATTATACCCACATATAATAACTAGAACAGACTGGTGGTTTACAACACCATGCAAACAAAAAGTAAGAGCAAAATGAGTTAATAATAAAATAAGAAAGAAAACTGATTGGATAAAAGAAAGTGAAAAAATTACACAAAAGTTAGAAAATATAAAAAATACTGAAGATACAATAGAACTAGAAGTATTTTCGATAAACAAAATAGAAATAACTATATTTTCAATAAATAAAATAGAAATAATTAAGAAAAAATTAGAACAATTATATAGTGAAGATCCATTAAAAGGATGGGAAAAACATAAAACTACCATAAAAATTGAATTAATAGACAAAAATAGTATAATAACCCAAAAACCATTAACATATAATTTTGACGATTTAAAAGAATTTAAAATGCATATAGATGAATTATTAGAAAAACAATACAAACAAAAAAGTAATAGTAAACATAATAGTCCAGCATTTATAGTAAATAAACATAATGAACAAAAAAAAGGAAAAAGTAGGATGGTTATTGATTATAGAAATTTAAATGCAAAAACTATAACATATAATTATCCAATACCAAATAAGATATTAAAAATAAGACAAATACAAGGATATAATTATTTTAGCAAATTTGATTGTAAATCAGGATTTTACCATCTAAAGTTAGAAAAAGAATCTAAAGAACTAACCGCATTTACGGTACCACAAGGATTTTATGAATGGAATGTATTACCATTTGGATATAAACATGCACCAGGTAGATATCAACATTTTATGGATAATTATTTTAAACAATTATCTAATTGTATAGTATACATAGATGATATATTATTATATACAAAAACTAAAGAAGAACACTTAAAATTATTGGAACAGTTTACAGATATAATAGAAAATCGGGAATAAGTCTAAGCGAAAAGAAAGCTGAAATTATGAAAAATTAGATAGAATTTTTAGGAATACAAATAGATAAAAGTGGCGTAAAAATGCAACAACATATAGTACAAAAAATAATAAATTTGAAAGAAGAATTAGATACAAAAAAGAAATTACAATCATTTTTAGGATTAGTAAACCAAGTAAGAGAATATATTCCAAAATTAGCAGAAACTTTAAAACCACTACAGAAAAAATTTAAAAAGGATGTAGAATATAACTACAATGAAGAAGATAAAAAACAAGTTCAAAAAATAAAATTACTTTGTAAAGAATTACCAAAACTACAATTTCCAGATGAAAATAGAAAATTTATATACATAGTAGAAGCAGATGCTAGTGAATATAGTTATGGAGGAGTACTTAAATATCGATATGAAGCAGAAAAAATAGAACACCATTGTAGATACTACTCAGGTACGTTCAATGAGACAGAAATAAAATGGGAAATAAATAGGAAAGAATTATGTTCATTATATAAATGTTTGTTAGAGTTTGAGCCATATATTGTATATAACAAATTTATTGTACAAACAGATAATACACAGGTACGCTGGTGGTTAACAAAGAAAATACAAAATTCAGTTACAACGAAAGAGATTCGGAGACTAGTCTTAAATATATTAAATTTCACATTTATAATTGAAGTAATCAGTACTAACAAAAATGTTATTGCAGATTACATATCAAGACAAAGCTACACAGACTGAAATAATATAAGAAGATACTCTAGAAAAAATACACAACACCCTAACTACGCTTTCAATGAAAGTGGATAGTATGGGTAATGAGATAGAAAAGCTAAAGACTAATGAAGATAAACTGAAGTCTATAGCTACAAATCAGCTAACTCAGCAATGTGCAGAGCTATGTCGATCGGAAGACATTAAAGTTCCAGAGCTAGAAGGAGACGTTGGGATACTCCATAAAACCCATAACATTTATCAATCTACTTCTGCAGGTACAAGCAAAGGAGTTAGTCGACCAAGATACCAGAACATGAATATGAATAAAATATTTGAAAAACCATTTACACCAAAAACACAAAAAGACCACTTGTTCATACCCCCACAAATTACCACATACCGAGATAGCCTAAACCAAGATAAAAAATTTTACAATTATACAGCCCAAAAATACATAGAAAATATCTATAGAGTACAAACTTTTCTAAACCATAACCCCAGAGCTACAAATATCAAAGAACCAAACACTAACTATATAACCCAAAAATTACAAGGATATAACAAGCTAATTGAACTACCCAAAACTAACCCAAGCCTAGTAAAAACTTGTTTTGACTATGGACTATTAAACACCATATACACCCAAGACGGAGAAGAATTAACAGCTATGGAAGAATTACACAAGATATTCACCACCTACAAAAGAATAACGAAAGGAAATCTATTTTACATAAAGTGTTATACTGCACCAGCAGAGATATTATATGATGAAATAAAACCAGTTATACAAGTTTTAAAAATAGGACTAACCAGAGATATGATCATACCAGAAGATATTACACAGCAATCGGAGATACCCAGAATTGAGATACCCGATTTCTACGCAAATAAACGACTTATTGGACTAGCTACGATTATCCAAGAACTAGCAAATAATTATACTAATGGAAACCTAATATGGAGCTATTATTCGAGAGATCATCAAATGATTTACTCAAATTCAAAAGAGCTACGACAAGCAGATATGGAAGATGTCTGTAACAGCCCAGCCCAGCCCACCGGCGCATGCGAAATTGTCCGCTTTGGAGCCTCGGCCCCTCACGGTTTTAAAACGCGTCACATACGTGGAATGTATCCATGCACCTATAAGGCACACTTCGTTCCCCTTCACTACCGATGTGGGATTTGCCTAAGTGAATGCAGGCGTTACGTATCGTCGTCCCTAAACTCATCCCCCGTAGGGACTCAGCGTCCTCGCTGAGGTTTGCCCCATCACCGGCACCGGCGCTGGCTCTGATACCAACTGTAGCAGCCTAGACCACCGGCGCATGCGAAATTGTCCGCTTTGGAGCCTCGGCCCCTCACGGTTTAAAAACGCGTCACATACATGGAAGGTATCCATGCACCTATAAGGCATACTTCGTTCCTCTTCACTACCGATGTGGGATTTGCCTAAGTGAATGCAGGCGTTACGTATCGTCATCCCTACACTCACCCCCCGTAGGGACTCAGCGTCCTCGCTGAGGTTTGCCCCACCACCGGCACCGGCGCTGGCTTTGATACCAACTGTAACAGCCCAGCCCACCGGCGCATGCGAAATTGTCTGCTTTGGAGCCTCGGCCCCTCACGGTTTTAAAACGCGTCACATACGTGGAAGGTATCCATGCACCTATAAGGCACACTTCGTTCCCCTTCACTACCGATGTGGGATTTGCCTAAGTGAATGCAGGCGTTACGTATCGTCGTCCCTACTCTTCGTTGTAAATAAAAGAAAATAGTACCTGTATCAGCCCAACAGACACGCATAAATATATATATAAACTGTAATTGGCCGTTAGAGCCATCACGTCTATCAATCAAACACTCCTATGGCTGTACAATATGTCTACAAAAGCCTCTACATAGATACACAACTGAGTTAGGGTCGGGAAAAACTCCCGCCCACAAAAGACTTTTATACAAATACCAAAAATACATATATAAACGACTTGGGATGCTCCGAAACAACTGGAGCTCACAATTAACAACAAAATGTCCTGGCTCTTACTGTGGAGGTGTACGACCTGAAGTACCTATTCCTGCAGGCATGAATACGGGTCCCCCGTGAAAGACGTCAGTACGGAAATATGTACTGAGTATGTAAGGCAGTGAGTATCAAGATGAGATACAAAAGATCAACAGAACCCAGGTACCAGTGAATAAACAGTATGAGTAGACCACACTTAAAAGAGCTGATGGGATACCTGCACATTACTTTCATATCATTACTTCCCATAATCCTTATCAATACATAACGTATGTCATACAATGGCCAACTGATCAGTGGTACTAATACAATACATCAGGGACCACCCCTGGAATAGCATATATACATAAACTTTATAATACAATGGCCAACTGATCAGTGGTACTAATACAATACATCATATCATCAATTTAAAATACAGACATTCCATTTCCTAGTTCAATTAATCTTTGTGATTGGTTACTTTGTGGTCACACCTTATGGAACTTGAAACCATGATACCTCAATAGGAAAAACATGTAAATAGGTAATCAATATCATGAAAATGAAGTAGAGAATCATGGATACCTCATTAAACCATTTCGGAGTCAACAATAGTATATGGACATTTTTTTTGACTAGCCGGACATCTTAAAAGTGAAAACAAGTTCAATTGGTAGTGTCGAAGATCATAAGATGTTATTATGTGTCATGTGTCGTAGGACAATTTTGGAAGCTTACTTGAGAGTGTCATGGGTCATTATTCATGCCAAAGATTAGATAGAGTATGTCTTACATACCTTGATATAACCACTTCAATACAAGTCCAACTTGACTTCCCGTACTCTTCGAACACTTATCTACAATAAGTCATTTGTGGCAAACTAGTATTAGCAACCAAACCTTACCATTTAGGTATTAACTTCACCAAATAATGTCTAGGAAGTAATCCTTTAACTCATCAGTAATAGTGCTACATACATCCTCTTATACTCTTATCACATTCACATATCTTGCATTTTCATGAAATATCCCTCAACATCACTCTTAGCCTTTATTTCCCTTCTTAATCACCATCCAATACCAACATGATCACTAGGCATACATAACCACTAATATAATGATATATCACCACAATTCATCCTCCATAATCCAATACAACAACTTCCATAATTTACTACTAACAATTTATACAAAACAATTCATAACTATGTTTCTGGTTATCTTCCAACATCAAGACAATACTCATAATCCTTTATCAATACTTATTCATGGATAAGAATCAAGAATAAACAATATTTCATACCTTAACAATGAACTCTTTCATTTAGAATCCTCCTTACATAACCATGGGGTGCTTCTCGAAGCTTTCGAGATGGTGAACACAACTACGGAACCAATTCGAATTTTCTACGGTTGAATCACAAAATATTTGAAGTTGAAATTAGGCTAGGGTTTCACCTTCTCTTAATAATTGGATGATATATGATATATATGAGGCTAATTTTAGGTTTATAAAGACCCATTTTCGTCCAAGAGGTAATAGAAAATGACCATTTTGCCCTAAAAATTTAAATAAATCCGAAACTGTCCCCAGTGAACAGTTTTGATAGGCTAAAGTAAATCGATCATAACTCTTTTCTCCGGTATAGTATTTGGGTGAAACCAATTGCATTGGAAAGATAATTCAAAGGTCTTTCATTTTCATATAAAGTATACCACCCAGTTCTTCTTGTACAAGGAGTTATGGTCCTTTAAAGTTGACCCAAAAATCTGTCCCACAATTCTGTTTTTTTTTTTTGATAGGCTGTAGTAAAACGGGTATATCTCCTTACTCAGACATTGGATTTGGATGAAACCAATTTCATCGGAAAGAAGACTCTCGGATCTTTTCTTTGATATATAGCAGCTCACACAGTTCATTTTGTACAAGGAGTTATGATCGTCTAAAGTTGATCCCAAAAAATAATTGCCTAGCTGCAGTAATTTTCCTGCAGATTTACTGTTCACAGGCTTCCCGGCCACCGTTTTGAAATTTCGAATGTGCTCGCTTGTATGAAATACTCCTCTGTTTTGGGCAAAATTTATATCGTTGGAAATCTTATTCCAATACCTACACATACAACTATTGACGGGATACTTCCGAACACCATAAACTTAATTTAACCCATACGCAAGCCTTTAGGACTCCATATAATCGTGATAAATGTACGAAAAAAATTTATGGGGTGTTACATAGTGTAGGGACGGTGATACGTAGCACCTGCATTCACTTAGGCAAATCCCACATCGGTAGTGAAGGGGAACGAAGTGTGCCTTATAGGTGCATGGATACCTTTCACGTATGTGACGTGTTTTAAAACCGTGAGGGGCCGAGGCTCCAAAGCGGACAATTTCGCATGCGCCGGTGGGCTGGGATATTACAGTTGGTATCAGAACCAGCGCCGGTGCCGGTGGTGGGGCAAACCTCAGCGAGGACGCTGAGTCCCTACGGGGGGTGAGTGTAGGGACGGCGATACGTAACGCCTGCATTCACTTAGGCAAATCCCACATCGGTAGTGAAGGGGAACGAAGTGTGCCTTATAGGTGCATGGATACCTTCCACGTATGTGACGCGTTTTAAAACCGTGAGGGGCCGAGGCTCCAAAGCGAACAATTTCGCATGCGCCGGTGGGTTGGGCTGTTACAGTCAGACAATGGATAATGACACTACTTAACCCAGAAAAATAATCTACCGCAAGAGCAATTAAAAAAAGATTTATTTCAGATGGACTACTGACAAGATATTGTAAAATAATTGGACACAAATATCCAGATCACCAATGTTAAAGATGTAATGGAGAAGATAACATTATTCCAGAAGTACATCTAGAATAAAGAAGACAAAATGCCAGCTGGAAAGATAAGATAAGAAGCAATAATGGAGATATAACAGATACGACAACATCAATGGAGACAAGATATTGAATTATTTATTGTATAGATTTTTTCTTTACGTAAAAAGAATTGTAATTATTGTAAGTTCCTATGTCTATGTAGACTTTTCTAGGCTTATTTAAGGTTATGTAGACTTTACGCTTTTTAGGGTACTAGCCTAGGTAATAGCCTTTTTGACTTATAGGTTAGCATTTAGTTAACATCTAAAAAACGTGTAAAGGATTGTAAATTTTTTTTTTCTCTATAAATGAAGGAAATTGAAGGCATTGCAAAGCAAGCCTTCATGCGTTAAAGCAAATACTCTCTCCATTCCATAACAAATACTTTGCTCAGTTAATTAAAAAACAAACATATTTCAATGAAAAAAGCTATGGAGGAACAAACTTCAGAAATATTAAAACTACCCAAACAAGTATATTTATTTATGATTATGAATAGCTAAATTCATAATTCCCAACAATCATGATATGATAAAATAAATTCATATTAGTTACTTGTAGTAGAATTATTTGAAGAATAATATGTTAAGAAGTTTATTAGCAAAGTGGAAACGGAGAAAAATCCCTAAGAACTATGTCATCCTAAAGGTGAAACCAATGAGGCAAGAAGCCGTGGCGGGGAGTAACCAGAGTAGAGGCGTTGTTTAAGGGAAAAAGTATCAAAATTACCATGCTAATAGTGACCAAAGAACATGTTATTTAAGAATAATCTAGTATATAGTAATCTAAGATGACCATATTTTGTTATGTACATGGTTGAAGGGAATATTTTGAAGAAAGCAATTTTATGAAAATGAATAATTATTTATTTGATGTGATGGTAGATAAATTTAAAATACTTATTTTGTATGCGCTTAAAGATATAAAAGTAGCAGATATAAGAAAAATCATATTAGAAAAAGCATTTGGTGAATATTACATGACTAGAGTAAATTATATACCATACCTACCTAACTACTCTTACAAATACTTATCATGACAAATTACATAAAATTTTTAGAAAAAGATATAGAAGCATACAGTTACTAGAAAAACAGATGAAAATAAATATAAACAAATACATGAAAAATAAAGATATAAAATATATAGAATTTCTTAATAAAAATATGCAAGAACTACTAAGGCTAAAACAATCAACTACAAAATATTATAGTAAAATCAATTTTAAAAGATAGATCACCTAGACTATCTTAAAGTTTTAATCTTATATATACTTAAAGATATAAAAATTATAGACATTAAGAAAATAATATTAGAAAAAGTAATAGACTATGAAATTGAAACCATAAATTGGCTAGAACAGTTATACGAAGAAATTTACCCAGAAGGATATTATTCAGATTAAAGGATGTTAGAATATATTAGAAAAACTAGAGAAAATCAAGATAATCTAAATAGTGAAATTAATTATAGAAACCGAATTAGAAAAATAATGGAAAATCTAAAAAAAAATAAAAAAAAATATGGATAGAAGAAACCTTAGAAAATTTAGAAAAAAATACATGTGATAGTTTATATGATTTAAAAAACTCACTACGAGAAGAACAACACAAGATAATAAATAACATAGAAAATCTAGAATTAGATATACATTACAGTACAGTTAGGATAAATTATTATACAGAAATTTATAACTTTGCTGTTACTACAGGATAAAATAATAAACCAAACAAATTAATGAATACATCTTACAAAAATAATAAATTATTAAAAAATATTGAAACAAAATCTAAAAAATATCTACGCACAAAAAAGAATAGATTCATTAGATATATAATAAATCTATTTTATAATCTAGTTATCCGCACCCCCCTACAAATAATATATAATAAATCTATTTTATAATCTATTTATCCGCACCCCCTTACATTTGTAGGGGGGGCGGATAACTAGATTATAAAATAGATTTATTATATATCTAATGAATCTATTCTTTTTGGTGCGTGGATATTTCTTAGATTTTGTTTCAATATTTTTTAATAATTTATTCTTTTTGTAAGATGTATTCATTAATTTGTTTTGTTTATTATTTTATCCTGTAGTAACTGCAGAGTTACAAATTTCTGTATAATAATTTATCCTAATTGTACTGTAATGTATATCTAATTATAGATTTTCCATGTTATTTTTTATCTTGTGTTGTTCTTCTCGTAGTGAGTTTTTAAAATTATATAAACTATCACATGTATTTTTTTTCTAAATTTTCTAAGGTTTCTTCTATCCATATTAATTTTTTTTCAGATTTTCCATTATTTTTCTAATTTGGTTTCTATAATTAATTTCATTATTTAGATTATCTTGATTTTCTCTAGTTTTTCTAATATATTCTAACATCCTTTAATCTGAATAATATCCTTCTGGGTAAATTTCTTCGTATAACTGTTCTAGCCAATTTATGATTTCAATTTCATAGTCTATTACTTTTTCTAATATTATTTTCTTAATGTCTATATTTCTATATCTTTAAGTATATATAAGATTAAAACTTTAAGATAGTCTAGATGATCTATCTTTTAAAATTGATTGTACTATAATATTTTGTAGTTGATTGTTTTAGCCTTAGTAGTTCTTGCATATTTTTATTAAGAAATTCTATATATTTTATATCTTTATTTTCCATGTATTTGTTTATATTTATTTTCATCTGTTTTTCTAGTAACTGTATGTTTCTATATCTTTTTCTAAAAATTTTATGTAATTTGTCATGATAAGTATTTGTAAGAGTAGTTAGGTAGGTATGGTATATAATTTACTCTAGTCATGTAATATTCACCAAATGCTTTTTCTAATATGATTTTTCTTATATTTGCTACTTTTATATCTTTAAGCGCATACAAAATAAGTATTTTAAATTTATCTACCATTACATCAGATAAATAACTATTCATTTTCATAAAATTGCTTTCTTCAAAATATTCCCTTCAACCATGTACATAACAAAATATGGTCATCTTAGATTACTATATACTAGATTATTCTTAAATAACATGTTCTTCGGTCACTATTAGCATGGTAATTTGGATACTTTTTCCCTTAAACAGTGCCTCTACTCTGGTTACTCCCCGTCATGGCTTCTTGCCTCATTGGTTTCACCTTTAGGATGACATAGTTCTTAGGAATTTTTCTCCGTTTCCACTTTGCTAATAAACTTCTTAACATATTATTCTTCGAATAATTCTACTATAAAGTAACTAATATGAATTTATTTTATAATATCATGATTGTTGGGAATTATGAATTTAGCTATTCATAATCATAAATAAATACACCTGTTTGGGTAGTTTTGATATTTCTGAAGTTTTTTCCTCCATAGTTTTTTCCATTGAAATATGTTTGTTTTTTAATTAACTGAGCAAAATATTTGTTATGGAATGGAGCGAGTATTTGCTTCAACGCATGAAGGCTTGCTTTGCAATGCCTTCAGTTTCCTTCATTTATAGAGAAAAAAAAAACTTTACAATCCTTTACACGTTTTTTGAATATTAACTAAATGCTAACCTATAAGTCAAAAAGGCTATTACCTAGGCTAGTACCCTAAAAAGTCTAAAGTCTACATAGCCTTAAATAAGCCTAGAAAAGTCTACATAGGCATAGGAACTTACAATAATTACAATTCTTTTTACGTAAAGAAAAAATCTGTACAATAAATAATTCAATATCTTGTCTCCGTTGATGTTGTCCTATCTGCTATATCTCCATTATTGCTTCTTATCTTATCTTTCCAGCTGACATTTTGTCTTCTTTATTCTAGATGTACTTCTGGAATAATATTATCTTCTCCATTACATCTTGAACATTGGTGATCTGGATATTTGTGACCAATTATTTTACAATATCTTGTTAGTAGTCCGTCTGAAATAAATCTTTTTTTAATTGCTCTTGCGGTAGATTATTTTTCTGGGTTAAGTAGTGTCATTATCCAATGTCTGACATCTTCCATATCTGCTTGTCGTAGCTCTTTTGAATTTGAGTAAATCATTTGATGATCTCTCGAATAATAGCTCCATATTGGGTTTCCATTAGTATAATTATTTGCTAGTTCTTGGATAATCGTAGCTAGTCCAATAAGTCGTTTATTTGCGTAGAAATCGGGTATCTCAATTCTGGGTATCTCTGGTCGCTGTGTAATATCTTCTGGTATGATCATATCTCTGGTTAGTCCTATTTTTACAACTTGTATAACTGGTTTTATTTCATCATATAATATCTCTGCTGGTGCAGTATAACACTTTATGTAAAATAGATTTCCTTTCGTTATCCTTTTGTAGGTGGTGAATATCTTGTGTCATTCTTCCATAGCTGTTAATTCTTCTCCGTCTTGGGTGTATATGGTGTTTAATAGTCCATAGTCAAAACAAGTTTTTACTGGGCTTGGGTTAGTTTTGGGTAGTCCAATTAGCTTGTTATATCCTTGTAATTTTTGGGTTATATAGTTAGTGTTTGGTTCTTTGATATTTGTAGCTCTGGGGTTATGCTTTAGAAAAGTTTGTACTCTATAGATATTTTCTATGTATTTTTGGGTTGTATAATTGTAAACTTTTTTATCTTGGTTTAGGCTATCTCGGTATGTGGTAATTTGTGGGGGTATGAACAAGTGGTCTTTTTGTGTTTTTGGTGTAAATGGTTTTTCAAATATTTTATTCATATTCATGTTCTGGTATCTTGGTCGACTAACTCCTTTGCTTGTACCTGCAGAAGTAGATTGATAAATGTTATGGGTTTTATGGAGTATCACAATGTCTCCTTCTAGCTCTGGAACTTTAATGTCTTTCGATCGATATAGTTCTGCACACTGCTGAGTTAGCTGATTTGTAGCTATAGACTTCAGTTTATCTTCATTAGTCTTTAGCTTTTCTATCTCATTACCCATACTGTCCACTTTCATTGAAAGCGTAGTTAGGGTGTTGAGTATTTTTTCTAGAGTATCTTCTTATATTATTTCAGTCTGTGTAGCTTTGTCTTGATATGTAATCTGCAATAACATTTTTGTTAGTACTGATTACTTCAATTATAAATGTGAAATTTAATATATTTAAGACTAGTCTCCGAATCTCTTTCGTTGTAACTGAATTTTGTATTTTCTTTGTTAACCACCAGCGTACCTGTGTATTATCTGTTTGTACAATAAATTTGTTATATACAATATATGGCTCAAACGCTAACAAACATTTATATAATGAACATAATTCTTTCCTATTTATTTCCCATTTTATTTCTGTCTCATTGAACGTACCTGAGTAGTATCTACAATGGTGTTCTATTTTTTCTGCTTCATATCGATATTTAAGTACTCCTCCATAACTATATTCACTAGCATCTGCTTCTACTATGTATATAAATTTTCTATTTTCATCTGGAAATTGTAGTTTTGGTAATTCTTTACAAAGTAATTTTATTTTTTGAACTTGTTTTTTATCTTCTTCATTGTAGTTATATTCTACATCCTTTTTAAATTTTTTCTGTAGTGGTTTTAAAGTTTCTGCTAATTTTGGAATATATTCTCTTACTTGGTTTACTAATCCTAAAAATGATTGTAATTTCTTTTTTGTATCTAATTCTTCTTTCAAATTTATTATTTTTTGTACTATATGTTGTTGCATTTTTACTCCACTTTTATCTATTTGTATTCCTAAAAACTCTATCTGGTTTTTCATAATTTCGGTTTTTTTTTTCACTTAAACTTATTCTCGATTTTTCTATTATATCAGTAATCTGTTCTAATAATTTTAAATGTTCCTCTTTAGTTTTTGGATATAGTAGTACATCATCTATGTATACTATACAATTAGGTAATTGTTTAAAATAACTATCCATAAAATGTTGATATCTACCTGGTGCATTTTTATATCCAAATGGTAATACATTCCATTCATAAAATCCTTGTGGTACCGTAAATGCGGTTAGTTCTTTAGATTCTTCTTCTAACTTTAGATGGTAAAATTCTGATTTACAATCGAATTTGCTAAAATAATTATATCCTTGTATTTGTCTTATTTTTAATATCTTATTTGGTATTGGATAATTATATGTTATAGTTTTTGCATTTAAATTTCTATAATCAATAACCATCCTACTTTTTCCTCTTTTTTGTTCACTATGTTTATTTACTATAAATGCTGGACTATTATGTTTACTATTACTTTTTTGTTTGTATTGTTTTTCTAATAATTCATCTATATGCATTTTAAATTCTTTTAAATCGTCAAAATTATATGTTAATGGTTTTTGGGTTATTATACTATTTTTGTCTATTAATTCAATTTTTATGGTAGTTTTATGTTTTTCCCATCCTTTTAATGGATCTTCACTATATAATTGTTCTAATTTTTTCTTAATTATTTCTATTTTATTTATTGAAAATATAGTTATTTCTATTTTGTTTATCGAAAATACTTCTAGTTCTATTGTATGTTCAGTATTTTTTATATTTTCTAACTTTTGTGTAATTTTTTCACTTTCTTTTATCCAATCAATTTTCTTTCTTATTTTATTATTAACTCGTTTTGCTCTTACTTTTTGTTTGCATGGTGTTGTAAACCACCAGTCTGTTCTAGTTATTATATGTGGGTATAATTTATCTAAAAATGGCATTCCTAAAAGTATATCTTTTGATGTTAGTTCATAATCATAAATTTCTTCTATTGTTAATATCTTATCCCATACTTGCATTTTTACATTCCTAGCTTTATAAGTAATTAAGCTTCCTTCATTATTAAATCCTTTAACTATTATTGGTGTTTTTAATTTATCCCATTTACTTTCTGGTAAGCAATTATATCTACATAAATTAGCTTCTGCTCCTGTATCTACTATAAGCGTATAATATCTACTGTAATATCCTTCTACTACTATCTTCATTAATACATATATTTTCATTATTATGTTAAGGCTCTTTTTAAGAATAATTTCTCTTTTTTATATGTTAAGGTTAATTGTGTATATTCTATATTATATGGTTTTACTTGTTCTAACCATTTTATTCCTAATATTATATCTGCTTTTTGCATTTCTTCCTTTACTTCAAATTCTATTTTTATTTTTCTAACTCCTATTATTATTTCCTTTTCTGCTATATTTTTACTATTTATTAAACTTCTTGGTAGATCTGGGCACATATCATTATCAGTTTTTATTTCTTCATTTTTTACTAGATATTTTGCTATATAATTTTCTTCTTGTCCTGTATTTAAGAGTATTAAATATTCTTTTTCATTTATTTTTCCTGTTATGTAATATTGGTTTAAATTACTTATTGAATTTATTTCATAACTTGTTTTTTTTATGAGCTTGATGATTCTGGTTTTTCATCAGCTGTTCTTTTTGTTGTACTTATTCTATCATTTACTATTTCTAAATTTTCTTCTATATCTATGTCTCTATAGCTATAATCATCATAATCTATTGTTTTTACAATTTGTTCGAATAGCTATTCGTATCTTGTTAATCTTATTTTTTCCTGTTGTTTTATGTTTTGTTGTTAATACATATAAATTTTTGTATCTTGCTGTAAATATTTTACTTCCTGGGGTTAATTCTATTCCTGATATTTTCCAATATAATACTAGTGATTTATCTATATTTTTATCTATTACCGCTACTGAATAATTTGCACTTATTATAAATTTAAATTTTTGGTATATTAAATTTCCTTTTACGGCAGTTATTATGCTTTTTTCTATAGGTTTTATAATTCTATCATCTGCTAGATATAATTTTATCAGTGTATCTATTCCCTCTCTAAAACATGCCTTTATTAATATTTCTGTACCTCCTAGGTGTACATATTTTATTGGATCTCCTTTACTTTTTATATCATTTATCTCTTTATTAATTATTCTTTTTGTTACTAGTGGTATACTAGCTTTGCCTTTTGCATATCTACAGTCTATTACATGTTCTTTTTGGCATACTACATAATATTCATCCTTCTTCCTAGTAAAATGTTTTTTTATTGTTGGTATTTTAAATATTTTTTTTACACTTAAATCTAATTCTTTTCCTTTTATTTCATCAAATATATTACTGTCAAATATTATTTTTTGTTCCGTTCCTTCATCATTTAAACATTCTTCCTTTGTTATTATTTTTATATCTTTTTCAGTCATTTGATTCATCTAGTTCACTATCTATTTTAGTATCTGTTTCGTTTTCTGAAATTTCATATATACTATCCTCACTTTCTAATTCATAATCTATATAATCTATCTGCATATATTCTGTGTTATCTATTTTTATTTCTGATATTTGTTTATTTTTTGGATTTCTAGGTAATTTACAATCTCTAGCTAAATGTCCTAACTTTCCACAATTATAACAAGTACATTCTTTTCGAGATTTCTTCTTTCTATATGGTCTTTTGTATTTATAATTTTTTACATAATATCTTTTTCTTGGTT
Organism: Capsicum baccatum var. pendulum; assembly: GCA_030864225.1. Classification (NCBI taxonomy): domain Eukaryota; kingdom Viridiplantae; phylum Streptophyta; class Magnoliopsida; order Solanales; family Solanaceae; genus Capsicum; species Capsicum baccatum. The sequence goes on from CM061556.1 coordinate 133,045,046, forward strand.
TCTTTTATTTATATTTTGATTTTTTATATTTCTTATATTTCTTATGTCTTTTTCTTTTCTTATAATATTTTTTTCACATCCAAATTGAGGTGCTATTTTATTTTTGCAACATGCTAAATTTCTTATTATTATTTTTTCCATTTTTAATTCTTCTCTATATTTTTCACATAAGTTTCTATACCATTGTTGTAAAAAATTTATTCTAGCTCCTAACGTATCTACTATTTTTGCTTCTTCCCAACTTTTTATTATCTTTGAACTAAATGGTTCGGGTAATTTATTAAAATATAATTTTCTTATCTCTTTACTTTCTTCTATACTATATGCTCCTTTATAATAATATTCTTTAAATGCGCAAGTATATTCATCTATATAACACATATTACATATTGCTAATTTTAACATTAAATTCCTATTTGTATCTTTTTCTTCATCTTGTTCTTCTTCTATTGTTGTCATACTACCAAATTCATCTTTTATAGATGTTTCATATTTTTTTAATAATTCTATTGGTGTTAGTTTAGTTGTTGTTGATGATGTTCCTTCTATAGGTTTATTAGCTCTTAATACTTTCTTGTTGTTTTCAGTTAAATTTGAAAACCATAGTTTTACTGATCCTATTAGTGTTCTTTCTATATATTCTGGTGCATCTGTTATGTTTATATTATTATCTAATAATTGTTTTGTCATATATCCTATCCATAATTGTATTGTTTTTTCTGTATCTATTACACAGTCTAGGTCTAAAAAGTTATAATTTTTATTAACTATTTGTTTTGGTGTCCATTTGTCATATTCATTATATTTTTTAAACTTACTCTTATAATATATAGGTTTTCTTATTTCTGTTGTTTTAGGTATTATATTTTCATCTTCTTTTTTATCAAGAGTATTTATTTCTATGTTGGTACTTTCTAAGTTTTCCTCATTAATTACTTCTTGTTTTTCATTGATTTCTAAATTTTTTGTATTTGTTAATATTTCTGTGTATGTTTCACTATCTTCTGAATCATAATTATCTGTTTCTTCAACATCTATATTATTTATTTCTAATTTTTCCTTAAATTGATTTATCTCGTTCAGTAATTTTTGTTCTCTATCTTTTTCTTCTTTTTCTTTTTCTTTTTGTCTTTGTTCATACAGATCTTTTAACATTTGTAGTTCTTTTTCTAATTCAGCAATCCTACTATTTTTAGTTTCTTCTATTTTTCGTATTTCTTCTGTAGTTTGTTGTTTTATTTTTTCTATTTCCTTTTTTCAATCTATTTCTTCATTTTCTCTTTCTATTCTTACCATTGCTGTTAATTTATCTTCTAATTTTAATTCTTCTTTTTCTAACATTAGATATAAATGTTCACCTATTTTCTTATATCTTCTTCCTAGATTAGAAAATACTATTTTTATTTTTAATCCTTCGTGATTTTCATATATTTTTTCATCTATTATAAATTCTTCTTTGTTCATTTTATTGTGAATAGTTCATGTTGGTATATATATTCTAAACTATCTATTTGTGATTCTAATTTTGATATTTCATCTTCTTGTGTATTTATTGAGTTTTTACTAACTCCGGCAAATATATTATAATGTAATCTTTCTATTCTTATTTTTAATTCTTTACGTTTTTCAGAAATAAATTATTTTAATTCTTTGTATTTTTGCTCTTTATTCATTTAAACCATATTTATAATACCTTGGCGGATATCTAAATCTAATTTTATCATAATTAGGTGGTATGTGTCTCATTCTTCTAGATTTTAAATGGATTATTAATTTTGCTTCAATACTAGATATTAATGTAATTAGGTAGGCTAATCTTTGTGGATTTTCTTTTGTTTTATTTAGACTTATATATTCTGAATAATTACTAATTAAAGATTTTTTAATTTTTCTAAAAGCTTCTCTATTTTTAAATGGTCTTCTCATAGTTAATTCAATAAATATGGATAAATTCTCTCATAACTAACATATATCTATGTTAGTTTGAGACTTTTGGCTGAAAGAAAGGTGAACAATCAAGTTGGTTTATAGTTTTTTGAAATTGGTTTTTTTTATTGTGATGAATAATTACCATAGTTTCACATATAATTTGTGTCAGGCATATTAATCTTAAGAATTTTGAGCGTCGTGATATTTATATGTCAGCTCATATACATGAATTTAAGTTTCTGAATTGAAGCAGGTGTCATACATGATTTTTCTGTGCATTTCTATGGACCTACTAAAAGTAATCTTCTCTACCTCTTTTAGGGTGTTTTTTATTTCTAATTGTTGGTTGAATTCATTTGAGTTGTTTATGTTTGTTGTTTGTTCTTATTCAGTGTTTTCTTTTGATGGGGTTATAATTTTTTATCAAAATTTCTTATAGGGGGTATGATTTCTTCAGTTGATTTGCATTTGTTTATCGTGTTTTTATGATGTATTTTTTGATCTATTTCTTTAAGTTGAGGGTCTATTGAAAATGCTTTCTCTAATTTTTTTGAGGTAAGGATAAAGTCTCTATGTTGCGTATATTCTTGAAATGTATAAAGAAAGAAGGCTATTTTGTGAACTTGCAAAGTCAATTCAGGCTACAGAGTACTTGATGAATCCAAAACTTTCTTTTTATTTTTCCTACCTATCATATTTGTGCATAGAGAATCTAACTATATATTGTGGATAATTTTTTAGTTTCAAATTAAATAGTTGAAAGGGTATTATTAGGTAATGACAACGTGATTAGAGTACAGAGATCTCAGAAGGAATTTAATGTTGATCTTTTCTATTTGATATATCAGAAATATCTCTCTACCATACAAAAGTAGTGGTAAGGTCTCGTACATCATATCCTCCCGACCCCACATATGAGATAACATTATGTATGTTATTGTTGTTGTTGTTGTTGTCATGTATAACATGCTTCGGTGATTCTATCAACATGAAAGAGAGAATAATAATATGGTTTTTGAATCAAATACAAGTTTATTTCATCTTTCTGACATAATTATTGGCTAATGTGATGGAAAGTATTTAAAAATAACGAACCTTAATGAAGTTCGAACTACAGAAAGTGTTCTTATTTTTTCCGACCATGGCACTGATGTTGTTGATACACATCTGGAATGTATTAAAAATAAAGTAAGTAGAAATGATACTGATGAAGAGGTAAACATGCCTATTTGTAAATTTTATTTTCTTGAACTCCATGATAGTCTTTTTCTAAAATGTTCTCTAACATTCATAACCTTCTCAGAACGAAGATGAAAGTGTTTGAGTTCCTACATCCATTTGACTTGAGGAATTTGCAGCTGCAGGTATGTGTCTGCAATCTTCTTCTTTGGTTTTCTGCCTCATCCATTATGTTCTTCTATTTTGATCATTTTCTTTTTGGAAGAATACTTGTTTTATCTAAACTCTGAAAATTATGGCTTGAGAGCTTTAATTGAGATAGGAATAGTGTCTTTCTACTTTTATTTTTGTCAATTCTCAAAATCCACGTTTAGTATATGTCTAAAAGTTATCTTACTATGATGTCTAATCCAAAATACTAAATCAAAGTTCGGAGTAAGAGGAAAATTAGGAACAATTATTTGATCAAAGTATTTTGTATTCTTTTGTAATGTATAGTTGAGATCCTTGTTATCGACATGTTTATTTTTTTTCGTAAAATTAATACGTGTTTTGTAAATAGATAAAACTATACATCAGGAACTAAAAGTAAATATATCAGAATAAATAAATTAATTCATGTAAATGTTTGTGAAAGTAATTGAATAAATACAACGACTTGGACAGTACTTGAATCTAAAGTAACTGTGTATCTTCAGAACCTGCAAACACGAATATTTGAAGTTTGTCTAATATTACACACTTTGAAGTGTACTTAATTTTTTTTATCAGGTGATGATATGTATTGAATTTTACCTAATATCTCTATGTAGATGATGTTTTTGTTGTATGTGTCTTCTTTCCCTTTAGTTGCTCTATCATAACCAACACCTTAGTCATTGACATTCATACTCCCCTTGATAGTGCAACGTACTTGCAACTTTATTTTTATAAATATAAAAATCACACTAAAAATATTCAAAGACTTACCTCAAATCACTAGTAAATTCGTCTTTTCAATGATAGATACTATCAATATTTCACAAATAAAACTTTTCAATAATATTAAGACTTCAACTTTGTTATTAGAGAAAATGGTCAAAAAACCCCTCTACCTTTACCCCAAATCTCAACTACACACTTATACTTTGCGAGGGTCCTATTACCCCCCTGAATTATTTTAAAATTAAATTATTACCCCCCAACGCTGACATAGCAAGAGAGTGTGTTTCACTCTCTTTAAAAGAGAGTGAGAACGAAAATAATTTATTAAAAATTTATTTTTAATATTTTTTTAAATAAATATATATAATTTTAATTATTATTTTTATTTCTTCTTCTTTTCTTCTTCTTCTTTAATGGCATCCAAGAACTCATCAATGGCATTTCTTCTTCTTCTTCTTCTTCTTCTTCAAAATATAATATGACATGGAATTACGTGAAATGACACATGACAGCGCGTGTAGATTACAAATTAAAATAAAATCTGGGTATGGACTTTTAGACGGGTACATATTCCACTTTAAAATAGTTTGGGGGAGTAATAATTCCATTTTAAAATAGTTCAGCGGGTCATAGGACCTCCGCAAAGTATAAGTGTATAGTTAAAATTTGGGGTAAAGGTTGGGGGCTTTTGGAATTACGTGAAATGACACATGGCAGCGCGTGTAGACTACAAATTAAAATAAAATCTGGGTATGGGCTTTTAGATGGGTACATATTTCACTTTAAAATAGTTCGGGGAGTAATAATTCCATTTTAAAATAGTTCAAGGGGTCATAGAACCTCCGCAAAGTATAAGTGTATAGTTAAAGTTTGGGATAAAGATTGGGGGGCTTTTCATATTTTTTTTTGTTATTAAGAAAAACCTTTCACTATAACTTAAATATGTGCATATAGAGGAAAAAGAATACAATCAAAATTAAAGAAAAAACAAATTATCAAATCTTTGAGCATTATAAATTCAAATTTTATCAGATGTATTGTTAAATTAGTATGAATCACGTATGAGATTGTCCTATAGTATTTGATAGTGTAGTGTTAGACTTCATCCGATTAATAAACTTTACGAAGCTCCAACCATAACTAAATTTTCTCCAACTAAAAGTTCTGATACTACGATTTACTATTAATACAAGTTCATGCTCATTGAAGCTTCTATCTACCTAAAAAAAATAGAAAATTCTCAAATTACATATGTTTAGATTGATGCCTCATATTTTGGTGCGGTTACTTACATTGATTCAGAGGTGCCAAAATGTAAGAAAATCAAAATTCAGACATGATTACAATTTCACTTAAAACACACTTTCCAAGACAAACAGATACCATAATCTATTTCTAGTTTCCTAACTAGTTTTTCTTAGGGCCCGTTTGTCCATGAAATTTTTTTTCTTTTTTTCGAAAAAATTTTCGGAATTGGAAATTGTGTTGTTTGGCCACGAAAATTCAAAAAATAATTTTGAAAATTTTTTCTAAATAGGGAAAACAGGTTTTTGTTGTTTTCATAATTTTCTAACTCCAATTCCAACTTTTATTATTATTACATATAACTCCAATATTTTAAATTTTTACATAAAATTCTCCTTATAACATTACTTTTTCAATATTACGCATATAACAGTTTTAAAGAATAAGATAATTATACTTTCAAACTTAATGTTATCCTAATTAATATATATCTCTTTTTCTCTCTCATCATTATTTTTATCCCTCATTTAATTTTCTCCCTTATTAAAGACATTATTTTACTGCTAATTTATATTTATACCCATAAATATATAAAGTATTATATTTATCTATATCTATAATATATTAATAGTGTGAAGACCCTTAGAAAAGTGATTTAAACTTTTTACCCTTCATTAAAAGACTCTTTTTTAGACAAAACTGTCTTTTCACTAATTTTTAATTTAATATTTAATTACTTTTTTCATATTAACTAGACTTTCTAAAATATATGGGACTCCTAAAATATATGGTAGGAGAATTAGTTAATATTTTTTTTCTTTCTACTGTTCAATTAGAAAAATACTCCTAAAATAGGATTAGAAATACTTCTATAAATATTGAAATATACGTTAAACTAGATAACAAACCAGTTTGCTTTCTTCACTCCAATTAATTGACAAAAAAAAAATACATAGAAATTAAAGAAACACGTACGTCTAATTCACGAGAGTCCATTTCTTCGCTTAAAGGAATTGAGCGTGGAATGTCGTAAACCGTAAAGGCCAGTTGCATGTATATTCATGATTCATGATCATGAACTCCCAAATGATACTGAGAAAAAAAAAAACTCCCAAATGATAATGTCTTATATATACTTCCGTTCAATTAATTTGTTTCTCTTATTTTTATTTTTTTAGTGCAATATCTTTTTACTTTTGCTCTTCTTTGTTTTCATTCAAAATTATTCTTTAAGGTCAAAATTTTCGCTCAGACAAGAATTAATTGGATCAAAATCGAAACTTTGTAATCACTATTATATTTTTTTATATAATTGACTTTGAAGAATTTCTTGTGTAAAGATTTGGTTTTCAAGGTAAAGGCTAGGTGTTTGTAGATAAATCTCCATCGGCTTTGACAATTTTTTGTGTGTAAAATTTAAGTTTAATTGTATTGTTTTGATATCACTTTTATCGCATTATTTTGTTGCAGTTTACAGATGATAGATAAATGTTGGTCGTCTTTGAGGAATCTTTTATGTAAAGGTTAGGTTTAGTTGTATTATTTTGATATTTCTATTATCGTATTATTTTGTTATTGTTTACAAGTAGTAAATGAGTGTCAAACGACTCTGAAAAAAATTGTGTGTAAAGATTAGATTTAATTGTATTATTTTGAGGTCTCTATCATTGTATTGTTTTGTTGCAATTTACAGATGGTAGATGAATGTCGATCAACTTTTAAAAATATTTTTGATAAAGATTAGGTTTAATAAATAAATTCTCCATCTTTACATACTCAAAGATATTGAATTTAATTATTATATTCATCTTTATCATTTAAACAATTATCATATTTAATATAATATTTGAACTCATTAAAGTAAGATACACGAGCAAGGCGTGTATACCTAAACTAGTACCCATAAATATATAAAGTATTATATTTATACCCATAAATATATAAAGTATTATATTTATAATAGAAATATACAAAGTATGTTATATATAAAGTTTATACCATGTATATATCAAATACACATATATAGAAATATACAAAGTATTAAGAAACATACTAAGCATATTTATAATATAAATATACAAAGTATGTTATATATGAAGTTTATATCATGTACGCACCATATACACACATATATAAAAATACAAAGTATAAAGAAACATACTAAGCATATTTATATATTTATGGTATATGATATAATATACCATAAATATGCAAAGCGTGTTTTACATAAAAATAATTTATTTACACACAGTAAAATCTTTCATGTATAAGAAAATTACAGAAATAAATTAGCGTCACCCTAAAATTTAATAACAACTCATCATTTCCTATTTTTTAGGAATGGAAAATGGAGGAAATAAATTCCTAAAAAAATAAATTTGTTTGAAAGATAATATTTGTTACCTAAAAAACAGGAAGCAGTGATCTGTTAATATAACATCCATATTTAAAATTTTCAAATATGAGAAAACGGCTATTAATATAAATATTATATATGTCATAATTAAAATTCATTAAATATGACCATTTATATATAATTATTTTTATAATAGTGGCTAATTGTATTCTTTTTTCATTAGTAGGTAAATTTTAGTTGGGTGATTTTGATAGTTTGTAAAAGTTAGGGCATAAAATAATATTTTAAAAAAAAAAATTAAAAGTCAAAAAAAAATTCAAAAAAGACATGGCCAAACACAACTCCAACTTCAACTTCAACTCCAACTCCGAAAAATTTTAGTTTTCATGGCCAAACGACTACTTAATGTCTTCATTGACTTCTCTTGAAAAATGTAGTAAAAGAAAATATAACATGACTTGGCAAATATAGACTCTTAATTATCCTATTTAGTCTAAGTTTCAATTAATCACAATTCATAGCCCCTCTTGCCAATTTTTTTTTATTTCTAATTTCAATTCATAATCTCTCTCATGTATTTTCTCTCTTTCACTATTTTCTATTACTCTCATTTTTTTCTTTTGTATTTTTTTCTTCGGTTTTTCTTTTCCTTTTTTTTTTGTTTTCTTTTTTTCATTTTTTATTTTTCATTTTTTTCTTTTTTTTTCTTTTTTATTTTTTTTTTCATTTTCATTTTTTCTCCTTCTTTTTTTTATTTTTTATATTTTTATATTTTTTTTATAATTTCTATTACTCTTCTTCTTTTTTCGTATTTTTCTTCTTTTTTTCCTTTTTATTTTTTCTCCTTCTTCTCGTTTATGCGAACTAGAAAATACAAATACAAGTGCGAACTATAAAATATAAATATAAATGTGAACTATAACATACAAATACAAGTGCAAACTATAAAATACAAATGTATACAAGTACAAGTGAGAACTATAAAATACAAATACAAATACAAATACAAATGCGAACTATAAAGTATAAATACAAGTGCGAACTATAAAATACAAATACAAATGTGAACTATCATTTGCACTTTTCAATTATTGAAAAGCAACGATTGATTTTCTTTCTATAAATACTCGTTTGTATTTATTGATACGAGTTGTACTTATTGATATAAAAAATAGAATTCAAATTTTTATATAGATAAAGCATATACAAATATATGTTGTATTTGTATAATCAGTTATTTCATTTGTTTGTAATTATATATGTATAAAGTGAATATTTATTTATTTACAAATACGAATGATAATTTTGATATACAAATACAAAATGGTATATTTGTATCAAATGATACATTACATATTTATATATTTTAGAATCAAGACAATACAACTAATGCATGTACTTGTTTGTATACAAATACAAGTGATAAATTGTACATAGTCACGGCTAAATATAATATAATATACAATCAACTTAATTACAAATACAAATACAAAGCAATTCTTTGAAAATAAAAAGGCATCAACGAAAATAGAATACAAATACAAATATAATCCAAATATAATCTAAATATATGATAAGTCGTCATTTGACGATTTTCTAGTACCTTTTAAGCCTAAATTATCATGTTTTTTCCATTGATTTTTATTGATTTGATATTTATCTCATACATAATGCTCATTTGTGTAGGAAACAATAAAAAGGGGAGGATAAACAAGTCTTTCAAGTTAAAAGGAGGTCAAATGTGAAAGTAAAGGGCCATTTGCTTTGCATCCGCTTTCCACCTGCTCTTCATTTGCTTAAGCAGATCAAGAGAAAGGTGGTATTTTTGTAATATTGGGCAATAGGATATTTTAGCTTATTTTCACTATCTTTTATCCATCTTTTATCTTACATATCTCCTATTTATAGTTTAGGATCTTGTAATTTTCTTGAAGCTTGGTACCTAAATTTGTACTAATTTGAGCTAAGGCTTAATTAGAGGAACTCCAAAGAGTGGATTTGGCATCTTCCATTGAAGATTCGTTGGAGCTTAAAGCGTGGTTTGCCTTATATTTAATTTCAATGAATAACTTTGATGGAAGTTTTGGTTTATTTGTGTTTATTATGTGTATGATTTGCTAAAATCTACCTCTTGGGATTATGTTTGAATAGGGTGCAAGTGTGTATGGATAGTGATATATTTGTGTAGATTCTAGTGTTTTGATGATGAGTTCTACTATTGCTTGAATAACTTGGTTCGGATTTGTGGGTGAAAGCCCCAAATACCCAAATGGATTTGATGGGTGAAAATTTCAAACTCTTGAAAGATCAAACTATCCTTGAAAGAGGAGTTCGGGTGAATTTTAGGAACCTACATCATCCTTGAAAGAGGGATGTGGGAACCAAGGCAATAGTACATATTTAATGACATAATTGGCTAATTTTTGCTATCTTAGAAATTAGGATGATTATGAGGTTGACTATACCTTGGGTACCATCCTAGAAATAGGGGTGCTAATTGAGGTTTTGGATGGTTTTAATTGCCACACTCATTAGGTACTCGAAAGGGTCAATAAGTGATATCTTTGAAGTTCTATTGAAAAACTAGCCTCAAAGACTTTAAACCTAGCCTACCACATCATCTATTAGAATGTGCACTAAATCATCATGTTCTCATGCATAGGTTGCCCCTATAAAAATATAACCACAAGATCCGTTTGTAATTATTTACGCTCAAATTATTCTTAGTCTCGAATTAGTCCCTTAGAAGCCCAAGAATTATTTATATGTTAAAAGCTATTTCAAAACCCCCAAATCATTTTGTACCATAAGTTTGAATCTAGTTAGTAGCTTTCATTTCGAACCTACTCAATCGCCACTCATATTGTTCCCCGTGGATTCGACCCCGAGTTTTGGTTGGGTAAATATATTGACAATAACCGCCTTGCATCTAAATTAATATGTAAGTTGAGCGTTATAAAAAATGACGTCATTGTCGGGGAAAAATTTGGCGTATTGATTTAGTTTGGAATTTTAGCTTACTTTCTTTAATTCAAACTTGTAAATATTTGTTTGTGATTTTTGTTTGCTTCTTGTGTTAGTTAGATTTTTTTAATTTCTTGTTTACTTGTTCCTATGGCATCTCGGGACTACTATGATTTTGGTGGTTGGAAATCCTATCTTGATGGTCCATGTCCATATTATAATGGACCCCAATTTTGGCAAGATTGTAAATATGCTCTCCGAAGAGAGATGTGTGCACCATCTTGATCTTATAGGGAGTATGATTATTCTCTATGTGGTGGTCGAGATGAACATTGGAGTGATTGCCCAAATGCCCCTTACCCCTATTATGCTAACCCAATTACTAGCTCTTCTTATGATTTTGATAGGTATTACGATCAAGAAAAGGAAGAATAAAGCACCATAAAAAGTAATGTTAAATCTATGCTTCAACTAATCTTGGATCGTTTGGAATCAACGAAGGATAACATACGTGATATGTATCAAGACATGGGGGTATGTAATGAGGAAAGAAAGATAAAATAGATGGGTATGAAGATCAATCATTCAAATACCACAATCATGCCCACTCTTATAAATGAGCTTGATATTGAAGAACCCTCGGTGATTTCCCAACCAACCGAACCAACCATGAGAAATGATGCCAAGATTGAGGAAATAGTGCTAGATTCAAAAGAAGAAATCAAGCAAATCTTTTATGAAGACTCTAGCCCAATTCAGGGTGAAGATGTTGAGAAGGATGCAAATCCAAAATTAGGGAAAAAACCTTACTCGAACCACTTTTCAACATTATATTTGGAGGATGTGATGAAAGTCGAACCACCCAAGCAAATAATGAATTTTGGAGATGAGGAGAAAAATCCCTATATTTTGGAGTTTGTCATTCCAAAAGAGAAAAATGAATCCCCTCACTTGAAGGCCAATAAATACAAAATTCAGCGTGTAACAAGTGAATTTTTAATGCTCTTGTCAATACCCAATGAGCCTATTAGAAAGTTTGATGTGAAATTGGTGAGATAGAAAATATTTCCTTATGTCCTCAACTTTGCCCAAAATGCCTTAAAGATGTATTGATCTAAAGTTAGGCCGCCGTTTCAAGTCTTCTAAATGGATACATAAATTTGATAGGCAACAGATGTCGTGCAGCGACTTTAACTAAGGTGTTTCTTAGGGGGCAACACAAGAATTTTTTCTTGATGTTTTCTAATATTTTTAATTTATTTTTAGCTTGTTTTTGAGTGTTTGTAGGCGATAGCACAAGTTGGAATGGGTACCTCAAGAATGAAATTCCGGATAAGTATATTGGACTTTCTTTTCATCACTTTCCTCTCTTTAGTAAGCTTACACGGTATGATCTTTAAAATACAAATGATGGTCATATTCCATGATTTCTTTTGATTTGAATTTAATTCATTTGAGCTTAATTTGGTAAAATGTGATTGTTGGGATGAAGATTTTTGAATGTGTGCCTTGTCTCAAATGCTAAATTAGTGCATTGAGCTTGTCCATATGTGTTGTTATTTTACCTATTCAAGCTCTTACTTTACATGCACACCACATGTTTGTTAAAATATCAATAAGAGAGAAATGTCTTATATATTTGTAAAGGTTAACGTAAACTTTCTGTAGGCATTGTGTGATTATTTTTGGAGTATGGCTTCGAGTCTAGTTGATCTTAAAAGTGGTATAACCGGTGGTTTTTGGTTGAAATTGTGGATGAATGTTGTATCCATGGTGTCATCGATTAGTGTGCTTATCATAGCATCTCCGGGTGAAGTCTAAGTAATTCGAGGGACATGAATATTTGTCTTGCCCTATGATAGATTGGGTGATGTCGTTCTTAAGGGTAAAGGGTCGTTTATGTTTCTATTTGTGCCATGAGTGTTTTATGAACTAAATGGACGATATGAGAATTTGTGAGGAAAGAATCCCATGAAGTGTAATGATAATGTTGCCTTGCATTCACCCAAAGTTTTTCTTTAATTGTTTAGGAAGATACAAAGGCTAAGAAATTCTTTCAAAATGTCACTGGCGAGAAATGAAATGATAGTTTCTTTTTGAAAAAAAGAGAGAGATCAAGGATGTTCTTGAGCTTTCTTTTGAGTGATACCATTGAATTCAATTTTTGGCTCTCTCTTTACAAGGATGAATCATGACTCGGAGTAACTTATTAAGCTCAAATTGCTCAAATTAGTTGGGAGATTAACTTTTTGCTCTATGAGTACGATGCCATGTGTAGTGAGATTTTTGTATAATTCTTGTACATATATGTAGTTTAGAACTTGCCCCTAGTATGTTCAAAGCGAAATCCTAGACAAGCTTGGTTTGGAGAATGACCCGAGGCCATGTTTGACCCATCACATAGCCAAATTCCCACTCTAACATTTTTTCCTAGTTAACCCCTTCGAGCCTTTTTACCCATTTTGTTTCTTTGTCTAATGATAACCTTGCTAAAACACTTAAGCCCTTTTTAAAATCTTCTTTTTGAAACTTAACCTCCTTTGATGCATTGCATGACTTCAAGAAATGAAATATAGGCGAAAGCTAAGTTTGGGGGAGGGTTTGTGTAATTGGGAAAATAATGTGAGGGTGTTTCAAACTTCAAGTTTGGAGAGGATGAATGTGATGTGCTAAGATGAGCCAAGAAAGGTGTATGTAAGGCTGTTAACTCATGTGTTTAAAAGACAAGAGATTTACTTAATAATAAAGTTGAATATCCTAGCCCATAGAACTTGAAGAGAAATTGGATGAATAAAGAGCTAAAAGGGGCTAAAAGTTAGAAAGTCTCTTGAAAAAGACAAAGAAATAAAAAAATGGTGGCTTTGAATTATTTTGTAAATTCTAAAAAAATAGAAAAATATGAAAATTGATTTGAAGGAGAATAAGGTGAGAGTTCAAAAATTTTGGGGGTAGAAAGGATTGAGAAATTCCATTAGATGAGATATTTAAGTCACTTAATCCATAGTTATTCCTTCCCGCACCTTTAACCTTTATCTTGAACCGCAAGACCTTGGTGATTTCAAACTAGGTAAGCTTACATTAGTGGAGAAAAACACAAAGGGCAAGTGTAACGACCCGAAATCGTCTCCTGGGACATCACACGGTGCCTAAGGCTACGAGTAGCCCCAAGCTAACCCTTAGAGCCGGTTTCTACCAATGATAATTTAAGATAAAAATGGACTCAACACTAGCATAGTCATATCACATAAAAGGAAATATGGAAAAGATACTCGGTCCATAAGACCACAATATAGAGAAATCTCAAATAAACCCCAATATTGAACCCTCGAGACTTCACAAGTCTGACACTAGTCCGACAAGCCTATACAAATCAAAATCTAGAGAGCCGTTGGGAAAGGTCCCCAACTGACTCAAAATGAACTGAAGATAAAACATAGTCTCTCAAGTACGGTAAATAACTGAAGATCGATTATCGAACAAGCGCAGAAAAGGTACTCAAAGAATCACGAGTGAGGCTGGGACTGAGCACCTGAACCTTCATTATGACACAATATAGCACATAGACATATATGTGGATCAGTACTTGGAATGTACAGAGTATGCGGGGGTGAATGCATATGAATAAAATAGTAACAATCTTCTTTAATCAAATCATGTATGCATTATGAGACGACTCACATGGCTTGAACAAGTATAAAATATAAAGCTCATAAGTCATGTAGAATAGAGCATGTAACACAAATCTCGTGAGTCATTATTGTTTAATCTTAAAATTCGAAATTTTCTCTTGTTCTCAATACCCAAAGGCTAAGGGACCATAAACAATACTTTCAACTCATGCATAAGTCTCATGGAGGGTAAAACTTCTTCAATGCTCAACATTTCATAACTATTTAGAACTTATATACTTGGAATTCAGAATCATATAACTTGAAAACATACTTGAAGGCATTTCATTCACTTTAGGAAAATATCTTATCTCAAGCTTTAGGGAAATCACTCCATCTCAAATGGAAAGGCATTCTAGTTTATGGAAACAACTTACCTCAAGGCTTTATAAAACTACTATAACAAGGGAAAATGCTTTCATTTAGGAAATAACTCACATCAAGAAAATACTTTAGTTGGGGAAACATATTTTCAATTCAACCATTTAGGAAAATAGCTTATAGGGAAGGAAAATAAGTATTTGATCTCGAAGTCTAAATGTCAAGGGAGGTTCTCGTAACCGATAAAAACCATGTGAGCAACATGAAGTCCAACGTTTTTTCTCCTAAGGAAGAGACCCCACATTAGGGAGGAGCATCATACTCTTGCCAGGAAGTATAACCTAGGTCTAGCGATCACTAAATAAAACTCGACCTTGAGCCTAATCATAATCATCATAAACTCAGCCTCTGGCCCAACTATAGTGGCACATAGTTTTGGGGTAAGAAACCATAGTAACTTATCCACTCGGTGCTAAATACTACTCCCTTTATTATCTGCGCTCATCTCATAAAAAAAATCCACTTTTAGAATAATCACATGGTTCACCACGAACTCAATAATCAAATAGATAATCTCATATAGTGAAGTGGATTTCAAAGCTCAAGGACCACTAGGTCAATTCATTTCTCAATCATCTCAAAATACTCAAAACATGGGTGCTCATAGCACAAGAGTTCATAATTTCACAAGTCTTAAATAGGGCTTACTAACCCATTATTCAATCTCAAGTTAAAGCTTATCAAAAGCATAATATATAGCATATAGACTTAAAATCATGTGGAAATCTGGAAATTTTAGCAAGTTACCTCAAAATCTCAATATAGCCATATGCTTCAATATCTCAACAATGTAAATATTAGCTTATCAAGGAGTAAAATCATGAAGTTTATACCCAGCTATAAATACTCAAGAAAACACATAGAAATCATGTCATTTGACTCTTAATTCATGGGAAATATCAATATAATGCATTCAATAATAATGGTTGAAAAAACCAATTCAAATTCATGTAAAAAAAACCTCATATATTTCAAGAATTTCATGATGTAAATAGCCTTTTGGGAAAAAGGGTGAAAGGGTTACCCTTGTTCCAAAACCCCACATACCTTGAATTGGAATCTTTAGATGAACTCTCACTCTTGGAACTCTATTCGTGCTCTAGAATGAGGGTTATTGAGGTCCTTGACTTTGGAACCTTAAATCTTGACTCAATTTAGGAAATCCATGGTAGATTCTTGAGGTTCTTGGAAGAGGTTTTGGATACTTAGGGTTTATGTTGAGAGAAAACTTGAGAAAAACCTTATGCTTGTAAATGACTTTGATTTAGTGTTTCCACGATTTTATAGGCTTGAAAAAGGTCCAAAGTTCCCTTTTAAACATCTGTGCAAAACTGAAAAAATTAAACTGGAACCCGATTTCATTGGCCTCCGCGACGCGCCATTTATCGCGGTGGCTCACTGGAATTTAACAATTGGAAAACTGGCAGCCTCTGTGATGTGGAGCCATTGTGTTTTACCACTGGTTGGTACCTGGGACTCCTTCGCGATGCTCTAGTATCACAGGGTTCCACTAAAAATTGACAATTGCCAAATCAACCCTCTCCACGATGCGCCAGGCAGTTAAATGATGCAGTTTTATGACTAAGGCTTAAATTAGCCATAACTTCTTACCCGAATGTCAGATTTGGGCAAATCTTATATCGATGGAAAGCTTATCAAATTTTCCATGTGACAAAAAGTAGAAATTAGGGAAATTCTAAATGGTTAACATGTTACTCGCTTTGGAAGAAATTTCTCAATCTTTTAGGGTTGAAATCACGCCTCACTTGACACGCCCTACGGCTCAAACTACGAGGAAACTTTGCAGGGCCTTACAGCAAGCCTATGGTTCTACTCATTGTACTTAAATTTCTTTGTGAGAGTGAGTGTGAATTCTTTCATTATTTGAGCTCCTTTAGAAAATTTTATGTACTTTGTATGTGTAGAGCTAACTCTTGCTTGTGAGCGGCATCGATACTTTGGGGTAGAGGGTGAAGTCTTACTCTCGGTTTGGGTAAATGGGTTAAGTAAGTTGCACTGTGAAGAATGAGACAATTTTTGAAAATTTTGTGTTTTCTCTTAAGATGCTTTGTTGATTTAGAAGGTCCACTTGATATAAACTTGCATCCTTACTTCATAAATATGTGCTTATTGAAAAAAAGTTGGTTTACTTGTTACCATGACATGTTTAGAAAGTATTTTAAGAGCTTTGTTAGCTTATTCCTTTACTATAGCTTTCTTTTGGGTGGATTTGAGTTAAATACCCTATCTCTTTGAATTATTCTTGATTGTTTGAGGACAAGCAATAGTTTAAGTTTGGGGGTGTTGATAAGCCATCATTTGACGACTTTCTAGTACCTTTTAAGCCTAAATTATCATGCTTTTTCCATTAATTTTTGTTGATTTGATATTTATCTCATACTTAATGCTCATGTATGTAGGAAAAGTTGAAAAAGGAAGATAAACAAGTCTTTCAAGTCAAAAGGTGGTCAAATGTGAAAGTAAAGGGCCATCTACTTTGCATCCACTTTTTACCTACTCTCCATCTGCTTAAGCAGGTCAAAATCAAGGTGGCATTTTTATAATATTGGGCAAATATAAAATTAGAGCTTAAATAGGAGATTTTAGCTCATTTTCACCATCTTTTATCTTACATATCTCCTATCTATAGTTTAGGGTCTCGTAATTTTATTGAAGCTTGGTGTCTAAATTTGTACTAATTTGAGCTAAGACTTAATTAGAGGAACTCCAAAGAGTGGATTTGGCATCTTTCATTGAAGATTCATTGGGGCTTAAAGTATGGTTTGCCTTATCTTTATTTTTAATGAATAACTTTGATGGAAGTTTTGGTTTATTTGTGTTTATTATGTGTATGATTTGCTAAATCTACCTCTTGGGGTTATGTTTGAATATGGTGCAAGTGTTTTGGGTTTATGTTTGAATAAGGTGCAAGTGTGTATGGGTAGTGATATATTTGTGTAGATTCTAGTGTTTTGATGATGAGTTCTACTATTACTTGACTAACTTGGTTGGGATTTGTGGGTGAAAGCCTCAAATACCCAAATGAGTTTGATGGGTGAAAATTTCAAACTCTTGAAAGTTCAAATTATCCTTGAAAGAGGGGTTTGGGTGAATTTTAGGAACCTACATCATCCTTGAAAGAGGGATGTGGGAACCAAGGCAATAGTAGATAATCAATGACATAATTGGCTAATTTTTGCTATCTCAGAAATAAGGATGATTATAAGGTTGACTATACCTTAGGTACCATCCTAGAAATAGGGGTGCTAATTGAGGTTGTGGGTGGTTTTAGTTGCCACCCTCGTTAGGTACTCAAAAGGGTCAATGAGTGATATCTTTGAGGTTTTGTTGAAAAACTAGACCCAAATACTTTAAACTTAGCCTACCACATCATTTATTAGAATTTGCACGAAATCATCATGTTCTCATTCATAGGTTGCCCCTAGGAAAACATAACTTCAAGATACGTTAGTAATTGTTTATGCTCTAATTATTTTTAGTCTAGAATTAGTCCCTTAGAAGCCCAAGAATTGTTTATATGTTAAAGGCTATTTCAAAACCCCCAAATCATTTTGTACCATCGGTTTGAATCTAGTTAGTAGCTTTTATTTCGAACCTACTCAATCTCCACTCACATTGTTCCCTGTGGATTCGACCCCGACTCTTGATTGGGTAAATATATTGACAACGACCGCCTTGCACCTAAACTGACGTGTAAGTTGAGCGTTATCAATATACAAACATAATAAAATCACAATACAAATATAATCCAGTATAATATGCGATCAATTTTAAAATACAAATACAAAATAGTTCTTTAAAATACAAGTATGAATTATAAAAAATATAAGTGATGGTGCGAACTAACAAATATAAAGATAAGTGACCATAAAATACAAATACAAATGCGAACTACAAAATATAAATACAAGTGCAAACTTTAAAATACAAATACAAATACAGTTCTATCAATGAATACAAAAATATAAATGATGGTGTGACTACAATTACGATAAATAATTGTGATATTTACGTTATCATCTATGATTTGTGCTCGAGTAGTCATACTTTTTGAAAATACAAAAAATAGAAAATAGAAAAAAAATAAAGAAAATAAATACAAAAAAAGAAAATAAAAAAATAAAGAAGAAAAGAAAAGAATAAAGAGAAATAAAAGTTTGAGATAGAGGGGAGAAAAAAAAAACAAAAAGAAAGAAAAGACAAAATAAAATAAAAATAGAAAAAAGAAGATGAAAAACGGGAAAAACACGAAAAAAATATAAAAAAATGAAAAAGAAAAAAATGATAGTTTTTGTTTTTTATGAGACTAAATATGTAGTGTATTTATATTTTTTATAAATACATACCACTAAGTAAAAGTGAATACAATGTCTGTGAATCGAATACATCGGTTATAAATGATAAATATGTAAAGTATGACTATGAAAGATGAATTTTGTATCAAACTTTTGCTATTTTTGAAACTTTCCCTAAAAAAAATGTACTCCCTCCGTTTCGTTTTAGTTGACCGTCTTTCTAAAAATATTTGTTTCAATTTAGTTGTCCATTTGATAAAATCAAGAGGATTTTATTATGTTCTTTTAATATTACCCTCAACATTAAATGACTAAACAAAGTGTATTTACTCAAATTCATATTTTCAATGCGTAATTAATAGGATTATTTTAGTAAAATAAGCCTCTATTAAATAATTTTTTAAGGGGTGTGCCAAGTCAATAAGTATCAACTATAACGAAACGGATGAAGTATTTATATTTTCTATTGTATTTCTTGTTTTCCTCTGTTTCCTTTTCTAACTAATCATTATCAAATTCTTATCATAAGTAAGTGTATCTTTATCTAACAGTGATTACTATTTCTAACTCGAATGGTAGATATTATTTGTAGAAATACTTTATTTAGAACTTTTAAAATTATAAAAGATATAATTTAATAATAAGGTTTTTTTAAATATGATTGAAGTAAGAATAGCAAGTAATTTGGTATGAAAGAAAATAAAGGGACAAAATTTGGCTTGTGTGATTAAACTAAAAGAATAAAGAACATAAAATTCATCACGACAATCCAGATTAATAATCTGTACAACATAGTAAATAAGTTAATTTTAAATTATTAACTTTGTAATTAAAAAATGGCTATCAAAAATATATAATGATTTATATGTTTGTAGGGTGTGTGGATAACTTAGGTAATAAATAGATCTATTATAAGCTTTGATATCAATTGTAGGGGGGTGCGGATAACTTTGGTAGTAAATAGATCTATTATAGCTCTAATGAATCTATTTTTATTTGTGCGTAGATATTTCTTAACTTCTCTAAACATTTTTATTTTTAGTTTATTTATTTTAATTTTATTAATGTTCATATCTTGGGGGTGATTAGAAGGTATTTGATTAAATGCTTTACTGTAATATTTTTTAGTTTTTTCTTTTAGTCTTTGTAATTCTTGTATATTATTTTGGAGGTATTCTAAATATTCTATATCTTTTGTTCTAAAATATTCAATTAAATTCTCTTTCATAAGTATTTCTGTTAATCTTATTTCTTCCATATCTTGTCTCCAATCTTTTAAATATTCATAGTCTATCATTTTATCCTAATGTAGTTGTGATACTACAAATTTCTTTGTAATAATTTATTCTAATTGTACTATATCTGATATTAAATTCTAGGTTATCTATTTCGTTAATTATCCTGTCTTTTTCGCCTATGAATAATTCTATGTCTAAATCATATTCTAAACTGTCTTTTAATTCTAATTGTTTTATGGTTTTATTTATCCAAATTAATCTTTCTTTTAATTGTTCTCTTCCTTTTCTAAGTTGGTTTCGATAATTAATTTCTTCATATAGCCAACTTTGTTTTTCCCTAACTCTTTGAATATATTCCAGCATTTCTTAATCTGTATAATATCCATCTGAATAATTATCTAGATAGTAATAGTGATTGTCATCACTTAAGTATATTTCTCCTAACTCGTCTTCTATCTGATTTATATCTAACTCTTCATCTTCAATGTTAAATATTTTTTCCCATATTATTTTTTTGACGTCTAGAATTTCTATATCTCTAATTATGTATAAAACTAGTACTTCAAAATTATCTATCATTTAGGTGGGTTAATTAAATGCTTTTTCATAATATTCTTTAGATGTTTGTTTTAATCTTATTAGTTCCTCTATATTTTCATAAGATATTCTATATATTTTATATCTTTGGTTCTCATATATTCTTCTAAATTTATTTTCATTATTTTTTCTATTAATTGTATATTTTTCATATCCACTTTCCAATATTCTAAATATATGTAATTTATCATCGTTGATGTGTAGGTTTGGTATGTAAGTATTTATAAGCGTAGTTAGGTAGGTGAGGTATGTAATTTATTCTAGTCATAAAATATTTATCAAATATTTTTTTCAATATGACTTTTCTTATTTCTACAATTTCTACATCCTTAAGTACACACAAAACAAGTGTTTTAAATTTATCTACCATTTCGTCAGATAAATAAGTATTCATTTTTCATATGATGCTTTTTTCAAAATACTCCCTTCAATCATACAAATAACAAAATATGATCATTTTAGATTACTATATACTAGATTATTCTTAAATAACATGTTCTTCAGTCACTATTAGCATGGTAATCTGGATACTTTTCCCTTAAACAGCGCCTCTACTCTGGCTACTCCCCTATCACGACTTTCTTGCCTCACCGATTTCACCCTTAAGATGGCATAGTTCTTAGGGATTTTTCTCCTTTTCCACTTTGCTAATAAACTTCTTAGCATGCTATTTTTCGAATAATTCTACTATAAAGTAACTAACATGAACTTATTTTATCATATCATGATTGTCAGGAATTTGTGAATTTAGCTATTCATAACCATAAATAAATATACCTGTTCTGGTAGATTTGATAATTCTGGGTTTTGTTCATCAATAGCTTTTGCTTTGAAATATATCTATTTTTAAATATTCAAAAGTTTTTTGTTTAAAAAGGAGGACTTTTTGCTTACAAAGGAGGGCTTTTTGCTCCAACACATGAAGACTTGCCTTCTAACTGAGCAAAATGCTCTCTATTTATAATCTTAAGAAAGATAAAGAAAACGTGTATCCTATTTCTATAATGTTCCTACTTTACACATACCCTATCTATTTTACAAAAAAGTCTTTACATTCTGAGGAGAAAAGACTTAAAGCTAATAAAAACTTAAAAAAGTCAAAAAGACTATTAAATGAAAACAAAAGTCTAAAAGGCTATAAAAACTTTACAATAATTTACGTAAGAAGTTTATCTTTTTCTTCATATGTCATTTTTCTATTTTTAATGTTTTGTCTTCTTCTATTATTGCTCCGTCACTGTCTTCTTTTTATCTTCTAACTGGCGTCCTTATCTTCTTGGTTGATGATTTTTTTATTCTAGTTGAACTTCTGGAATAATATTATCTTCTCCATTACATCTCGAACATTGATGGTCTGGATATTTGTGTCCAATTATCTTGCGATATCTTGTTAATAATCTATCTGAAATAAATTCTTTCCTAATTGCTCTTGCAGTAGATTATTTTTCTGGGTTAAGTAACGTCATTATCCATTGTCTAACATCTTCCATATCTGTTTGTCGTAGCTTTCTTGAATTTGAATAAATCATTTGATGGTCACTTGAATAATAGCTCAATATTGGGTTTCCATTGATGTTATTATTTGCTAATTCTTGAATAATTGTAACTAATTAAATAAGTCGTTTATTTGCATAAAAATCAGGTATCTCGATTTTGGGCATCTCTGGCTGCTGTACAATATCTTCCGGTATAAACATATCTCAATCCTATTTTTACAACTTGTATAACTGGTTTGATCTGGTCGTATAATATCTCTGCTGGTGTAGTATAAAACTTTATATAAATAGATTTCCTTTGGTTACTCTTTTATAGGTGGTGAATACTTTATGTAATTCTTCTATAACTGTTAGTTCTTTTCCATCTTGGGTATATACAATATTTAATAATCCATAGCCGAAATATGTTTTTATTAAGCTTGGATTGATTTTGGGTAGTGCGATTATCTTGTTGTAACCTTGCAATTTTTGGGTTATATAGTTTGTGTTTGGTTCTTGGATATTTATAGCTCTGGGGTTAAGGTTTAGAAAAGTTTGTACTTTGTAGATATTTTCTATATTTCCTCGGGCTATATGGTTATAAGCTTTTTTATCTTAGTTCAATATCTCGATATGTGATAATTTGTTGGGGTATGTACAAGGGGTCTTTTTGTATTTTTGATATAAATGGTTTTTCAAATATCTTATTAATGTTCATGTTCTGATATCTAACTCCTTTGCTTGTACCAGCAATTGTAGATTGATAAACGTTATGGATTTTATGGAGTGTCCCAACGTCTACTTTTAGCTTAGGAATTTTAATGTCTTTCGATCGACATAGCTCTGCTCACTGCTGAGTTAGTTGATTTGTAGCTTTAGACTTCAGTTTAGCTTCATTAGTCTTTAGCTTTTCTATTTCATTACCTATACTGTCCACTTTCATTGAAAGCGTAGTTAGGGTTTTGAGTATCTTTTCTAAAGCATCATCTTCTATTATATCAGTCTGTGTAACTTTGTCCCTATATGTACTCTGCAATAACATTTTTGTTAGTACTAATTATTTCATATTTAAATGTAAAATTTAATATATTTAATATTAGTCTTCGAATCTCTTTCGTTATAACTGAATTTTGTATTTTCTTTGCTAACCACTAACGTACATATGTATTAACTGTCCGTACAATAAATTTGTTATATACAATATATGGCTCAAATGCTAATAAACATTTATATAATGAACATAATTCTTTTCTATTTATTTCCCATTTTATTTCTATTTCATTAAATGTACCTGAGTAGTATCTGCAATGATGTTCTAATTTTTCATTTTCGTACCTATATTTGTGTACTCCTCCATAGCTATATTCACTTGCATCTGCTTCTACTATATATATAAATTTTTTATCTTCGTCTGAGAATTGTAATTTTGGTAATTCTTTAAAAGTTTTTTTATTTTCTGGACTTATTTTTTTATCTTCTTCGTTGTAATTATATTCTATATCCTTTTTTATTTTTTTTTGTAAAGGCTTTAGGTTTTCTGCTAATTGTGGTATATATTCTCTTACTTGGTTTACTAATCCTAAAAATGATTGTAATTTCTTTTTTGTATCTAATTCTTCTTTTGAATTTATTATTTTTTGTACTATATGTTGTTGCATTTTTACTCCACTTTTATCTATTTGTATTCCTAAAAACTCTATCTGGTTTTTCATAATTTCGGTTTTTTTTTTCACTTAAACTTATTCTCGATTTTTCTATTATATCAGTAATCTGTTCTAATAATTTTAAATGTTCCTCTTTAGTTTTTGGATATAGTAGTACATCATCTATGTATACTATACAATTAGGTAATTGTTTAAAATAACTATCCATAAAATGTTGATATCTACCTGGTGCATTTTTATATCCAAATGGTAATACGTTTCATTCATAAAATCCTTGTGGTACCGTAAATGCGGTTAATTCTTTAGAATTTTCATCTAACTTTAAGTGGTAAAATCCTGATTTACAATCAAATTTACTAAAATAATTATATCCTTGTAGTTGTCTTATTTTTAATATCTTATTTGGTATTGGATAATTATATGTTATAGTTTTTGCATTTAGGTTTCTATAATCAATAATCATTCTACTTTTTCCTCTTTTTTGTTCACTATGTTTATTTACTATAAATGCTGGACTATTGTGTTTACTATTATTTTTTTGTATATACTGTTTTTCTAATAATTCATCTATATGCATTTTAAATTCTTTTAAATCGTCAAAATTATATGTTAATGGTTTTTGAGTTATTATGCTATTTTTATCTATTAATTCAATTTTTATTGTAGTTTTATATTTTTTCCGCCTTTTATGGATCTTCACTATATAATTGTCTTAATTTTTTCTTTATTATTTCTACCCTATCTATTGAAAATATAGTTATTTCTTTTTTATTTATCGAAAATACAACTAGTTCTACTGTGTCGTCTGTTTTTTTATATTTTCTAACATTTGTGAAATTTTTTCACTTCCTTCTATCCAATCAGTTTTCTTTCTTATTTTATTAGTAACTCTTTTTGGTCTTACTTTCTGTTTACATGGTATTGTAAACCACCAATCTCTTTTAGTTATTATATGTGGGTATAATTTATCTAAAAATGGCATTTCTAAAAGCATATCTTTTGATGTTAGTTCATAATTATAGATTTCTTCTATTGTTATTATTTTATTCCATATCTGTATTTTTACATTTTTAGCTTTATATGTAATTAAGCTTCCTTCATTATTAAATCCTTTGACTTCTGTTGTTGTTTTTAATTTATCCCATTTACTTTCTGGTAAACAGTTGTATCTACATAAGTTTGCTTCTGTTCCTATATTTATCATAGGTGTATAATAACTATTATAATATCCTTCTACTATTATTTTTACAAGTACATATATTTTCATGTCATGTTAAAGTTCTTTGATGAATAATCTTTCTTTATTATATGTTATAGATAATTGTGTATGTTCTATATTGTATGGTTTTACTTGTTCTAACCATTTTATTGCTAATATTATGTCTTCTTTTTGCATTTCTTCCTTTATCAAATTCTATTTTCATTTTTCTGACTCTTATTATTATTTCTTTTTCTGTCGTATCTTTAATGTTTATTAGACTCCTTGGTAGATCTGGGCATATATCACTATTAGATTTTATTTCTTCACTTTTAACTAGATATTTTGCTATATAATTTTCTTCTTGTCCTGTGTTTAAGAGTATTAAATATTCTTTTTGATTTATTGTTCCTGTTATATAATATTGATTTAAATTAACCGTTGAAGTTGTTTTATAACTTGTTCTTTTTTATGAGCTTGATGATTCTGTTTTTTCATAAGCTGTTCTTTTTGTTGTACTTATTCTATCATTTATTATTTCTAGATCTTTTTCTATATCTATGTCTTTGTAACTATAATCATTATTATCAATTTTTTTAACAAATTGGTCAAAATGACTTTCTATTTGTATTTTATTAATTTTATTTTTTTCCGTTGTTTTATGTTTTGTTGTTAATACATATAGATTTTTACATCTTGCTGTAAATATTTTAATTCCTGGGGTTAGTTCTATTCCTGATATTTTCCAATGTAATACTAATAATTTATCTATATTTTTATTTGTTATTGCTACTTAATAATTCGCACTTATTATAAATTTAAATTTTTGGTATATGAAATTTTCTTTTATGACTGTTATTATACTCTTTTCTATAGGTTTTATAATTCTATCATCTGCTAAATATAATTCTATTGATGTATCTATTCCTTCTCTAAAACATGCTTTTATTAATATCTCTGTTCCTCCAAGGTATATATATTTTATTGGGTCTTTACTTTTTTATATCGTTTATTTCTTTATTAATTATTCTTTTTGTTACTAGTGGCATACTAGCTCTTCCTTTTGCATATCTACAGCCTATTACATGTTCTTTTTGGCTTACTACGTAGTATTCTTCCTTTTTTCTACTAAATATATTTCTTATTGTTGGTATTTTAAATATTTTTTCTACACTTAAGTCTAACTCTTTTTCTTTTATCATTTTTATATCTTATTCAGTTATTTGATTCATTTTTATATCTTCTTCATTTATTTGATTCATCTAATTCACTATCTATTTTATTATCTGTTTCATTTTTCAAAATTTCATATATACTATCTTCAATTTCTGATTCATAATCTATATAATTTATCTGCATATTTTCTGTATTTTCTATTTTTATTTCTGATATTTATTTATTTATTGGGTTTTTTGGTAATTTACAATCTCTAGCCAAATGTCCTAATTTTCCACAATTATAACAAGTCCATTCTTTTACAGATTTCTTTTTTCTATATGGTCTTTTATGTTTATAATTTTTTACATAATATCTTTTTCTTGGTTTCTTATATTTATATTTTGATTTTTTGTATTTCTTATATTTCTTATGTCTTTTTCTTTTCTTATAATATCTTTCTTCACATCCAAATTGATGTGCTATTTTATCTTTGCAACATGCCAAATTTCTTATTAATGTTTTTTCCATTTTTATTTCTTCTCTATATTCTTCACATAGATTTCTATACCATTGTTGTAAAAATTTTATTCTTACTCCTAGGGCATCTACTGTTTTTGCTTCATCCCAACTCTTTATTATTTTTGAACTAAATGGTTCAGGTAATTTATTAAAATATAATTTTCTTATTTCTTTACTTTCGTCTATATTATATGTTTCTTTATAATAATATTCTTCAAATGCGCATGTATACTCATCTATATAGCACATATTATATATTGTTAATTTTAACATTAAATTCCTATTC
This sequence comes from Capsicum baccatum var. pendulum, assembly GCA_030864225.1. Classification (NCBI taxonomy): domain Eukaryota; kingdom Viridiplantae; phylum Streptophyta; class Magnoliopsida; order Solanales; family Solanaceae; genus Capsicum; species Capsicum baccatum. The sequence goes on from CM061556.1 coordinate 133,072,143, forward strand.
GTATATTTCTCTTTATTTTGCTCTTCTTCTTCTGTTGTTATACTACTAAATTCTTCTCTTATAGCTATTTCATATTTTTTCAATATTTCTGTTGGTATTATTTTAGTAGATATTGATGTTCCTTCTGTTTTATTATCAGATCTTAGTACTTTTTTACTTGCTTCAGCTAGGTTTAAAAATCATAATTTTACTGTTTCTATTGATGTCTTTTCTATATATTCTGGTGTGTTTGTTGCATCTATTTTATTATCTAATAATTGTTTTGACATGTATCCTACCCATAGTTGTATTATTTTATTTGTGTCTATTACACAGTCTAAATCTAAAAAGTTGTAATTAATTATTTATTTTGGTGTCCATTTATTATATTCATTCTTTGGATTATATCTTTTAAACTTATTTTTGTAATTATAAGTTGGTTTTCTTATTTCTGAAGTCCTAGGTATTATATTTTTATCTACAGTATTTACTTCTGTATTTATTAGTTCTAGATTTTCTTTATTAATTACTTCTTGTTTTTCATTAATTTCTAGTTTTCCTATGTTTTATAGAATTTCTGTATATGTTTTCACTATCTTCCGAATCATAATTATCTGTTTCTTCAGCATATATAGCATTTATTTCCAATTCACTGGTTTCTGGTACTTTATTTTTTATTTCTAATTTTTCTTTAAATTGATTTATCTCAATTAATAATTTTTGTTCTTTATTTTTTTCTTCTTTTTCTTTCTGTCTTTTTCCATACAAATCTTTTAGCATTTGTAGTTCTTTTTTCTAATTCAGCAATCCTACTATTTTTAGTTTCTTCTATTTTTCGTATTTCTTCTGTGGTTTGTTGTTTTGTTTTATCTATTTCCTTTTTTCTATCTATCTCTTTGTTTTCTCTCTCTATTCTTACCATACTTATCTTTTAATTTTAATTCTTCTTTTTCTAACATTAAGTATAAATGTTCACCTATTTTCTTATATCTCCTTCCTAAATTAGAGAATACAATTTTTATTTTTAATCCTTCATGATTTTCATATGTTTTTTCATCTATTATAAATTCTTCTTTGTTAACTTTATTAAATGTATATAGGTTATGTTGATATATATATTCTAGACTATCTATTGTTGATTCTAAATTTGATATTTCTTCTTTTTGTGCATTTATTGAGTTTTTGCTAACACCAACAATTATGTTATACTGTAGTCTTTCTATCCTTATTTTTAATTCTTTACTTTTTCAGATATTATTTGTTTTAATTCTTTATATTTTTGTAATTTCTGTACCTTATTAATCTAAATAATATTTATATTATTTTGGTGGATATCTAAATCTAATTTTATCATAATTAATAAATTAATCAAATAAATCCAAATATATTGTAACACCCCGTTTTCAAGTACATGTATTGGCGTATTCAAGTACGTGATTGGTCTTATTTATATGGAATTAATTTTTTATTTTATTTATACCGAAATTTGCCCGTCGATGGCTCCATACGAAGGTTATTGAATAAGCTTTCCAACGATATAAAGATTTTCAAAAACGGATAAGTTTCGGATATAATCGAGCACGTTCGAAACTATAAAACGGTGGCCGGAATATGGTGAATAGTAAATGTGCAGGAAAATTTCCTGCACACAAACTACTGAGGCCTGCCAGTTTTTTGGGTCAATGTTGAACGATCATAACTCCCTTAATATAATGAACTGGGAGGGCTACGACCTATTAAAAGAAAGATCTTTGAGTCTTCTTTCCAATGCAATTGGTTTCATCCAAATCCAACATCTGAGTAAGGAGTTATGCTCGTTTTACTTCAGCCTCTCAAAATAGATTTTAGGGGTCAACTTAAAACAATCATAACTCCTTGTACAGGACGAACTGGGTGTCCTACTTTATATGAAATGAAAGCCCTTTGAATTATCTTTCCAACGATACCAATTTCACCTAAATCCGATATCGGAGCAAAGAGTTATGGCCGATTTACTTTAGCCTATCAAAACAGTCCACCATGGACAGATTCGGATTTACTTAAAATTTTAAGGACAATATGGTCATTTTCCATCACCTCATGGACGAAAATTGGTCATTATATACATATACTTAGCCTCATATCCATCATTTTTATCCAAATTATTGAAGAATAAGGAAACCCTAGCCTAAGTTCAACTCCAATTATCTTGTGATTCAACCGTAGAAAATCCAAATTGATTCCGTAGTTGTGTTCACCGTCTCGAGGGCTTCGAGAAGCACCCCTTATTTGTGCCAACAATACTTCGAAATTAAAAGGGCCATTTTATGGTAAGGATGTAAATTATGTTGGTGTTATTTATATGGATATGTATATGTATGCATGTGAGCATAAGAAGTATGTTATTTGATTGTTGTTGAAAGATGATTGGAAATGATGTTGGATTATTCTTGTGCATGGTTGGATTATGTTGAATTGTGAAAGGATTTGGTGTGATGATGTGGTATTGAAATGATGATTATATATATATATATATATACACATAAACCTATTGTTCAAGTTGGTTTTTGGAATGCTTTGCAAATATTTGTTGTATGGAATTATGGAAGAGAATTGTGGTGTTGGGTTGCTAATACTAAATGCCAAACATTTCATTGTAGATAAGTGATTTGTAAATGCGGGAAGTTGTGTTGAATTGGTATCCGAATCTACAACGAGGTATGTAAAGCATACTCTAACAATGTTCTTTGGCATGAAAACACCAATGTTCCATCAAGTAAGATTCCGAGGTTGTCCAAAAACATGTATTGTTCTACATTACCAACGAAGTTGTTTCCATTCTATAAAGTGTCAAAATGTTTCGTTGATATACCAAAAGGCTCCTATTTCATTGTTGTGTATTGATGATTCTGAAACACATTGTTGATGTAACAATGAGTCTTTATTACATCGTTATTGTATAGAAGGTCTATTACTTGGTTCCTATTGATGTATCATTGTTTCAAAGTATCAAAAATGTGGTGGCGACCGAAATAACAATCTCAAAGATTAATTGAACTAAGTGATGGAAGTTCTCTCTTATCGGGTGGTATCCCAGGGGCATAAGCCTAGCATGGGTCGATCCCTATTTATGTGTTTATGGGTGGTATCCCAGGGGCATAAGCCTAGCATGGGTCGATCCCAGTTGATATGTACTGGAGGCAGCCAAATGGTCACAGTACAGTACAGTAATGATTACAAAGATGATAAGAACGAAGGTAAAGTGATTGAATAAATGCAATGTACAGGTTGTCACAAGTTTTAGTAAGTGTGGTCCACTCCTATTACGCTTTATTCACTTGTTTCTGATTTCAATTGAGCTCCTATATCATATGTGATTATCTATAGCTTTACATACTCAGTACATATTTCGTACTGACGTCCCCTATGGGGACCTGCATTTCATGCTGCAGGCACAGGTACCTCAGCTCATACACCGCACAAGTAGGAGCCAGGTCATACAACTATTGTTGGTGAGCTCCAGTTTGCTTCGGAGCTTTCCGAGTTGGTTCCTTATGTTTTGTTATTGTACAGGAGTCATGTGTGGGCGGGGGTTTGTCCCGACCCTAGTTATGTCATGTATATCCTAGAGGCTTTGTAGACATAAGAAAGGGTAAAGTCATGGAAGTTTATATAGTGATGTTATATTTGTATATGTGGTGGTCCCGACGGCCAAGTATTATATATATATATATATAAATATATTTGTGCGTGTTGTGCTGATACAGGTAATTAGACCCTTCTATATGCAACGAAGTGCTGTCTAAATTTTTGGTGTCATGTAAGTGAAAGTACAGGTATTTGAATGGGTTCTCCCGGGCCTTCTCGGCTTCGGGTGCCAGTCTGGCCCGATGGAATTTTGGGTCGTGACATATATACTACTTCTGTAACTTTAATTAGTATAGGCTCTGATACCATTTGTAGGGGCGTGCGGATAACTTAAGTAATAAATAGATCTATTATAGCGATTTCTTCTATTGTTATTATTTTGTCCCATATCTGTATTTTTATATTTTTAGCTTTATATGTAATTAAGCTTCCTTCATTATTGAATCCTTTGACTACTATTGGTTTTTTTAATTTATCCCATTTACTTTCTGGTAAACAATTGTATCTATATAAGTTTGTTTCAGCTCCTGTATCCATCATAGAGACACCCTTTTGGCGGTGGTATTTAATGAATTCTACAAATTTAGCATATCGCTTTGATTTCTTGGCTTCATCATTTTGCGACTGCTTGCTTTGTCACATTTTCGATCCAAAATTTTCAACTCAAAAAATAAAATAAAATTAATTATTAAAATGAGAGAATTTATCATCAATTATTGATTATATATAATGTATATTAAATCTTTAAAGTTATCAATTAAAACAAAATAAAGAAAGACATTATGAATGATAATAATTATTGTAAGACGATGAATTAAATCAAAACCATCAAATTAAAAAGAAAATCTATAGGTAGAAGAAGCTTATGTTGCTTGAATATAATTCTAGAAACTCTTTTTGGTATAAATGTAAAATTCTGATTGATTTAAGTGTTAGTATTATGAGTTCTTATCTAAATATCATATTATGAAGACAATTTAAATCAAAATCATCAAATTAAGATGAAAACCTAGAGGTAGAAGAAGCTTATGTTGCTTGAATAGAATTCTAGAAATTCTTTTTGGTATAATGTAAAATTCTAATTGATTAAAAGTGTTAAATATTATGATTTCTTACCTAAAATATCATAAATAAAAGAAAAATAGTTAATAGATTATGCATGAAAAAGCATGTTATTTTGATAATTTATACAACAATTATAATTCTTCAATAATTAAAAATCGTCAACGCATGTATAGTGGCGGAGCCAGGATTGACATTAAGGGGGTTCACAAGCGAATATACGAACTAATCGAAGGAAGACCGACATCTACTATATATACATAAAAAATAATTTTAAACATGTATATATAATATAATTTTTCATCTAAGGGGATTCGGATGAAGCCCCTACCTTATATGTAGCTCCATCCCTGCGCATGTAATACATATTATTAGTATTTATAATATAATAACTTAATGATTTGAGTTTGGGTGTCTTAGGTTTCAATTAAAATTTGATCAAAATATTACTTAAACAAAATTGAGCAAATTCTTTTTTATATAAAGTTAAATTCTAATTAATTTAGAAGTTTTAAATATTGTGATTTTTATCTAAATCAAATAAGAAATTTAATTAATTTCAAAATCAATAACTAAATGATAATTATTTAAGAAAAAGGTGAAAAAATAATTTTATCTAAAGTCGAGAGTTTAACTGAAAAACGAAAAATTCAAATAATATTTTTAGTATCATTCACACTTGTAATATATTAGAATTGAGAGATTAGATAGTAGATATAGAGATACTCTATCACCATAAGTTATTATTCATAATTGAAAAAGGGTAAAAGTGACCTTAGTCAATATTTTAATCTAAAATGCCTCTGCCAAACATTCTTTGGTCTAAAACTGCCTCTGCCATCAATAATTTGGTCAAAAGGCGCCCATAATACTATTTATGGCTCAAAATGCCCCTTCCCCAAATAAATATATTATTTCTTTCCTTTTAAGAAAAAAAAATCTTTTTTTAATAGTAATTTAGTTTTCAGCAAATGCTTATCCTACTTGAATTTGAAAAAATACGAAATAATAATATTTCCCACATTATTAGGGATTTTTATCATTAGCTAAATGAAAATTAATGATGTAATTCTAATCTATAATCTATATCTATAATTTATATCTATATCTAGATCCATAATCTATATTTATAAAAAATCTATAATCCATATCTATAATATATTAAAAGTGTGAAAATCCTTAGAAAAGTGATTTAAACATTTTGTCCTTCATTAAAAATATTTGCTTTAGGCAAAATTATCTTTTTACTTATTTTCTATATTCTTATAAAATTAAATATTAAATAAAAATTAGGCAAAACCTTTTTTCAATTAAAATAGGCTTGACCCACAAAAAAAGGGGCAAAAACTTACGTCCAAACAAAATAGGTAAAAAGAAAAAGACATTTCTTTTCATATTTTAAGGAAAAGGATTCTTAATTTTCCTTTCATATCTTAAGGACTTCATTCGTTTAGGTGAAAATTAGTGGTATACTTTTCATTAAGTTTTCTTTTCAAATTTTAACGCTTAGAACCAGATTTGTGATTTAACATTTTCTTTTCTAAATAATTAGTGATTTAAAATAGCTTGTATTGAAATATTCCATATTTAAAATGTTAAGTCGGGCATCCTAATATTAAGTACACTAATATTACTTGCAAAATTTCCTGCCCAATTAAATTTCTTCAATGTTAATTTTTTCTACGTCTATAAATTTCATCAAATCAATCAATCGTCCAATTGAAATCATGCGTTACTTCTCTGCATCACACAATTCTTCTATAGGTAATTTAAATTTTTCTCATCATACGAGTTATTTTTTTTGGAGATTACTAACTCTATATCTCAACCAAGAATTGAACTATGAGTTTTCCAACCTTTATTATTTGTAATTATTGCTTTCTGTTTACCTGAGTTATTTTGTTTAATAATTAATTTTTTATATAAAAAAATTATTCTTGTCGGTATTGTATGCTAGGACCATTTTACATCCTTGCTCTAATGGACTATAATCAATCTGTCAATCTATTGCTTTGAATTGAGGATATGCATCTATACAAATTTCATAATTGTCCATCATAACTTTTAAGGTAAGAGTTTTGATTTGTAGAGGTCATACAGGTTTTAAAATTTTAGATAATATTAATATTCTACGTTGTTTATTGTGGTTCAGAAATTAAGAATATGCATCAAACTAACAAACGAATTTCACAATTGTCCATCATCATATACTTTTAAGGTAAGAATTTTGATTTGTAACAAGTTCTAAAATTTTAGGTAATATTAATACTTTACGTTGTTTATTGTTATTCTGAGAACCCGTAATCTAAGGCGAGGATCATGTCTTAGTTCGCGAGTATTACGTTATATGATCTAAGCTTAATTGAATTTCTATTCTTGCCTCAAACATGATATATTTTATCACTTTAATTTTTTAGAAGGTTTTAATTTGATGATAATTATTGCTATAAATAAATATATATGATCAAATATATTTTTATATATTTTTGTTTTCCATCTTAGATTGAGATGATAAATAAAGGAGGGTGTTACTGATTTGTCATGCACTATTGGATTTAAGAAATATTTTGATATAATCATCAAATACACGCGTGAGGTGCGTGTGATAGGATTAGTTATCCATTAAAAATGTACATGGAGTTATTCTATATAAATTGATAAATGAGATTAAGAAGAAAAATAATCGTGTACTACTTATTTATTAGTTAAAGGGGTTTTAAAAGACAAGAAACAAGAATAATACTTTTTTTATATATAAATAAATGTTGGTGTACTACTAATTTGTCTTATAGTACACCGGCCTTCAGTTTACTCATTTATTCCTTTTTTTACCATTACTATTACTATTATTATTAGTAGTAGTGGTCTTTTTATGAGTAATTATTATTATTATTATTAGAGAAATGGTCAAAAGTCTCCCAACCTTTACTTCAAATTTTAACTATATATTTATACTTTGTCGGGGTCCTATGACCCCCCTAAACTATTTTAAAATGAAATTATTACCCCTCCAAGATCTGACAATCAGTTATTTTGGATAAGGTGTGATGCACGCGCCAACAGTATTTTGACACGTCTTTTTTAATTTAGAATTAATTTTTATTTACCTTATTTTCTATTTTTATCACTTTTTATCAATTTTCATCATTTTTTCACCATTATTTTTTTATCATTACTTTTCATCTTTTTTTCTTTTCAAACTTTATTATTCCTACTTCTATGCCAATAATTTTTCGACGTCCTTGAAATGAAAAATAATGACCAATACCTAATTAAAATTTTCCAACGATCTTGAAAATTTCCAGCAACCTTGAAGTGGAAAACAATGACCATATCAATTATTAAATTTCTGACGATTTTAAATTTCGGAAACAACGAACAATACCAATTTTAAAATTTTCAACGGCCTTGAAGCCGGAAACAATGAACAATACAAAATTTAAAATTTTTGATGACCTTAAAGTCGAAAATAATTGAGAATTTTAAAATTTTCAACGACCTTAAAGTCGGAAATAATGGACAATATCCATTTTAAAACTTACGACGACCTTGAAGTCGGGAATAATGAACAATATCGATTTTGAAATTTTCGATGATCTTGAAGTCGAAAATATTAAACAAAATCGAATTTAAAATTTTCGACAATATTGAAGTGGAAAACAATGAACAATATCAATTTTTTAATTTTCGACGATCTTAAATTCGAAAACAACGAAGAATATCAATTTCAAAATTTTCAACAACCTCGAAGCTGGAAATAATGAACAATACCAAATTTAAAATTTTCAATAACCTTAAAGTCGGAAACAACGGAGAATTTTAAAATTTTCGACGACCTTTAAGTCGGAAACAATGGACAATACACATATTAAAATTAACGACGACTTTGAAGTCGTAAATAATGGAAAATATCGATTTTAAAATTTCCGACAAACATGAAGTTCGTAACAATGAACAATACTTATTTTAAAATTTTCGACGAATTTGAAGTTAAAACCAATC